>OY829914.1:294932520-295547083 GCA_963691935.1 Nephrotoma guestfalica | reverse complement strand
TTTACCACACAGCCACACGCGACCTCCGAGGCATTACAGAATGCATGCAATTTAATGGAAGTTGGGTTTACTGATTTTTGCAGATATCTAAAAAGTTTGGATCTGTTTGATTGATTAAAATTTGCGGCAGTTTATAGTAAACGTTGGACCATAAACATACTATATTATCTGGCACATCCTCGTTTCAACCTACCTTGGCTGGCCACAGTTTTTGGAGTGAAATTTTAAAATTAATTATGATTGGTGATGCCCAGCCCAATTGATCGTAGTTTGGAGCTTTCCGACAGCATTTTCAATTTGTCGCGTTGAAGATGCCACATTCCTAGTGTTTTCGTGTTTTGACCATTATCAATAAGCTTGGGGGTGTCTTCTGCATTTACCATTGCCCATGAGTGCAAAAATCCTTTGGAATTTGATTTCCCCTTGCAAGTTCTAAACCCAGAGCTATCTAGTATTTCTGCTATCAAATTTTCCAGTGTAATTGCACCTTGTACTGTGTCATTTCCGGTCAGTCTAAACTAAATCATCCATATAAAAATTATTCGTAATGACTCTGGATATCTCGTCTTATATATTTTGGCTAACTATTCTAGTTTTCGGATGGCCAGAAAAGGTGCACATGCTTTCCATAGGTAACGGTCATATACTTCTATGGACTTATTCTTCGTGGAGACTCCTTCGCCATAGGATACACTGGAAGTTTACTGGCATTTAACCTAAACCAAAGTAATGTGGTGGTTAGATTCGGTTGTAGTTTTAGACCAGTCAGCAAACAATCGTTTAATGAGACTGCTGTTGTGGTTTTACACGTAGCATCAAATACTACTCGCAATTTGGTTGTAGTACTTTCTTTAAACACTGCGTGATGTGACATGCAATACTTGTGGTTGTGTTCCCGCGGTAGATCCGTTGTATTTACTATAAATTTCCACCTGTCGGTCTGATTGTGTTGGTTTTAAATAGAATCTCACAGGATTTGTTGTCTTGACTGCTTTTAGTATCCATTGTAGGTTCTTCTACCTACCAAAACTTTTTAAAAGGTCGATTAAATTTTCGTTGCTATTTTTGGAGTCTGTACTACATTGGCGTTGTAATTTTGGAAGAATTCTGTTTCTATTTATAAATCCACATCATTATTTCTTGGAATAGGTGTCTTCGACGCTGGCAGGGGTGATGAGACTTTTTAAATTATATGTGCTGTTAATTGTATAGGGTAATGTGGAAGTTCTTGTAGTTTTACTGTGCTGTCCGTCTTTCCTCTAGTTTGCCCTGCAGAGCACGACGTTAGGCCGTATATTGAAATATGCGAGTATTTTCGTGACGTTGAATACAAGCTTCAGATATAAACGATGACTAAGAATCTGGATCCAGTAGTGCTCTGGCTCTTATTGGCTTCCTGTTTTATATGTTGCTCAGCTGGCTTTTATTGGTTCCGCCTGGCTTAATATTAGTTCCACATGAAAAATCAGTTAGTGCATAATGAAACACAATAAATTGTGCTACTTGTGCTATAGTTGGTTTGGTTCCAGCTAGCTTCATATCATTCCGGCTGATATTGTTGTAGTTGTGGCTGCCATTGTTGTGTTTCCGGCTCACTTTGTACTGGTTCCGACTGAAAGCTTATATGTTGTACAATCATTTAAGCGCATTGTGCCCTTTGTGTGAGCTCCTAATGGTTTCGCCTCATAAAACCCGGGTTTCGGCTGGCTTTTAATGATTCCGGTTCGCTTAGTATTGGTTATAATACACAATGTATTGTTCTACTTGTACCATAATTTGTTTGGTTCCGACTGGTTTTATATGATTCCAGCTAACCTCATATTGGTTCCGGCTAGTATTGCACAATAATACACAATTCATTGTGCTACATGTGCCATAATTGGTTTGGTCCCGGTTGGCTTCATATAGTTCCGGCTGACATTCTAGTTGTTCTAGCTGATCTTGTTGTGGTTCCAACTGAAAGCGTATATGTTGCACAAACATTTGAGCTCATTATGCAAGTTCCTAATGTTTCCGGTTGATAAAACTTTGGTTCCGGCTGGTTTTAACTGCTTGCGGTAGACTGAATGTTGGTTATGTTGACAAATCATCACAGTTCACAATACATTTTGTTACTTGTGCAATAGTAGATTTGGACGTGGCTGGCAAGGTTCCGGTTGATTCCATATGGTTTCGGCTGATATTGTAGTGGTTGGTTAACTAACAATGGTTATGATTCCAGTTGATAATTCAGATATTGCACGATGATGAATTGTGGTACTTGTGCCATAGTTTACTTGGTTCTGGATGACATGGTTCCGGGCATATAAAAGCTTCTGATTGACATTATATGGTTCCGGCTAAAAATGAGACACTATGATGTAAAGCAGAGATGGACGGTTACCCGTCAACTAACGTGATTGCATGGACAACTAGTCAACAACGTAGATAATGTCCAATAATGTAGACAACTACGACAACGTTAGTGATTGAATGATCTACATATTTGAAACTTTGGTTTTCGAAGATGCAAAATATATTTCCAAGTTGATTTTACTGTGCCTTTTACGCCAGTTTTATCATTTAATACTGTGCGCCTAAAGTCGATTGTTTTTTGTCTAAATTGCTTAAGCTGTAGCCATAAAACATACTGGTCTAATATTTAGTCCTAAATTGCATACTATATTGTTAATTATTGACCATCGATAACAAATACTTCGACCATAATAAAATTTAAATTAAATTAGGGAATGAGAATAAAATTTCTGTGCATTACATTTATTCCATCTATTGAAACTGGTACGAACTAACATGCAATTAGTTTTGTCCTGAAACATGAAATTAGTTCATACTAGTCATTCATAGATGTCTCTAATATTCATAAATCAAAATATGTGTGACATTCAGTTATAAACTGCAAAATTACTTAAAATATATGAATCTCCAATTAGAAATATTTTGAAGATTTGCAAATCTTAATTTATTTAGCACATTTTAATTAAAAATTAAGTGTAATCTATTTTGTGCCATTTAAAAATTAACCACCAGTTTAGTTAGTACGAAAATTCTATACAAAACTGCATAACATAAAATCCTACCATAATTGAGAATTCACAGCACAGTGCCATCTCTATAAAACTGTTAAAAAAATTATAACCATTTACATTTTGCTGACATTAAATATTTGACCGGTGAGATGACAAATATTTATTTCTAAATTAATTTAAAAGAGCAGTTAAATGTCAAAACATTACAGAATTTTGTTTTGTTGAGCCAATTAAATGTGAACCAGACCGAATTGGTTCGTTTTTATTTGTGATGGAATTTTAAGTGTGTTCATCATACTCACCGTGCACTAGGAGGATGTTGTCCAGGTTAACCAAATAAGGACACGTTTAACGGCGACTGTACTAACGAATAATTTGTGTGATTTAGTATCGAAATATAAAATTATTTGGCCCCTAGGATAATAAGAAAATTACCTAATAGGTAAACAGCAACTATATGAAACCGTCTAACGTGAAATAAAAACAAAATTATGATGAAATCTAGTTTTTAGCATTATTTGGCAAAAAACACTATCTAATCTAAGTAATAAATCACGTGTCGACAATCACGTAAATTACATTGCGTAGTCTACCTCGCTCAACCCTGTGCACGACACAATGTGCTTCTTGCACCGTAGTTGGTTTGATTCTAGAGAGTATGATTATTGCAGGCTTTAGATGGTTCTTGCTGAAAAATCAGATAGTGCTCAATGATGCACAATTCATCGAGCTACTTGTGCCATAGTTGGTTTGGTTTTGGCTGATATGATTCCGGCTGGCGTGACGTACACGAAAATACAGTTTATTACTATTTCCTTCGTAGTACAATAGAGAACAATAATTCCTACAAATTTTGACTTCGACATTTTTGCACATTTACCATTCGATATACCACCGAATTCAAAAAGTGGTTTTAAAAAATCTTTGTGTGTGCGTGTGGTTTCGTGAAGACTAAATGTCTGTAGCTTTTTACAGCCCAGACGGATTTACTGATCGTAATAAAATTTTACACTTAAGATTTTTTCATAAATTGGAAGATCACGGTGATTTTTGGCCAAAATCGGTCCACCGTAAATGACAGTTTCCATAGGAGCTTTTGCGAATATTTTGAAAAGTATATCATTTTCGTTCAGATTAGTTTTCCAAAATTTAAGCGAAAATTACGATTTTTTCTACTGTACAGATCAGAGGAGTTGATTGATCCGAATGAAAATTCATATTTAAGCTTTTTCTACAAATTTGGAGATTCTAGTGATGTTTGGCCGAAATCAGCTCATCAAGTGCAGCTTCCTTCCATAGAAGCTTTTTCGGTTTTGGCAAATATTTTTTGCGAGAAAACGCTTAAAACCCAAAAGATTGAAATTTAAATTTCAAACAAAATTTGATCAGATCACTTTTATTAATTAGCTGTACCGGCAATGACGAGTATTGATTAAAAAATGTATTTCACCGAAATTCGGCATCTCTACAGTCCAGGGGCATCGACTATTCGGAATCAAATTTCGGAAAATGTGAAAATATATTGGGAAATTTGACAGCGGAAAATAAGCGATTACGCTACTCGCCGCAAGTGGCAGCACTATCGCAAAAGAGAATTTCTTTTTAATTACCAGCGGAAATTTTTTATTCATTTTGTATCTCTCTTTTCACTAAATAAAACATCCCAGCGGAATAAAATATTAAAATTAATTCTTAAAATGACAAATTGATTGATGTCCGAAGTAAAAGAAATCGGTAAATAAAATCTTGAAAGCAGTATTCCGTCTTTAATATTTCTTAAAGAATGGCGATGAAATTTGGATAGTAGTATTGATCAGGGATTTTAAAGTAAGTTTTGGACAAAATTGTAGGGTCTGTTCATGCTGGACTAAACTTGGCCATTTCATAACCAATCATTTTGAAAATTTTAAAAATTGTACTTATCTATGTTCAGTGTTTGGCCAATATCTCAGAAACTTCCACTAGTAACCAATACTTTCGGTTGTTTTCTAATACCTTAGATCATAATGAGACTAGAAGGAAAATTTTTGGAAAATTTATGGATTAGAATTTTAACTATAATCCATAAATTTCCCCCAAATTTTCCTAGCAGTCTCAGTATGACCTAAGCTGTTAGGAAAACAACCGAAAGTATTGGTTACCAGTGGACCAAAGGTTACTAGTGGACCAAAAAGTGAAAATAAATAAATACAATTTTTAAAATTTTCAAAATGATTGGTTATGAAATGGCCAAGATTAGTCCAGCATGAACAGATCCTATAATTTTGTCCAAAACTTATTTTAAAACTCCTGACCAATACTACTATCCGAATTTGATCGCCATTCTTTAAGAAATATTAAAGACGGCATATTGCTTTCAAGCTTTTATTTACCGATTTCCTTTACTTCGGAGATCAATAAATTTGTCATTTTAAGGATCATTTTTAATATTTTATTCCGCTGGGATGTTTTATTTAGTGAAAAAAGAGATACAAAATGAATAAAAAAATCCACTGGTAATTAAAAACAAATTTCTCTTTTGTGATAGTGCTGCCACTTGCGAAGAGGAGCGTAATCTCTTATTTTCCGCTGTCTAATTCCCGCTATCATAATATAGCGGAGAGCATAAGACAGCATATATTTTTCCATTAACTGGGAGATGTTTGCGAAATTTGGTGGACAATTGGACATTTCCTTGCTGCTGTGTAGTATTTACAATAATCGATAATCGAAGATTAAATTATCAACAAGGATTAGTCTTGTTGGTTTTCCGCAATTTAAGCAAGCAGACGTAATGATTTTTGAATATACAAGACATTTTTACCAAAAGTCCGAAAAGTGTAATTTTTCGCTTTACAAATCAAGTGTGGTGTATTCGAGATATATGTAAATACTCATTCGCGGTTAAAGAAAGTCGTGTGTTGGCCACATTATACTCACCCCACCCCTCATTTCTTATCATTTTACGGATTATATAACCACTTATCTAAATGATAATTGAAGTCGTTGGAAAATTTATATTAAAATCTCCTCCTAATACTGCTTATTAATAAAATATTTTTTTTTATTTTAATGTTTGCTTATAAAACTTAATCGATGTACCACAACAAAGAATAAACATCTTAAGTATCCTTGCATGAAGAAAACGGGCTCTGTAAAATCTAACAACTAAATTGTGTATCAAGTCAGTTTACGAGATGAAACATTATAGATGATAATGCCGGGCTGATGCAAGGGCTAAGTTGTCAGATATATTACAAATCTTATGTTTACCTCAATTCTTAAAATCCATTTCGTCTTTGTTTACGGAAGGAGAATGATTTTTTTTAAATTTGAATCAAAAAAGAAAAACTTTTCCGCATACTGAAATTAATTGGAATAATTTGCATTCAAATTTTCCTCCTCGCACTATGTACTTGTCGGTTTGTTAAGCAACGGTACACGATAAAGGTACGTGCGAGGGTGTGGAAAATATGTTACTTGTTCGTATCTCTTGACAAAGAAAATTTCAGTTTTATGATTTTATGTCGCGCATTTCTTTCGTTTTGTTACGTATTACCCACCCTCCACACTTAATTGTTATTGTTATCAATTCTCAGAAATTTTTCATTGTATTGTGAATAAGACATTTATTGTTATATGTGCAGACTTAAAGAGTACATCGACGACACACTGTAGGAGATTTATTTTATTGTCGAACTTGGTATATATGGCTTGATTTAATCATGTAGTTGCTAAATTATTTGAAAACTTGAATCGTTTAGATATTTGTCTGCGGAAAAATTTATCTGATTTACTGTATATACTCGTATGGGCCAACCACAATATTTTATTCTGCCGCATTGTCACAATTAATAATTTTTATATTCAATTTCCTTATGTAAACCGCAACATAAAAGCGTTTAAACTTTTCTCATAAAAACCTGGCAATGGAAAAATTTTGATCGTATAAATTTGAAGATTCAACTTCTTTCACATCTAGCAATATTGTACGAGTATACGGCAAGTTACAACAGAAAAATTGTACAAGAAAATCCCATTTTAATTTTATAGGAGACTTTGCAGTGATACTAAAAATACGAGTGTATCGACTTCTTTGTCCTTTCTTCCGCTCTAGGTACGTATGTGGTGCTGTATGGTACGTAAGAAAAATCAATACTCAAATTAATAATAAGCACATATTACACAAGTACGGTAATTAGGTTATACCGACAATGTATGAAACAATATACAAAAGCTCCCGTATTTGAATTATGCGGTTTTGAAACGGTAAAGCCAAACTTTTTTTTATTAAACGTAAGTTCGTTCGATGAAAAATCCTGTTTCATATATCTACTCTACCAGATACCGAGGGTTACAATTTCCTTGTTGTTTTTGCCTGTATATTTGAATGAGAATTATCATTAACATTGAGGGGGAGGTAATAAGTATATGGTTTGAACAATAATGTAAAAAGGAAATACTTACGCGATACAAGATGAGTAGAGTGCAGAGAAACCTTAAAATATAGTCGTATATTGAGTTATATTTTTGTACTTGAAGATAATTTTGTGGAGGCGTCTCTTTCATAAGCGGAAAACTCTTTATACGAAAAGAAAACTTAAAATTGAGTTTAGGAAAATTAAAATATTTTAATAATAATTATGGGTGATATCATTAAAAATAATCTAAAATTTTATCAAATAAATTAGCAATGGTGGGTTATGACAGGATGAATCTCAGCTCTCTGTTTCGCCCGAAACAATTGTGTCCTGATTTTTTTAATTGTGCAAATTGACCGACCCACTTGCAATAAATTTGGGTTAATTTTTTTAATTATATCAGAATACACGATAAAATGTTTTGGAAACTTGGTTTTCTTTAATGAAAATGCATTTTTTCAAGATCGGTATTAAGAGATGGCTTTTGCGAGAATAAAAATAAAACAACAACTGAAATATGAACAAAAAGCATGATTTATTCGGGCCACCCAATCATATTACATGTAAATCACCCAGCCTGAGCTTCCTGTTCATCCAGTCCGCCCAGTAATCAAATCTACGTTTTCATAAAACTATTCTAGACCATCAAGTTCATACAGTTCGATCCACTTAATCCATCTATTCAATCTGTGAAATAGA
The DNA here is from genome assembly GCA_963691935.1 of Nephrotoma guestfalica. Lineage (NCBI taxonomy): Eukaryota > Metazoa > Arthropoda > Insecta > Diptera > Tipulidae > Nephrotoma > Nephrotoma guestfalica. The sequence continues at coordinate 295,538,958 of OY829914.1, read as the reverse complement.
TGTAAAGCAGGCAATCTACATAAACAAATTTGCTTATCTACTGTTCATTTAGCTTACTCAACAAAACACAGTTATTCATCCAGTCTACCCAGTTCATCTAATCCATCCATCCAGTAGTGTGAACTTTTTGCTAAAACTTTGATAACTGTTTATTAATGTTGGTGAGAAAAATTTTACCGTTTACTTTTAATTTATTTTTATTTTAATTAAAGTCTACAAAACTAACTAGGAAAACGGTATCCCAGGCAGTTTAATAAATTAGTAAATCACATAACGTTTACTCAACAAAACAACACAGTTCATTTATTCATCCAGTTTATCCAGTTCATTAAATCCATCCTGACCAAATCTCCTGCTTCAACTACTTCTGACTCAATATAATACGTATTTAAAGGCCAACAAGATATCCTTAGAAACTTAACACAACCTTAAGTCCCCAACTAATACACCTTATTCCTGAAGTTGTATTAAGATCTCCAGAGATATTTCAGTTGGCTAAGAATTTTTATTACAAAAATAAGAATTTATTAGTTCATTAGAGTAAATTATGCAAATTATCCCCACTCTGGGTGGAGAGCCCCTGATTATTTTTTTAACTGATATTGACTCCAACTAACACCCCAGTTTGTGTTAAAATTTCTAGAGATATCTCAGTTGGCCAAAAAAAAATTATTATATTTTGTCATCATTCACAATTGTCTCAATTGTCCACACCCCCGGATGAGGAGCTCCTAATTATTTTTTCTGGCATGGTCTTCACTTAACACCTCATATACTTCAGATTGTGTTAGATCTCTAGGGATATAGTTGACGAATTTTTATTACATTTAGTCTTAATACAAACATCCATAAATTGCCCTACCCCGAGAACCCCTATATATATTTTGTCTAACTGACATTGTCCCCAGCTAACACTCCTCTGAGATTGTGTTAAGATCTCTAGGACCTCTCTCTAAGATTTTGTTAAAAAGGATCTTAATACAAATTCTATAAATTGTCTCCACCGCTGGATGGGGAGCTCTTGAATGATTTTTCGGACTGAAATTGTCCCCAACTAATGCTCCCGTATAGATTAGTTTGTGTTTCTTCTACTAAATTGTATAACTTCTCGCTTGGAATTATGAACACGATTTATTTTTACTGTGTGAATATGAGTAGCTTCTCTTAGCTGTAATTGTAACTATTTCTTTTTAATCCTTTTAATAACCTTGAATTATTACATTGCATTTAAGGAAAAATTTGTACAGTAAGTTTGATAGTGCAATGTAAGTTTTTGAGAAGTTTAAATATATTTTTAATCCAAATTAAACATTCATGTGACTAGTCGAAATAAAACGATTTTATGTTATCCAGTTAATTTTATCAATATTTAATGACTACAATCAATAAAACTGTTTTCTTCGATAATTTTCCGTCTTATCCAGGTTATATCACTTACACAAACACAATTAATGAAACTAGCGAAAGTTTAGCATTTTCTTATTTTACATACAGCCCGTCCTTTCAGTCCAATCCATTCATCTAGTTGATTTCGGTCCATCTAGTCTAACCTGTACGGCCAGTACTTTGCTCTTTGAGCACTTATTAACGTTCTTCGATGGTGACAGTTTTTTCTATTTCTCTATCCAGCGTAGCCATATGTCATGGATGCAACCACTAAACTGTCGTATATCTTAGCCAAGGTATTCTGTTTCAAACTCGACTTCAACTTTTTAATACTCTCTGCGACTCTTTTAACGTGCGAGACCAAGTCTTTCATCAAAATCAACTCTTCACCATTTCACCAATGACACCATATTTATTCTGCTTCTATCAACAGCCACCAAAGATCATCTCCTAATGTCAAAGGAATTTATAAGTTGGATCATAACGATCTTGAAGAAGGATACCTCCGTTTTGTTACTATTGCACTACTTCCTCCTACTCAGTCTTGAACTGCCGGCAAAGATACCTTGTCACCCGCGAATGCTCTTTCTTGGACGTCATCCTGCATACTACAAACTATATTCTAGACAACCTTTGTTTACACCTTTAGAAAGCGTGCCGTGATTTGATGCAATCATAGCTGATCTGTCAGAGAAGTAGCTGGATCGAATAAAGATTAAATGGACAGTCCACTCTCCTTAACTCTTTAGGAATATTCTTATGTCGATCATTCGCAACATACTTTCCTCTGTGGACTTATGATGGAATACGTTCATCAATAGAGTAATCAATTTCTCAAGTAATTTACCTAAGACTGGCAGCACCATGATTGGCCTGTATGCTTTGGGATCGGTGTGGTCTCGATCACTGCTTTTAATAATTATTACTTTGCCATTTTTCCAAGAATTTGGAAAAATTTCTTATTATACAAATTCATGGCGTGCATTCAGGATGCTAGTAATACTTGGTCCAATTATTGGCTAAGATCTATGCATTACCTCGGCGTCTATATTATACAGGTCTGACTGCTTTACCTTTTTCGTTTGGTGTTTGGTGCAATAGAGCGTTGAGTACGGATGATTGTTTGCTCACTAGCGCCCGATTCCTCGTAATCATTAGGCAAGAGAGTATTCAGTAGACATTTAATAGTGTCTTCCCAACATGTAGTAGCTTGACTACCACCGTCTGCTAAGTATATCAATATTTTTAAGTTTTACAGTGCTGAATTTGTACACGAAGCCTCATGGTTCTGAGTTACCATGTTGCGCAATGAATGACTTTAAGCAGCTTCAGCTTAATAGTTTTGCACAGGCAACAAGAGTTTGTTTATTTTTGAAAAAACTTTCGTAGCTTATGAACTCTACTTTGTTTGATGGTAAGAACCACCACGGCTGTGTAAATCTGATAGCACGTTTTTTAGGCAAACATTTGTCGCAGACACCAGTTAGTATTTTATGCTGTCTATATCATCAGCAGTCCAGTTTGCGTGTTCAAATGAATATCTCGGAATCTTAACGGTTATCTCACCTGCGTATGATGAGGGAGCTTCTCAACAGTCCGCCCGATATGTACTTGGTTGGCCAATTTCATTAACAATGAAGAGGTTACTTCCTGCAATGAATTCAAGTACGGTTCCTCTATCCTTGATGTCACAATTGTGCCATAATTATGCCATGATTATGATTTGAAGGTTTTTAGGCAATTCTTAATGTTTTTTATTATGCTTACATATAACACTGGATCATCTAAACAGTGGAAAATGATACTTATTAGGTAAAATTTACCTATTTTAGATCTTAATTGAGCATGAAGACCAACTAATATATATCCTACGGGTTTTTATAGAGCCGGCGGCTGATGTCAATCGCTATCAAATCATTTTCCGACAAGTTTTTGTTATTCAGAAGGAACTGTAAATCTCTAACTTCCTAATATCTGCGCATACGTATAGGCCTATTTTCTTTTTATGTGTTACAAATTTGTAGCGACTTAACTATCTCTGCGTTCAATTAGACGACCTTGATTGAAGATCGGCTAGTTCTAGGTACATGTTCTAGCCAGCGTCACGAATTGAACTCTAACACTTTTAAGTTTTGTTTATGTCTGCAACTGTTATTCCTTTCGCTTTATTGTTTGAAATATACTCGTAGACCTTCCTGCACCCTCCCATTCCTACCTACACATGATCCTGTACTATAAATTACTTGCATTTAGTTGCATTTGCAAACATTCCACGTAATCAATTCCCCTGTGCTGATGATCAACGAAGTTGTTAGTTTCAGTATTTTTCGTCACAACTATCACCGCAGTTTGCCGTTCATTATTTCTATATTTCGCTACATAAGGAATTTCATTCTAAAATCCAATTTCCAATCAGTATTGGAGGAATATTTCATGGGCCAACATCGATGTATGCAAAGACAATAATCGTCCCAATTAACGTGCCCCTCAACACTGATGTAACTTAGTTTCCCGGGTTCATTCTCATTAAATGAGACAATTGTTTTCGTTCCCCGACACGCTCAATGTCTAATAGCCTAATTTCTACGCGTTTTTGCCTCATGTTACCTTATCGCGGGCGCTGAGTACTTGGCTACTTTCAATTCCTCATATAATGAATCAGTTGCTAGACTTGTCTGGTTACCTTATAATCTAAAGAACACATTTAGTTCCCCAAATTAAGTTTCAGATGGTTGTCATTGACAGCGCAAATAAACACGTCCACTGAAAGTCTATTCAATGCATTTGCAGGTGTATTATTGTAAGCTTCACGCTTTCGTTACCTCCCTTTCTAAGTCTTGCAGCCTGCCTCCACCTAGTTTCACTTGTTCTGTTGTGGTATCTTAATCGTATAGGTCCCATCTGTAGCGAATAAAATTTGCAAGACTTATGCAGCTTCTGCTCGAAGACTCCTACTGGATTTGCCTTTCAAATTCCTTAAAATGACCGTCGACTTTATTTCTCCTCCTCTTCTTATTTTTCCTCTTTAACTTGAAGATCTTTGGCGTGCTGAACTTGCTTTCTGGTATATGATGGTAAACGGTCCATTTGTTCTGCTCGGTTTGGTTCAGCAAAGTGTTTACCTTGCTTCTCTCTCACAGGTCTGCCAATTGGCCGCTTTACTCCTTTACTTAATTTATTTTATAATTCACTTTTACTTCATACTGTTAATTTTTACTGCTCGACTGCTACTGTACACCATTAAATTACAACTGTGTCTGCGTTGCAATTTACTCGCGCTTATATACATGTCCACCGCTGTTCCAGATTGTTAGATGTAATCTGTTGATGTTTGTGTGTTGCAATTTTAAATCCATTAATCAAACAACGTCATTGCTAATTTCCGTATTTTCCATCATGATTAACGTCGCCATTTACAATTGTTTTCCTTATTTCCATGTTTCCCTTCATCTGGAATGCTGTGCAAAACTATATTGGCGAAATACTTACGTGGCAACATCGATGCATGCTAAGACTAACTATAGCTCGTAGTGTACAACTTAACTACTCCACGACCAAGTATTATTTTTGTGTGATGTAGTATTCGTTACAACATGATATGACAAATTTTTGTCATATCATATTTCATCGATTAAACATCGACTTACACAAATTCTTAGACCGGTCATCAGTAACCGATATCGTCAATTCCTGATTGACTTCGCATATTTTCTCTCTATGAATATCTGTAAAGCGCCTTGAGCGTAATTTCACAGCGTCCCAACAATATACATCCTCACTCACAATTTGGTATTGGCAAGCAGATATTTCCCATATATACGCATCCACAAAGAAACATGGAAATCAAACGACGGTGTAACGGTCAACCAAATCGACAAAATTCTTGGTATAAACGACCTTACTCTAGCATTATATAGATAACAGTAGAAAGCGTGGAGCCTCCGCCCTTTATACATAATACTAAAATAATTAAAAATTATATTAACCTGCACATTTCGGGAATACTGTTTCGGTGTTTCGGGAGTTTTGGAGAAATCCACCACAACAACATAATTTCTCTTATTATTAATTTGGCCTTTACATCAACGAGGCACAAACTAAATATACGGTTATTGCAATGAAGCGAACACACGAAGAGGATTTTTGGGTGTCTTTTTTTTAAAGAAGGAGAAAATATTAATTATCCAGTGGATTTAAAGTCCTTTGAAGGTCAATTAATCCCCTCTTTTCCCTCCTACTCACACAGTTACAGTATACCCACCTGCACATTGCAAGCTCCATGTCAACCTTTACGTTGAAGTGGACAGTGGGTCGGCATTAAATTTTCGAACCCAACACAGGGTCTTAGTTGTGTTTATTAACATCATCGATCGATGACGAAAATTCGATTTGCATTGAGCCTCTGCTGGGATTCGAAACGAGTACCTCCAGGTGCAAGTGCCGAAGCTTTAGTCACTGCACCCTTGTCTCCAGACTTACTGTATGAAAAGAAAAAAGAGTTTAAATAACAAGGATTGGTGGTAACTGAGCAATACGTAGTTTCCATAGACATAAAATCGAGGATCGCAGTCGGGTTTTGAGCAATTACACCAATGTAAAAATCTTGAAGTCTCGCCAAATATAGCGCAATGTGTCGCGCAATATATCGGTTCAATCATATTAAAAGATGTTTACGGAGTGCGAGTGAATCACGAGATCAGAAATGATGACCAGACAACTAAACTGAAGCTGGAATCGTCACCAACGAAAGAAGGACCTCGTGGAAAACCATTTACTCGATGAATAGAAGACATACCAAAGTATGTATTTTTACTCGGTGGATTTCTTAAAATTTTAGCGTGATAGGCGCTTTATAACTGTTATATATTTCACTAATAGCTAGGCCCTTTCATGTTCTACTTCCATTTCAAAATTATTGCCAAAAAGAGAACATTAATCTAGCAATTATGAAAAGTTCAAAGTGTGTAATAATAAAAGTTGAATAATTATAATATTCGTAACCTCATTATTCACCCGAGGCTAAAAGCACCTAAATCAACAAAAATAAAATCGGTAGAGCTTTAATGAATTGTAAAAATATGTAAAACAGAGAAATAAAAGTAGGAAAATGCCAAATCGATTCAACCTGTGGGTGTCCATTCGTGTATGGGTGACAACTACGCAAAACAAAAACGAAAACCACAAAAAACAATTTATTCTAGATTTTCCTATTTAGTCCAAACGCGGTAAATTGATAACAATCACTCTTTTATATTCAATCACAACGATTTTACGAATCAACTGAAGAAAAAAATTCTTTAAAATTGTGTTTGAATACAAAAGACATAAACCAAAAATTAAAGCTTTTCATTTTACTGGGCTAAACGCAGTAAACACAAAGCCATAAAAAAGCTATTTTAGGAAATCAACAATTTTTGTGTTTTCGTTTCCCTCCTCCTCTGCCCAACAGTTTGACCAATTACGAAACATAATACAGGATTAAATACTTTATGGTTCATTTATTTTCATTTTAGAGTTAAGATTTAATTCAGTTAGATAAATTATTCATTAGTGAGATGTTTTTTAAGCGAATTTGTTTTCTTGGAATACTTCTGAAATTGTTTTTATCTGTACCTAATACCCTTTCTATTATACAGGTAAAGATGTCACTTGCACATAAATCGAAGTCATCGAGTTCAACTCAATAAACTTAATTATTTAAGAAAATTGTCTCTGGTTCTTTCTTATCGATTACCTGCTTCTAACATAAAAGATATAATCACAACCCAAATCCGTTTGGTACGTGTGCAAAGGTAAGCTATAAAGAATCGATTGTTAATAAAAATAGAAATCAATAAATTAAATTTATTGTTACGAGTATTAATCAACTTTCTTTAAGAAAAGTGTAACCAAAATCTGATTTAGATAATAACAAAAAACTAAATTCAAGACGAAAGAATGAAACTTTTATTGTTGTAAAACTTTTCCCAATTTTTGAATTTTATTGTTATTGGATATTTTTTGTTGGTTTGATAATGACATTGATCATGAAACGTGATAAAATTATAAATTTCACGTTTCTTCATCCAATACGAGTACGCATAATACAAAACGTAAAGATATTTCGAATGACGACGTATTGTTCCAATGGTTATTAAACGTGCCATATGTTTGGTAATACCTCCCATTTTCTGGAGCTACGGGTGAGCTGAAGCAGCTAGTAGCAAACCATTTTGTATGATGTATAAGAAAATTAACACATTAACAAGGGCATATGTAGGGGGATTTTGAAACAGGGCATTTGTGAAATCTGAGCCCAATCAAACTTAAAATTGAGAGGGTTGCTTTGTTATGGAAAAAAGAAAAAATCTTACCTTGGAAACTTAGCGAAAATGGGCCCTGAGCCGAGATATATTTGGACCCAGCGATAATTACGCCAATTCCATAGTTTCACATAAACGTTCTGGAGCAAATACACCACATTTTTTGCTCGAAAATTGTATTGCTTGGAATCGGAGTTATACCGCATTGTTTACTTTACTTAGTTAATTAATGTTATACACGTGTATAAAATGTATGTAGATAATAATTTTCTGTTGACAGTCAGCAAAATTCTATGTTTCCTTTGTTAATGAAACCATTTCAGGATGGAGAGCTTCATTTTTTCCTCACATTTAAAACATTTGAACCCAATATTTTATATGGTAATGAAGCACATTTATGCATACGAGGTGTGTTCAAGAAGTAACGGGAGTTTTGTAATTTCGCATGTTATAGTAGTCCAATGTGGTAATTTAGTCTGTTGTCAGCTGTCGAAAAGATTAGATTTAATTTGGTAGGATTGACGAATAATTATTTGTATAAAAATGGATCAGAAAATTTATATTTAACTTTGCTATAATAATGAAATAAAGTGCGAATTAGTTTAAACAAATATTAAATATTGCTTTTGGTGAGTCCGCTTTGAGAAAACCAAGGATTTATGAGAGGAATAAGCGCTCCCAAGAAGACAGTAAAGGCATTGCAAATGACAAGCACAATGGACGCTTCAGCACATCAACAATCGATGAAAACGTAAAAGAAATGATTATGAACGATCTTCGAATCACAATCAGAGAATTCGCCAATGATGTCAGGATATCAATTGACTTACGCCATAAATTTTTTCGGATAGTTTTGGTATGAAAACGGTGACAGTAAAACGTGTCCCAAAATTGTTGAGTTTCGAGCATAAAACGGCAGCGTATAGAAGTTTCTCATGAGTCACTAAATGAAGTCAACAGGTCTACTCTATTATAGCCCCTTGAGACTTTTTTCTGCTTCCGAAAATAAAGAGAACCTTAGAGGGCCGTCGTTTTACAAGCATATATGAGATTTAAACGCATCGCTGAGAGAGGTAAAAGCATTCTCAAAGATCGAATTCCAGAAGGGTTTCAGGTATTGGAAGAAAGCGGTGATAAAAGTGTATATTCTAGGGAGACACAGGAAATTCCCGCGTGTCCGTGACACCTATTTCGGCCGTTATCCAATACAATATCTGTAGAGTTAGTAAAACCATTGGGTCAAGAGTGAACGATTTCGTGAATGAAGAACCCCCATTTCACAGATTTCTGGTCAGTAAAACAGTTTTTTTCCAATTTATATTCGTATATTTATCGATTTTGCACGTAATCCGTAACAAATTTACTTAATATATGTTATTATGCTCGGGAAATTTAGTGGATTCGGAAAAATTAATATTGCTATATGGTATGTTTGCATTGTATTAAAAACTAGATGGTTATTATCCTTAACCAAATTTCCGATAGAGTCGAAATCAGAAATTGACAAAAATCTCGGGACGTGCAGTGTTGCACGGTACTAATAATGTTAAACGGTATGAGTACATATTGGTGCGCAAAAAATTTCAAATAGTACGACGCCACACAAGCAACTAATCTAATTGTATGATTAAACGAATAAGAAAATCTGGGCTTATCTAAGCCAACAGAATAATATAAATGTAAAATCACCTAATGGATGAAAGGATTCGGTTGTAGCTTATGGTAAATTACACGAATCTCTGAGATTTGCCCCCGTAGTGGCAATATAGGTTTGAAAGGGCAAACGTTGTGGAATTATAATCACTTCATGCCATTTTGAAATGAACCGTAGGACTCTGGTATAAAAATTTTTAACATTCACGCTATCCACGATTTTTATATGACAGGATATCGTTGTAGCTTCTGGTACAGGGATCGGCCCTCGAAATGCTACCAACTTCAGAAAGCTGTACCAACCAAACAGTATGTTATGTTATTTACAAGCCTACGGAAGCAACTCGTTTTATATCGCAGTTAAAAAAAGTTATCGAAATACAATTCAAACACAACAGTGATAGCTTTGCATTTGGCTGGATTATCGCAACCAGCCATTGTTAATGAGGTACGAACAAATTATTTGTGTATCGAACCATTACATCCAAAAACAGCAACATGTCTACATCGCGTCTCAACATCGCTAGGAATAGTTCGAAAGGTGAAGGCAAGAATTCAACGTAATCCACGACAAAGCGCAGTTCAATTGGCATGGGGTGCATATTAAAAAATAAACTACTATTGAGCCCCTATAAAATATAAAAATTGCAAGATTTTACACCTGCACAAAATGCAGTTCACCTATAGCAAGAGCAAAGGTGTTAAAACACTTCCACGTTCGTGGCAAGCTTGAGAATTTGTTATTTTGATGAAATAATTTTTACGGTTCAGCAATATATAATCGAACAAAACGATCGTGTTTGGTTAGAGTGCAAATCAAAAGACAAGATAGACCAGCGAATTGCTCTGCAAAGCAAGCGCCTGCATCAGTGATGGTTTGGGCCGTGGTAACTGCCACAGGATGCTCACCACTCGTTTTCATTGTTCAGAGCGTAAAGGTAAATCAACAAATCTAACTTGAAAAGATTTTAAACGATGCTTTGTTATCTTGGGCACGTAAACAATTCGGTAGAAACCATTGGACGTTTCAACAAGACTCGGCATCTTTCCATAAATCCCGTGAAACGTTTCTTCCAAGAAAAAGTTCCCAGCGTCATTTCTCCACAACAATGGCCACCATATTCTTTGGACTTAAACCCAAAGAATTTAACCATATGGCCCATTCTGGAGATCAAAGTATTAACTAAAAAATATGAGACGGTCGACGCCTTAAAGAGTGCTCTTCATCGAGAATGGGATAAAATACCATAAGACCACATTCGCGCAGCGTGTGAAGCCTTCTGGGACAGAATCGATGATATTATCCACGCTAAAGGTGACTACATCGAACAATAACATACTTTTTGTTAAATTTGAAATGTTTTCACGATATACTGAAGTTTTGAAATAAAAAAAACTAAAAATTGCCAAATTTACAGCGTTTCTAATTGGTACATCTTGTAAATTACACGAATCTCAGAAATTGACTCCCATACATAGGTTTAAAAGCGCATATATTGTGGAATTATGATATTTTAGTGAAAGCCAGCAACGACGAGTCTACCGGTTATTATCCGAAATGCCATTGGATGATATGAAACCAACTCCGCTTTTTCACGAAATGCAACCAACTAGCCAGGAGCAGCGGTAGCTTCGATAATAAAACAAAGCAAGAATCGCTACAACCGACAAGTCTTCAGAAACTACGACTCGAAGTAGCCCAATCGGAAGGACCTAGCAGCGGAAATGTATCTCGCTCTCCGAACACGAAATGTTACATGAAGCGATCGTTCTAACAAAAGTTGGTATTATTAGCAATTCAGACAAAAAATCATTTAAATGCCGTTGTTCCTGTCGTTATCGGAAAGAAGTTACGACGAGAAGTAATCAGTCTGAATGAACCGAGTCATCGATATTTAGAGTGGGAATTTTATATAGCTGACGTCAAAACACTTATCATTTGAGAAGATTTAATATGTAATTTCAACCTGTTGATTGGTTCGAATAAATAAACAAATCGACAGCTTGTGATTCCTATAGTTTCTAAATAGCGAATATTAAACGAATTCGCAGATATCACAAAACTGTCTTGTTCATGGAATAGAAACAACAGGGTAACCATCGTTTCTTGACCTCGAAGATTAGACTCAGAAAAGTCAGCCACAACAAACACTACATGGTAAGGAAATCCGAAACATGGCGTCCATGCGGAGACCTACTCCGCTTTAAATAATTCAAGCGGCTCCGGAAATATCGTTCGTTTACTAGCTATCAATATAGCTAGGTGTGAAATAGCTGTAGAAAAATTTCAATTTTAACACATAACATTTCGAAAAATAACATTTCCAGAAAGGTAAAGCCCATTAAATAAAACTTTAAACCTGTTTTGGCAAAGGAACTAAAAACCTTCTGGGCGATGATAAATTATTATTGGAAATGTATACGCAAATGTATGAATTAGATGACCAAATCGCACTTATTTCGCTGCTGCTTTCTCTGACCTCGATCGATAAAGCAAACGAAGCCTCTTGCTTTTTCAAAAACATAATAAAAAACTTCAATTAAATAGGATAAACTTTTAGAAAAAAATGAAATTATGAAATAAAAGTTTTTAAATTTGGATTACAAATAGTCTGAAACTGCACTTGACAAAAAATCCCATGTAATCGAATTTTTTACTGAGGAAAAGTATAATCGCGGTTGCCTGTCACTAACACTAACTCAACGATGTTTTCTTATGTTGTAATCCCCATTTATATAGCGGCAATGACGTCAGGTCTACTTGAGAATAAAATCGGAAATAAAAAGCATCATACTTGCTCCGCACTCAAAACAAATCAAATTTCGTGAAATGCTTTTGGCCCCACGTACTGGTTCCGCACTCGATTTTAAATATTTTTGACGTTGTTGTTGTTTTAACACATTCAGTACGATACCATGATATTTTTTTGGAACTAACTGCTGAATCCCGGGCATGAATTCCGGTTCAATGGATTTGATTAGTTTGAGCTTTTATAATATTGATATTTCTGGTCCTTTAAGGTAGCTTCAATAGCCTGGTTAAAGAAGCAAAACTGATAATTATTTGAATACTAAGGCAGAATTATAACAAATTCGTATATAACATCAGGGGTGATATTGGCAAGAAAACAAAAGTACTGAATTGATGAGGATCAGAGTACTGAATCAAGGTTGAAAGTACTTTCTACAACTTTATCGACAATACCAACATTCCAGTAACTTTACTAGCAAATTTCAAGATAAATGGAATTAAATTTGATGGGACTCACATAAAAATAGCATTTTGTGGTCAAAGTCACAATTTTAATTAATGCATTCTTGCACAGCAGAGGCAGCAGCACGTTAAATCAATTAATCTCGACCATACCCGTATCAAAAAGCATATCAAAAAGTTATTGCAAATCTATCGCAACGGGTTTATTTGAATGTAATCCATGAATAAACAACAACCTAATTTTAAAAATAGTAGTTAACGGTCCACAATTTTTTGTTTGCCAAATAGTGGGATTTTAACTGTTGAGTGCCTCTGGCCCAAAGAAAATCATTAAAACTCCGTCAATCATGCTAGCTATCGATTTTACTTGAGGAATTAAACTACTTTTTCGCTACTTAGCTACGTTTGCTGTTGCAGACCTGCATTGCTCGTTTGGTAATTAAATCTCCCTATTGCGTCATGTTATAGATCTTATCATGATCTCGGAAATTATTATTTTCTGTTTATTTACGGATTACCGAAAGACTAGATATTTTGTGATCTATCTTTCTACGTAAAAAGTTCTAAAATAATTAACCGTCTAAACATAAAACTTAGCTAGAGCAGACCGATTAGAATGCAAGCCTCCGTATCCCGACAACAATAATTTTAATGGAAACTTACTAAATTTATGAATTGTTAAGGCCAAGCTACAGATTTTTAGCTTTGCATCCAATTCAAAAGACCAACATTTGAATGTAAATATCTCTTCAAAACGGATGGTTAAGATTGAGGATTTTCTATTTACATGTATGTGCTGACCCATTTGCGGAGTTAAACAATTCGGCATTTTTGTTTTACTATTTTGGCAAACGTCGCCCCAACCTTTTAGTGGAATGGGTTTAAACTAATCGTGACGTCTTTTTTAATTATTTTTTTTATGCCTAACGTGCTTTTATATCACAAATATTTAATTAACAAACTACTCGAGAAGCAAATTTGCCGAGAATTAATAAATTTTAAATTTATTATCTGGATTTTAGACCTAACAATTAAACCTAACAATAAATGGCTATTGCTATGCTATATCAAAGAGTTTCAAGGCATTTGCAAAATATTACACTTGGCTTAAAATATAAAGCTTCGTAAGTAACTTTAATCATAAAGCTGTTGAACCCCTCTGATATGAAACCAAATGGATTGCATTGCTCGATTTACGAGTGATATTTCTTGAATTTTCTCTAAAGTACTAAAATTTGCTCGAAAGTATCGAAGTACTATGCAGGCAGCCAAAGTATCGAAAAAAGTACTATAGTATATTATCGACAATATCATCCCTGTATAGCATACAGGGTGTCCCAGAATGAATGAATAAGCCTGAAGCACCTTATAGTAGAGCTATTGGGCGCTATTAACTAACTAACTAGCTAACTATTTTAAAAACATGCGTGTTTTATGTATCAAAATGCCACGTAATCAGTATACGCCACAAGAATACGCAACATGCATTATACTTATGGTGAACGCAAAAGCAACGCAAATGCAGCTACATCCCTTTATAGGGAAAGATACCCAAACGCGCGTCACCCGGATTATCGCGTATTTATCAGAGTCCACGGTTGTTACTTGGAAGGAAGATTACCTGGCAGCGGTGTTGGTGGTACTAGTACTGGAAGAGCCGCTAATATTGACACTGAATAAACGATGCTTGAGGAAATTGAGCGAGATCCGCCTACCTCTACAAGAGCAATAGCACGACGCACTGGAATCACAAAATCGAACGTGCACCCTGTATTGAAAAAAAAAGTTCCACCCCTACCGTATTAGACGCGTGCAAACTCTGGAACCAAGAGACTACTACGCAATATTGTGTTTTTGCCGACAGATGCTTGAGAAAATAGAACAAGATCAGCAATTCTTTAATAATATTCTATGGTGCGATGAATAAACACTGAATAGAGATGGATGCTTTAACATGCACAATCTTCACAGCTGGCAATAATAAATAATGCGAGAAAACAGATTACAGTACAAATTCAAAATTATTGGATCGGCGTAATGAACGGAAAGATAATTGGCCCATTTTAACTGCCCGGGAACTTATCTGGCCAAAGATATTTGGACTTTCTTCAAAATGATCTGCCAAATTTATTGGAAGAGGTTTCCGAGGAGGTGAGACAATCCCATTGGCTCCAGAATGATGGGGTAAAAGTTCGGGCTTATTTGAATTCCACATATCTAGATAGATGGATTGGCCGTCTGGGGCCCATTTTGTGACCTCCACGTTCCCCGGACCTAAATCCGCTGGATTTTTTTACTGGGGCTGACTAAAAGAAGCGGTCTACTCTAAACTGATCAGGAGTTTAGAAGAGTTACGTAGCAGTGTCCAGGTAGCGCTTCAAAAATTACTCAACGGCGTGCAGTCGGGCGTGTATCAGAGTCGGTGGCAGACAGTTTGAGCATTTACTGTAAATGTACATTGGTTAAATAAAGTATTATAAATGTGAAACGTTGTTTTTTATGAAGTCCTTATCATAAGATACAGTTTAAGACAAGAAATAATCCAATTTTTTAAATTTTGTTATTTAATCGAATTTATTCCTTCTGCATACTAATAGCAATAACTCGTATCTACATTAGATAAAAGGATGTATTATACATCCTTTTATCTATTGTAGATACGATACCATTTTAGAATCTGCGTTAAACACGCATGTTTTTAAAATAGTTGGCCACTTAGGTTCTCATACATTATTTTTACCAAAGACGCTCAAACTTGACAATTAAAGTTTAGATTTTTTTTCAAAAAAAGTTCATCAGCTACTCATACTATTTACTGCATATCTATTAGTATAGTCCATTAAGAATATTATAACGCTAAAAACCCAATGGATTTAATTTATTTGTAGCCGTGGTGATCGGAAACGTCAATTAATGCGAAAAAATTGGACTTAAAAAAAAATTATATATCTTAGGTTTACTTAGGTTTACTACTTGGGATATATTTTTTTTGTATTTTATTTTGAGCGCCCAATAGCTATACTATAAGCTGCTTCAGGCTTATCTGGGACACCCTGTATATGGTTGGAACTTAGAAAGGTAAATAAATTTAATTTGGGAAACGGTTTTCGACATATTGTCGTTTTGAATTGTTATTACTAAATATAATTTTTTCCTGGCTTATCAAACTTTGCAGGTTATCAAAAATTGCCTTAGTGGACGGTATTTCACGTTCCCATGGCGGGGTATTGGTTAAAGTTTTCAACTAGCAATAATCGCACCTCGGTAAAACGTCATTGGTTACGATATCGCCTCTGCGCAAAGCTATATTAAACTTAGGTTCTTTCGTAATACACTAAAAACGTATGCAGTTAGTGAAGTATAAATAAGATTAGAAAAAAACGGAAGAGGTAAAGTAAAAAAAGAAAATAAAAAGTAGACAAAGCATGTTTTTAATTTCTTGGGTTGTTTATATTAAACTGAGCTAATGCCTCAACCAGCGAACACTTAATAGCTTAAGTTACATGCCGTTTGTATCATTTTGGCTAGTGCTACAGTCACCAAAATAGGCTTCTCGTCACAAATAAACAACTGATCTTTAAAGTGGTCAAATCGCTCCCCTACGTGGTCCAAACGGAGTACAACTTAAGCTCTTAAGTTATCGCTGGTTGAGGCTTAATGCTGATGTATGAATAACAATTAAAAATTTATACACCCCTCCCCTAGATGACGCTGATTAATTTGTAGTGCAACAATATTATATTTTGGAGTACTTTTTAAATGTGCACAACACAAATAAAATCATTAAATTTAAAAAATCCAATCAATCAATTAAATAAACAAAAACACAGATTTAATATTTTATTTATTTTAAGTTTTTTTTCAGTTTTTATTTTTTATATTTTTTAAATTATTTATTAAACATAAATTTGTTTGTTCTTTTCATTATTTAAATTACATAAAAAAGTAATAATAATAAATTTGTAATATTGGTTCGATGTTGTTGAATTTTTGTTTTTCGCATAAACAATTTAATTATTATTTAATTAAAATAAACAAATTTTTTTTTTATTTATTTATCACTAGAGGCGTACATATTAAAATATACACTCATCTGTTATATGATGCCGCATGAGATGGGATGAGTGGGATTGGCATCATTGAAATACGTTACATAAGTATTTATATAGTGGTACAGCGAAGGCAAGAAGTTTTATGAACGAAAAAAGATTTTTTTTTTGGGCTCGGAGCAATAAAGGGTTATTTGAGAGTTATACATAATAACATATACTATTTACATACAGGGAAAAAATAAACAAAAGGTTTACAAAACTCTCAAACGCGTGCGGTGCTAAGTTTCATTCACTCTACTTAAATTTTAGTCAGACTGTCGGTGGAAACTTATTTAAAAATTTTGAAAATATATATTTTTTTTTAAAGGGTTGTGCTAAACGGTATAGACCTTTTATTAAACGGAGAATCCATCACCGGTTGGGTCAAGGATCCATGGATAGTTTCTTGGACATTCCATACATGTGAATAGACGTAGCGTTTCACCTGGTAATTCCCGTGTTGTTAATGGACAAGCGTTTGGTAACGAACAATATGGTTGTCCCTTAATATCACATTTTTCTTTCCATTCTTGGAAATCTCGTAACGCGTTTAATTCTGTTGGATTTTGCATCCATTGAATGACTTGCAACATGGTTACGAAGAAGACATCGCTACGGCTTACCATTTCTTCAATGAATTTGATTAATTCTTCGCGGTATTCTTTTTTCGATTTAAGCCATGAAGCGTGGAAGTGAAGACCTAGTGGAGCACGGTTACTGTTGAAATGACGGTTGAAATTGTGCCGTAAGAGACGGCCGAATTGTTCACCACTTTGTACGTTTGAACATGAATCAACCATATGACAACCTGGAAGTGATTCATCAAAGGTTGGATCATCACGACGATCTAATTCGTTCATTACCATTTCCCATACTGGATGGCTTCGTGATGGACAGTTATGTGCGTTTCCGTTACATTTGTGTGGCATTCTGAAGTATAAAGTGTATGGCCAGATTGGTACGCGACCTAAGGATGCAGTAATTGAAGCATCGTACACAAAGAATTGATCAGCCATCATTTCGAATTGTCTGTTGCCGCCGACACGGAGGTATGGGGCACGAATACCAATAATTGAACCATCGGTAATATTAGCAAAACGTTCAACAATTAAACGGGCGCCGGCCATCTCAGCCAACCAATCATCGTATGTACCATGTGACCAATATTTTGGCTCGTCTTTGTGTGTCAACGAAAATACGGAAATTTCATGTCCCTTACGGTGTAAATCTTGTACAGCTGAATAGTTAGTATATTTGTGTGATACGAAGAATGTTCCTTTGATTGCGCAACCATTTGGATTGATACGTTGCCCGTTGAAAATATCTTCATACAAATCAATATTGTCTACATTAACGGCTCCATTGAAAGTAATTGTAACCATCTGTGGTACTTGGGTTGGTTCGATATTGCCGGGAATACGGGTACCATCGGCAGAACAGAAACAATCTGGAAGTACACATTGTGTGGGATCACATTCTGGTGCACGATTTGGATCCAAATCAACGGCTGCATAAAAACACAAAATATTTAGCATTATGAAATACAGTTAACGATGTGAATTACTTACTGCAAGCATTTTCATCTGATTCGTCTTTACAATCGGGTTTACCGTTACAGAACAGTTCTTTTTCCATACATTCACCATCACCACAAGACAGTTTTCCTTCGGGGCAAATTGGCTCGTCTGTTTTTAAAATTGGTAACGCCTTACGGGGTTCTTAATTTTTTTTTGAAGGGATTGAAAAAATATTTTATTAGCTTGATGCAGATTAGATAATATTTAACATAATAATTATAAACAATGTGTTTTTTTTGTGATGGTGTGTTGCTAGGTGTTTTGCTCGAGATGTTCGATATTTTTTTGTTTGTTGGATTTTATACCGGGTTTTTAAAGGATATATATATAGAATATATAGATATACAGTGTGTGAGTGTAAAATGTTAGTAAATTGCGTTAAAACCAAAATAAAATATTAAAAAGCATTTTCCAAAGTGATTAGTTATAAAATTATTAAGTGTATAAATGAAAATTAAAGACTGTTAAAGAAAGGACTTTTTATTTTTACATCGGGTTGTGGTGGATTTAGGATTATATCGTAGTGTAAGTCTTCTAACTACATTCCAAATACTACATATAATTTGTACAGTGTTTCCAGTTGATTTTTTATATACAGTGTCTTGACTGGACCAATAACCTATATATATAGATCAAAAACTAAAGTTAAGTTTAAATAAAAAATTCGCAGCTCCGCAAAAAATAATCAAATCCCAAACCGAATCAAATTCAATTCAATTCATATTATTTTTTATATTATTAAGTAGTTATGATACAAAAACTAAAGTGTTTTTTTGAATTGTTGGTATTTTCACTTTTTATAAACTGTTTTGGTTGGTTTGAGACTTACTTTCCTTTTGGTCGCAATTTTCAACTTTCGCTTTCCAATCACATGTTTGTTTATCAATGTCGAATGCTAAACCGGAGGGGCAAGTAATTTGTTTTAGTCCAGCTCTCGTACACCTATATTTGTAGTATAACAAAGCAACACACGAATAGTTTTTTTTTAAAGTTATAATGTAATGATTAAATAATAAATTAAATATAATAAATTAAATAAATATAAAAAATTGGACGGGCATCATGATGAATTTTTGTAGAACATGACAACAACAACATCAACAACAACAACAAAATTAAGATTAGTTACAAAACACAAATTATTATTCGAAGAACCAATTAAAAACAAACACAAAGAGTAGAGAGAGAGTAGAGAGTAGAGAGGAGAGAGAGAGAGAGAGGTAGAAGCATATACATGTAATATTCTGATTGCCGTCCAATTCACTTACTCTCAACTTCATTACAATTCTTCACATTTGCCTTCCAGTCGCATGTTTGTCTATCGATATCGAATGCAAGACCACTTGGGCATTTTACATTTGCTAATCTGGTAATACCATTTTCACCAGCATTGTCGCACCTAAATTCAAAGTATTGGTTTTTGTTTTATAAAATGTAATTTTGCATTGTATGGTGTTTTATAATAATAGACCCCAGTATGGTTGTAAAATAAATGTAATGAGTTTATACAGTTTATGGTGAAGAACATTGAGATCGAATACATAAAGAGTTACTGCGAGGAAGAAATAAAATGTATAGAAAAATCAAGACCCGATATGATTACCTGACAACATCACGACAATCGACCTCTGTGTTTAAACGGAAATATTCGTCAGCTGGCCGATCCTGACATAATTCTTCGATGGTCTGTTCCTCATCATCTTGCCGCTTCACCCTTGTTTCGCTTGCAGCTGGAAAATAAAAACAAATTTTTATTCATTATATCAAGTTCATGACAGTTCTAGTAAGCGGCGTAAATTAGTACTAAATACAAAAAAAAGTGAAAGTCGGATAATTTTTTTAAATCATAATCGAATTATATATATTATGAACTCCACCTCATTTTGAATCAATCATAATACGAAAATTATGTAATATACCACGCAAGACCTACATGCAACCCAACATGTAGGTATCTATGTTGTAATTATATTCAAATGGTGCAACGGTTTGATAAAATATCAGATGAAAATCGATTAACCTTCAACGAGTGATACGCAAAGTTTCCTATTCTACGTGTTTTTTGTGTATTCATGTAAGTATTCCGTTCAAGGCCGCTCTATGTGAAATATTCTTATATAGAATTTTTATGTACGCGAAGGGGCGGTGTGCAATTTAGAATGGTTAATAGAGACAATAAAACTATTTTGCAATATGTCCTTCGATTGATCGAATGCTGGCGCGCGTACTTATGAAAGAGTTATAAATTGCTTACACAAACCGCGCGGCATCGATATGTATACATTATAAACGGGATTTGTAGTTGATTAACAAACCAAAAAACTAGTTTTAGTATTTATTCGCTTTTTATTGTCTTCACAAAAGATTTTTTTTTTATTATGAATACTAAATGAGGTAAATTCCATCATATAACACGAAACTGGGTTACTCGGTAAATCTTTTTATCACCAACTCTGGTATATACGCGTGGTCCGATCTAGATCACCGGTTTTGATTTATATAATCCAAAATATATAAAAAAAACTTTGTGATACTATCACAACACTATCATGACACTATAATCCACTATAACAGTTCATATTTTTTTTGTGTATATTCACTTTATTTTATTATTCACGGAATTCACAACTTACCGAAAACTATGCACAACGTTAGTACACCAATTAGTAGCACTCGCGCCATAATTACAATATTTATTTATTTATTTAATTCACTATTTACTTAAAAAATACTTAAAATTATATTTGTATTTTTAATTTTTTTTTTATTGCGTAGTGACAATTTTAATTTGTCACGAACGCTACAAGTGTGCTTACAGTAACACAGACGCGCACTAACTAGGTGTTTCTTCTTGTTTCGCAGGTCTATTTATTAAGACTTTCACTTTGTCGCGGGGCAAGACGTAATCAATACGATTTTTTTAATATACTTAAGTCAATTTTCAAGAAAATAATGTACTCGTATATATATTTAAGCGAAAAGAGGTGGGAGAAAATGTTTAAACTCTCCATCAACCTCTTATATACAATAAGTATTCAGCCATGTTGGTGGTGGGGCCTTCGATCGTACGTAGCGGGAGCCAAAATACGTCCAAACAATATTTCTTCATCACCACTGTTAATAAAACGTTTGTCGATTATTAATAATGCACTTACCTCTCTTCTTAATTTAACATTTTGCTTTAACAAATCTTACATACGATTATATATAACAAGTAAGATTTATATATGTGGTGGTGTATATTAGAAATTTTTACCACATGCATATAAAAATTACATGGCAATTTTAAAGGGTAAATGTTACAGATTGGTGTGTGATAGAAGAAAATTTATTGGATAGTGTAACAGACAGGTTTAAGAAATATGTAATAATAATTAAGATTATTTTGGAAGATGAGTGTGCAGAGCGAATTTGTAAATTCCAGAAATTAATTTTTTTTAAAGAAAGTTAACTTGCATAATACGCAATGCAACATATATGTAATTAAAATCGAACTTGTGTCTTGTGACGAAACACAATTTTTAAGTGTATGCAACAGGATGTTGATTTGAAATGTATGTACAATGTACATAAGCACATATTATATAACGTCTAAGTGCATTTCATTTCGATATACATATACAATAATTGGTGTACTCGCGCGTACATACCAAAAGTTCATTGAACCGTAATATACAGTGGATTTAAATCTAATGTACTCGTATGGTGATAAAAAAGTGTAACCGAAGTATTTCTATTTGTGGTTTATTATGTTAATTGAAATATGTGGTTTTAATTACAAACAGAATGTATTCGTGACACATAATTCCATTATGATTTTTCATATTCCAAGCACAACTGAAGAAATTTCAAAGTTTAATGATCGTCTTGGACTAAAACAACAAAATGGTAATACAGTGATGCATCGATCGATTAATGACAAATCTGGCAATTTTCTTCTATAGCTCAACTAATTCCATTAATTTATATTTGATTACTTCACGCCAAATTAATTTAAATTAATAGGCTTCTTATTGAGAACACGATAAATACTGCTAATATGCACAATTGCACAAGTTTATCTATACCACTTACTGAAGTTTTACTAACAATCTAATCTTGTTACAGAAAAAATGTAGATCGAAAGTATCATCAAATTGCAAAAATTTTATTAATTGACATCATTGCTTGAAGTTATTTCTATTTATATCTTAAGCTGTTTGTAATTCTCTCAAGAGGTATGCGGCTACAGAAAACTGGGGCATAACGTTTGATGCTAGACCAATCGGAAACAAACTATTTTGTCTAAATTTCCGACTACCATTCGTTCACAGATGACACTAAACAAACCACATCTAACGTTTAATTAAAATTTTATGTGTTAAGTAATGATGTATATGTAATCTGCGATTGATAAATTTTCTGTTTAGAACTAAATATCAAACGAATTAGTTAATCGAAAATTTAAACAGAAAATTCAGCATCAGACACACAGTATGAGCCAGCGATTACAAGACATCGAAGAAATTACTGATGTGCTGAGATAAGAATTTACAAATTTCACGAAATAAAATAAAGAAGCACGTCAAAACAAGAACCACAAACATTCAAACCACTAGAACCTGCAGTAGTTGGCCCATTCCAATTGGTTCAAGAAGAATTTCAGTTATAACCAGGTAACTCTTCAAAATATGGTTTCTTAATCATTCAGCAAGTTGAACCCGAAAAAAATATCCAAAATATCCACCAAATTGCAAAATTGATATTAAAAATATCAAATTCCGCCATATTGAGTGAAGTGACAAAACTGTTTGTTTTAACAAAGACGCTAAAACACCTAAATGAATACTTGGGTCCGTTCAAAATAGTACATCGCGTTCATATAAAAAGAACTTTTGACACTAATGAAACTCTCTCTCTAATTTTAATACTAATTCCCAATGACCAATTGCCCCTCCCCCTAACCATGCGTGAGCAGCCACCAACTGTATTATTATACAACTACTAAACCTGAAAACTAATTTTACGGAAAGATGATACCCCGTTTCGAGAGAGAAGAAAATCGGTAAAACTTAATGTAAGTAAAATGTAATCCAATGCTTCCCGAGAGAATTTGGACGAAAACAATTATATCCGCAACAGTTTGGCGTTTACTTAGTGGTTGCATTTTATTAACTGCAGACGATTCAGGTACCATACTTGACTGGCATATTCGATCTGAGGTCGTACGGACGTTGTTTAAAGAGACTTAGTAACACTACAATCAAAAAATTCCTTAGACCAGCGTTAACCGAAGTCAAGCATGTAGTTCGCTCTGTTGATCAAACATAACACTCAGATCATAATTGGACAAAACTCTGATGATAAGATCGCTAGCATAAATGTGTTATGGAATGGACTGATATTTGGCGATGTTTAACTCGAGATTGTTCTTTACACAATGTGGAAAAAATTTCCAGGTCGTTCTGTAACATATAAACGCCATTGATGGTTGAATTTGTTTATAAATTTTCATATCGCCAGCGAATACTGGTCGAAATTTTAATTACATGTTCGACATCGTTAATACAAAGAGTGGACACTCTATACGGTGCCATAACAAAAATAAGTTCATGATATAGGGTTTTCCAATAAGAGTAATAGATTTGCAATAATTCAATTGTTGCACTTGCTGTGTGGCACATAGCCCCGTCTTGTTGGAACCAAATGTTGTCAAGATCAACTCCTTCCAATTTCGACCATAAAAAGTTGGTTACCATCGATCTATACCGATCTCCATTGACGGTAACGGTGTTACCAGCTTCATTTCGAAAAAAATACGGACCGATGATTCCACCAGACCAAAAATCACACCAAACTGTCAATTTAGGTGAATGTAATGGTTTTTCATGAATAATTTGTGGATTTTCTTCGCACCAGAATCGACAGTTTTGTTTATTTACCGCACCACTCAGATGAAAGTGGGCCTCATCGGGGAAGATGATTTTGTTGCAATTGGAGAACGATTATTTTGATAATAAAACTGAATAATTTGTAAACGTTGTTCTTGCGTATATCTCACCATGATGAAATTGTAAGCATTACTGAATACAATGAAACAAAAAATGACAGATCATGACATATTGCAAATGACCGAAACGTCACTTAAAAATCATATCATTCCTATTGGAAAACCCATTACAAACAGCATCTGATACCTGCGTTCAATCAGATAAAATTCCACTCCATAAATAAATTGTGGAGGAAAACCAAGAACAAGAAAGTCTATCAAATGCTTTACTGAAGTCGCTGACAATGACATCAACCTCACTACCGGTGGACGTTCGACCTACAACTCTTCTTATGGAATGGGACAATAAAAGAGTCCACCCAAATTGATGAAATAGAAAGCCCTTGTCGAGTTCAAAGTCATTATTCGAGCAAGATTAACTGAACAACTATATAGGCAAACTGATTAGCCATGATTTTTGGGATCATCGGAAGAATGATCATTATAAAAATTCAAAAAATTTTGAATTGATGAATTGCCAAAGGATGAATGAATTGCGAAAAGATACGAACGATTATTTCTTCAATTGCGAAGTCTTTATTGTACCATTGAGGTGACGGCGAATTGTCTTTTTTTGCGAGTAACCGTTTACGTTTCGAGTTTCAATATATTATTACTCTTCCGAACGATGTGGAGATCAATAATAATGAGTAAATCATTAAGTTTCCGAAAGTTTGCTTTGCGAGAATTAAAGCGGAGCGATATTTAAGAATCAATGTTGACATCACCATATTCGTAACAAAAATTGAATAAAATAGGCGGAAAAATGGAATAGATCAATGGAAGATCGAATTATATTGGTTTCGAGTGGCCTGTTTAAATTATTCTTAAAGTTACTAATCTGCATCAAACTCCAGTTCAACAAATTACTCAAAAGTAAAGTTTCCTTTACTTGTCCCCTGAATGTGCCCATTTAAAATTTGAAAGGTTAAAGTCATCGACGACAAAGAGGTCATCTTAAATATCCATAATATTAAATACAAAATCGACAGTATTCACTGGTATGACTCAACTTGACTTGTGCATCGAAACAAGAACTCCTTTTCCGGATGAATCTAAGCCTGGATTACCAAGGCATCTTTCCGAAAAGCGTTCAATTTATAAGAATACTTCACGGGATTTTGTTCGTATGTCCTCTTACGTTTTGATAGTAAAAGCACACGTATTTTAGTTTTTTGGAACTGAAAAGCGGTTATTATTTCCATATTTATTCGGGAAATCAACAAATTCTTCAATATTCTGTATTTACCTAAAATATGATGAACGATAGTTGTGTTTTGGCCCTGAATCCACTTTATGTCAGAAAAATCATCCGGCAAGAGCAACATAATTTAAGTCGTTTAAAACATTAAGATTAGCATCGACCTCAAAATATTATTGTTATTGCTGAAACTGAAAGCAGTGGATGAAAGTTTCCTGTTGGACATGGAGTTCGAGATTTCATTAGAAATATCCTTTGTGATCGACAGCTTCGTGAGTTCAACTATGAGCTTGAAAGTAAGTGTAGACTGATTTTGTCAAACGTTGAGTTGCAGATATTAATCATTTCTGAGAAGTATTGATTGCTGAGAGTTATCACTGTTATATTACTACTGATCTCTGAAACGACCAAGTACAGTTTATTACTGACGGCCTCATTTACGATGGATTGGAAATTATCAATAAAAATTGTTACGAGCATTTGAATTTGACTGATTTGTAATATTTTCGTCAATGTTGTGAGTAGTACCAGCCTAAGTCCCGTTGCACACTTGAGCTTTGTTTTTTGTGTTCGCCGGTGTGAAGTTTTTAACGAAAAGTGTATAGCTACACAAATTAACGAGAAGTGTAACTTCTAAAAAGTGTAGCAATTAAAAGTGTAAATAGCACACGTACTAAAAAAAGACCGTCAAAAATGTAAACTTCATGCAACCGGGATCGAATTTTATCATAATAATTCTAGGGGTTATTACGAGTCAAAAAAACTCAAAACCAATTGTTGGCATATGCCATCTAATATTAAACAACTTAAGCTGTTCAAAACAGTCAACTAAATTAAAATAAATAGTTTTGGAATAGTTCCACACAAAAGTTAGGCCTGTTGCACACTTGACCTATGTTTTTGACTGATATGTGCTATGTTTTCATTTTACAGCTTCCCGTTTTGGTTTCCAAAACTCAAATAAGCTAGACCCAAATGCTAGACCATCAACCCAATCTGTAAAGCAATATATTTAGATATTTGATTTTCGCCTTTGAAATAAATAATTAGCTCACATCGTTCCCAAAATGAGCGATGTGAGCTATGTTTCTATCCCATAAGTTTCAATATAGCATTTAGATAAATCAGGACGTACGGATTCCCAGGAATTCGGTTTCACTTGTTTCAGCTTTCTAAAATAACCCGCGACGCTGTGATCTCAAAACATAGCTCACTTCGCTTGAAAAACATAGCTCAAGTGTGCAACGGATCTTAGATACAAATTTCATAAAATTCAAATATTTGTCAAAATACTTGCTACACTATGGCCAATTCAGGAAAACTCTCAGAGATGTTACCAAGTGTGGGCATATATTTTCTAGAAGTGAATGAATCGGCCTGTACAAAACAGTTCACCACATCAAAATAAAAAAAATTTGGGGTTGCTTCACGACAACTTATATATCGGTAAATTTAATGAATTCGTCCACTTTCAGAAAATATATGCCCACACTTGGTAACATCTCTGAGTTTTCTGTAATCGGTCATAGTGTAGCAGGTATTTTGACAAATATTTGAATTTTTATGAAATTTGTATCCTAATTCATGTGTGGAACCATTCCAAAACTATTTATTTTAATTTAGTTTGACGGTTTTGAACAGCTTAAGTTGTTTACTGTGCCAACAGTTGGGTTTTTCGTAATAACCCCAACTTTTAGAGTAGAATTATTATGATAAAATTCAATCCAGGTATTTGCATGAAGTATACATTTTTGACGGTCTTTTTTTTAGTACGTGTGCTATTTACTTTTTTAATTGCTACACTTTTTAGAAGTTACACTTTTCGTTAATTTGTGTAGCTACACTTTTCACTAACTTGTGCAGCTACAGTTTTCGTTAAAAATTTCACACCGGTTTTCCCGATTTGGTTTCCAAAACTCTGGCTTATATTCACAGCGTTTATCATGTATAGCATATTGGCCACGAACGGACGCTATAAAAATCATTGAGTCTATTTTATCTAATACCGATTGTGAATACAAAATCCCATCGTCTATTGGACTGGAATCTAATCGAATAATATATCGATACCAGTTTTACGAAAACCGAAAAAATTGTTGATAATATATAGTTGTAGTCAAAAGTAAACAAGAGGAGAAATTGGAACTACCGAAAGTTTCAATGGATGGTGTGCTCACAATCAAGGCGCAACCATGGGGTCCAGGCGATCAAATTAAACAAGCAAGCGACTCAAATTTAACAAACCGGACCCACAAGTTATTCAATGAAGTCAAATTAAAGTAGCCAAAAAGTGGCTAGAGAATAACTGTCTGAATAATTTATAATTAAAAGTCATTCCCATTTAAAGTTTATTATATTTTATTGTAATTTTTTGTGAACATATTGAGTTTGATTAAAATACAATAAGTTCGGTTTAGTATGGGATTTCTCTTGTTTTATCATGAAGAATTTTAACTTTCTTAGGCGTATCCATCCTCGATGACAAATTATACTTAAGTTATCATTCTATTATTTCATTAGAACTTTAGAGCTGACACTACTTCATTAATTACACCTATAATTGTTTTCTTTTGATTCAAATCAAGCTGACACGTGGTCACGTGACCGACCATCTGCATTATTACTTCGTTCTCACACAATTTCAGAACGATAAAGATTTCAAGTCAAATTTGAAATTAAATTTTCAATATCACTAGTGCCGCTCATTCAGCTTCGAATAAATCGAATGCAACGCAGACGAAAGAATCGAATGACGCTCGTTCAATTATTCAATCCTTTGAGCAAGCAAACTTCCGTGCCAAATTTCATTTTGTAATCCATATATGTGATAAGTTCACAACCACAACTGTGAAGTAGCCAATCAAGTATGGGACTCACTTCAAATTTATTTTCATCGTAATTTGTTTCGAAAGTGTGGTAACTCTGCGACACATTCGTACAAACTGGAAAATATTTATAATTTTGAAATGTTACAGTTGAAAAAATTGTTGACAATTGTTTTTGAAATATAACGACAATGCCAAATTGTAATTAGTTTAAAAAATGGCCGCTATACATAGAAAGAATTGTAAATTTGTTTTTCCAAATAAGTTCTATTCAAATGTACCTAGATGTCAGTAGTCATTTATTTTATCATATTTTGGAGCTTTTGCAAGGTGAAAACAGATGTCACTGTAAAAGGATAGATGATTATTGTGTTCTAAATGTAGATAACTAAAAGTTGAGAATAATTATGTAAATAAATTTTTTGATGTTAATTTATGATGTTAATTATAATTATAAACACACTTTTGTATTAAACAATCAATATTTTAAATTATTTTTGAAAGTTTTCACGTTTTTTAACATATTTTTGTAAAATACACACATTTTTTGCAATTTACGGTTTTACATGTTAAATGCCCAACTGTAAGGGCATTGACTTTCTAAATCGTTTAAACTTTAAAGCTCGTCCTCCGTATCACTTCCGTTTCGTATCCAGCGCACACACCCGAACTTATAAAAAACAAAATTACGATTCAATATGTAAAAATATATTTTGATTAAATTTTTTAACAGCCATAAAATTATGCTTCGTCAGCAGCGATTTGTTGCGCCCCCTGTATACAATAACCGAAATTCCAACATTAAAATAAACAATTTGTAATATTATTAATAAATAAGGAATAAAAACAAAAAATTAGAATAAATTGAAATAAAAATTTCATGGCCGCATGAAAAAAAAATCTGCACGACCCATGTTAAATCAATAAAATTTTGCTAGATCTAGAAATCTGCTATAATATGTACCATTTATATATCGACGATGATGACATGGTTGAATTTATTAAACAACAAAATTGTATAATAAAAATAAAAAAAAATCGAAATCGAAATGAATGTAATAAAATTGTTTTTAATAATAATTTTCATTATTGTTACAGCCAAAGATGTTTCACTTTGCGATCTTTAAATCGGTTTGTGTTATTTGCATCATTTTATCTTATACGCCAATAATACGTACGAGTATAACAAAATTTGTTATATAAGCGTGTGGATCATAATATTAATAATAATAACACGATAGTTGTTTGTAGCTACATACTCGTCGATGACATATTATTTCAAAAGAATGTACACGTCCCCCGGTTGTTTGTATCGCAAGCGCAATGCAAGCTGTGCTCGCACCATACACAGAAAAAAAATTATTTTCAAAACCTATACCCTGCGGAATGAGTTTTCGATGATTTTATGTATGTACGTCTAGTATGTTATTTACGGGACTTAATACGTACACGTATGTATGTACTCGTTTACAGCCGGCGGCAGCTTTAAACTACGTTTCTATTAGATGACAGTGTTAAAGAGATGGTAAATGGTAATTAAATAGTGGAATATTAATTATGCAACAAAAATGGTAATATCATTAATTACCTTTATAACATACATATATGATTATTTCCGATGGTAACACACACGGTAACCGTATAAACAGCGGTACACCGTATGCTAATATGTGTAATTACAACTAGATGCACGCAATGTTTAGGGAAGTCCCTATTTAGTCAGCCGGTGACATTTATGTTATTGTTTTGAAGCTTTCCGTTTGTATACTCGTTTTGATTAGAACAGTATATTAGCTCAATTATTTCCCTAAATACTTTTTATCCGTGTAAAATTACAAGCATAACCTGTTAATTGGGTAAACATAGTCAAAGCTAATTTTAATTAATTAATTTATCAGCAGTGTTATGCTGTATTGTTTATACTGCGTATAGTTAAATAATATACTGTACGCGGGTAGATAATGTAGGTTGACAATTAAAAGATGAATCGATATTGTAGACAATTAACGTTTCTTAAGTTAATAAACTTAGATTGAAAAGTGCGAGATTACGTAACCTCACGAGGTAATCAGAACTTCAGTCTGAAAATTGAGAAAACCCGAAAAATTCACTAGAAATTGAAAACCTCGCAAATTTCCAGTAAGAAAATTGAACTCAAAATGTCTCCGAAAACATGCTCTTAATATACGATCATCATTGGTTTTGAACATTAGACCATTTTTCACAGTGTTTCATGATACCCAATGAAACGAAAAATTTGATTTGTTGAAAGTTTGCTAAGAAACATATGTATTTGAAGAACAATTTTTGTAAGAATATAATACCATTGCATAAATCCGGAAAATTCACAATAATTTTTAAAATATCATATTATAGTCTTATTTTATATTTTATACCAGATTAATTTGTCACAAGCGGCGAAGTGCTAGTAATAAAATTGTTGCTTTCCAACGTTTCAGCCATATGAATAATTAATAAGTCACAGAATTGTATTAGAATAAACTAACTGTAACCGCTTCCAACGCCACAACGGTAGTTTTGAATACTAACGTGCTTCAACTTATTTTGTTCTACAAGACCTTTTCAATGATATGGGATAAGAATATACTCGATAGCAATGGAATAATTTGCCACCAGCGCCAAAACGCTAAATTTTTGGAAAATTAATTGTTGGTAAAATATTTTCCTTCTCCCGAAATTTTAAAACCGATATGGCACATGATCATATCAGAAGGAGAAAAAATGTATCTGTAATCAGCGGTATAATGGTACTTTGAAGTACTAGTACACAGCGGCACAATTAGGGGCAGAAAAAAAAGTTGAAAAAGGTGTTTAAAATCAAATAAACGTTTATTTATAAATATTTTAGATAGGTGATAGAATGAACATACAAATACCGAAAAAAATCTAATATTTTATTGAAATGAAAAATTATGAAAATCTGTGATAATGGAAATATGCTACTTTTTGCAAAGAATTTACCTTTGATTGAAATATAATCAACTAGAGCAAAATAACAACCAATTTTTGTGACCAACTGGTTTCTCGGTAACGAGTGTTATCTCCACTCCGATAACACTGTTGATCGTTTTTTGTGATAAATTTTCCCATTTGCCCAAGAGAACATTTCGAAGATCTTCTGTGTTTCGAACTGCTGAATTTTGAGCTCGGATCTGTCTTTCTAACATGTTCTAGAAATGCTCTATCGGGTTCAAATATGCACTCCTATTTTAGTCCAAAAATAACGACATGAGAGAAGAATTCCCGGAACGCAATAGTGCCGAACAAATGTATTTGTATTAGTAACAATCACGTCTAACTAGTGCACATATGCGCCGCACCATTTGCAAGATTTTGATTTTTGGTTAATAAAGAGACTCCAAAAGTCATCGATGTGTTTTCTTGTGTTGGGCAGTAATGCGAATCTGTAAATAATTTTAATGTTGGAATTCGTTTAATGTGAATAAATGTTCCAATTTAGATTTTTAAATTACAATGCTATAATCTAACCGAAACTAGATAAAAAGTAATTTCATTTTCTTCAAAACTTATCATTTTACTTTAACAACGAGCCCGAAACACTGAAATTTTTAAATTTAAACTGAAAGTCAAATTCCCTATCTCAATAACATGGGAAAATTTCACAGAACAGGAGTGGGAGCACCAAAAATTCGAACCAATTCCACCCGGTTCGATAAATGTTGTTGCCTATGATCACAAAACAACACACACACACTTGTATAACAAATGACAACACACTTATTCAAAATTGTCTCTCATCTCTCAATTTCCGAACAAAATAGGGGTATTGGAGACCTTGTAGGCCAGTTCAGAATATCTCTAACATATCGATCAGCTGTAAGGGATCCACCATCAATAATCACTTATTCTGTACGGGCACCTAAACAAATATCGATTCAAACCATAATTAAGCCGTCACTATAAGCGACGATTGTCGTAAGGTTAAATTGAAGATACCGCTCACTTGCCTTCCATCGATCGAGTTCAGTAAGAAATGACTCTCGTCTGTGAACAAAATACGCACGCACTGGTTCAAATTCCAAAATCGGGGTTCTTGAACCTGCAGTAGAAGTCCTTTGACGAGAATATATGATCTCAAAACAACTTCTTCATTCCTTCACCTCCCAGTACGTTCACTTATTTGGACTCCTCGAGCCTCTTCTAAATCATTATGGGTTTGAGTTGCTCTTTGACTGACGTCTGTTTCTCAAAGTTTCAAGGACAATGAAAAGGTCATCTCTGGAGCCAGTACAACGTTATCGGCCTTGGCCTCGTATTCTCTCGCGAGAATACGTTTGCCTGTATCGTTGAACAGACCAATAAATGGTAGACGTGGACACACCGAACCTGCTGCCCACTTGGCGGTAAGTGAGACGATATTTTGACGACTTGGCGTAAGACGATATTTTGGCGAAATTTGAGTCAACTTCCAACTGTTCCAGAGCCCAATCAGTGAACACACAGCGTTGTATGTGGCCGTTTACCTTAAGTTCCTGGATTAGATGGATTTTATCGGGTACAGACTTAAGTCCCGACGCAAAATTTGCCAAGGCAAAGCCGCAGAAAGACCAAGTTCTCGTGAACTACGTGAAATTGACTGGCTCAGGTTTTCCCGTACACTCTTACGCACAGCGGCGATGTTTTCAACAGAACTTACATTTCGGTGACGAACGGGTGTTACCTGATTATTTTTCAAACCGCTTGACTCGAATTTGACCAGAATGAAAATCACGTAATGCGCGGAATGTTTCTCGAACGGAGCAGTAATTTTGAAAATATAATTTGATAATTTATAGACTTGTTCCACGCTATAACCTTGGCGTTGTGGTTTACTATACACTACTGAGCAATTCACAACAAATTTGACTATAATGTTGCTTTAGTAACGTGGCTGCTATAACACAACAAATTTCAGATACCCTAAGATACTTTATTTTTGCGAAAATTTTAAATTTTTTCAGTAGAGTCCAACCCTTTTTATAAGTTACGCACTATTCTAATTTTAATAGGTTCGAGTATCTACTACATTCGATGGTAATAGTGACTATATTGCGGGAAGTCTAGGACGGAATGTTCAGTTGGTTAGTACGATCTTTTCGCATATAATATTTTTGTAAATATTTCGAATTTTGTCAAGGGAGTCCGACCCACTTTATGTATAAGAACTATACTAATTTGACAGGCTCGAGTGTCGCTGGGTAGTATTGGCTATATTGTGAGAATTCTATGATGGACTGTCTATTCGGCGTGTATGATCAATTTGCCTGTAATATTTTTGTGAAAATTTTGGATATACTAATTTAAATGGACTCGAGGTTCTACAAGTCGTTGATGCTAGTGGCTAGTATGGGCTGTTAGGTGTGTATAATCTACTCTCAGATAATAGGTTCAACCTTTTTCATATGTAAGAGCAATACTACTTTAAATATTTGAGTTTTTACTATTCTTAACATTTCGAAGTTTGTCATGGGAGTGAAACCCTTTCTATATATAGGGACTATAGTAATTTGAATAGGCTCGAGTATCTTCTATTCGATGTAGTGGCTAATTGCGGAAATTTTAGGTAACACTTTTTTGTTAATTTATGTAGTTACATTTTTAATTAAAGGAAAAATTTCGTTTCCATGTAAAGTTCTGCACCAGCAGCTTCCGAGATGTAGTCGTAAAAAGAAAGTTTTCGGCCATTTTTATAACTGAGCTAAACGAAATACTGGACAAATTGAATTTGCATTTGTTAAATACATTTCTTTCATTTTTAGCCATATTCGGGCTTTTATAAAGTATTCTAATTACATTTTCGTTATTGTAAGTGTTTAGGAATCCGTTTTTCGGGCGGTAGCAATTTCTTAAAATCGAAATTTCGTAATTTGGTGGCGTCATTACATCAACGATTAAAAACGTCCTTTACTGTTGTTGCACCGTAGGCTTAGATGTTCCTTCAACTGTGATTTGATTTGGTGATGCTGGTACAGCAGAATGATTTACTGCTGCCGCGGCCGATGTTTGCTTATAGCTCCTTAAGCAGGCTAATTTTGACTGACGTTGCCGTTGTACTTTTCGTTTTTTGATATGGTTTCGAAGTTTATTCAGTGTATTGGTTGCGTCAGTGTGAGTCAGTTCTCAACAAGTGCAGTGTCAGTTAGAGAATCGTACGGGAAATTTTATAACTTCTGATGGTACAAATGATTTTTGTGTCAGAAGAATTTATTTTGTCTGTTTTAGGGACAACGTAACAACTCCTGTAAACCTAATGCTTTATCGTACTGGTTTAACCATGTAAGAGTTTAAATTTCACTCAATTTTGACCTCTTGAATTACAGTTAGTGAATAGTGAGACTTCAGGATTTGTTTATCGAGTGTTGACAAGAAGATCTTATTTGTTTGTTGGAATGACTTGACATAGTTTTCACACTACTGAACAGATGTTTAGTTTAGAGATTCATAAAATATATATAATGTGCATCAGATACAGATTTTTTTTAAGTCAGATTAATAAATGACTCATGCCTCAAGAGTGCAAAGTTCTATAATTCAATATTCTGTGTATCTCAAACCATAATACACCAAATTTATATACCGATGATGCAAAGTAATACACATTTTGTAAATCTTAATTGGTATTTCTTGGTATCTTGTGGAACCTTTAGAGTTAAAATATAAACCCGTTTCTGTTGTATGCTTTTCACAAGGAATATTCAAAGTTGTCTTAAATTTTGAACAACAACAAAATCATAAATAAATTAACAAGCAGCAAAAAAATTAAAATATTTATAATTATAATCAATCGTCAAGAAATTATCATAATAGTGTGATGCTATGACCTCTAAACAACCACAAATATTGTATTGTAAACTGTCAAACTCCATATTATAGAAAGTATTTTGTGTTATGGTGACCGTCCAAGAATAACCAGATTATTATTTCGTGCCATTCGAAAGGAAATTTTTTATGTTGTACTCGTATGTTGCGTTGACCAAATATTTAAATTTACATTTTAATAAATAGGACATGTTTGCAACACACAGGCAACCTACTTGCCCGTGGCCAAATGCTTACGATAAACTGTAACCTTGATCTTGGATTTCCATATATATATAAATATTCTTTGTCAATTTTAATTAATTGAATATCTTAACATTTGTAATTTATTGCTTAGCGTCTTAAGTCTACTTTTCATTTGGGTGAGTTGATATTATTGACATACTGATTCTTGGAAGAGGATTATAGCGGGATGGACACTATAAAATTGCATAAGCGTACGAGGAATTTTTTATTTACATTTTAAATAAAAGTAAACAAATGTATTAAGTAGTTTATAAATACAACTTAAAATTCTAAGATATCATCAAATAGAGAGGCGCCCGTAATCTTTGCGCGAACGGAAAACAGTAAAACAAGTTATATAGCGCGATCGAGCGCGTAAAACTATTAATACTCTAATTGATGAGCTTAAAATTTAGTGTTTATGATGTTTCATATATAAATACATAACATGTTACATTTTAATATAACCGGATCTATCGTATGAATTGTGTAACGCGGATCTGACCTGAAACTTGATAAGTTTTAATGATTTATAAATGAGGAATGGCAAATTAATTGGGTATTCAACTTGGCCGAGGCTTTTAGTAATGTGGTTTCAAAAATACTGCTACCTTGTTAATCCATATCTTCGATCATAAATTGTAAATCAAAGTTCAGACCAACAATCGGAAAATCGGGAGTTTGAACTGATCCACATTGCTAAATAATTAAGTACTTTCATCCAAACTTGCTGCGTTTGCATCAGAAATGACATTTTTGGTGTATTTTACTTTGCTAAAGGTAAGTAACTTAGCTTGTAAGTGTCCAAAACGATTCCGAAAATAAGCAAATGCCTTCATAACGGCAAATTACGAGCAAAGTTTTAATCAATCGGTGATTTACTTACATCAATACGAATTTTTTCAACCTAACGATGAATAGTTGGTGTAATGAAAATTACATGACTGCTTTTCGCGAGAGTAATGGCATAAATGAATTATCTCAAAAGGACAAGTTGATCTCGCATGGGCTGTATGTCGGAACAACGTGTAATAATATGCAAACGTAAACATGTTTTACAAAAAACTTCAAAGTCGAACTGAGACTAATGTGGTATGCTCCAGGCTTTAGTCGTGATGTTTGACTATTGGAGCAACACGGATTCTATGAGTATTTTATGAACTGAGGTAGATACACAAAAGTGAAATTTTAATTCGATATTATCTAAATGTTTAAGATTTATACAAACTAAAATACGATTTTCGTATAATTAAATGTTAAATATTTTTATGATTTTCATAAATATTAAAAATATATTAGTTTTACAAAATTTTTGTGAAACCACCTTATTTCATATTCTCTTCGCGAGTGGCGCTTATCGTACTTTTACAACCGTCAATAGCTCAAATCGTGGAACTAACAGTAGGAGTTTTTGGACTGTTTTGATACTTGTAAAGTGCACGACGGCTTCGCCGGTTTGGACACAATACATATGTGACCAGCCTCGATTAAATGGGTTTGGAAGATCACACTTTATTTTGATTAATCACCAATTAATAGGTCACCCGGAGATGCCGCGTCTACTTACAGAGCGGCCATTGACCCACTTGCTGGTATCGGTAATGGGCACTTCGGATAATAACGAATATATGAAGCTGCAAAAAAAAATCAAATCACAAATAGTGGACCAGAAAATAAAACCATTATTTTTTCACTAGATGGCTTTAGTAACATATATCTCGTGATATATTTGTCGCAGTGGACCATACTTATACTAGTTGCAAAGTGGAATTTATGTACTCAGAATATTATTGTGTCCTTGTTGTGATTGATAGATTCAGTTGTGAATTATTGCGTGTCAAGGATGGCGGTAAACAATGAAATTCGCTATATTTTAGAATTTTGCTTCGATAAAGGCAGAAACGAAAGTCAGGCGGCTGAAATTATGAATGGTGTCTATATGGTCCCGATACTGTCACAGCTAGTCACTCGCAATTTTGGTTTCGTCGATTCCGTTCCGGTAATTTCGATATCAAAGATGCCCCGCGCACTGGAAGGTCTAATTTCGAAAATGTCAATAAAAATCTGGAAATTTTCGAAGTAGGTCGGCATGTGAGCTGTCGTAGCATCGCCCAGAAGCTGAAGATCAAACACAAAACAGTTTTAAACCATTTGCATAAGGCTGGCTCCAAAAAAATCTCGATGTTTTGGTGCCGCATGAGCTTCCGTTTGCGAACCCTTGGACAAACGAGACGAAATCGAGCCATTTCTGAAGCGGATGGTGACAATGTTAAGCGAGAAACGATCATGGTCGAGGAGCGGTGAAGCAGTCCAAAAAGTGGCCATACCAGTCGACCGATCGACAGCCAGGAAAGTTAAGCTATGTGTTTGATGGGATTGGGATTGCGTCATCTACTTTGAGCTGCTGCCCAATAGCCAAACACTCAATTTGGACCTCTATTGCCGACAATTAGACGACTGAAGGCAGCAATCGATCCGCCATAAGCAACGTGAGCCTCGTTGGGAGGTTATTATACATCCACCTTATAGTAAGGACCTGGTACCAAACGTTTTTCATCCCTTTTTGTCCATGGCAGACGCCCAGTTTTTTGATAATAGGGATAAAACGTTTCGAAAAAGCGGCATAATGAAATTGCCTTCTAAATGGTAACGAGTTATCGTAAAAACGGCGCATAATAGAGCCAAAACGAATGATAACCATGTTAAATAAAGCCCCGAAATACACGTAAAAATAATGGATTTATATTAGAAGTATAATGGAAACCTCGCCCGAAGTAAACAAAAATTAGACCGTGAAACTATTCTTTACCGCACAAAATATGGGTTTCTTAGCCCCGGTACTAAAATATTATATAATATTGGGTGTGCAAGTAAGTATAGAACTGCTTTTTCTGGCCAAATTCAACTTTATTGAAAATAGTATTGTTTTTTTTAAATAAAAAAAGTATGAACTGTCCAATAGATTTATTGCCCTTTAAAAGTCAATTAATACCCCCTATTCATTCATGCACACACCACCATGTCGCACAATTACAGTATACCACCTGCACATTGCAAGCTCCATATCAACCTGTACACTGACATGTACGGTGGGTTCCACACTCCGTTGTATTCACTGTAATAATAATTGATATCAATTGAGCGTCAAATCGAATCAATAAGTGATATCAATTTATATAAAACAATACGCCGATAAAAGCTGTGATTACAGAGATTATTTGGTGGCTTCTTCCACATTATATATTAGGTGTGCAATTAGAAACTCGATTCTCAAGTTGATTGCATTAAAATATACTTGAACACATCCAAATCGCCCGCCATTTTGGACATATGTAGCTTAGTCATTTCTGTTTTTATGACTTAAGTTTCAGTCATTTGCAAGATGTCGTTCCGCGTGCATCAATTTTAAGAGATGGATGTCGGTAAGCAACATTAACGTCATTGCATTCTATTCGACTTTGAGTGAACATTGTGTGAGTCATTCAACTATAAAAAAAATGATTTGCAAGATCTCGTGATGGCGATTGTAGTCTTGAACGCGATCTACGTCCAGGTGCAGTAAAGTAATTTGAAGACGAAGAACTTAAAGTTTTAGTGGATGAAAATCCTTGTAAACATCAAAAGGAGTTTCAGAACAGTTATGAGTTACTCACCAAGCAACTTCACTTCGATTGCATGCAATGGGAAAAATACAGAATTAAGGAAAATGGTTCCCTCATAAACTGACCGAACAAAACCGAAGACGGCCATTATTGAGACGACCATTAAACAACACTAGGAACAGCTATAGAGCTATCACCAGTTGGTGTAACCGTGCACGATTAAAATCATTAGCTTTCAATGAAATTGCTACTTCTAGCAGTGTTTATTTCAGTCAACTAGTATTTGATTAGAAAAATAAGAAGCTCTACGGCAGCACCTCATAACCTAGGATTTCCAAGTCCTTGAGGGCCGGGCATTATGTAGGTACCTCTAAATTCCATATGGCA
This sequence comes from Nephrotoma guestfalica, assembly GCA_963691935.1. Taxonomy (NCBI): domain Eukaryota; kingdom Metazoa; phylum Arthropoda; class Insecta; order Diptera; family Tipulidae; genus Nephrotoma; species Nephrotoma guestfalica. The sequence goes on along the minus strand of OY829914.1, from coordinate 295,499,627 downwards.
TTTATAAAATATGTATGTGCTATGCTGACACTTTTTAATTATTTTTTATATTTCCTTCGAAACCAAAAATAATAAAATAATATTTAAGGTAGAATAAATGGTAGGTAATCTAACAAAAAGCAAACTAAACATTTGATATACCTAAGCAAATATACCTGTCAGCTGCATAAAAAATTCCTACATAGAAAAGCTTAAGTATGAAGTTTTATTCTAATCAGCCAATCCGTCTGGGCTGTAGAGCAGCTACAGACATTTAGTCTGCACGGATCCACATACGCGCATACAGCCCAAGATATTTTTAGAAACCACTATTTTTGACTACGGTGCTATTATAGCGAATGGCAAATCTGCAAAAATCTCGAGGCCAAAATTCTTCATGATTTTAATACGTAAAAGAAAGTAAAAACACTAAATTGTGTTTGTCCTTTTCACTCTAACCTGATTTTAAGAAATTTTTCTCTTTCTGTTTTCTCAGTATATTTTGCTGATTTAATTTTTTTGTAATGGAAAAAGCAGTGCACCTATAATACTACAGGCCTCATTGCATGAAAAATAAAACGTCATTTTATGCCTACGGTTCCAATCTTTTACTATAGACAACACAAAGTGCTGTTTAAACTGTCATGTTAATAAAAAAATTAGAAAGATTTCTATTGTAATAGTCTTTTTAAAATGATTGTTCCGCGGTCCAGCGATAATGGACGGAAAAGTATGGAGTGGTTGGGAAGTTGATTGCGTATAAGAAGGTGTCGATTATCATAATCGTGGTCACTCAGATTGACGCTAAATGGATGAATTTCCTATGATTGTGTATTTAATTCGAGAGTACTGAAGATAGATCAATGTACGGAAGAATCACTTTAAAAAGACCATTACAATAGAAAACAAAACTAAAACACGAAAATTTAGTTATGAGAATGAAATATAGATGGAAAATATGAAAGAATCGATTTCGTTAGGCTAGCAATAATTCGCTAGTACTACAAATATATGGTATTGTCCTATATATAGACAATACTCCAGTGTAAGTAATACAACATCAGTCGTCGCGACCTGATGAGAAGACAGATTTTTTCAAATCAATAATCGCATCCGTTCGAAACTGATTGTGTTGGGATTCTTACAAATTTTCCATCTATGAGTCAAAAATTCAAATTCATAATATTATTATAAAATTATGCATTCTAAATTATGTTTAATATGTGTAAACACGTATAACATTTGTACACAATGTAATGTAAATGTATAAACGAAACACGTGAAAATAATTCGCTTGAAAATAAAAATACGCCCTCACTCTTTTACTTTTCGAATCAAACTATTTTGTTTTTAATATTTTCTGTGATCTCGTTTATTGAATGCTTTTTATGAACATGACTGCCGTCTACAGTTCAGAAGATAAACTGTAGACATAAATTTGATGTCGTATCAAGCAATACTAGGTAATTCATTAATTTTGATAAAAACCACTTGTTTTAAGGCTATTAGGGTTAATAACCCTATTTATTGCGTTCGCAATTCGTGCTGTGTGAATACTTCTAGAATAAACAAACAAACAAACAATTCAAATTTACAAAAAGACAGATATATTCGACATTTTTGGTACTCAAGCAAACTGTATAAACTTTCAAGATTCCGATTTTACTAAAAAAGAAACTGTATACATCTTCATCACTTTTACTTTTCACGCTGATCTAGACTGCACAAAAGTTTTATGTTTAGAAATAACAAAGCCCCTTTCACACTATCACAACTTCACAACCAATAATAAACGACTTTAATTTTTTAAACCGCAAAAATAATTATTCATTTTTAAATTACTCGTATACGATAAAATTTCTTAGAAAATTATTAAAATTGCATTCATTACCAGTGTTAGTATTTTACAATAACGCATAATGCTCAATGTTTTCGAAAGTAAAAGTCTTGTAAATTATTTGTCATCGCTCTGTGCCGCGCATAATACACGCTGATCCAGAAATCATTTACATCGATTTATCTGTACAGTTAATTCAATTTATTGATTTGTGTAATGCCAATTGCCAATGAAATTTGCATAATGTGTAATCGCACATAAATTCTAGTTCATGTTCTAATTTTGGAATTTCCTTTTCATTTTATTTAGATATCAATTTGTTGCTATATTATGTCTGACGGCATTATGGATTATGCTAAATAAAATAATGTAATTTTTCAATGGCATAATAGAACAAATTCTAGGAAATATAACGAATGGAAAATTTGTGGAAATCAACAAACATGAAACCGAATTTTAATATCATTAAACTTTTTTTTTATTTCTACAGAATAAAATAACGTATTATCATATACAGTCGTTTTCCGTCGCCTTGCCTTGACCAAATTTTATGTATAATTAAAATAAATAAATTAAAATGCATTTTATTATCGTGTCATTAAAATGGATGGATTTGCTCGAGCTCATCATCATCATCACGTGAAAAAATAGTTTGCCATTATTCTACGACCAACATAAATTGAATTTTGAGTCATTTGTGTATTTAAAATTGTCCTCGCTAAAACGTTAAGAGACGATTATTCATTTTGTTCATCGTCGTTGCCTTGTACCAATATATTAACACTTACGTACTTAAGAGTAAACTAATTTTAGATGTAGTACTTGTACCGCACGTGCTAATCTCAGCTGAAGTGTATGTTCAACGGACTTGTTCAATGATGCTTAAAACTACAGTATGGTCGTTAAATATACTACAAGTTAGCAAGAGTAATATAAATTTGGTTGAAAAGCTTGGTGACAGCTTCTATTGACCTTGAGCTTTATAAAGCGTCACTGAACATTTTATCTTAAACGAAATCAAAAATTAAAATTTGAATTGGTCATGACGATGGACTTAATTGCTTGTTTTAATAATTTTTAATATGCACAATGAGCACTAGAATTTTTATACAAATTTGCAAGTCACGGCTTTTTGAATTGAGTGATCTAATAGATCACTACTCTTCGAGTTCCTGGGGAATGAAGGAGTTCTTGTCAACTTCAACTATCCCAAAGCGTCGGATATCGTGACTATATACGGCTGCTTTACACAATTAAAACCGAAATTTTCGTCGACTGTGGAAACAGCAATGAAAGACTTTATTTTGTATCATTTTTGCGTATTCTTGTTGTTGTGTTTTATTATTTCAGCTATAGTAACTAGAAAAACTTTGTTGGCAACTTTTTTTTTAATTTGTCCTTAAATGCTTCAATTTATCAAATTGCCCTCAGATGCTCCAAAAATCTTCATTTGAGAAACAAAGTATTAAAACTATATATATGGGACCCCCTGAGGCAGTCTTTAAACATAGCTCTTAGGATTTTGGTTTAATTATGATAATGGAGCAAATTGAGCAGAGCTTTGAATGATTTGTAACCTTTTTTGAATAAAATGGTTTGCAAACAAATTTTTGTGAATATGTACCGGAGCTGTTATTCATCAAATAGACCTGAGCTTATTCTATTGGTAATCAAAATACCTAGAAAACTATGAAGAGATTTACGTTGACTATTTGTTCTATTTCCAGGGCACACACACAAAAGAATTATTAATACAACAAAAAAATTTAAAATAACAACCAGTTTTTTCAAATTTACGTCTGCAAAAGATTTTTTATAATTTACTAGCTGAATAATAATTTACAAGCTGCTAACTTCAAATCAGCTCTGAAGTTTTATAATGCTCGACTTTCGTAAGAGATTGTTCTGGTTCTCCAAACGAAAGACAGCAGCTCAAGAACACGTTATTTTCGGCGGATCAATTCAATTGATTATTGGGAAAAGTTTTTATGGGAACTACTTCAAAAATATTACGAATTTATTAATATAAAAGCTCTTTGCAAAGTTTTAATCCGAGTGTATGAAAGGTATGGAAACTCATAATAATGATCCTCTTGATCCAGGCGACGGAGCCTTAGGATTGAATCATGTCACATAATTTCATATAATCCCTAGCCTAAACTCATTCCCGTGAAAACATTAGAAAAATGAAATTTTAGAAAACATTTGTACCGAGGCCCCTAGACTCCGGAGTCCCCCCCCTTCAAAAATATCGTAAGGTTTTTCCTAGAAATGCAGCAATACAAATTTCATGACGAGTTGAAAAGCAGGAACGCCTTTCGGAAATTACAGACATTTTTGGGGGGAAATTATATGTGAGCACCAAGGTCCAGGAGACTGACCCCTTCAAAAATATTATGAAAATCTACACATTTTGATAGTAAATCATACCTATGTAAAATTAGATGCCGATTGAATGAATGGTGTGGATCCCCGAGATCCCTACCCTTTCCCTAAACTCAGAAAAATTATAAAAATAATATTTTTTTTAAATTCTACCGGGGCTCCTAGATCCCGAGGTCTCACCAAAGTATGAGCGCAATCGGATGAATGTTATAAGAACGCATACCGAAACATAGCGGTGTTTTAATTTTCCAATATGATCTAGTATGAATACTAATTTTCGATGGTAAACTAAAACTAAGTTTTTTTACCGCTGTATGTTGAGAATTCTTATAAAATTTGGAATTTTGTTAAAGTTGTCATGCAATGGAACCGTTGGAAAAGATTTCATGTTATCAACATTCTCATTCTAAGAACTATATCGAAGAACAGATCATTGCGTTTAACAACTTATACGGACCGATATAAGAGAGATCTTTATTGATAAAAATTTTGACATTGGAGTGCTTAAATGCCGGAGTTAGTTCAATTTCAACGAAATGTTTTTTTAAATTAGTTACAAAATCAGTGGAAATTGGTAAGCCAAAGAAAACTTTAAAATTTGACCAGATATTGCCAATGGGCTCTCAAATACAAGCTTGGCCGGGACATAATTGCTGTTTTGATAGCACTTCGGATTTTAGGATTTTTTTTAGATACCCCGAAACGTAAAATCCATGTGGAACACATTAAATGCAGGAACCGCCTCAGCCCATCTCGTAGACGAAACTTTGGAAACTGAAACTGAAACTGACATTTTTTGTCTATCTCTAAAGCCTCATCTACGAGATGGGCTGAGGCGGTTCCTGTACCGGATATTACTGCGCCCGCAGCTGCATTTAATGTGTATTCCACATGGATGTATCGGGGTATCTAAAAAAATCCTAAAATCCGAAGTCCTATCAAAACAGCAATTATGTCCCGAACAAGCTTGTATTTAAGAGTCAATTGGGAATATCTGGTCAAATTTTAAAGTTTTCTTTGGCTTACCAATTTCCACTGATTTTGAAAGTTCAATTGGTATAAAAGGTTTTTGAATAGCAGTCGAAACATCACAATCAATTGTTTTATTGGAATTGAAATCTCGTGGAATTTGCATAAATTATAACGATGTGTTTTCACGTAACAGTTCTCGGAATTCTGCATCATTGGTTTGAGCATTAGCGATTTGAGCATAAACTATTCTTTCAGGGGTAGAAATTAGATTAATGCGTGAAAAGGTATCTGCAACTACATTGTTAATCCCCGAGAGATGCCTTTTCTGGATTCTGATAAAAAGCATAAATTGATGCGTTGTGATCAATAAACATCGAACACTATCAACCTTCTAAAAGTTATTTAAAGTGCTTTATGCCAGAATAAGCTGCAAGCAAATACCTACCATAAGTACTATATCTTCATCGCGTTTGATAAGGATGAACCGAGAAAAAATTAAGTGGCTGGCATGCACTATTCTGTTGAACCGCTGCTTGAGACAACTTCTCTTTTCAATTGTTGAACGCTTAGATAGATTCCGCTGGCCAATTAATTGGGGTCTTACTGTTTATTTTGTAACCTTTCAAAAAATCGTTGTGCAAGATTTGGTCTGCTGCTGCATTTGAGATGAAGCGTCTATAAAAATGTGCAAGACATTTAATTTCGTGTAAAGCGAATACACATTCACTATGATTGATAATTAACCCGCTTCCTGTTAGTTTTTGAAAAATCGTTTCTAGATGGTCTTTCTAAAATTTAGAAACAACTTTTATCGCCGAAATAAACAAAAGCAAAATTTAGTCCAAAAAGAACGAAATACATAAATCTTTGAAAAGTTTGAGCTGCATTCCTGAGACCGAAAGTCATTTTAGTAATCTCAAATTAACCAAAGGTATAGTTGAAATGGTTGTTTTGTGAATATCAAACGGTTCAATCGGAATTTGATGGTAGGCTTGGACAAGATCCAATGTTGAGAAAGCTAAACATTTTTCAAGTTGATACGAGAATCTGGAAGGTGTGGAATTGGATATCGATCAGGAATAGTGACAGGATTCAAACTGCAGTAATTTCCACCTGGCGTTCAATCTCCGTTTTTCTTCAAAACAAGATGCAGCGGACTGGAGCGCCGTTATTTGGACAAATACCAAGAGCCATATAATTTTCGATTTTTATTTTGCAATCTTCAATATATTCGGTGCAAAACGTCTAGTTTTACAGGACTCTTAGTTCATCTTTAGTATAATGTACTTCAGAGCTTCGTCTGTACAAGTATTTCAACACCCTGGTCGAATAATAGGTTCTTTATGCAGATGATTTACGATTGGCCTTTCAACAATATCGTGCATTTGGGATACAATGGCGCCTACAGTATGTTCAGAAGCATCGGTTATCAAAAAAACAGGCACAGAAGAGTCTGGGTAGGCTAATATTTGTTCCGTCGATATTATCTTCTTCAGGATGTCGAAACACTGGCGCCCTTCTTCAAAAATTTCGCCAATGACTTGACAATTTTAGAAGAATCCTGCATAAAATTTCGATAAAAAATGATAAGCCAAGGAATTGTTTAATTTGTTTTTGGGTTGTTGGTATTGACCATTGAAGGATTTTTTGGACTTTGTCAGGATTCGGCTTAACGCCTTCTTGCGTAATTATATGCCCCAAAGAACTCTGTAGCTTTTTTGAGAAATTTGTAAATATCAGGCTGGATCTTAAGATTAAACTGTGAACACTTTTAAGACTGCGCCAAGATTTTTAAGGTGATTAGGTAGCTACGACCAATAATAATTATATCGTCAAGACATCCGTTCAGGACATTATTCGTGGCACTCGTGTAAATTCGAAGTACTCTTTCGTTAGAGATCGTTAGAGATTACTGGTGTTTGATGAGATTTTTTGTCTCTTGGTATCTGATGAAACCACGGAAGTTGCGTAATTTTTGGGTTTTGGCTCTTCATCTGTATTTCAAACTTCACAGATACATAGTTACAAGTGACAGTCAAGCGAGCGTCATTCGTTGCTTGTTTTATCCAGTAATACACATTTTCTTTATTATAAACTATATTTAATGAAATTTCGAATCTTCCACGAAACCGATTTGATCACCACTGCTTTCTTGATTCAAATCTCTTGATACTTCTGAAAGATGGTCTTACCTGCATTCCTTAAATTTTGCCTAACTGATTTTCCTACTTTATCGCGTGTCCTTAATAAAAGTAACTAACGTTGACGAAGCGAGATTAAGTTCATTTGAAACACATTGCTTTTATTTTCCAGATTCTATTTTGCCCAAATTTGTATGGCAGTTTTGTATGAAAAATGTTAGATTTAACCGGTTTAGTTTGGCCACTGGGGAGTGATGTTTGTGCTAGGCTGTACTGATGTATTTTGCTTTCTATTTTAGAACTGGTGAAGTGCTGCTTTTAGTCAAAGGAGTGAACGAAAAAGGCATTTTAGTTCATTTGAACTGACATTCATTGTTAATAAAGTTCACGTTTTATGTACGGAGGGAAATTTAACCTTCCGAGTCGGAATCGCGTTCATTCCACAAATTTTCGCTATCAGAGGTTGCTTCTTCCTTATTGTTCTGACCGTATTCTACATTTGCATTAAGTTCCTTGCCACGACAAAGTCGTAATTGAGCAGTATACAAGTTAAGAAGTAAAAAGTGAACAGTATGAAAGTAAAAGTGAAATAGTAAACAATGACATAGTGAATTTGTTGAATAAATTAAAGTTGTTGGGAAATAAAGTTTGTGACCGAACGTTGTGTTTTGTCGCCCGACAATTCGTAACAATACCAATAATGTGTTCCATGATCTCGTGGAAGTTTCGACTACCATTTGAATGATTTCACTTTTAGCTTTTCCTTTACCATTTTTAAATTGTGAAGCATCAACATTGCAATTTGAGGTGGAAAGTAGCTGTTAATTTATTTTGGCTGATCGGATTTCTTTAGTTCAATGCTATTCTATTCGGTTTCACCGGATTTTATCTCGCCACATATTTTATATTTTGAAGAATCTCTTTGGGTTTGCTACAAAAATCGTGAAGATATCATGTTTATTTCTTAAAGATTTTAATAAAATCTTCCGTATTTCATAGAAATGTTCTGTGTCCCCGGCGAGACATATTATGTCCTTCGCTTTTCCCTCAATTTTATTTTTTACCGCTTCAAGGTACATTTTAAATTGTTGGCTGGGACTAATGGTTCGAAAATAATGTTTCCTCTCCTCTGTTTTTTATTCCCGTCGAAATACGAGAACGACCGTTGCTAAAACGGTATTCTCTAATACTAAAGTTTAACACAAAAATGTCGAAACTGAAATGTACCAACATTTAATTCGGGTTTTTCACCCAATTTTTACTTGTCACTACAATTGTTTACACTTTCCACTGTACGGGTGTGCCAATTAAATATTGGATATTACAGTAGATGTAGTAGATTGCTTACGATTAAAACCGGTTGTATAGCGCTCCGATGTTAACGAAATGTTTGCTGACCTTTCCCCCTTTATCCCCGTAGTTTCATTTATTCGTCGTCAGAGGGCTAAGCGACATTAGGGGTGCAATCAGTTCCCGCGAGCGCATGAGAGTGGGTAAAACCGTCAGCTGATACTATTATAAATGTCTTTGCTCTATACCATAACGAGTAGTCTGTGGAGTGAAGAGTGAATCACTTCGAGAATATGGGCAATTGCATTTACAAGTTGTTTTCCAAGCATGCTGATACTGTTTTATTAGTAAGCTCGTCCTGTGTAAGTTGGAACTACATAGTAAATATTTTTTATTTGGATTTATCAAGGCAATTTATGAAGTACAACATACCATTAGTAAACAAAAACCTTTAACCTTTCTCCAAGTAGATTAGAATTGTGTTGTCTTGTGCCTCACTCCTATAAAAATTCTTTCCCCATCTTTCCCTCTTGTTATATGTAGGTATAGACCTGGCGATATCCGGAACACTTGTCTAATACATGATTATACAGTCGACAATTTGCCCTGAAATAAGACTCCCTCTACACATGCAATATATTTGCAAAGCAAATTTTGTAAAGAAAAGTAAAATTCAGGCCAATCATGAATTGAGGATGTTATGTATTTATGTTTTTTGGTTACAATACCGAGATTGTTGCGATTGTGACACTACACAATACTACTATTTATAGTATTCTATTCATACACGTAATTAGTTAACAGATAGCTGCTTATTGATTTTGGGCAATAAAAAAATACTTAACACAAATATTAGCACATTTGATTAAATGGTTTTAAATAATTAAATTGTATAAACAAGCCGCAAATATTTTGTTCGGTTGTTTGTTATTAAAGCAGCAAAAATAATTTCTAAAACAGTCTTTGTGTTCAAAGAAAATAAATTATTTGGGTAAAAACTGTTAAATTATTATAATTTATCATTAATCTGGTATAAAGCTACTGTTTGATTTCTACTTTATTGTTGTTCCTTGTGTTTATTTATTTATTTGTATTATTTATTTATTATTAAAAATTAATATTTATGTTATTTACACTGTGGAAAGATTAAAAGTACGAAATTCTATAGAAAATATCAGCTTATTCGTGTGTCTGTTCATCTTGCGTCTTATGTTAATGCGGTATGGTATTTTCGGCAAAATGTCTTTGATACACAAGGAGTTATATAAGAAGATTGAAATGATTGTAACAGTTTTTGATGTTATTGTTACTTTTTAAAATTGAGTTCATGATTGAGCTGAAAATCGGTTTTGACAATAACATGACTTTAATATACGCCATTGATTCGTTTCTCGAAAAATGTTTTTTGTTTGTAAATTAATCGATCGTTCGACAAGATAGCGCGAAAGAAAAATGCAAATCATAATGAAAATGTTGAAATTAGAAATCAATTAGATGCCGTCATAATTATTTTACTTGATGGACGCTTGTAATAAAAGAATATATACGAGTATGTAGTTCATATAAGCAATGGGTAATTGATTACCATCGCTGTATATTGTTATGAATATGTTTTCTGATGAAAACCCTGAAAATGGTGGTAATGAATAAGCCGTATAATAATTAGAAATCAATATAATATCGTAACGTAATGAAATGCAGCAGAAGAATTTTATGGCGCGCAATAAAACTATTAAGGTGTATAGTAGAATACTATTGAAAGTTGTATGACTGCTGCAAATCGTAACTTTTACCTTTCATTCATCAAAAATAGACTTTCTTGTTTCTGATAGGTGATTATCCGTGGTGGCGATTATCGATGCAAGCCAGTGCAAATGGATTCTTTATTAAAGTAAATTAAAATAAATTTTGGTTAATATTTTCAGAATTTATCTTTAACATACTCCACGCCGTTAACCAGTATAATTCTAGTATGGTTAACCAAATAACTATACTGAAAAGTAAGGATTGCCAATAATAGTTACGAGTACGGTAAGTTACGAATTTCTTCTTTTATTAAGACTAAACCGCCAATTATAATTTTTTTTTTGTTTTGATTTCTATTTTTATCTTTTTTGCAATGAGGCAATGTCGACAATTATTGTTTCTTGGGTTGGGCAAGGTAAATTACGCAATGTAATCTACGCGGTTGTCGACACGTGATCTATCTCTACGTAAATCTTTTTCTCGTAAATGATATGTACTTTTAAAATATTAGCAAAAATCGAAAAGCATATATGGAGGCTGAAGGGAAACGCTCCAATATGAAGTTTCACACCGATCAGTTAATTCATCACGGCTGTAGAGAGGCAACATATATTCTGCATTGCACCATATTTACACAGACCCACAGAAAACTATTGAAAACCACTTTTTCAACGTAAAAGAAAGTAAAGTGTGATTCTAACGAATTGCCTTCAAACTCTACTAATTCATAATATTATCTACGCACAAACTAATTATCTACACTATTTTCGACACTAACATGTAGACAATTCTGAAACACGCGTAGTCGCACAACAAGGTTCACAGTGTCTTCTCAATTGTATTCAATTGAATGGAAGCAATGAACCCACCAGCAAGGATGGGCGAGGTAGATTACTCAATGGAATGGATTACTATTAGGTAAAATATTTAGCGATTTTTTGTTAAGTCGACAACCTTGGAAATTAAGGAAACCCAAATTTATTTATTTTTCATTTTCATTTTACTTTAGTCGGCCTGATAACGATGCTGTCTGGCTATTAGCTACTTGTCTACTTGTTGTAAGAGCCTAATGCACCAACTATCATTTGATGATATTTAACATTAAAAAGTAAGTTGCGTACAATCAAAATACATGTAAATTACATTAATAATTAATTAAAAACGCTTTGGAAGAATTTACTAAATCTTACTAAATTTTTATTGTTGAATGATCATGAGGTAAATTGAATGATAATTATAAATTGATCAAAAATATTATAAAATTTATTTTACACATTCATGTAATTTAAAATGCAACAATTATAACTTAATTACTAAAAAAGCAATAAAATAATGATAAATAAAAATACAAAATATTAAGATTTAACCTCGAGTATTTTAATAGTAAGTTAACATTCAGTGATTTTAATTCGACAGAGTAGCCTTCTGTTTAACTAATAACAAATATTTATCCCTAAAAAACAAATGAGTTTCGTTGAGAGGAATGACCAACTGAACTGATAGACAAGTTTGATCACTTTCTCATACTTGTGGCCTGATACAGAGGGGTGGTTTTGATTGATGCTCAAACCGTTTAGATTTAAACTATTTAATCGCTCACTAAACTGCTGTAAACTGACCAACTGAACTAATAGACAAGTTTGACCACTTTCTCATACTTGTGTCCTGATATAGGGGGTCGTTTTGATTGATGCTCAAACCGTTTATATTTGAATTATTTAATCGCTTACTAAACTGCTATAAACTATTTTCCCGTTCACAAACGAATGAGTTTCGATGTGAGGGATGACATAATACCAAAGTTTTTATAGGGCAATGGCTCATATATAAATAGTATTATGCTCGAAAAACTGAATGATCGGAAAAATGGTAATTTGTTTGCAGGGTTGGGCAAGGTAGATTACGCAATGTAATATACGCGGTTGTCTACACGTGATCTATCTTTTAGTTTATAGTTGTTTTTCTCGTAAATGATATATAATTTTAAAATATTAGCAAAAATCGAAAAGCATGTATGGAGGCTGAAAGAAAACGCTCCAATATGAAGTTTCACACCGATCAGTTAATTCATCACGCTGTAGAGAGGCAACATACATTTAGTCTGCACGGCACCATATTTACACAGACCCACAGAGAACTTATTGAAAACCACTTTTTCGGCGTAAAAGAAAGTAAAGTGTGATTCTAACGAATTGTCTCCATACTCTACCGATTCATAATATGTATTATCTACACACAATCCAATTATCTACACTATTTTCGACACTAACATGTAGACAATTCTGAAACACGAGTAGTTGCATAACAATGTTCGAAGTGTCTTCTCAATTGTATTCAATTGAATGGAAGGCATGAACCCACCAGCAAGGATGGGTGAAGTAGATTACTCAATGAAACGGGTGTCGACACGTAATCTATTAGGTAAAATACTTAGCGATTTTTTGCGTTTCTGACGCCGACAGCATAGATAAAGTAGACAACCTTGGAAAACAAGGAAAAACAAATTTATTTATTTTTCTTTTCATTTTATTTTAGCCAGCCTGATAAAGATGCTGTCTAGCTATTAGCTAATTGTCTACTTATTGTATGAGCCTAATGTACCAACTATCATTTGATGATATTCAACATTAAAAAATAAGTTGCGTACAATCAAAATACATGTAAATTACATTAGTAATTAATTAAAACTAATTCTAAATAAATTTAAAAATTTTAATTAATTAGAGACATTTAGTTTAAAGAACTTTAGGTGTTTTCATATATCTAACAATTGTGACATTCAATTTCCAATTACGATGTTTAAATAATCTTGCCACTTGTAGTTCAAATATGCCAATTATTCTCGACTTATACGGAGACCTCGACTAGACACACACACGCAGCACATATTTCGCAATGCTAATAAAAATTGACGCGCCTCCATTGGCATGTTCCATTATGGATTTGTCATAGTAAAATGAACCAGTGGTAGAAAGTTCAGTTTGACCCTGTCACCAACGATATGTATATTAATTCATTCGGCATGCTAGATGTGACGTAATTTGTGTCTACTTATTTCTATTAGTGAGTTGTCAAACTTACGCACATCCATAAATGCACAAAAGCATAAATTAACCACTCCAACGACAGCGACCATGCTATTACGAATGAAATTATTGATTTCTAAACCCAGTGGCATTATTTTGGCTTTCCCTGGGAATATAGGAATGAGTAAAATATTTTCATAGCCTTTTGGCTCGAATTGTACATTTCTAGCCAACTGTTGGAAACAGTTCACTCGCATACTTTGTTTGCTTTTATTAAATTTTTGTACCAACCGATAAAAGTAAACAAACATCGTTTGTTTCATTCCTATTCGAATAGTAATAGTATTTCCCAAAGTAAGACCATATATTTTTTAGTTTGACCAAAACTCAATAGATGCCAGCAAAATATATTTGGTTGTAATGTTTTTTAGCATTTTTAAAGAGATGGCACTGTGAATATTCTTAATTAGCCCTAATACCTTTTGTCTAATACCATTTTTCGAATAAATGACTGTCTAAATTAATTTAATGTTCGAAACGTTAGATGGCGTGAAACGCAAAATTTTTATTCTAATTCGCTAAACAAATTTGAAGTTGAATTAACCAATTAGAACGCAATTTAGCATTAAATATTAGGTACAGTTCGATTTATGGGTACAGGGACAACTATCAGTCACTGGTACGAACTAACGGTAATTAAGCTTCGTCAGCAATTTAGTAGAAAATCAGTGTGAGGTACACATCAATTAAATAAATAAAATCCATCTATGTTTACCAGGAAGTGGGTTGATGTGAGTGCATTAAAAGAAGTGTCATCTAAAATGGGACATAATGGTCTGGAGCTCAGAATACCGTCTATTTGACACAATAAATTTCCTCGAATGTGGAATGACAATTTCCAGTGAAACTGTTGAAATATGTTTCAGTCAGTTAATCAAGACAGTTGATCTACCTCTCTTTAAGCGTTCGGTTTTCGCCAATATTTTGCTGGGTACATTACGCCTAGCCGAAAATCGTTTTAGAGCTGCTATAAAAGCCACTTAGTTGGATAGTTATCCAAAATTGTTCAGGTTTAGAAAGTAACACGCTGACCAAGCAGTTCTTAAAAATATAAATGAGTTTACGAAAGAACTTGGATTCCGGCTGATTAGCCACCTGGGCCCGTGCCACCATTGTTGCAATAATACAAATTTGGATGGTAAAACACCTGATTTAACGTCGATACTGGCAATACTTATTTGAATCAGTTATCAACACAAACTAGCAAGTTTTTTTTAACTTCCGTCATTAATTTGGGAAGAAGATATGTTCCACACAATTCCAGTTGGGGTAGAGATACTCGTGATGTCATCACTCTTCTTTGTAAATCTGCCATACGAGTATATGACCGCTGCACATAGAAGGCTCGCCATCCCAATCTATCTTCTTTAACGATAGTTTCTGAATTGGAATTTTGCCAATAAATAACAATATTTAAGGGAACATTAATATCTAATACCTCGAAAATTTGATGATCTGCTCGGATTAGTCTTCCCATCAATAATTATAGACAAAATCATTTTCCTAATGACAAATCGATTTTAAAGAGTCATCTTAGGAGCTGAATTGAAGACCTAATATTTTTATAGTTTTATTTGTGATCGTTATAAAGAGGTTCTATATTTTTCTTCGATCGTTATCACAGAACCTGCTCTTTCAAAATGCTCGACTAATAACTCTGCTGCATTGGATATCCACTTTCTTAGATTGAAATTTGTATGTGCGAGAATGGAATTTGGTGGGTTTACAAATATTTTACGTTTCCGTTGCAATAAGTAGTAGGATGCTCCTTTTCAAAATCGACAGAAGCTTTCGGTAAACATCTAATCGCTAAAAAGGCAGAGCTCGCCATTCCAAATGTGACTGTAGTGAGTTCATAATGTTTGAGATTCTCATTGCTATTTTCTTGCTACAAAACTCCTTGGATTTGTTGTTCTTCTTCTGATATTAAAACCTGCCTATACATTTTATCTACACCGGCTGTCAATGCAATTTTCTTGTTACATTGGATCGATTAATAGACATTAGTGAATTTACAGGATTCATCGAATACCAGTCTTAATTTGGTAGAGTTAGGATCGTGCTTTTGTGTGACGGCGCAATGTGGCAAATACTATATTTGGTTTATCGTCCTCGCTCTGAATCTGGATATCGCACATATGACTCAATTTAATGTAACTTTTGTAACATTTGTTAATTCGGAATCACTGCTGAATTTTTTCTCTAAATTAAAAATTCTTTTTCTCGCTACGTTAATGGAATTGCCTAATCCAACACGCGTATTTATAGCGTAAGGCTTTTTGCCAATGTATTTGCCATTAATGTGTCGTTTAACGTGAATTCCTCTATTTGCCAGAACCGTCGGAGAATACCATCGAGGTTGAGTTCATTGTGAAAATCAAAATTTGTTCCATGTGATGTTTCTTGTAAATAGTTTGTTTCGCCTAAGTTGTCAAGGTGAGTTGCCTCGTAATAAATTGCAAATAAAGGCCAGCATTAAGGATATCCACATAATTCGGTTTATTGAAATGAAGATCCGTCAGTTGGAGTTTACTTTTTCAATGTCTATTTCTCGTGAGGGAAGGTGACTTGTTAATTTATTCAATATTAAAACCGCACATTTTTCGAATATAAGGAGAATGCTGTAATTGCCATTTTTCATCTAGTAGTTTCACTTTCATAGGTTCCAAGAGGTTAGAATTTTGACTACTAACTTCACTTGTTTTGTCGTCACGTTTGAATTTGGTTTGATAGATCTGTTGGTAAAATCGCGGGGATTTGCTTAGTACTGAGGGCATGTGCAGTGTTTATTGAATCGCTAGCTTGTTTTTTTGATGTTGAGGTGCCAGGTAGAACTTCATTTTGGGTGGTTTTAATTCACAAGGAGCGTCTATGATCGTTTTGATTCAATGTTGTGTTATGTCTCGCCTTACATATGCTGCATGATCGATGGTTGATTTATATATTGTTTCAGAAGCATGTTTATCTCATGTTTATTTTATAGCCTCGTCCTACTCTTGATGTCCTAGTCTTGATCGTCCGGATCAAATTTGAAAGTAGTAGTAGGTACAGGGAAGTTTATCTCAATGTCATCTCAGACAAAATTGTATGTACCTTGTTTACAAACCGGAGGAAAACTTCTTTATCGTGCTATAATTTCAGTGTGAAACTCGCTATCGTTCAAAAAGTCTTCGTATAAACAGAAAAATCCCAAAAAATTACCAGAAAATCGGGGCATATAAGCAAATTCATTCACCGAAGAACGTTCGTTAACGACAAGGAGGATTTCTATAGGAGCTACAATATGGTACGGAAAATTCGATGCGTTTGAAGTTAGAGTTAACTTAATCCTAAACCAACAAAAGCAAACGAAATTTGTATGTATTGCTTAAAAAGTAAAACAAGAAAGTCATTTAGGCGAAATATTGAATTTGTGAACTAATCCCAATTTCAATTTAAACTAAATAATTAGAAGTTCAACATTTATTAGGAGGGATAAAAAATTTAGCATTTTCTTAAAAAATTACATATCTCTGGACCTAATATGTTTATCAAGAATGATATTATGATTTTCTGAGAGGTTTACATTAGGACTATCTATATTCCAAGCCATTTGAAGCTAATTATTTTTGCGCGATCAAATTAATTTTTTGCTAGGCTTTACTAACCTAAGAATTTAGGATTTTCTTAATAAATAATTAGCTTTTCAAATGGCTTGAAATATCGATAGTTCTAATCCAGACCTATTCGATAAACATATAACATTCTTGATAAACATATTAGGTCTCGAAAAATTCAATTTCTTAAGAAAATCCTAATTAAAATCCTTAAATATTACCTAAAATGTCAATTGTTTACCAATACTTCTAAACTTTTTTATTTTTGTTGGTTTAGCATTAAATTCAACAACTTCTAACGCATGTACAACCGTGTGAAATTTGTGCTAAACTAGTCCCAAAGTTAGTTATTTCCTAGTTAGGTCTAGCTTCATATGCATAAAATTCGTGAAACCGTTAAAAGACCTTCGTGGGCCGTTGGAAAAGCTATTGTGTGTATGACGTAAAAGAATAGGAACTAGTACACCAAGAAGCGTTTGAGAAGTTTAAAAGCAATGGACTCCACAAAATAGCATTTCATGCCCCGAAGAAAAAGTCGTTGAAGGTCACATCGACCAGGCCATCAATTTGTATCGGCAGAGTTTCAATCTTTGTACAGCGGCCACAGCAACATCGAATACAGCAACCCAACACTTCGCCTCGCCCACAAGTCAATGGTCTGAAACGCCTATCAAATTTAATAAACACCCCTGATGTGCTAGAGATCCACAACTTCTAGTGCACTTAGCATGAAGTTACTCATTTCTACCCATCGCAACAATCGATAATAACGAAATAAGCTTTATCAAAGTAAAAGTAAACTTCGTGGTACAAACCTGGAGCAAGAGTTTACCCAGCACTATAATCACGGCACAATTTATGAAGGAGACAATGTTAAAAGAAACAAATGCTAAAACTTGGACAGAGGAAATGTGAATATTTTAAATGTGTTGGGTTTGGAAGTTCAGTATGTCTTATAAAACCTTAGCGTTTGAACTTTGAACTAAATAACATTCGAGATTACAAAATTTATTCTTGAATTACCAAATTCTAATAAGAAAAGGAAAACTACAATGGCGGGGGTGCCGAGTATTTTTATACAACTTTTTTTTAATAGTTTTCCAATTACAAGTTTACATTACGTGTTTGTGCAACTATAGGAGAGGGGGGATTGAGAATGAGAGTCTAGAGTTTAATGGACGGTGGAAGAATCATTGTTTGATTATTCATGAAAATGGTAGGCCCCTGTTCACGGAATTTAGAATCGTTAAACTGGCTGTATGCAATAAATACCATTTGTGGCGACCCAATTTATTTATGAGGAGGTATACTATAGTACACTTCATGAGGGACCTGTGGGTGGTATATTGGTCAGAAATTGAACTATTTTGAACAGAACCTTGAAAGTAACGAAACAATGTAAGTTTGGCCTTTATTAGCGCAATGTAAGTTTGGCCTTTATTAGCGTTTTTCCAGATTTGAAAGTTTAATATATTTTTTTAAGCCCAATAGAACTTGAAATTGTAAAAAATAACACAAAAAATTAAATTGTAATCAAAAGTTTTTTATTATTCGAAAGATCAATATAGCAATAGCATGTTCTTAACGAAACGCATTCTGGACGTCCAATTTTGAGCCACTTTTTCGAGCACTGCTGGCTGTATGTCACGAATAACACGAACCATGCTGGCCTCCAAGGCGTCAATTGTTGCTGGTTTATCAGCATAAACCAGTGACTTCACGTAGCCCCACAGAAAATAATCGAGAGGTGTCAAACTGCACGACCTTGAAGGCCAAATTTTGATATTAATAAGTCGATGGTTGCGGACGCCAGTAAGGCACGTAGCACCATCCTATTGAAACCACATCTCGTCCGGATCAATGTCATCCATATTTTCAAAACAAAAATCATTGATCATGGTGCGATAACGATCTCCATTGACCATAACGCGATCCCTTGCCTCATTTTTGAAGAAATAAGGTCCGATGATGCCACCAGCGTGTAAACCGCACCAAACGGTGCATTTTTCTGGATGTAATGGAGTCTGTAGTTTCTCTTGTGGATGTGGTACGAAATCTATCCACAGTTTTCTGTTTTATTTTTTACAATTTCAAGTTCAATCAGGCTCAAAAAACACCCGTTGCTTACCCTGCTACCGAGGGTGACAGTTGGGTGAGTTTACAGAAGTTACTTGATGACGTTAAGTTTGAAAAGTTTTCACCTAGATATCTATGTTAAAGGTTTAATTAAAAGATTATAAAAATTTGAGCAACCTACAGGCTAATACATTTGTTGTAATCGCCTGAAAAATTTCCGGTTTAACAAAGAAAACACAATTTTTTTGGGAAAAATTTTATTCATCAACATAATTTCCTTTTGGAGCGATACAATCCGCCCAACGTCTATCTATCATTCCGATGCCTTTTTGTAGAACGATTTATCTTTGTCTTCAAAATAAGATTCAGTTGCGGCAATCACTTCTATACATTGAAGCCAAATCGCTTTCCCTGGAGCTTTATTTTGGCGTCTGCAAACAAGTAATAATCGCTGTGGTGCAATTTTGCCATTGTTGCGATCGACTTGTGACATGTTGCATTATCTTTGTGAAGAGAAATTTTTTTGATGGACAAATGTTCGTGCAAAATATGCTATCTCACGCAATTCACTTTACGGTCTATCAAAACATTTTCGTGGATTTTTTTTATGGTTTTTGGAGTCACAATCTCATTTGGGCGTCCAGAGCATGGTGCATCATCGGTGGTTGTACGACCACGTTTAACTTCAGTCAATGATGGTTGATTTTTCTGGCGCAGAGTTCGGATAACACTTATCAAGCCACTGCTTTGCTTGAGCGGAATTTTTTCCCATCAAAAAACTAACCGAATTTATTTTTGCCTTTGTTCAGAAATTAACTTAAGTAGCGTCACTAAAACAACTGTAACTTGTAAACCAATGGTCGGAATGTAATGCAATTTTAACACATATCGTTTGAAGGTTGGTAAAATTAACAAATCATATGGGTTTTAAATTTGTGGGACCCTACGTGTGCCCTAGGAGATACCGTAACAGTAATTGATTTCTATGTAGAAAATTTTTTATTTGACTAGCAATTTTGTCCACGAAGTGTTGTGTGAATAATGGAAGGCCCGCAGAGTTTGCTAATAGATACTATATACATTTTTTTAATTTTTTTTGTAAGAACTTCCGTTAGATCTCGAACGATTGTAAATCATCTCACTTTCTATATGCATTGCATAAATGAATTGTATTTAATGATAACTTCTCTCTGGATAAATTTTAATGCTTAATGCAATATAAGACACGTACCACTAGGCTGCCAGACTAACTGATTATTTTAGTTGGATCGTAATAATTTTCTAGCAGTTATTTAAAAAATGGCTATCACCTGTACAATGCACACACCAATTTACACATTGGCATACAAAATAATAATTTTTGCCCAACTTTTTACCCCACTTGATGGGTTTATTTTAAAAGTTATATTTGCCAAGAGGTGAAGTCATTAATTTTGCTCCAATACACAATAGTTGGGTGTCGATATACGATAAATTACACGGAACTAGATTTTCTAAAATTAAATTTATAATTCACTATGTCAATTATAATTTGGTGTGTAGGAGTTCATAATAAGTATGTACTCATTCATATAAGATGATCACTATCTACTTATTTATTCATTAAAAATCATTTTTCATTTCTATATTATGACATGGATTAATTGATCTGTAAAGTTTTTATGTATCGTTTTAAATAATATTTCACAACCCACAATGGCGAGCCCAGCACTAAATTCCAAATAATTAAATTGCATACCGCACAGTGCAATAATTATATACCTAATTGCTAAACATAAATAAATAAATAATAATTTTCGTAATAGCAATTCCATTGTACATAACCAATAGCCACAAAGTGCAATTTAGATTTGCTTTATACTATAGTGACCATCTTACGTATAGTATAATGATAGTATTGTGACACACAAATAAAAAGATCGAAAACCGTATATTCTATACCTTCTGGCATGTGCCATTTTAATCCTTGTACTACGACCAGCCTAAATGATCAATTAATAACTCTTATATAAACAAAAATTCTAAGAAATAATTTTTAATTTTATTAATAATTCATTTAAAAATATTATATTCTTATTTATTTTATTGTTTACACTTAAAATTTACATATTTTGGCCATTGAATTTATAAAGTTTTTTTATGTCATCGATTTATTTTTATACTAAAATTTTATTCTGCTATCTTCAAGTTCATCTTTGTTATTAATTTCTAATCACTCAGGCAAGCAAGACGAGACGACCAAAGACGTCGACTACAACAGAAACATCGAAATTTCTACAATGTAAATATATACACCTTACACGAGAAGAAGCACCTTCCATCAAATAAATTACCAATAAATAATAATAAAATATTAATATGTTGTTCCTCATCATCATCATCAATGTTCTTCATCTTACAGCACATCATGATCATCTTTCAAAAAAATCAATAGAAAACTTATAAATAATTTTATGTACTTTGTTGTTTTTTAGTCGGTTACAAAGAAGATGATTTTGCAATATTATCTTACTACTACTACACACACACACATGATTGGCTGGTATTTTATCATCATGCATTTTCTTAAATGTCATTTAAATTTATTCTGTAGCAGCACATTATTCATCTTTAAATTTATACATTCAAAAAAACAAAGATTAAACGAGATTAATAATAAAAGTTTAGCTTAAAAAACTATTAAATTGAATGATATTTATACATAAGCTCTATGTAAACAATCATGTATAAGGTGAATGCTAGTTTGACATTTTTAAAAGGTATAAATACACGAGGAAAAGTTGTGTCAATATAAATGGGAAATGGATCAGCATTAAATGTTAGGATATGTGGTTTTAAGATGTGCTGGGAAATGAATAATCTTGCAATATAAATTAAAACATCTGTTTGTGACATGATGATGTTGACAAGTACGTATAATATTCAGCCAGAGACGCCCAATTTGCCCCGAGCTCATCATTTGGATCGTCGGACACAATAGCAGAGATGGGCGTTTACGCGTCATCTACTAATTTTTACGTGATTGCGTAGACAACTCGTTGATAACGTGGGCAACGTCCACTACTCGTGAACAACGTCTTCTACCCGTAGACAATGTCGACAACCACTTGTAATTCCGCCTATAGTGATTGAATGAGCTACATATTTTTAACGTTTGTTTCCGCAGGTTTTAACCAATATAATCGATTAATACTATAAAATACTCTTATAATCCCAAGTAACTGTGTGCCACCGTGTTTTCGTCTAATACTGTGCGCTTTTCGTCGAGTTGTTTGACTAAATTTTCAACTAGCTTATTAAAGGTTAGTTCATACCAGTTACATATAGATGTCTCTGAAGATATTAAACTTAGTTCAGATTTATCAATAGCGGAATAAAATTATTGTCGAAATTCATAAATCTTAATTCATAAATATGAACGACTAGAATGAACTGATAATAAAATATCAATTATGTTAGCAAATTTACACACAAAACATTCGTTTCAAGCATACAGTCTAAGTTACTGAGTAAACAAAATTGCCATTAGTTTGTGCTAGTAGTTTATAGTTGTTACTGTATCCATAAAATGTAATAGTAAACGGCCTAATATTTTGTCCTCAATTCCGTCCTAAATTGTTAATTATCCACCATCGATAAAAAATTCTGCGACAATTGATAAAATTTAAATTAAATTTGCAAATTTGAATAAAAGTTTAGTGCAATACGTATAGCGCCATCCATTAACAAGTAGTATGAACTAACATGAAATTACGCAAATTTAAGACCAAATACAAATTTTTAATTTCAATTAATTAATTTAATTTCAATTTCGGTGTTATATCTAGCACTTTGTTGGCACTAATTTTATTACCTTTAATTCATCATTCAATAGAAAAATTTAAATTTCCTTAATTGAATTTATATCCTTGCAACTAAAAATTAAATTCAAA
This sequence comes from Nephrotoma guestfalica, assembly GCA_963691935.1. Classification (NCBI taxonomy): domain Eukaryota; kingdom Metazoa; phylum Arthropoda; class Insecta; order Diptera; family Tipulidae; genus Nephrotoma; species Nephrotoma guestfalica. The sequence continues at coordinate 295,476,587 of OY829914.1, read as the reverse complement.
AATTTTGCTTATTACCTAAATTAAAAAAATTAATTGCTATTATGTGTCTAGGTAAGAATTTTCCATTTAATTAGTTTAAGATTCCTAACTAGTTCAAAATGTTTTGAGTTTGAAAACTGATGATTCTTTGAATTTTATCTTTTTTTTTTCTAATCCTTGCAATCTTTTCTGAGGCCGAGGCACTCCCTTTACTTTTCGCAATTTCTGTCAACTCGAAAACGTATGGTACGGCTGGCTATAGGACCAATTTAAGTTACCATGCGCATTGCATAACTCCATGCCAGCCTATATTACTGTTGATAAAAAATTCCTTTTGCATCCTGCCCCTATCGGGATTCGAACCCGGTACTTCCCGATCAAAACGCCAAAGCTTTAACCACTGTGCCATTTGCTCGGTAAAATTTTATCTTATTATTACGATATAGAACGCACAAGTATATGACATGGATTGCCCAGTAACTTTTCCATGCGATCTTCTTTTAGAAATCATACTGACCAGGGATCTACACATTTATCCAACTCGAGAATTTACGTTTTCCGCACATCTTCTTGTATTGTATAGGTTTCTTTTGACGGTTATCTTTGTTTCTAGATATACCATGTGATGTTAGATGAATAGTTAATAAGTAAACCAGTCCCTCAAATGTTTTGAAATGGTGAGGTCGTTGGTTAATATGTTTTTTAAACCCTTTCTTAATATTTTTTTTGTATGATCCTTTAAATTCGGAGCATGGGCGAATTTACCTTCTTCAAGTTTTGATACTAGTAGATTGAGTTATTACTCAAAGGCCTTCATTTAGTGAACCAGCCGAACTTTACAGTGCAATTTCAGATGAAATTCTAAGTTTGGCAGTGATGTCTGTTAATGAAGCTAAATCCATCCGCCGAATGTCGTCGACCTCTGTTCGTATTCGTCACAACTTACGTAAAACTGCTTAATTTCGCAAATCCTCTGAACAAATTGTCTCCTCTCATAAAATAAATTCAGAATATCTAATGTAAATATCTTTTTCTTCAACTTTATTTTAAAAAGTCGGCTCTGTAATCTTTTTTCTCGAATAGCGCCAATCTTAAGTGTTGTGCCCATAAAATTATATTTCACTTGGCACGTGGTTGGCAGATCCCTCAACTGTGGTCAACGTGATTAGTGAAATCATTACTGACAGTCAGTCCTATGATATGATGTTAATGTATGTTGAAAATTGAAATACAAATTCAACTATGGTTCATCAGTCTTGTGATGTAATTCCTCCCGCAAAGGACTAGCAACAAAAATACGGCGCGAACTGGATGGGTTAAGGTATTAACCGTACCGTGCTGATAACCGGCCAGGAGTATAAAAAACTCAGTTTCTAATGGTGTATCCGGATAAATGACACCCTAAGCCGACGCTCTTAAACAACGAAAACTAATATTGGTGAGGTTTTGACCTTTAGAGCTAGTTTCCAAGGTATAGGAACCAACATGGTGCCTTGGTCATTAGGTGCGGTCCGCAAGGCCCACTAATATAACGGGGACAACAAAGGGCTTTGGCCATTAGGCCTGGCCCTCAAGATATACCGAAAAAAGGGACACAAGCACGAACAAGGTAGGTTTTTCGAATTCAATCTCTTGGGACATGCGCACAAGCAAGGATGGTAACATCATTTATCGTATCAACTTACATAATCAATAACATTCATCTGGGGAAGAGAACGGACAGGGATATGGAAACGCTATCAGCGCTCAAAAGATTACTGAAATGAAGCACGACGGTTCACCTAATCGGAAGAGGAATCGCAGAAGAATGCAACGAGGACTAGAATGTAATAATCTATAATTAGGCTTTTCAATGAGGCGCTAAAGTATCACTCACATCAGGTTGCCATCTTGTGTCGACCAACGGTAATTGACCGTGTATGAAAAGGTAGTAGAAAGCCTACGTGTAGTTTGGCCTGGTGCTAATCTACACGTAGACGTTAAAGAGGTTATCCTCTACGGACCAGGAGCGAGAGCTTTGATGCCAGCGACTCAAAAGAAATTCTGTAAATGCTACAAATTACCTATCCTGAACTGCCGACTATCGACTGGATGGTGGCCAAGTTGGAAGATCAGAGGCTGAAATAAATCAGATATTATTTTATTAAAAAATAGAGAGTCGCTGGCTGTGCTGGCAAGAACCAATGGCTTGATTAGCTATAAATTCAGTGCAGTCACACTCAAGATTTATAAGACAGATAAGGGTGACAACCTGACCATCACTTCGGTGGGATTACTTTGTGAATCCCTGGAGGAACCACCGATGCAACTTTGCTGGAGTTTGAAGAAAAGGAACAAACCTAATGTTGAGGATCCTTTATGTATTAACCTCTATCACTCCAAAGCAGCTTCTGCTGCGCTCATGCTCAAACTAAGAGTAGAGGAGATTGGGACACTACGCCTGATATTGTATTAAAACTGGCAGAGCACAAATTTGGAAGCAAAGATATAGTGCAACTACAACAACACACACCAAAGAAAATTTATGTGAAACGAGGAGTCAATTTTGAAATAAGATGCACAACGGAAACGTTTCAATTCTCGATATGTTAAATTCGGGATATAAAATAATGTCCAAAAATAAATCAACAGATTAGTTTGTGAGGGCGTTTAACACCAGTTCACCCGATCGAATGGGCCACACGAACATCAACTGTAAACCTAACAAAGCGCAACAGCGACATACGAATTTGTGGTGATTTCAGTGTCACAATAATTACCTGTCTATTACTGGAAAATTATCCAGTGCCATTGTTTGATAATTTACGGCGCACATTAGCTGGTGGAGAACTTTTCACAAAAATCGACCTAAAGGATGCGGACCGGCAATTTGAAGTTCATGCAGAACCGCAACTTACACACAATTGCAACGCAGGTGGGATACTATAAATATAATAGATTACCGTTTAGAAACACTTCAGCTATATTCCAACGATACATGGAAAAATTGTTAGTTAATATTAATTCAGTTGATATATATTAGGTGTGCAAATAGAAACTCGATTTTTTTCGGTCAAATTGAACTTTATTGAAAATATAATTGTTACAAAGCTTCTTTATCGAAATATTCGCCATTACTATCTATGGTCCTCTTGCCACTTATCAGGTAGATGATAAATGCCCTCGCGATAGTAACTTGGTGCTTTCGAAGCAAAATAGTCATCGAGTCATTTTTGCACATCTTCACGCAGCTTGTAAAACTGCCCAGTCTAAGGAGAAGATGAGTTCCTGGGTTGATATTGCTGTATGTGGATGGTTTTATTCCTCCAGAGCACCACTTAATTTGATCAATTGGGCCAGGTAACGTTCAGCTATAACAGTTTGACCAGGTTCCAGAATCTCGTACAAAATGACTTCTTTCCAATCCCAGCAGACACACAGTAATACTTTCTTGACATGAACATTCCTTTTTGAAACTGATGTTGATGCCTTGTCTGGATCAATCCACGGTTTTCTACATTTAGGATTATTGTACAAAATTCACTTGACATCGTACCGAACAAGCAAGTTCATGCAGATGCCAACTCTTCGGTTTTGTTCTTTTCAGTCAGTTCATGAGGAACCCATTTTCCTTCCTTCTGTATTTTTCCATTGCATGCAATCGAACTGATATTGCTTGGTGAGTAACTCATCCAGTTCTTCATCTTCAAATTGTTTTACTGCACCTGGACGTTGATCGTCCTCAAGACTAAAATTGTCGTCACGAAACAGAATAGAATGCGATGAAGTAAATGTTGCTTATCGACATCCATCTCTTAAAATTTATGCACACGGAACGACATCTTATAAATGACTGAAACTTATGTCATTAATTCAGAAATTACTAAGCTACATATATCCAAAATGGCGGGCGATTTGGATGCGTTCAAGTATATTTTAATGCAACCAACTTCAGAGCCGAGTTTCTACTTACACACCTAGACCTTCGATAATATTGCAATCACAGGAAAAAACGATGACGGAATTTGAAAGAAATACTTTCACGGCTACAAACAGCAGGGGTATCGTTCATTGGTATAGTTAATTGCTACCATCGATTCATAGCGAATCCTAGCTGGTAATCTACCAAAACTCGTTGATAATCGTTTAATCCGATAAACATTATTAACTGTTAAATTCATACAGTTATGACCTTGAATACGTTCCGAGAAAATTGAACATTTTCGCCGATTTATTTATCACGAATGCCAACTACAACTGAAGGACCACATCTCGATAGCTATACGATAGAAAATGACGTCAACTACATAAACAAAGTAAAGAAGAATGACTTCCAATTCAGCGAGAAGAGAGAAATTACTCGCATTATATTAACGCAGTGAACAAGGATAGACACAACCAATATATGAAGTTCCACAAGTTGAAGATAGTGCTTCAATTAATTGTCACTGACAATGGCACCTCGTTCCTGCGTTCATAGCAGGTTTTCTAAACTTTCTATGAAACGGAGGCAATTAAACACAATACGTCATCACTATACCATCCAAAGTTGAATGGATCAGCCAGAGATTCATACAAACTTGCAGAAGTCGAATGAAGGCAAGTGAGAATGATAATACAGATCTCGAATCGGAATACACCACATGCTACAACGCGCAAAGCTACTACTGAATTATTGGGGTGACGACTGCTAACGATTTTCGATAAGTTTAAGACATCTGTAGGACACAATATCAACAGACACAACTTGAAAAGTCAACAATTCGGTAGATGACACTTGGGTTCGAATGGAATACATATCAACCACAAGGTTCTGCAACTTTGGGTGCTACAAACCAATAGAATATAAGTCCTCAAGGTAGACAGGTTTCTGTTTCCGCATCCGAACCAACAGCAACAGCAGCAGAGCCAACAGCATAACAATTACCATCGCCTGCTTTACTAAGCATGGCAGCCTGTCGTAGTACAAATACACCCAACAGAGGATAAGTTGTGGTCAAAAGAAACAATACAACAAAAGCTTTAGTACCGATCGTTCATTGTTAATATTAATGGGCAGCTTATCGCCGAGGCCGAGTTATCATTAAACCACATATTTTTACTGAAAGAGGAAATCAATGTACCCTTCCGGTAACAATATCTTCATACTGTTTATCTGACAACAATTTCGATTTTAGTCTAAGCGCGGAATATGGATGTGACATATGGAATTGATGTAATGTTCCATGTAGTTCATGCTTGTTCAAAGGCGAGTTTCAAGCTGAAACTGTTTTTATCTATGCTCTGAATACTTTAACTATCAGATAGTTAAAAATACAAAAGCAAAATAAGTTCACTGGCGGAATGAATTATTTTTCTGGTGGAAAATGTCCTTCAGCTCTAGATGCAAAATTCCGACCTCTTTGCTGTACATAATTGAACATGCAACTGTCTCTACTTGTAATCACCTGATTTAGCAAGCGTATCTGTTCTTGGTTTATTGTAACTTGTACATTCCTATTCATATTTTAAGCACCTCCCAGTTTTGTCGATTAATTTTAGGTAATCTATAAAAATCGGAGTCGATGAAATCATAACTTTATATTTTCATCCTTTCCACATTGTTTTGTAACCACTGCTAATAGACCAATTTCTTAAATTCTGGCCTAGATCTTGGTTTAGCTTATTTGCATTACTATCTAGTATAAAGTGGAGGACGATTACGATACAAAAGTTATTTTTCTTAAGATCATAATTATGTTGCCTTTATCTCATTAAAATGTTGTAAGAAGTGTTCAAGTGGAAAAGTAACAAATTGAAGTTTAGTCCAAACCAAGTTTACTTAGATGGGTGGCCGTAAAAAGACCATGACAAATTTTAAATATTTAGTTGAATTTAGCCTTGATTTTTTACTTTCTCTTCATAATTCTACCTTCACAACCTAGGTATACTTGAGAGTGCATTTACAGTGGTCGCCGACCTATACGTTCAAAGTAACCGTGATAAAAACCGGCGTTTGTCTGCGTGAAAATACTTAGTAAATTATGGTATTGATTTCGTTAATACAAGTTAATTAATCAGAGTTTAGAAATTTTTGTGTAGGCTATTTAATGATTGATTGTTCAGCGATCAAATGTTGAATTCTTATTATTATGATCTAAGCATATGATTACAACTTAAATATAACTGGACAATTCAATGTCGACTGTCGTCAATGAATATTATTTGTTACTAAAAATTATTCAAAAACCATCACCCATTCAATCCATACACCACTTGAGTGCTTTGACTTTAAAATGAAATTTTCTTATACACGCGGCATTTCCCATAAAGTAATTAACAATGATACCGAAAACTTGACCAGCATATTAATTAATAGACCAATCCGTACATGAACTGACGCACTTGGTGTGATATTTAGTCGTTCGATACTCACGTGTTTCTCCTTTTATATACAAACTACTTTCAAATCAAATCGATCAAAATTAATAACAAAAATCCATTCATTCACCTTTGATGATAACTTCATTCTTTCTCTTCAATTAATATTCAATACAAGTGAATTTCAATTTCAAGTCCAGGGGTTTTAAACGTGATATGGTTTGGTTACTATTTATATAAATAACTACAATAAAATTATGTGACACGAATATTATTTGAAATTAATTACAAATTTTAATTTATTGTGGCTGGCTAATTTTAGTAATGTAAAGGTAAATGGAATGTTTACCGATGGATAACTACAGTTTATGCGATTTAAAGGTGTTTTGGGTTTGGCACATATTGCCATCCGGCCTTGTAGTATATCAAAATGTTACGGAGGTATAAAACACTTTTGCATTACAGTAATCGAATGACTGCCGATGATACAAAAAATGTTTAATTTTTATTGCACGACTCTTCAATTTTAATTTAATTTGTCTTTATATTTGTTGTTAAGTTTGTGTTTTTCTTTTGTTAGGCACTTTCACAAAAGAGAATTGTAAAATCATAATAGAAAAAGAAAATTTATTCCTAAAATAAACAAATTATTTATTTTTATTGCACTTGTTACTTTTAATAGACGAATTTATGGTATACAATTTCACATTACAATGGTTCAGCACGAAATTGCTCCTGGCTAAATAAAGTTTTTGTGCATTTTTGGGTTATTTGATCGTTGGCCAAGAAGTTGGCAAAAATACAACAAAAGAGATAATTTCCACAAAATAAAATTTAATAAAGTTTTAAAACGAACTCGTGATGAAAAACGGATATAACCGGTTCCGTTTATTTAATCGTTTTGTACGGCAACAGGTAAGTGGTATAGTTTTCACCTAAACAATTTATAATTTTATTATAACATCTACAAATGGGTCTTCGTATTCAATTTCCTCAAAATTTTAATTAGAACTTATTACTATTTTGTTCTTGGAAACATTACGTTTATAATTAAGAGGTAAAATATTACGATTCTTAATTGACGTTAAATATTCGTTTATTTTTTTAATGTCTTTAAATGAGTACCTGACAAACAATTTGAATATTTGGAATTGCACTGATGTGGGACTCAAAACCATACACTTTTATGGTATGCTTTTCTTTCCTCAAATACTATAGAAAACCAAGTTTTGAAATACCAAGGGTTTCGGACCAGTGTTTTCGATGCTCAATATTGCATCTAAATTATTAGATAGGACCATTCGTAAAGTTCCTTTCTTTGTGATCTACTCTCTCTCTTATAATTGAGAGGTATACGATATATGGTACCCAACTCAGAATAAAGGGTTTGCATTGGATTTTAATTGATCGCCCCCAATTTCGCCTTTTCACATATGCACTCTCTACATTCATTAATTGCATAAAAGCTACATTGAACAATTTTGGAGGATAGCCATTCATTTCGCAACATATTAAACACTCCAGGATGAGCGCCCCATTTCAGCAAACTCAGACGTCGTTTACAGAGATCTGCCAACTATTTCATATGCCTACTGATACTTACCCGTCAATCAATCAATATTCCCAAATACCTATGTACATTTACTTGCTCTACACGACTTCCTCGCGTTCGAACATCAATTTATGTAAGATTCATTCTGAAACTCATTAATGCCCATTTATTTAAACTCTAAGACAACTTTATCAGTCTTTTGATCAGGTGAACACCTGAAGTATACAGGGGGCGATTTCTCCGATATCGAAAAATCCGATCCACCGCGAATTTTCCTATTGTTTGGTCGAATTTAAAAAATAGAAGCGTTAAGTTAGCAATTTAGGTTTAGGTTTATAAAATTATTTCGGGTTTCCAAAGAGTTGTTTCATTTTATATTAACTCGAGCGGAGCCCCATTTTCAAAAAACAAAATTTTTGATGCGATTCCACCGATATTAAAACAGGCAGCCACTTCAAGGTTTTTGGCAGAAGGATCTTACCAACTATCTGTAGGACAAGATTTTTTGATTGGAATGGCTCAATCAACTGTTTCCAGAATGTTAGCCGAAACTCTTTTATACTCCTACTATGAATCACACTTACTCGTCACCGGGTGAAGAGACGTCACCATAATTCAATATTGGTATTATGATTCTCACTGTGAATGAGAATCTCACATATTCTGACTTACAATTTCTAGGCAACACCCAAGTGGAAATTTGAGCATTTTTGGCAAATTAAGTTAAAATATATAAAAAAATGCATTTTATGTCAAAAAATTTTAAATTCTCATTTCGTGTCACCAAGAATTTGTAGGTGAGGATATTCTCAGTGAGAATCATAATGCCAAAATTGAATTATGGTGACGTCTTGAGTGTTGAGTAAGTGAGATTCATATAATAGGGGTATTAATATTGGAGTCAAAAATGTGTAGGGAATACATAAATGTTTACATCTTGCAGGATCAAATTAGTTTGCTCCTTAAACTGTGAAACATTCAAATAATTTTTTGCGATTCCCTCATTTCGTTCCATAAAACCGACAAGTAACTCAAGTTGTTCTCCAGTGTTTGTTGTAGTCCTAGTAAACTCAAAATAAATAATTTAATTATCATTTAAATATGAATATTTTTTATTTAATTATATCAAACTTACATTTTGTTCAATTTAATTTTAATATATTGATTGAAATAATTGAAGAAACACACACATCCGATAACAAAAAATGAAAATTCGTCAACTAAATAGCAGCCGGATTTCGACATTCGATTTTCGGAAAATCCGATTTCGTTTTGTCTTTTTAGTTTCATAGTAGCGGATTTTTCGATATCGGATTTTCATAGTAGCAAAATCCGCTTTCGGATCCGATAGCGAATTTTTCATAATAGCCCCCCAGATTGAAAAGAGCACGAGATATTTTGCTCCCTTGTGGAAGCCTAATATCCACCACTCTGTCGAACTAGTACTACCGTCCTTTCAAAATAACCTTCCCCTCACATATAAAAATCTTTTATTCACTCGCACAGCAACTCCTTTTCTTCTCTCCTTGTGCACTTGCTATACAAACTTTTGTACACATTTAAGTGCCGAGTGGCTCATGCGGAATACGTAGGTTTGGCAATAAATTATTGTTATTCATAAAACTCTCGAGTCGTTATTTCAACGTTCTATTCATGAACTTCACAAAAATATTCCTAATAGATGTTTCACAATAATTTGTTGCCACGTTGGTTTCTCTATCCCTATCCCCACTCGCATGATTCGTTCCTGTAGTGATGGATTTGGAACCATCCGTCACTCTCAAGAACTCATCTTGGCCCCTTGAATACCGCTTCTCCATGTTTATTATTTTCACACACTTTTTCTCGAATATACCATTCACCAAATTATGACTTTCGGTCGCTCTAGCGTTTCCTTTTAGCCTTGCGGATAGCTTTTTTAATTTTCCATTCATTCTACATGAAAAGCTATCTGCTTCCTCCCATATTGACGGTTTTGAAACACCTTGCATTCACTCACTCTATCTCGCTACTAAGTTGTACCTGAATCGATTATTTTTATTCGATAATCTCATTCATTTCTGTAGCCTATTTACGTTGATTGTGATCTGAACCCAAATTCGCGTCCCAAGTGACTTAGTAAGCCAACCCACTAGAAACTTATGAAAGATCTAGTGCGTTGGCTGTACCACTCACATTTGCCAATCTTATTGGCCTACCGTTCCAGATTTTCAAGTCGGAATCAAGCACGCTGTCTGTCATCAGATTTTCTCCCACCCAGTTGTTTACAGAACTCGCATTCTCGCATGCGCATTCAAGTTTTCACAAACAATTAAGTCACTATTTCCGTTCATCCATTTAAACAATTTGATGACGCCGACAGATGCCCGGATTCATTCATCAGTATTTTCACCGTGGAATAGAAACACACACTAATAATAGATTTCTGGCCAAATTAGTATTGTTGCCTGCAATTTCTTTCAGAAATAAAAAATCTGGCATATTTATAGTAGTATTCGCAAATAATCGGAAAGGCTTACCCTTAGCCTTAAGAAACGTTAATCTGTCGAATGTTTTAATTTGACTAATTCAGATTCACACACCCGACAATCTGTGCTATTGCTTTGGTGGGATCGCATACCGGTTTCTTTGTGTGCCCATATTTCTGGCATGAGGTTTACTTGATTGAAATTTGGTATGTAAGTTCTGACACTTAGTTGTCAGTGTAATTCGGGTCTTACGTACTCAGGTATAAGTAATGGGTAGTTGAAAGTGAGAACAACTTTGTTTAGAGTTGGGTGTTCGTTCATTCAAATTTGAGCCAACATCATCAATTTCTAAATTGTAAAAATTCTAAAGAAGTGTTATTCTATCAGTTTTCAGTGTTGATAGGAATCTTACCTAACTTAGAAATAACACACAGATATTTCTGTTTAAGTTGATGAAATAAAATTTATTTAGAAAAATACCATCTCCATTAGAGACACATTTGCTTCAGAATGTTTTAAACAACTATGACATTTGGTACATACAAAATTTAGATTCTACTTTCATTTGACAAATTAAATTTGATAATAAGCGGTACAAATTGGATCATTGAACAAGAAAAAAAATCCATCGTAATTTAGAACCTCCTTCATATTCATCCACCCTCCTTTCTATCCACCATTGCAATTCCGCGCTCACCAAGTGCGATTTCAAGTCGTCATTATTGGTGAAAGTTTAACCATATTCAAAGAGTTTTGCATTCTCGGGTGATGCGCACACTTCCCAACCAAGCACTAAAAATTTCTCACGCGATGCTTGTGAGGATTTGCTTTATCGTGTGTAATCGCGTGTAGTCGTTTTACTTTGATTACTTCCTCCAGTTCTATCAGTTTTTTACAGTTTACATCTGAACTGGTCTGGCACAAAATACGCAACACCAAATGCCAGAAGGAAAATATGTTAACACTGACAGAAGTTCGTTACAAAAAAATTCAAAGTTATTTATATTGGAAAATCTTGATGCTTGATCTGATCCGGTTCAGTTCATGTTTCATGAACAACGCTAAGACGTTTATTAGATTTCAATTCAAAATCGATGATCTGAAACAAAATTTAGGTTACATTTTCCATATGAAATTTGAACTGATCCGGAACAATGGGTATCATGAAACGCGGCAAATGTTACTCATAATAACCAACATTTTCGTAGACAACATATGTTCAACATCCCGCGGGATGTGCAACATCTTGCAATATGATTCAATATCAGGCAACATGTAACAACATCACGCACGAGCCCTACAGGATAACTCTTTGCTCCTGGCCAATTTATATCAAAATCAATTGAGCCATAAAACTGAAAAAGAACCCAGGACAACCGAAACACACCCTATAATTTTCCCGAAATTAAGACTTATTGCAATCGATTACGACTACTCAAACATACCTGAAATAATTAAAATTAAAAAAAAAATAAAGGGCCCCGCCGCATTACCCTATAAACGACTATATCCGAAACCAGGGCTCATACCAATCGATTCCTGATATTCGAAAACTTGAACCTTTCAGCAATTTATATTAAAATCGTTTGAGCCGAGAAAAATAAATAAAAAAGTTTCCTGGGCCCCACCGAAGGACCCAAAAAACGCATTTTCTGGAAATCAGAGCCCCTTTCAACAATTTTTTTCAAAACCATTTGAGCTGAGAAAATAAAAATTACATAAAAAACTCGAGCCTCGCCAAAGAACACTTTAAATGACTTTTCCTAAAGGTACTCGTAAACCCCCTTTCAGCAAAGTCGTTTAAGGTGAGGGAAAAAACTAAAAATACAAGACGGGTACTATCGGGGAACTCTATAAACGAAAGTCCCCGAAATCAATACCTCTCGAAATCATTTTCTGGCACTCGAAAATTCTTTCAGCATTTTTATCAATTTCGTTTGAGCCGATAAAATAAAAATGAAAAATATAAATCCGTGCTTGGCCGGAGGACCCCACGAACGTTTTCTCTCAAATCAGGGCCCATTATAATCGATTAGTGGTGCTCAAAACAACTAGTTTGGAGGTTAAATATCAAATTCGTTTGAGTCGAGAAAATATAAAATTATAGAAAGAGATTTGTGTCACTCCGAAGGACCTGATACTTGAAGACCCTCTTTTAGTAATGTTGTTAAAAATCGTTTGGAACTGAGAAAATAAAATTTATAAAAGGGAACACGAACCGAAAAAAGGATTCATCACAATCCGGAAACCCATTTCGAAGCACCCATTTAAGCCATTTGCGTCAAAGTTCTTTAAACCACCAAGAAAAGGAACCTGATTTCTAACGAAGGACCAATCACAATCGATATCTGGTTTTTCAGAACCTTCTCATACAAACCATTTATATATATATTAGAATAATTAATTAATTATTAATATATTAGATCATATAGACTAGATAGATTAGATAGAGTAGATAGACTAGATAGATTAGATAGATAAGATAGATTAGATAGAATAGATAGATTAGATAGATTAGATAGATTAGATAGATTAGATAGATTAGATAGATTAGATAGATTAGATAGATTAAATAGATTAGATAGATTAGATACATTAGATACATTAGATAGATTAGAAAGATTAGATAGATTAGATAGATTAGATAGATTAGATAGATTAGATAGATTAGATAGATTAGATAGATTAGATAGATTAGATAGATTAGATAAATTAGATAGATTAGATAGATTAGATAGATTAGATAGATTAGATAGATTAGATAGATTAGATAGATTAGATAGATTAGATAGATTAGATAGATTAGATAGATTAGATAGATTAGATAGATTAGATAGATTAGATAGATTAGATAGATTAGATAGATTAGATAGATTAGATAGATTAGGTAGAATAGATAGATTAGATAGATTAGTTAAATTAGATGGATTAGATGGTTTAGATAGATTAGATAGATTAGATGGATTAGATAGATTAGATAGATTAGATAGATTAGATAGATTAGATAGATTAGATAGATTAGATAGATTAGATAGACTAGTTAGATTAGATAGATTAGATAGATTAGATAGACTAGACAAATTAGATAGATTAGATAGATTAGGTAGATTAAATAGATTATAACCAGATATTTGTAACCATCGATTATATTTGTTTTAGAAAGCTGTCGAGTGTTTTTATCGAAACTCCCGACAGCTGTGTATTTGGTAGCAATAGTTAATCCTATAAACGTAAGATTAATAATTTAGAGTTCATTTCAATGATATGTTCATTAACATCTTATTTGTGAATTTATTTTAAAATGTTTTAATGATTTCCGGCAGATCGAGCATTTACTTTTTGGAAGATAAATAACTCATCACTTGTGTGATAAGTAAATGTAGTTATATTCATGGAGAACAGCCAACAATAATGGGTTGCGATATTAAAAAAACTTACAGGTAACACATGATACACTAAAAACCACATGTCGTAGTTTTTTGTCTGGTTAACACTAGGAATTGAGCCTGGGACCCCCGAGTAACAGAGCAAGTGCACTGCTTACTCTGCTACCGAGGTCGATAAAATGTACATTGAGGTAAGGTTGCCAAGAGACTTAAAAGTTTGGTTTCAAACTAATGAGCGACTAGTTATCAATCTAGAAAAAAGTCTTGATTCCTTTGAATTTATATTAAATTTCAAAGTTAATATAAACTCAAACCCTATCTAATTGTTATAATTTCGCTAGACATTTATTAACCTCTTCGCAACCACGAACATTTATAAGTTTGAGGTATACCTGCGGTTTCTCTATGAAACTTTGGGTTAACCTTTAAAACATTTGTATAATTAAGAACCTGTGTATACAGCTGTTTGACTTCTCTCAGATTAAACTTTATTTCATATAATTTATTCAAATAATATTTGGCATACCAGTTAAACAAACAATATAAAGACGAATATAAAATAAAAAAGGATTCCAATTAATTTCTCAATATGTAATCGAAAAAGAAAGTTTTTTGCTAACCTATTACCGTAACACTGGTTTACACCAAAAATAAAGCGAAAAATTTCTCAATTACTTAAGTAATAAAATTACAAAAGGTATACGATAATCGTCTATCTCCATATCCGGTACAAGATGAACTCACTTAAATTATTTAACACAAAGAGTAACAAGCCAAATTCATGTACCCAATCCTTTATTGTCTCGTGGTTTCATAATTCCCAAACAATAAACCAACTTACGGCAGGGCAGGTAAATTATTTTTACAACTTTATAAAACACAATAAACAAACTCATCCAATTAATAAAATTTACAACAAAACATTTAAGATAATTAAAACAAAAATGTTAATCCATTAAAATGTAAAATAAATCTTGACCACACTAACATTTCGAATGTATCTTGTAGATGTCTCCGACGTTTACACGACTAGACACCGTTGTGCGCTATCAAGTTTGATTCAATGATTAATGTTGTAATAATTTAATCACGATATGTAATTGCATTCTAATGTCATGTCAAAACTATCCTTAAAATTATGCAAATATGTTATGTTTTATAACAACCAAAGCTGTATGTACACACAGCTAATGTATGCAACTATTGTAATAAAAAACTAAAAATGCATTGCATAATTTCTAATAATTTTCAATTAATAAATAGTTTTGCAGAAACTTATCACATTTATCCGTACATGCTCGAATGTGCACTTAGGGAATGGTAAGTTGGTATCGTAACGGTTCATGAAATTGATAGTGCTGAAAACCCCTGATGAATACAAATCAATTATACGCTAGGCGAGATTGAGTTATGCTATCATGGAGATGATGTACATTAAATGCAGATAACATGTAAAATCAATCATTAATGTTTTTACATAAAATGTGCATACAAACATGTCATGACTATTAAATTTACAAATCACAAACATAGTTTTGCACTTTAAATTATCTCGAGCAACATTGGTGTACGGTGTTTTGTTGAATCGTGCATAAATACGGTTTTGCGGTTGGTTACTCTCGACCAGGATGTACCACCGTTTTTAAAATGTTACCGCTCGTGGTAATGCCCCACTTTGCATACGACCTAATAAATTCCATTTGTATAAGCGGGTATTTAACCTGTAAACATTTAGCTATTTTGCGGATTATGGACATAACAATAAAAATAAATTTTAACGACATCATTTGATGAGCCGCTCGCTTTTTTGTGCACATTTCTTTGCTTTTGATTCAAATTTTTTTTTAAGTAGTTGATGAAAGATCAAAATATTGCAAACACATAATTTATTATCAGTATGGTAAATCTGTCTACGTCTTTTTAAGACCCAGGTTGTTTCAAATGACGATGGTTTCATAGGAGTGGACTTGTTAGATGTGTAGGCAATTAACAACTTAACCACTTATTTTCCCTTTGCAACAATCGATCATCAATGGTAACGAGACCAGCAACGAGATGAATATGAATAACTGTCAAATTTGAATAGATGATTGTGTATCCTGACGAACCTTATTAATTATAAGGAGCACTTTGATAAGCTGATGAATGCGTGTGTGCGCGGTTTAACGCCGCACAATGTTTAGTGGCAATATTTTCACAATTTTCTACCAAACGTATGATGGCCTTTCCTCTTTTTAGTGCATTTGGAAAACAGTGGATAATGTGAAGAATCAAATAAAATTCAGAGTTTTCAATTTCCAATTTTAAACTTTATTAATTTTGTTATTGATTTAAGCCAACTTTTACGTTCTCGGCTTCCTAATTTCTGTAAAGTCCCAGGTCAATCGAGTGGAGATGATCAAGGTGTATAGTATCAGAAACCTGAAATGTAGACCAGGAACGAGAAAGTAAAAGTCATATACTTATCGCGTAATTCTCATCCGTGGACGGTTGAAAGCGCCGCATTCTCTCTATTTTCTTAATTGCGTCTACATACTTCAGAGCTCCCAATTGTGCACTATGAATGCCCAGCAAAGGACGAGTGGAAGAATTCTCCTCTCTGTAGTTCTTTGTACATTGGGTGTATCTTGCAGGAAATTGTATTGATCAATCACATGAATGCCGTCTCTGCCAAATTCGACATGAACGGATGCGATATAAGTGCCGTAAATCTGAGTTCTACGGAATCCTGGCCAAATGATTTTCGATGATGTTTATGTTTGTGTCATAAGCTCAAATTCGGTAAAAACATACGTCCTGGCGAATTGCTATTGCTCGTTTAGAAAATGAAAGAATTATTTATTGAAAGTATTCTCCATCTGCAGCCACAACTTCCCCCATCTTTAAGGCAATTTACGGATTCCCTCTCTGTAGAAATTCTGGTCTTTGGAGGCAATCCGATCAATAAGGCAATCTTCAAACACTGCTCGAGAACTGAAGTAGTAGTCTGAAGGAACTATGTCTGGTGAACGACTCTCTTCAACCTAGGTTTAACTCCTCGGACAAGGTCATTCTGCAATTTGCAGATCACTTTGTCCTGTTGGGCAAGGGGAGGACTATCGAGGTGGCCTTAAGTCGGGCTCAAGAATGTGTGAATCAGGTAACAGAATGTTTGACGGAAATGAATTTGCATGCAAATTCGAGAAAATGTTGTTGTATGACGTTTCGAACGAATCGTATGGTTGACGTGCAAGTGTATAATGAGCAAATTGAGAGTGTAAATTTGAATAGGTATTTGGGAATCTGGATTGATAAGCGATTGGATTTTAAAGTGCATAAGGATAAATTAGCCGATAATTGCAAGAGTAGATTGAATATCAAAAGAGTGAGTAAATCGAAATGGGGAGCTCATCCTGATGTGACTGATATATTACGAAAGGCGCTGGGACTGAGTAGATATGGTGATGGATCCAAAGTCGGTTTTAAAAAGTTGATGAATGTGGCACAGGCAATGTGCCAGGGTGGTATTGGGCGCCATTAATTCAACCCCAATACACACTTAGTGGTCTGAATTGGGTGATTCACCTCTTAATTATAAGAGGAAGCGGATCACCGTGCGAGAGACGGTGCGAATGTTGACTAAGGACAATAAATTGGTGAATGAAATGAAATAGAGATTGCAAAGAGGGACGTACTACCAAAGGACACAAAGATCACGGGTGATTTTGGCAAGTATTAATGTATTTTCCAAAATTCGACCAGTAAATCCGAAGTGCTCTCCGAGCAATCTAATTATGTGTTTAAAGTTTGGTGATACAACAAAAGCGATGATGAATGAGTTGTCGGTTAAGAGTGAGTTTTTAAAAATGCGAATGAATTATTTTGCCCATGTGGAAGTGTATACAGATGCTAGTGTGAATGATGATCGAGTAGGTGTAGGAATTTTTATTCCGTCAATAAGAAAAGAAAAAATACTACGAGTGAATGCCAGCATCTGTATAATGAATGCAGAGTTGATTGGAATTATGGAAGGGATCAAGTTGGCAATGACACAAGGGAGAAGGAGAATAGTATTATTCTCCAACTCCCGGAATGGATTGGAATTAATTAGTAGGGATGGGGGAACTCATGGTAATGTGTATGTGGAAATGTTGTATGAGTACCTTCAATCGTGTGGGAGTGAGGTCATTCTTCAATGGATATCTTCACACCTACAGATTGAAGGTAATGAAAGAGCCGATATGCTTGCAAAATGGGGTTCTTTGGTTGAGGAGGTAAATGAATTTGAATTCATGGATGCAGGAGATGTACTTCGCATGTTTCAGGTGAATCTGTGGAGAAAATGTGAGACAGAGTTTGTTGAAAAATGTCAGGTGAAAGGTAAGAAGTACTTTGAGTTGGTTAGTTCTCCGTTGAGTAAACCTTTCTTTAAGGTACTCAAGGGAGATACTCAAGGGAGATCTAGAATGACAAGAACAATTGAACGAGTGAGATTAAATCATAGAAATTGGAAAGAATGCTTGAAGAAACGCAATTTCATTGAGTGTGAATTATATGACAGCTGCTTGATTGTGGAGGACATAGAACATTCGATTTTAAAATGCTCTGCATTTAATCAGAGCAGACAAATGTTCGATGTTCTCTTGAGTGCAATGAATTTGCCAGAATTATTACGAATGAGTATGAAAGGGGATCGATGAGTGAAAGGTGAATTGTAAAAATTGTAAAAAATTGTAATTTGAAACTGGGCCAAATGGCACCAAATTTGGAGCTAGAGCCAAATAAATATAAAAAAAATATGTCTGGTGAATATGGCGGGTGCGGTAGAACTTTCCAGTCCTCTCCATTTAAATAATTTTTCACAACGTTAGCAACATGTGGTTCTGCATTGTCGTGCTAAAAAATGTATTTCTTGTGGTGCTATTTACCCATTCTTATCGTTTTCCTCTGTAGCTCGCTTCAAACGCATTAGTTGTCATCGGTAGACATCTCCATTGATAGTTTCACCTGATTCCAGCAGTTCACAATATACCACACCTTTCTGATCCCACCAGATACAGAGCATAACCTTATTGCAATGAATATCTCGTTTTAGTTGCGGTGGACAAGCTTCACACAAGAATTTTTGCGTTCGGGATTCTTATAATAAATCCATTTTTCGAGATCTCTTTTTGAACCATTTTGAATGATTGTAAACGGTTTGCAACAGTTGGTCGATCAACATTTAATGCTACAGCCAATTGTGATTGTGTTCGAGAAGAATATTCAGCCAATAACGCGTTTTGCTTGCTCACCATAAATTTCCACAAGCAAACAATAAGTTTCCACTGCAGTTTTATAGTACACGTAAGCAGTACTAATAACGATACCTATTGGGAAAGGGTGATCATATTCACACACCCAATATATCTATAGCAAATTCTCCTGTGACTTCTGTGTTGACTTTATTCATAAGCGGCGCAAAGTGCTCAGATTTAAGCTCACCAATTCCAATCGCATTGTTGTCGCATATCATCGGCAGATGTAAAG
The DNA here is from genome assembly GCA_963691935.1 of Nephrotoma guestfalica. Taxonomy (NCBI): domain Eukaryota; kingdom Metazoa; phylum Arthropoda; class Insecta; order Diptera; family Tipulidae; genus Nephrotoma; species Nephrotoma guestfalica. Next base: position 295,457,355 of record OY829914.1, on the reverse strand, counting down.
CCTCCAAAGAACCGTAGCCAGCACGAAACATTATGGTTGATTGGAAACCTGAGCTCCTTTTACTGGTGGCAATTGCATCAGGTCTCCGAAGAAAATCTCATTGCGAGGTCTCCAAAAATGCTGTCGTTGTTCTTCAGTTGTCTCGATCGGTAATAGATATTTCATCTATAAAGAGGTATTCCACTTCGGTTCATTATTCTGTCACTCGATTCAAGTAGATACCAATCAAAAGCGACATTTGAACAGTGATAATGTTGAACCTGTTGAATGCAAAAGCACAGGGAACTTGAGCTGAGTTGATTGATCTGACTCATCAATGTATGTCTTTCCAACTCCTTCTTCTCCAGTCTTAAAATTCTGTCTCGGTGAGCACTTTCTCACAGGTGTTCTTGATCCTTCCTCTTAAACTCACCATTGAGTACGTCTGGTTCTTGCAGAATCTCGAATGCATGTAACTTGAGTGAATACTTGGATGGTCAGAGTTTTGCAGTAACTCATTTTCGTTGTGGCATGGAACGTATTTGACGAGCAAGCTATAAAAGTATAGTTCTCTAGATCTCGGTCTTACATAAAGTGCAAAACCACAGCAGGTTTATTTCTAATCACCATCTTCGACTAATCTTGAAGAGTAAGCAGATGGCTTTGTCCTTCAAGTGCTGCGTTGTCATCATCAACACTCTGTTCCGTATCTTCTTGCTTCTTACCATAGGATCAAGAAGCATCTTAAACTACCGGAGACACATTGTCAAAGTCATGTGTTTCGTGCCGTAATGATAGCGTTCTCGAACTTCCCTCGTACGGAAAGGTAACAAAGTCGAGAGACACACTCGCATGAAGAGACTTGGCATTGGATGCTCTTATGCGTTTTGGACTCTCCTCGCCGAATCCGCCATATTGCCTGAGCAACACTCGAAATAATCGGGTACGGTTTGGAACCTTCCGTTCCAAAGTTCAAGTATCCATATCTTGTAATTATTGATTCACTTGTCTTCCTTGTGCCTGCGAAGCAAGCAATTGCCACCGCCACTTCGAATGAAATCACCACACGACTGTGAAATTATTTTCATTCGTGAGCACTCTTCGCGGGGAAAACTAAATCTGCATAGAGACAGATTCTTGTAGCATGAGTACGTATCTGATTTCTCTTCATATGCTCATCCAAGTCTACATTTTTCTCCGCTTATGGTAACTTGCAAGTGTAAACTCGATCAATGGATGCTATGCCTTCGAAGTAGGACACATCAGGTCTACTGTCGGCAAAGAGCTATACTCCAACCAATTAAAATCATTGCAGCTCAACAGAACAAAGAGTGTAAGGCGATTTGAGGCATCTAATTTGAATCAGCTACTTGATTAATGAAGTTCTCGAGATGTCTTCGACAGCTCCATCCTGAGACCCTGAAACTTTTTCACACATCTGATGAGATTATCGAAATTTTGCATACTGACCTACGATTCTCGACTGATCGTGTAAGATGAGATGCGAACGAATCTTGTCTCATTAAGAATCCATTGCGACCCGATCCACCACGCAAATTCCCTCAGTGTTTTTCCCATGATTCACGTTCACGATATTTTATCTTTTGTTTTGCGAACAATTTACATTGAGCGTTGCACTCTCCTCTCTTAAACTCCTCCTGCACATCGGGACGAGATACAAATAATATAGCCATTCGGCCCATCCATCCCTAGCTCTTCAGTCATGATAACTGGCTCTATAGTTCCTTCTGCATTGTCACCATGGTATTTTCCATTACTCCAGGTTTGTGGTGTATAACATCGATGTAGTAAATGAAGCACCGATCATCTCCAGGACATGTTTTGCGTTGTGTATTTATTCTCATCTATCGCATTGGATTAGGCATGCGGCGTAGGGGTTTGTTTTCTCTGTGGTCCTCAACAATGGCATTAAGGGTTGTAGAATTTATCGTCATAATGCAAGAAATCCAAGGACGAATTCTCCAAAAACGAGAACGCCGCATTATGGGATTTGGCCGCCCCATTATTGCATGCCAGAGAAGGGGGCAGGGAATGGGTGATCTCGTTTTATCATTCCATTGTACAATTAATCTCAAACTGTTCCCATGCGGTCGCCCAAATTTGTACTAATCCAAGCAATGATTGCTTAACGTTATTTGTGTAGATGTTGTCGCTTTATCTCTCTCCGGCATACTCCCTCACCCTCCGTGCCACCGTTAAACTTTGCCATCGTTAATCTGCTCTGCAGTTAGTTTTGTTTGGGACTATATTTTCGAAAGTTATATGGCAAGCAATATTTCGTCAAGAACTTCCGGTTGTAAAACCATTCTAGCAACTAGAAGTAATTTTTTTTTGGGTTATAATGTTTGTACTAAAATACTGATACTTAGGAAAAGTGCGTTGAATCTGTTAAAATAGATTAAAGTGTTTTTAAAAACAAAAAGTATGTTTTCATTTTAATGTTTTCAAAATGATGCAAAATCTTAGCAGCTTTCTCCCGTTTTGTAAAAGTCTATTTAAAGATCAAAAAAAGTGAAGTAAGGTTGTCCAATTTTTTAAAATATTTATAATGTATGGTGGCATAGAAAGCTGTCTAGTTGAGCCTGGTGATATAATTTTACATTGCACGTTATCACAATACTTTTGAAATTCGCATAATATCGCTCCGCTCTTTGAACTTTCTGAAACATAAGTGCCAATATCTCTTAAGAAATTTTTTATATCGGATGGTTATAGTTTGATCGCTAATTTCACTACTAATGAATCCGAATGACATATGCATTCGAATAACACTACTGGATGGTTGACATCGTCCTGTAGCATCTTGTAAAATGAATTATTACGACCAATCATTACTGCCGCAGTATCAGACATCATTGCATCCACAAATATTGAAAAATTTGTTTTGTTTAGGACGTTATTTAACTGACCGTTTTCTACTCTACATAGAAAATTGTTGATAAGATTTGTACAATTGGTCCGCCCTTTAGCGATTTCCGAGCCAGTGAATATATAAAAATCGGCCATAAAAGCGGCAACTTTAATTTCAGCTAACTTGATTTTGTTTCATGATTATTTACAATCAAAAGGATACTGACCGATGGGGTTTCTAGCATATTTTTAAATTAATTTTGTGTTTCTCCCCGGAGTGAAATTATAATTGTTTTGCATGCTTTACAAAAAGCTTTCGTTTCATTTTTAATGTGTATCCTTTTCCGATCCAGTTTCCTTTTTTCCCCCGTGTTTTGTGTACATCCAGCCGCTTGCATTACTAAATTATCTATGAAATTATTATTTGCCTTATCTCACCCGCTCGTTGATAAAAAAAATCTATACAAGAAAAACAAAATGAATTTGACTTATGTCGGCCTATTAAATTGTCCAACGAGCATTTGGATACTTTTGCGATTCAAAATTATATTCAGCGAATAATATTCAGCAATGAAGTTTCAATATTCAATGTATTTTTTCATTTTTTTACAATGCATTAAAACTCCCACATCATGCATTTCTGGGGGGAAATCCGAGAATCTGGGAACACTGCATTAGAGTAATCGAGAAGTTGGCGTTGCTTTTTCCTGAAAAACTATATGCTGAAATTTTCCATTGCAGCCATATAAAGAATTTTGGTTCACAGTATGTATGATATGATAAATCCTCAAGACATCGAAGAACTAATTAGACGAATCCAATCTAAAAATCTTGAAAGAATGTCATTTAAGGATGTAAATCCAGTATAAAAACCTTACTTGATCAAAAAAGGTTCACCTAACAATATTTTACTAATTTTCACATTTGAATACATTAATTCATTACGACTAAGTTATAAAAACTATTACGATTACTACCCAATTAGGTATTTATTATGAAACTACATTTTTTATGTTATTTATTATGTTTACAAAAATTATGTATTTTATGTTAGTTTTGCGTGTTCTGGCAAGTACAAATGGAACAACGAACAAATCAAAATTTTCTAAACAAATTTCCATCGAGTGAATTACTAACTTTCCATCATTAAAAACTATTTAGTCTTAAAAAATATTATTTCGAGCTAAACTGTAATCAAACATGAGACAATGATGTTAAAGGTAATGACTAGAGCATAATTATGTCATCTGAACCAATATAATCATATTGGCGCAACGCAAAGTAATTGTGTCACTGTAAATGTGAATTAGACACGCGCTAATTTATTTTACGACTCCATTGTTTGCACTTTCAATTAAATTATGATTAATTTATATCGGCCAGAATCATAAAACATACAAAACAATAACTGCGAAAAGTTTAGGTAATTAACCTGTAGGTTTAGGTAATGAACCCAAATTAGCAACGGCCTTACGTTAGACGATAAAATGTAAAATGATCAATTACGTTAGAAACTGTCATGATACTATACCGACAGTTCATAAAATAATTCTGTGTACCTCCATAAAACAATTCGTTATGTTTATTGTTTCAATTACAATAATTAACTGTTTAGTTAAACGTGTCATGATTGAAATAATAATAATTTGATTTACCATTTTCGGCCGCTCGAAAACCGTTTTTGTGTTCCATTACTTACTTTAGAAATAAGATTTATGCATTATTTAACCTATTTAAGGGTTCTGTTGTTATTTACTTCCTGCGTGCGTTTATAATTCGTGCGGTATGAGTTTATACAGTGGCTCCAATCACTAGAGAGGTTACCCAATTGAATCGACATAAATTTAATACCAAAAATTTTAAACCGATTGCACCATCTTCATCACCGTAAAAAAATAATGGATTTCATTCGGACGGTTATTAATTCAATTAATTCAGTCATTCATCATCAGGAAGCTCAGTGATGCATACTTAATGTTATCACGTCAATGTCATTCACTCATGCGATAAAAAAAAACTCAATTCTATTTCGTCCTTGACTTGATGCTTTTGCGCTACTAAATTATGAAATTATCTTGCTGCAAAATTGTTATAAGTTACGTGCATTAATTATAAAGAAATTTATTGTTATTTGATTTCTTGGTACTGTGTGGTGCTGCATCAATGTACAAAGAGAGTTTTACACACCTTGATCCAAACTTTTATTCAAATTTTCGCGAATGACTAATGTGCTAATACAAAACTAACAATGACATTTCGATGAACATCTGGCAGTTTCTCCATCATTACGAGATTAAAGCATTTCGATTTTCGGCTCCTTCTGTTTCTAATTTCTGTCTTCAGTTGCATACGTTTGTATTTTAGTATTACGTCATATGTGTGTATTGTTTGTACTATTGCTACACACATGCGATGGTGAAGTGTTCTTCTTTCATGATGCAACATACGGCGTGCGTTTAACTCATTTATAAGTCAAGTTACTCAAGTCTTTTATTGTAGATTATTAGGATATCGCCTACAAATGCTGCTGCTATTGTTACTTCATTAAAAAATGTTAGGATTAGACCCGAATATGGGTAAAAACTAGATGATAAAGGTGAGATGGTGGAGGCAGTTCCCAGGCTACCTAGAACCAAGAAATGACACAATTATTGGCCGTTATTAATGGCTGTGCCAATAGTTACGAGGATCCAATGGGCTTTGTGGAATTGCATGGTAACGACGAGACAGCAGATAAAGAGAATCAGCTGAGGCAGCTCGAAAATGATGAACATTTTAACTGGGATATTGCCACAGTTCACAAGAATAAAACGTTCTACTCGGGATTTCGAAGGATCAACCGGATGCAGAATCGACGTCTCATAGTGAGCCATTTATCATTCAGCAAGAACCAGGAGAGTTAGTGTTCATAGAGAACGAGATTAGCGGATGACCACCTTGAGATGCTGCTTTCGACGGTTTTAGGGCAACTTGATGAAAGTGGTTTTGCTGATGCTGGAGGTGTTGAGGTGATGGAGAAAATTAAACACGGATTGCAACGCATTGTTAATGTTGGAAAGTATGACTTACAGGAAAATGAGAAACTCGTTGTAGGTGCGGCAATGCTGTCGGATAATGTCTTGAACGAATAATGCAATTCAGATAGAGTAGATCATGGAGAATAACGAGAGAAGTTGAATTGGTTTGCATTACGCGATCTATCTTGCATTACCACTGTAACGGGAGTGTACTGAAATTAGCACTGGTGGGTGTAAAGCACTGAAGATGACGATGATCCACCATTCGTTAACAGTTTAAATTATCCCACTAGAGATTCTGGAACGGTCGATTACGCTGGCTAGGAGTCAGGAGCAGATGGGGTGGGGAATCCAGAACATAGAGGGATCGGTGCTGACCGTAAAAAGAAGATGGGAACCAACTATAGACTACACAATTTACCTATTCGATTTTTTTTTTTTTTTGAGTACAAAGGTTTGAATCCTGTTCGGGATGAACAGGCTTAGGTGGTGGCCGTTAATTCAACATGGGCGAGATATTTATGCAACGGAAATTTCTCACGTAAAATTTAAAAAGTAATAACATCTTTTGTTAGATTAGTGACGTCTAGATTTAAGTAGTAGCATTAGAAATAATTTTAGGTCAGTTTTGTGGTATTGCAGATTATTACAGATTTAGTGTGTAACAAATCCGAAAGTAGGCGAAAGATCTCGAATATTCAGCGCGGTACATAAATACGCGGTACATTTGAGAGATTCAGTTCGCGAAAGATTTGAAGCGAAAGTGAGCAGCAGGAAAATAATAAGAGGTGGTAAGTGGTAAAAGTGGTGTGATTGTAAAATAATTATAACTGGTAAATAATGAATTAATAAATAAGTGTGGAAATTATTTGGTGTAGTGTTTTAGAGTGAGTGGATAATAGTGGGAAAATTATTGTGAGAATATTTCGGGAATATGACAGTGTTGTATGAGCAGTCAGTCTGTTGAACGGTCCACAGTAAAATATGGCAAATCTTTTGAAATGGATGTGAATACTGTAATCTATCTGCTGAGAAGTTCGCTATCAGCTGCCTCTTACCTCGCCGTGTAATGCTTGTAAGAAGAGTTTCCCCCGGTTAGATTGGGTATTATAATGCTTCATATTAAATGATGCCATCGACCTTTGAATCCGGCCTCGTATCCGTAGCACCCGTGTGACATTTAAAACTGAATTTAAGCTCATCAGCTTAGGGCGCTTCGATAATTCCCTTTGGTTTTGTAATGCATCTATTTCTGTATTAAACCCGGTCTATTGTATGTGTCGTATCAACATCATCTCCGCAGCCACCATTTCTTTGATCTAATGTGCCCCGAATTTTCTCTCTAATCCAACACAATTTTTGAGTCTGTGCCCATACTACTGCATATACCACGACGGCATATGCGTGTTCGCTTGCGTCACTGAATCCAATTAGGCTTACTTCGTTGCTGGTTTGTATCCATCTTGGGAATCAAAATGCCGGAATTTCTTGTTAATCTTCTTTGATTTGTTGCTACATTTTCGACATGTTCGATGGAAGCTCTACGTCCCAGCTTAAATCCTGCATTCAAAGATTCTACTAGCATGCGATCGTAAGGTTCGCTTGATATACGGAGTTCGATTTGGTAGTTCGGTTTTAAATTTGAATACGTCTGCACAAGGGTCTCACTAAAGACCTAATACCTTTTGCGAGTCGGCATGCTTTCTGATGTCCCTACTTGCACCTTGAATAAATGCTTTAATTTCGTCATCATTTGTCATTAATTTGCATAGCTTAAACCCGTGGACTTCTAATGCCGTTGTAATTTGTGTCATGATAGTTTTGACTGTGTGTGCCCTTCTGGCTAAATTAACTGTAGCTTGATACCAATTTCATAAATTCTACGCGTTGCCAAAAATGCTGCAAGTGCCGCATCATAGGTTAATGTTTCTAATTGGTATGTACTTTGTTGTTCAGTTGTACTGCTGCCACCCAAACCTGCATATACATTTTCTTCACATCTCCGCCTAGGACAAACTCATGCTGCCGAAATTTTAAAAGAACATTAATTAGCGGTGCTTGCACGGCAGGTCAAACTAATAAAATATATCGTTCAATGATACCCTATAGTTGACGATTTTGTGGGCGCGCGGGAAACAACTCGGAGTTTCTGTAGTACCGATTCACTTTGCCGTGCCCTTCTAACCATTGCATGTGTCCTAGCATTTCGCACTCCGTCAAAACACTCGATATAACTTCCCAAATTGATCACGCTCAAACCTTATATCCATTGATTTTAAGCTATTGAGTGCGGCGTTGTACGAAGCATTGTATCTGGCTGCCTGGTGGTTATTTGAAATAGCTCTTCACATTTCTGTGCTCTGGCGTCTAACTCGCAAACATTTCATACACTCCTCCGAAATTAACAATGCCTTTGACGCGGAATATAGCAATGCTCGATACGTCTGATATTGACCACTGACATCTTTGATTTAAATTATTGCAATCGGAAGTATATCTTGCGGGGCTGAATAAACTGTTTTGTGTGTTTTTAGCTTTGGTTCAACTATGATTTGCTTTCCTTCATTTTTTGGGGAAATGCTGACATCATGCAGTGTCAGATTCGGTTGCTGCTCATTCTCGATTCCCTTTTCATTCACTGTATGAATGGGTGTGTGATGTTTGGCATGATAACGTTGACACTGCGTGACCTCGATCTGTAATTTCTTACTCGATGGTTACCGCTTAAGCAATTGATAGCTGTTACCTCTTTATTTGGCTTCTGCCTCCATTGTTGTTGGTCATGGTGTCATAATTAGTACCATCGAAGATTCTTTACTTAGCTGGGTTACATATTGGACACGTTATTCCTGGCGATGAAACTATTGCATATGCTCGTGTAGCCCCTTACTAATTCCATAATGTAGATGTTCTACTGTGGGAAAGAGATTTAGTTTGATTATCTAAATTGTTTATTACTGTGTATATTAACCAGGGATCTCTTTGTTCTGTCTCAGGACCTAGTGGATTTAACTCCCTGACCGATCGTTTATTTTGTCCGCAATCTTTCTTATATTAGTCGCATTTGGCGGGGCAATGATTTGCTGCTTCATGTACGTTTTGATGAAGGTGTTAACCGTTGATCGTTTCCGATGATACCTTTGAATTAATTTCTGAAATGCCTCATTATAACTGACATCTGTTACTAACAGGTGCCGGATGAGTGATGCTGGCTTTCCTTTCGACTGCCGCTTTAAGAACTGAAACTTTTGTGTCCATGTTAGGTAGTCTCGTTCGTGAATAGTAGACGCATTTGACCAACAAAAAGAAAAACTTACTTCTTTGCAAATATTCTTTCCATTGTAGGGTTTGGGATCGATGTCTTTTAGAATGGAAACAATTCTAACTGAAACTATGGCATCCTAACAAACCCCACTTATATCATACAATGATAAATGGGTGAAATAGATTTTAACCTGAACACAGCTGAAGGTTACAAAATTAATTTGTCTATAAATATTTTTAAATATTGACAAGAAATTTGCTAACATCTCTGCACCGTGGCCTTCAAAGACGTATGGCGGAGAAACAAAAAAATAATTTATTATTTATTTTAGCTTAACGCCGTGCGCGCACACGCACACCGAGATTAAAAATGATTAAGAAATTGCAATAAATTTGGGTCACATCAACGATTTGTGCATCATTTGAATTCAATAGAAATAATAAACCATGTACGACTAATTTAATGTGCTGAATAATTTTGGTCGCGCAAAATTGATACAAAAAAAATTAAGTGCACCGCATAACAACAGATGAGATTTGATTACAAAACATTATTGTTCATGGTAATCTCCATTTCACATAAAACGATAAAACAAAAATGTTATCACGACCGAATCGTCGAATATGACATTCATTTCACCAAATAGCCTAGCACAACAGATCATGTTAAGATTAGATATTAAGTAAATTGACAGTTAATGTCAAACAATCAATTTTGATATTTTGTTTTATCGTTGATATACCAAAATATATATAACTTTGACATGATGCGCGATGTACGATGACGAAAGTTATGTTGCAATTGGTACACCGCACATTTAAAGTGGCGAGCGCAAGGTAGATTTGATTTAAACATGACATTTATTAATTAAAATTTAAATGATATTGAAAAATAAATATTTATTTATGTAATTTATGTACGACTCATTTTTAATGCCTAATTAATTTAAATTTATTATACATTTTTACGTATACAAATCGAAAAGTGTTTCGCGGTGAAGACGTTGATATTAAACGTTCGAATCTTATACGTAACTACGGGTTTGTGTGTACATGACTTCATTTCTTAATTTTTTCGTTTCGTTAAGGTTTAACGAAAACAAATTCAGACAACAAATTATATTTCTTAATTTGGTATAATTAATTAATTTAACATAATTATGACGCGCCATGCTTTATCTTAATTGCGAGTGATCCAATTTCTAATGAATTTGTTTATATCGTGCGCCACTCATTTGTATCAATACTCAAGAACGTTGTGTCTCGTTAACTTCCTTATTCCACAACTTTGTTTTATTAATTGTTAACAATACGTTAATAATGCAATAACAATTAAAAAGAAATATTTTCAATTTTACTTAAAGGTTAAAAAATTAATCCTTGGGATATTCGTTGTGTCGGTACTAGTCGCAGTCAATGATTCAATTGCTTGCTTCAAAAACTTCATGCATCAAAATTGGGTTTCGTCATTTGAATACGAGATTTTTGCTAATTTAAGTTAGGTAATTTATTTAAAAGCTGTATACTTTATGCATCACTAAAAATAAAAAATAAAAATTTAAGTTAACGACAGATTATGTCGTGAACAGCTTCTTTGATCATTGTGCGCATACGTCTAGTTTTGTAAATAAAATATGTGCGCTTATTTTTTGTGTCCAACTTACCACATTCGGGTCAACAACAAGTTAATAATCGAGACACCCATTACGCTATAGCGGACAATAATTTAATGATGCAGTTTAATTATCTGAACTTTTTTGCATTTCGGTTAAAGTGGTGCATTTTACACGTTTACATTGAAATCGTAACCTTGAGCACTGCGTTACATAAAATGATTAATAAGCAATTTAATTTATATAAATCTCGGTGTTGTACCATTTAACGAAAATAAAATTCATGACTGAACTTAATGATTGTTCTTTCACTTAGCTGCAAATTGTTTGTGTTGTATGTGTATCCAGTACCGGTACGCTTCAATTATACATTTCAAGATTCAGTAAATTTCCCTTCTCTTATCGTATTCGTCAAGAGTAAATTCCAGATCAAAAATATTTCATTAACTAGATCAGCATTGTCTTAACAAAGGAATGTACTTAAGGAAGTCTGATTTTTATTCATACAATTGTGGCTCATTCTATACATACTCGTATATAGATGCTAATTGCACAAAATTACTAAAGTATAGAAGTGATTTATTAACGTGTTAGTTACATGCGCAGTTTGCTATATTTAACCTTTCCAATTTCGAATTCCTAAGAAATTTAATGATTCTTCACGGCTCGGATGTTGTTGGCCTCGATGAATTGGGATCGATTAAATATTAACAAATTTCTTAACAATCTGTGTTCATTTGAGGGTGATAAAAACGTTGAAAGTTGAACGGATTGTTCGATTAAAATATAACCGAGTTCTAAACCACCGCAAATAAATTATTATTGAGGCATATCCATCTAGAAAATTTACGGTCCATTAAAAAAGCGCGATTGAGACATGGTCCGTCAGCCCGGATGTCAGAAATAAATTGTATCTGATTTGTACGAGCAATTTGGACGTGGCAAAATGCAAGGAAAATTGTCTACCGGAATACCGAAATTTTATTTGTGTACTATTATCAAGAATAGAAGTTCCATAATTAGCAATAAAATTCATTGAAAAGTTTGAAACCAGTTGCTAAAGTACGAAAAATTGCTTGTGAAGAATACCGCAATTTGAAACATTGATAAATCATCGCTCCAATATCAAGGGATCACTGACGAAGATTTTTAATCAAGCGCGAACTAAAACCCAAATTGATGTATCCCTCGTTGGTATTGAAGGATTGAACGTTCGATTACGACGAGCGGACGATTTATTATCTGAGTTTCACAAAGTTGAGCAAACTATTGAACAAATCCATTAGCTTAGCCGCAGGTAACATTCCAACGGAATTAAATTCTACGCAAGGTTATCAATTTCGTGCGTCAAATATCGATATTAAACTCCCGAAGATAAACATCCTGTACAGAAACTCCAGTATTCAAAGAAGTTTTTAGAAGAGAAGCGACTAACCTTTTGAAACATCTAACGAACTCCGATCATAACTACATGGAAGCCTTAAACTAAACTTAGAGCCCAATATGATAGAGAGCATCACGGTCACACCGTCCAGACTTTCATAAAAAATTTCTTGGATATACCATCGATTACTGTAAATGATTATCATCCATCTATCTTACCAACTGCTACCGTAAGAGTTCAAAATTAGAGCAGCCAGTATCAGTTATGACAAATGTAATTGAATTCCGGATCGGAAACGTCATTAATCACCGACGCAGTGTGCAAGGCTGGCCAAGCAAAAACTTGTCACTACCAAGGGTACAGTTATCCTAATAATATCACCACATTTTATATGAAAAGTTTCAGCAAATGTAGTCCATATACATTATCACGATTAACACAGCGCGAAAAGGTGAGTTTTCCAAACACCGAAGTTTATCATCCCTATTTTTAGCTGATATAAGCCTGAAATTGATTTATTACTTGGATCCGATAAGTTTTTTGATCTTCTTAAGCCAGAACAACTAAAGGATTCCAATAATACAATATACGCACACAGTACACCTCTTGGCTGGTTATTATCTGGAAACGTACCACATACCGAAAAATATCGTCATTGTAATACAATTTTCATCGATAATACCAGTCTCGAAAGAACCTTGAAGAGATTCTGGGAAACCGAAAAAGTATTCTGATCGGTACTGTTACTACCCGAACACCAATTCTACGACGATCTGTTTAGAACACCACCACAAAATTACTTAGCAATCATTTAGAGGGGCGAAATCAATTAAACTGATAGTTAGGAATCGCCATTAAAGGATTGCATGGCATAGAGAAAAAATGTATGAAGAATTCGAAGTCTAACGAACGATACGTAGGATTTATGAAAGAGTATAGACAACTCAATTATATGGTAGATGTTCATCCACCAACCGATTCCGGGGAATGTTTGTACCTGCCACATCATGGAGTATTGAAAGAAATATCCACAACAACAAAACTGCGTGTCGTGTTCGACACTTTTGCCTAAACATTCAGGTTATTCTTTGAATGACGATCTTTTAATACGCTACAGAACTTCTTAATCGGTATTCTAATACGTTCCCGAATTCATTAAACTGTGTTCACAGCAGATACAGAGAAAATATATCGGCAAGCATGGGTAAACTCAAACGATCTTCATATCAACACATATAGCACAGAAATGGCAGTAAAGTAATATATGAGTTGAGAACATTGACATATGCTATGTCTTCTGCGCCATATCTTGCCGCAACAGTTATCCTCCAAATAGTTGCAGATAATTTGACTACATATCCAGAAGCATCACAGTCATTATTGAACGACAGATCGATGATCTGTTAACGAGAGCTCACTCAGTACCAGAAGCAGTTAAATTGGCATAACAAATTTCAAGTACAATGGGTCATTCCGAGATCAATCTACAAAAATGGTTCTCCAATTCTCAGGAGCTTTTAGATGTACTAAAGGAACCTAAAACAAGTGCGTTTTTCAAAAATCACTTTCCAAAAATCCAGAAATGATATTCCAGATACTAAACGGGCAATATTATCCGAAGCTAGTTGGATCTTTGATCTACTAGGATTGCTGGCACTTTTTATAGTTAAAACTAAAGGTTTTTTCCAAACGTTACAGCTGTGATTTAGGGTGGGATGACAAACTACGAATCAAAAATATACCAACGCTTGAAATACCGTGATGGCGGTTTATAAACGGAGAAGACTGCCAATTACATTGGTATTACTGCATTTGCAGCGTCAGTATACTTACGAACGTTTTATAATGGCATTTACATTACCACCTTGATCGCCGATAAAATTAAGGTTTCTCCTATTAAAACTTTTGAAAGACTGCTTTTCGGAACCTGGTCGTAGATGGATGACATTATGAAATTTTAGAACTCTTTCAACGCAGCAAATGGTACTTCAAAATTGAATCCAGCCCACTATGCTACACGAGGTTTAAGTCCCAACGAGCTGAAAACTTCCAATCCCCGGTGGAACTGTCCAGAGTTTTTAAGATCTGAAGCGAAACACTGGCCAAGCTACACAATGCTAAACTAATGTGTGAGCTCAAACAAAGAAACGCATTACAGATTATGGTTCCCAGCTCCGCCGATAACTAAAACCCATTGATTCGAGAGTTGATTGAACGTTGTTACTCCAGCTATAATAAAATCATAGATATTTGAAAATACGTAAATTCATTCATTCACATTTCACATTACCACTTCTGATTGACAAGCATCGGATTTAGAAATCTTGAGACACATCCAACATAAGAGTTTTCATGAAGATATCCAAACCATTGCCAAAACCAGTACTGCTTCACCTAAGATTACCATCAAATCGTTAAATCCATTTCTCAGCAGACTGAAAACCAATTAACGGATAGTTTACTAGAAGAGTTTAGAACTTATCTGCAGCATGGCCGACATCAACGACCTCATAAAACATATACATACCTGAATTTACCTTAGCACCAAAGCTTTTGTTATGGTGTTAGAAGGTATCCTCCTTTGTTGTGACCTCATCGATGTCCTACATTTCCAGGAAAATTGGATTCGATAAGAGCGTTAATTTTAAATGAATTCTTGAGGCACGCCGCAATCTTATCGCGCATAGAATCAACAGCTTTTTCCCCTTTCAAAACCTCTGAGGAGAAGTATGTCTTTGTGGCTTTAATCTTCAGTGGAATTGACCTCGATGTTCTTTCATGATGCTCACATGGTTTTCTCTACATGCTATACCACTTTTTATTGGCTTGTCGACTCACAATCAGTCCGGCAATTTACCTAGAGGGACCGTTCCTTAATCCTTGTTTCTTTTTTAGCAACACGAATACCGATTATAAAAGGCCCACTATTCTGCTGATTTCGACCATCGATCATTCTACTCAAGTACACCAATGGGGATAATTTTTTTGGACTGGGCAGTATTAAAAGATTAGTTAACGATCGTAACACTTGACGGTGCAATATGGATTGAATCTTGGCTGGAGAATGAAACTGCTTCTTCTAAATGGATATTTTAATCTTTATTTCTAAAGGCAAGTTCATCGTCGAGCACGGATGCCGCTTCTAACACTACTAGGTGGCCCCATCAGTAAGCACGCCATTGATGAGGAGGAACTTGCTGCTCTATTTGCAATAAGGTCATTTTCGCACTCGCTGAAGTGTGCTTTCTAATTCGTGCACCGTAACATTGTTTTTATTGGGAGTCAAATGTGAAAACTACGCCCCTGAAATGAAGAAGACTCGTTAACCGAAAATCCCTTTAAAATGAAACGGATGATTTCAGGTTAATGTGTACATATAGCAGTATAAACTTGAATTGTTCGACGGCAGATAGAGATCAATTTCGGTTTTGTTTCAAAAACGTTAGGTGTTTACAAAAATGATGGGGAATAAGGATGCAAAGCCAGAGAAGAGAAGAATCGCTTCAAACCAGGGAGGCGTAAATTTACATCGAGTAAGGCAATCGGTTCAACGGAGGAACTAGCAATAAAGACTGATGGATTATTTTTCCTTAAGAGTAGGTAACTACGAGATCTTTGCTATGTCAAATGGTATTGTTAATTAAATACGGATAATGATTTAGAGGAGTAAACTTGCATAATTTTGAGTTCGAAATCTGAGTTCGAAGTCGAAGTCTACTATTGCTATATACTCAAGCAATGCCATTTTAATAAAACTTAGGTACTCATTCCGCATGTAGTGACTGCAAAACCTTTTCCCAATAAATGTTAGATAAATTTTGCCATTGTAGTAACTAATGCAACGATTTGCACATAGCAAACGCGATGAAAATCATTTTGCTTTTAAAAAACACCGGCCGACATTGGCATAGCGCTCTTAGTAGCCCTAGAATTTTTTTTGCATAAGGGAATTGAAGCATTTTTCACAGGCTAAATATTTCCGTTTGTCTCCATGATTTTTGCACATAGAATACCAGAGCAAAATAAAGTTTCCTGAAATAACGTTGTGCTCTATGGAAAGTCGAACGATAATTAAGTCACACTGGAACACTGTCTTTTCGTTTTAACAAGATTAAAGAGAATTTTATCCAAATGAGAAGAGTCCGTATTCATTCAGACGCCATGGACAACCGTAGGGCTGATTAGACACAATCCGACTCTTAATTATATTACAATCGGAGAGAGTTGACGAGGAGCGGCTTATCTTAGAGTTTAACTTAACACTTCGGAAAGGAGGGCTTACCTCGGTAAATGATCCAATTACGATGAGTTTTAACAGTTATCTGTAACACTAAGGGTTAAATGTTTCTTACTTTGAAATAAATCCTTAAATTTTCTATGGCCGGTCCTGAACGTACAGAATCTGCAGTGGGTGGATATCTCAGTCAAAA
The DNA here is from genome assembly GCA_963691935.1 of Nephrotoma guestfalica. Classification (NCBI taxonomy): domain Eukaryota; kingdom Metazoa; phylum Arthropoda; class Insecta; order Diptera; family Tipulidae; genus Nephrotoma; species Nephrotoma guestfalica. The sequence goes on along the minus strand of OY829914.1, from coordinate 295,440,797 downwards.
TCCTAATTGTGTGCTAAAACATTTAATTATGATAATATTTAAATTGTGTAGCGAAATTTTTATTTTTTTATTTTTTATTTGCCTATTTTCGAAATATTTACGAGTACGCGTTCATATTTTTGGATAGCTCCACCTAGGGATTGTTTTCTATTATTGTAGAAAAAAGGGGCTACATTTGGTAAATGTTACCATGGTTTTTAAAATTTAGAAATACACGAAAGATTAATCTGACCATATAGACTAGAGAACCTCGTGAACGTCAAAATTATCAACTTCCAAAATCCTTTATGTCAAACTTAGATACCTAAATATATCTAAGACTTATGAACATCTCAGAGATCGGTTTTAAAAAATTTCAAATTCGTTAAAAATCTTAATCGTAGTTGCCTTTCTAAAATCCTTTGTGCAAATTTCGAATCATGGAAATTTGATCCTGGCCGTAAATTAGCGGAAGATTCCATTAAAAAAAATACAAAGCACGTAAGTGAATTAATTTCTAGGAACAACTGCAATTCACAATAGCAAGGACACACAGAAATGATGTCTCAAGATTTCAATGTAAAAATTGGAACTGTTGAGTTCGATCTGTCAACCATTGTGGGTAAACAAGCATTAGGCTCTGTGCGTAATAATAATGGAAAAAGGCTCACCGAATTCTGGATTACAAACCGGCGTATTCGTCATAGCAGGCAGTAAATTTTATCGAAACTAACATACAAAAATTACACAATGAGAGGTTCGCAGTCCTTCACAGTAACAATTAACTGGTAATATCACAGTTCCAACTTCTAAGCCTGTCGCTCACTTTAAGACAAATCAAAAAAAATTTAACACAAACAGATTATAAGATGTCAACAGAAGAAGCACAGCCTCCATCTGGATCTCCAAACCAAATGTAGAAACAAATCGAAGAGGAGGACTCTATCGAAACAACTACCAAACACACTCGGGTATCAAGAATACAGACGCAAAGCATGCCTGGATAAATTGAATGTTATCGTAGGCTTATACACTGTAAACTTTCTCAAGGCAGCAGAAGTAGCTGCAGCAACCTGATGCAGAAAATTTCACAATAAATTACCAATAAGGTATGCCTGTGGTAAAATCTTAACAACAGATGAAACACAATTGAAGAGATGTAAGGAATATTTCGGAGAGAACATTACCAACAAATATTCAAGAGAGACATATCCACAATGGCAAAAGTGAATTTTTTTCTCCGTAAATTGTGCATCACCATTTCAAGTCGTTGTAGATTGATATCATCCGTTGGTTCAGTTATTTTCATATCGTCTATAAAAACAGAAAGTCCTGGCATTCCTTGTAATATTTGCTAAATTTTTCTTTGTCATAGGCGCAGATACTATGACGTACATTAACCGGGATGGTTGGTAACACCTTATGAGCATTACGTGTCACAACCACTTTTCGTGAAATTGTTCCTCCAAGGTTGTTCTACTTCCATCAGTTTGGGGTTCACCGTAACTTTATAATCACCATATATTCTAATTTTATTGTGAGCTTTTGGCATCGGTGCAATTGGTGTAGGCCAAATATTGAGGTCCAATACTGGGTGTCGATTCGAATTCCCTACAAATAAAAATAAATTTTTATTTCTGTTATTAAAACTGACTTGCCCTTTTATAAACCCCAACACTTCGACCCATCGACCCATTACAATAGTTGGCCATCTGCATAATATGTACATTTGTGCAATGGTGACGAATTAAAATATTTTCACGTATCTTCATTTTTATTAAGGAAACGAGAGAACCACTAAAACATAAATAAGCGAGTCAACAAGGCAAGAAAAAAATCTAACCTATCCCGCAATGGGCATTTCATGTGTGAAATCAGCGTTGCTCTGCCGTCGCGAAACCTGGAAAGCATACACAAGTGCTTCTGGCCAGAAGTGTTTCTGGCCCAACAAAACAATGAATCTTGAGCTTCTTAGACACACAAATCAGGTGTCATTGGGATCGCAATAAGAGAGCACAAGTGGAGATGGATTGGTCACTAACTGACTAACAATAACAGGTCATGGGGGGAAATAAAAGGAATAGCACCTAGCTGAGTTAGATGGTCCAGCCTAGTAGATGCCTTATGCTCCTAAATTGGAAATACCAGGAAAAATAAACAATAAAAATTCCAATAGAATCATGATAGCTCCACAAACGGCATAATAACGAGTGTTCTAAATACATTTGCTTGGTACGACTGTATGAAACATTTTACTTTTACTTTAATTAAATATTTATTAATTTGCTTTGTATAGCCGTGAGCATTGTCTTGTCTGCAACTTAATTAAGATCTGTGTAGTTTCTGTTTAGTTTGTGGTTGTGAATGAATGTATATTAGCTTGAAATAGAACAAAAAGATAATTATATTCTAATATAGGAATTCCTACACAATGTAACACTTGTACTTTGCTGTTAATATTTATTCTGTGTATATACATTAGAGATACACCTACGATTTCTTAGGTACGTGATTTACCAACCTACGGGCAATTGCTATTCATTCATTATTACGGAATAATGATATTTCCTTATTATGAATTTCTTACAAAATCATCCACCCAAACGTTGCGCACCTTCTATCCACTCCATTTATGTATGTTAACATGACATATATTATGTGTAAAATTGCAAATCATTGCAGGTATAGATCAACCATAAATGCTTATAATTAAATTATAAAAACAAACCATTCTTTAAAGTCATGGCTGGATGAATTTTCTAAGATGTAAAGCGATACTCGTACGACGCAACATTTCTTCAAAACAAAAAACTTTGATTTATATTTTTAAAAACACGATTTATGATTAAATCGTTATAGTTGAAGGTTCATATTTAAAAAAAAAGTTCAAGATTTAAATTTTTTATCGACTGGCAATACAACTTTTGACAATTTCTATTTCATGAACTATTTAACATCTCGCGTGGTGAGTCTACAATTTCTTTTGAAATCGATCATCTCTGTAGCCGACTCATCACCGTCAGGGATGTGCAATTAGATGATTTATTGCGTTTAACATTAGAAAACGACAGTTACGATTTGTACATACGAGAACGAGTATATAAAAGATTATGATATATGATGTTAAAAATTAAAGGTCACATCATACGTTATTCAGACAATTATTCTTGGATATTGTTTGGAATGAAAGCTTTCAACGATGTATAACATTATTAACGCGCGAATTTATCAACAAATCCTTGATATAACTTTTGTGTATTCGTCTTACGTCTTACATACATACACACATACATGATTGCGGTTTCCGTATACGTTGTTGATTCTATTTTCTGTTACCTTACCTTACCTTCTGCACTAATAAATTATTGTGTCGACTTACAATAAAATATGTATTTCTTGATTTAGTAATAGATTACAATTAAACTAATTATAAACATTATTTACCATTTGTACACAAAAAGATAGAATAGAAATCTTAACATTAACCAAGTAATTATTTCCGTTTTATTATAGGTAGGTATAGATAGGTAGATCGTAACACGATGTTTGTTATTTTTGCATCAAATCAATCTTACCACGGTTTTAATAGTGAAACATTTCTGTAAACAATTTAAACTAATAATTTTATGTCGTTAACATTAATATTTACGCGGTACACGAATTGACAATATGGTTAACATATATTGCTCGGATTGAGTCATTTTGTTTCGATTAAACTTTCATAAACTCGGAATTCGATCCACACTGAGGTAATATGGGCAGTTATAGTTACAAATAGAATGATGGCCATGCTAAAGTCGTATTTGAACCAAATCATAAACTTTTGATAATCGTGGTGAGGTGACCTAGACATTTGTAAGTTTGGTTTCAACACTAAAGTCAAATTTAATTCACAAGCGTCAAAATTCACCGGCAATAATTTACCGCATTTTGAAATGAAGTACGCTGACATTTATCCTCACAATCACATCATACAACTATAAGGGAAATTACTCATCCTCCTTCCACACTAAAATGGCGCTATAATAACTCGCTATTTGTTGTCGTTCCCTTGATGAAACAATTTCAAGGAAAAAATTAAAGAAGTCGCTGTAATCGCTTATTGGGTTTTAAATGTATAAATAAAATAACTTGCTAGTGCTGCACTCTTTTTATTTACTCAATGTTGGTGACATTTTTAGATATCAATTTTCTACGTGGGTAAATGCAGCAGGGAAACTTTCGAATTTCAAAATGAAACTTTGCATACCGATTAAGCCCAATTTGTGCTAATTAGTGCTCACGGGAAAAAATTAGTGCTAGTCCGGAAGCCGAAAAAATGGGAAAAGAAAATTTCAAATTTCGCCTAAAAGACGGAATAAATAAAACCCGATTTCTAGAAAAAACCAGAAATAATTTAAGCCTAATTTTAAAATTTTCGAAAGGTCGCTGAACTGATGAAATTTGTGCTTATCATAGAAATATGATTTTCAGATAAGCTCATTGCCATCCGAAAAGTATAGTGGCTGAATTTTTATGCTAATCCAGGTTTGGCCCAATTCCATTGAACAACAACGACCGTTAAATGAACAATTTTCTGACAAAAAGTGTTCTAGAAACCAATGAAGTTGGCACTTCTGATTGCATATTCCGATCAGATAAGCTAATTGCCATCCGAAAAGTATAGTGGCTGAATTTTTATGCTAATCCAGGTTTGGCCCAATTCCATTGAACAACAACGACCGTTAAATGAACAATTTTCTGACAAAAAGTGTTCTAGAAACCAATGAAGTTGGCACTTCTGATTGCATATTCCGATCAGATAAGCTAATTGCCATCCGAAAAGTATAGTGGCTGAATTTTTTCTAAACCAGATTTGGCCCAATTCCATTGAACAACAACGACCGTTGAATGAACAATTTTCTGACAAAAAGTGTTCTTGAAACCAATGAAGTTGGCACTTCTGATTGCATATTCCGATCAGATATGTTCATTGCCATCCGAAAAATATAGTGACTGAATTTTTTCTAATCCAGATTTGGCCCGATTCCTATGAACCAAAACGACCGTTGAATGAACAATTTTCTGACAAAAGGTGTTCTACATGCATGCGTTCTGATTGCATATTCCGATCAGATAAGCTAATTGCCATCCGAAAAGTATAGTGGCTGAATTTTTTCTAATCCAGATTTGGCCCGATTCCATTGAACCAAAACGACCGTTGAATGAACAATTTTCTGACAAAAAGTGTTCTAGAAACCAATGAAGTTGGCACTTCTGATTGCATATTCCGATCAGATAAGCTCATTGCCATCCGAAAAGTATAGTGGCTGAATTTTTTCTAAACCAAATTTGGCCCAATTCCATTGAACCAAAACGACCGTTGAATGAACAATTTTCTGACAAAAGGTGTTCTACAAACCAAAGAAGTTGGCACTTCTGATTGCATATTCCGATCAGATAAGCTCATTGCCATCCGAAAAGTATAGCGCCTGAATTTTTTCTAAACCAGATTTGGCCCAATTCCATTGAACAACAACGACCGTTGAATGAACAATTTTCTGACAAAAAGTGTTCTAGAAACCAATGAAGTTGGCACTTCTGATTGCATATTCCGATCAGATATGCTCATTGCCATCCGAAAAGTATAGTGGCTGAATTTTTATGCTAATCCAGATTTGGCCCAATTCCATTGAACAACAACCACCGTTAAATGAACAATTTTCTGACAAAAAGTGTTCTAGAAACCAATGAAGTTGGCACTTCTGATTGCATATTCCGATCAGATAAGCTCATTGCCATCCGAAAAGTATAGTGGCTGAATTTTTTCTAAACCAGATTTGGCCCAATTCCATTGAACAACAACGACCGTTGAATGAACAATTTTCTGACAAAAAGTGTTCTAGAAACCAATGAAGTTGGCTTTTCTGATTGCATATTCCGATCAGGTATGTTAATTGCAATCAGAAAAATATAGTGGCTGAATTTGTGCTAATCCAGAATTGGCCCAATTCCATTGAACAACAACGACCGTTGAATGAACAATTTGCTGACAAAAAGTGTTCTACAAACCAATGAAGTTGGCACTTCTGATTGCATATTCCGATCAGATAAGCTCATTGCCATCCGAAAAGTATAGTGGCTGAATTTTTTCTAAACCAGATTTGGCCCAATTCCATTGAACAACAACGACCGTTGAATGAACAATTTTCTGACAAAAAGTGTTCTAGAAACCAATGAAGTTGGCACTTCTGATTGCATATTCCGATCAGATAAGCTCATTGCCATCCGAAAAGTATAGTGGCTGAATTTTTTCTAAACCAGATTTGGCCCAATTCCATTGAACAACAACGACCGTTGAATGAACAATTTTCTGACAAAAAGTGTTCTAGAAACCAATGAAGTTGGCACTTCTGATTGCATATTCCGATCAGATAAGCTCATTGCCATCCGAAAAGTATAGTGGCTGAATTTTTTCTAAACCAGATTTGGCCCAATTCCATTGAACAACAACGACCGTTGAATGAACAATTTTCTGACAAAAAGTGTTCTAGAAACCAATGAAGTTGGCACTTCTGATTGCATATTCCGATCAGATAAGCTCATTGCCATCCGAAAAGTATAGTGGCTGAATTTTTATGCTAATCCAGATTTGGCCCAATTCCATTGAACAACAACGACCGTTGAATGAACAATTTTCTGACAAAAAGTGTTCTAGAAACCAATGAAGTTGGCACTTCTGATTGCATATTCCGATCAGATAAGCTAATTGCCATCCGAAAAGTATAGTGGCTGAATTTTTTCTAAACCAGATTTGGCCCAATTCCATTGAACAACTTCGACCGTTGAATGAACTATTTTCTGACAAAAAGTTTTCTAGAAACCAATGAAGTTGGCACTTCTAATTGCATATTCCTATCAGATATGTTTGTTGCCATCCGAAAAATATAGTGACTAAATTTGTGCTAATCCAGATTTGGCCCAATTCCATTGAACCAAAACGACCGTTGAATGAACAATTTTCTGACAAAAAGTGTTCTAGAAACCAATGAAGTTGGCATTTCTGATAGCATATTCCTATCAGATATGTTCATTGCCATCCGAAAAATATAGTGACTGAATTTGTGCTAATCCAGATTTGGCCCAATTCCATTGAACAACAACGACCGTTGAATGAACTATTTTCTGACAAAAAGTGTTCTACAAACCAATGAAGTTGGCACTTCTGATTGCATATTCCGATCAGATAAGCTAATTGCCATCCGAAAAGTATAGTGGCTGAATTTTTTCTAATCCAGATTTGGCCCAATTCCATTGAACAACAACGACCGTTGAATGAACAATCTTCTGACAAAAAGTGTTCTAGAAACCAATAAAGTTGGCACTTCTGATTGCATATTCCGATCAGGTATGTTAATTGCGATCAGAAAATAATAGTGGCTGAATTTGTGCTAATCCAGATTTGGCCCAATTCCATTGAACAACAACGACCGTTGAATGAACAATTTTCTGACAAAAAGTGTTCTAGAAACCAATCAGAATTGCCAACTTCAATGGTTTCTAGAACACTTTTTATCAGAAAATTATTCATTCAACGGTCGTTGTTGTTCAATAGAATTGGGCCAATTCTGGATTAGCACAAATGCAGCCACAATATTTTTCGGATGGCAATGGACATATCTGATCGGAATATGCAATCAGAAGTGCCAACTTCAGTGGCTTCTAGAACACTTTTTTTAGAAAATTGTTCATTCAACGGTCGTTGTTGTTCAAAGGAATTTGGCCAAAAATGGATTAGAAAAAATTCAGTCACTATATTTTTCTGATGGCAATTAACATACCTGACTGGAATATACTATCTGAATTGCTTATGCCTTGGATTTTAGAACATTTTATTTCTATTGTTTTTTTTTGTTGTTCAACACAAATATTATTGAACGATATATCTTCGTTTTTTTTTTAAATATGGTATCTTTCAGGGGCTAGTTTGGTTTTCTTCGATTCAAGAATGAAAATTTATGAAAATCATATTTCTATGATAAGCACAAATTTCATCAGTTCAGCGACCTTTCGAAAATTTTAAAATTAGGCTTAAATTATTTCTGTTTTTTTCTAGAAATCGGGTTTTATTTTTTCCGTCTTTTAGGCGAAATTTGAAACTTTCTTTTCCCGTTTTTTCGGCTCCTGAACTAGCACTAATTTTTTCCCGTGAGCACTAATTAGCACAAATTGGGCTTAATCGGTATGCAAGGTTTCATTTTGAAATTCGAAAGTTTCCCTGCTGCAGTTACCCACGTCAATTTCCTTCAAATAGCATTTACATGTTTTGTTTTGTGAATTGGCATCCCTGCGTCAAAATTTGACTCGGAATAAACATGTTTTAATTCAAAGAGGAACAAACGAAATCTAAAGGTGAAGTTTGTTTACCATATAAAATGATTTGGTTTGTTAATATGGAAGTTAAGTGAGTTGGTGCGCCGCAAAGTAAAAAAATATATTTTATTTTAATCTTTATTCTTCTACGACTAATTTACAACTGATTTTACAATTAATTTTTACTTATCAACTAGAGCATTTTCTTGAAATATAAAAATGGTTTCAAATTCAAATATTTTCCCATGAAAGTTACTGAAGACAAAATATTAGCAAGATAACATGTTTCTAGTTTCGAATTACAACTAACAGCTGAATATCTGTTAATTTAGCAACATGTTATCTTATATACAAAAAGTGTTAGATACGTTTCATATATTACGTCTAACATGCTGATTACCTTCGCCATGTGCGTTGATACTGTTGTTAACTTGGATTCACATATGCTACGTGTGACTTGTAACGGGTCGTCACACGGCACGCGCTACACGCCGAGACATGAACAAATTTTATCTTTTTCGTGACGGTCACACACCTCATTGCACCTCATTGGCTCATCCGACAAGCAACACAACATTGTTCTTGTTCACAGATGCTTCAGACAAAGCACTCGGCGAGGTCCTAAATCAATCAGTAAATGGAATTCCAACCATTAGGATTTTATTCGAAGAAATTACCTTGCAAATGCATTATACTTATGACAGAGAATTGACTGCGATTTACCAACCCGTAAAATATTTCCGGCATTTGTGAGAAGGAAGACAGTTTTGTATTTGTACGAACCATAAACCACTTATCTTCGCTTTTAAGCAAAAAAAAGCACCGTCAACACCGCGCCAAATCAGATAACTCGATTATATCGGGCAATTTACCACCGACATCCGTCACATTGCTGGTTCGGAGAATAAGTAGCAAAAATATGAAAATAATTTTTTTTTTCATTGGCAATCGAGTAGGTTTGAATTGCCCATAACAAATGTTGATATGAAAGACTGAAAAAAATAACTACGTAATCACGAATTCGAAATTAACTAGTTTATGTCTGTCGAGGATATTAGTTTGCAAATTCTGTAACCGAGTTACAAAATATTTATCTGGTTTAATCGTCAGAGGACAGTTTTGCTAATGTTTCGCGGAATCGAACTATGGACGCTGCCAACCAACTCCCAGTTCTAAAATCATTGCAAACTCTGTTACTATGGAATTGTCTATTAACACCAAATAAAAATCCAGTTTGACAAGCCTTTTTTCAACCGAGTCAGTCTTCAAATTTTACGGTTATTTTCACCCACTATTCAGCCAACATCAACCAAATAATAATGTTTATGTTTTACATCACACAACATATTTAAAATGAAAAAATGAACATGGATGCGGCAATCAAACCACCTTGACATTTCTTCTAGTTTTTTATTTAGACATTACAAACAATAAAAATTCATACTTTCTATTAAAATTCGATTAGAAAACTTCAAGATTTGTATAATCTAAATATTTTTGTGTGTATGCCTCTCTCTCTCTCTCTCTCTTTCGCTGCTTTATTTTATAATTGGATGGTGTATGCCATATGCATAGCTTGCGAGCTTATGTTGTTTGCAGATGACATTTAAACAACACAGAAAATGTAAAGTGTATTGTTTAAATTTAAAATTAGACTTATGAAATGTAACTGTTACCTCACAATCTAAGAGGTTATTGGTGTGTTATTTTTATTTAGTTTTGTATAATTTTTTGTGGTATATTGTTGCACGATGATATTTAGGCGCGCTGCGCGGAGATAAATTGTGGAGATTCCCATAAAATATGCATAAAAAATTTAGCATTTACGAAACTGATTTAGATTCATGGGACCGGTTTCTAATGCTATCTTGGTAACAAGAGTAGTTTCAGCATTACTTTAGATGCAAGATGTAGCATCTTTTGTCAAGATGTGTCTAATCCGGCGAATTGTTAATTGATTCAAAATCAATAAAATTGTCATAGTAAATCACGTTTAACTGCTTGTCAGTGTTGTTAACTGTTGGACGTGCGGTAGAAGACAAGAAATATTTGTGGCCGTTTAAAATAAGGCACGTCTTTGTCTATTAACGTACGTAGTTGTAATTATTTCTTACAAGACAGTTTTGTATAAAATAAATCTAAGTAACCAAACAAGAAATGAATATATTTATTGCCTGCACAACACACACCTGTAAAATCTGTAATGTGTTTGAATTATAGTGTACCATATAAGTGTAAAAATGCACCTTGCATGATAAATAGTTTATGTCTGATGAAATTTACCGATATTCATATGAAGTGTAACTTTCTCAAATTAATATGCAATGCTCATAAATTAAGATCGAGTAATTAGGACCATACCGAATAATTAACAGAGCAGTTTAATTAGCATTATCATCACAATACGAAAATTAAAACAAATTATAAATTCTGCATAACTTACCTTAAAGGTCAAATATTTTAATCGCGTTGCGCGAAAAACTCGTTTTGATTCATAACCATATACACTTACACTATACAGCAGTATGTGATGTATGTACAATTTAAGACTGTGCATTGTTAAGTTAAAATTGAAAGTGCTTGATTTGTTACTAATCGTGTATTTCCAGAATGAATTTGCATTTAATTCGATACGTAAAAACAATTAACAATGCGCCCGAGGTCGAAATTACGATGCCAACCAAAAATTAACAGATCTCGAATTGAATAATAACAAAAAAGTTTAACTTCCGCAGTGTAGGTAAAAGAAGAATCGTACCTGGTGGTGACCGAATCAAAAATTAGAATATTTTAATTTATATGCGAGTATAAAATACGATGGTATAGGATGAGTTTTGGCATATGATGTGTCTAGTTTTCTTGTTTCGCCTCAAGAAACTGGATGTATTACAAAAACTTGATTTTAAGTTTAAACATCCACGTTGCACGATTTGCACAAAATGTATTCTAGAATTTCAGTAGGTCAAACCACATATTCAATAACCGCAATCAGCTGATTCGCCGGTTAAAACTGTATGTATTTTTATATATTCTTAGTATACAGAGAGCTATGTGGCACCAAGAAAATTAGATTTATGACTTCATACTTTCGAGAAATACTGGTATATCGAAAGTATTGTATCGCGAAAAATATTAATCGAAAATTACAATACAAAAATATACTTGGAATACATTAAAACCAAGATAATAAAAAATTTAACGAATTATGCATACGCTTACATACTCGTACATACCTATAGATACTCGATAAGTACAATGTCTTGTATATTGTTGTATCATGTACATATTTTTGAAGAAATATAAATAAATTTTTTTTAACTCATCATCATTTATTTATAAAAAAAAAAATTAATAAAAATCACATAAATAACTCTCGCTCTTATGCGACGCGGTTTGCGCATAAGAAATGTAGAGAAATTCACTTTTATTTTAACCCAAGTGTACCCCAAAAGTTTTTTTTTTTTTGCTTTACATGCGGCAACCAAACCTAACAAAAATTACTTCATAATGCATTTAATTACCGGGCTTACCAATCATATTTTGATTGATAGTCCGCAAATACCTTGTGGAATAACGATCGGCCTGAGGTGCAAATCATAAAATTCCTAGACAAGTGTTTATTACAAATTAACAAGTTAGGATTATCGACAAAAGTGTTAATAACAAGTCAATTTACGTTAATTTTTCTAAGGTAGTGCAAAAACTTAGAAGTGTAACCCGGTTTATTACGTAACGAATATATTTGAAATATTTTGCAGCAGAATGATTCGTATTCATTAAGCAGATTTTAGAAAACTCATACTCGAATGAATTATTCTGTCCGACTGTGGCCCAACTTGTTAAAAAATATTGTAAAGCTTAACGTTCATGAGAGTGTTGTTTTTAACAATTAACAAAACTAAGTACATATGTGTTGGAAATCACACTGTTAAAACACTTCTTTTAAGAATTTTGAGTGAAAAATTAAAATTCATGAAATTTAAAATAGAACAAAATCCCACAAAAATCAATTATTCTAATACGAATTAGAATACATGACTCTCTTGGAGCTAGCTCCTAATAGTTTGTTCTATCAAACTAAGCATGTTTTGTTCCCTTGTGGACTTGCTCAGTACATTCTCTGGGCAAACCTCTTATCGGCTGCCTGATTTTTGAGTGAATCTCATTTAGACCAATAACAGAACATCGCAGAGGTTTGACCAAAATGCAATCATATGGGACTTATTCATTTATTCTAGGATCTCACCTACCAAATGATCATTCATTCGTCGTAGTCAACATTTCCGGAAAAATTTTCATCAATTCTTATACCTAGGTATAACCTTAAACTAAGAATTATTCAAATTTGTATCGGTTTACTTATCCAATTTCCATGTAAGTCAATTAGCACTGTTAACCAATACCAGTGTTTGTACATTTCAGCCGTTATAATTCAAAAATTATAACGTTACCGCCCTAGTCACGGGGAGACATGTACATTCCGTTTTACCGATCTACTATGCAGTGCTAATTCGTGTGTGTTCATATTACCAAGCCACTTATGTTTTAGTGACATAACCGTCACCTCGTTACATTCGAAAAGTAGGTGCTTAACGTCTTCTACTTCCGATCCACATAAACGTTGACACTGGTTCGTTATCTTAAATCTCTGCAGGTATGCTTTAAACTTACCATGTCCAGAGATAACTTGGCACATCGAGCTCGTCAGTGGTAATTTCATTTTCAGTCTTTCTTTTATATCTGGTATGAAGCCAAAGGTATGCCTTCCATTGGCTGATTCAATCCATCTTCGTTGCCAAAGATCAATCGCCATCGGTTCGATATCATTTTCATTATTATATTGGTCCTATATTATTTTGGCCACGCCTTCTTAGGTGGTACAAGTTCGCTCGTTTTTTGATTAGAATACCAACCGGGAGTACGCCGGCCAGAACCACTGCATCATCTTTAGATACCGTTCGGTAAGCTTTTGTTACTCCTAGCAGGATATTCCTCTGAGCACTTTCTAGTGATCTGATATGGTGACAGTTTAACCTATCATACCAACCAGCCGCCGCATACGCGAAAAGCGCCTCCGCCACACCTTTGTATATTAACTTCAGTGTTTAGTGATTAAGTCCCCATCCTTCTCTTGACACTCTAGCCAAAGAGTGGAATAGCTTCTTAGCGTTTTCACAGATTCTAAGAACGTGGGATGCTACGCTCATTCGTTCACCAAGGTCAACACCTATATATCTAACGCACTTGACCATTTCCATGTTTTTACCGTTTAGTGATATTGTTGGTGGTCGACTAGAGTCAAATTTGCCCTTAGTTGCAGCATCACTGTTTTTTCTACTGATAGTGAGATCTTATTTGCTTCACACCATTGTATCATATTATTTATTGCGATTTGACCATGGCGCTGAAGTTCGAGTTTCGAGTTACCATGCACCAGAATGTTTGTGTCATCCGCGAAAGCAATTTGCTCAAAGTCATTGATCATGCTTGTGTTGAACACGATATTCCAGACTAGAGGACCCAAAATAGAGCCCTGAGGACATCCTTTTGTAATTTGCTTTGAAGCAGAACCATACATGTCTCTGATTATTGCGTATCGATTACTGAAGTAGCTCTTAAAAACATTCATCGTGTTTCTAGGGAGATTGTAGACCGATAAACTTGCAATGACACTAGGCCACGTAAGATTATGAAATGCTCCGGCAATGTCCAAGAATATACCCATAACATATTTAGAACTTTGGGTTTTGAGAGTGTTGGTTAGGCGGACTATCGCATCATCAGTAGACATGCTACGTCGAAATCCGAATTGCTTGTCCGAGAACAGTCCGCTCTGTTCAACTCGCGGTATAGTGCGAATGGCAAGCAACCTTTCTAGGAGCTTCCCCATAACTGGTAGTAACATTATGGGTCTCTAAGATTTCGAACATAGTGGGTCTCTATCGCCAGGTTTCCTGATTATGATCATTTCAACCTTTTTCCATACTTGGGAAAATAACCAAATTTTAGGCAGCTGTTTAATAATTTTACTATGCTAGACCCTATGATGCGCCATACCAGCTGGATTATTTCAGCGTTCAAGTTATCCAGTCCAGGGGACTTGTTACGCTTGAAGCAAGTTAAGGCACTGGTGACCTCCTCCCATGTAAATGGGGGGTCTTCCGCATCGTTCCAACTACTGTCGGTAGCGATCTCGCGCATTTCTGCTTGAGGCCCAGTTTCGTCTGGCGTTTCGTCCGGAAGAAGTAAGTAGAGTAACTCCAAACGTGTCTCATGCCACGTATCAGTGACGACTCCATTTGCCTTCCTGATGGGGTTCAAAACTTCTGGGGTCTTGCTTTGCCAATGGCAAATTTGTATACAAGTCCCCATGGGTGTTTATTACCATGTTCCGTGACGTACCGTTGGAAACTATTTTGTTTTGCAATAAATACTTCATGGAAGTATTTATTTCTTGCTACTCTATAGCGAGACATTTTACTTTTGCTATTTGGTTCCTTTCCGCCTGGTAGGCTCTTCTAAGCTTGTGCATAGAACATCTAAGTTTCCTTTCCTTCCATCGATATGATGACCGAGGCTTATGAATCGAATTTTTAAAGCTAACACATCGAGTATTATATATCTACGGATATTATACTACACTAAGCAGAAACGTGTGTCCAATAACCTCACCGGTTATCAAACCCTTAATTAAGGTTCTGCAAACTGGGTCAAAAAACAAAAGATTATGAAGCGAGGTACAGTGTGAATTCTGCTGAACGGGGAACAGGGAGCTGTGAAATTTACATTACTTCAATTAAGTTTTGGAAGCCGCACAAGTTTTCAAAGCGATTCGTCGCTAGACTCACTGTAACTTCTAAAGATTTCAATGAGGGGGTTATTGAGTGGATAATTACTCAAATAAATAGAGTGTGGCGGAAGTGTAATCGAACTAGACACGACGAGTAAGATATACCAACTCTTCTTCCATCCTACAACAAATCACCAGGAATACACGTAGTGCACCGAAGAACCAGTAAACATAGTAAGCTACGATTCTTGAAGTCCCTTTGTGAATACAATAAGGTCAAGGATGAGTCATGAGGTACGCTGAAAAGGTTTGTGCACATTTTATCTTGATAAACAATATGGTATCGACTTTGATTCCAGTTACTATTCATTTGGGAACCGATTATTGAAGAGACGTTTCCAGATATTTGTAGATTACCAAGGTTGATACTGCTTCCGAAGGGCAAAACACAATTAGCAAACCTAAACTAGAACAAGTATTCAATACATTTGGAGGTGTTGCAAATCGCCGCTGATGGAAAGGAAGCCGAACAAATATTGCGCCATTAATCTGAGTCAATTTGCTGAGCAAAATGATGAAGCGGTGCTTATAATAATAGCTGGCAGATACTGGAAACAATTTCAATCCAAATTGGTACTCGTACAATTGTCTCGCAACCCAACTCGAGAGCATATAAATCGATGATGATTGTCATTCAAGGAACACGCTAAATATGTTAGTGAAAATTACTAAAAACTAATAGGAATCTCTCGAATAATGTCCAACGCCGGATCAAATCACGGAGACTATTAGTTGTAGTTGTAATTTGTACAATTCTTCATGGGCTCAAGCCATTTATGCGAAAGTAGCCAGGAGTCACTTAACTAGGCAACTTATTCTAGAAATAGTCCTCTGGAAAACCGCAAGCTTGAAGATGTTCACTTTTACAAGACGGGTGCCACGGGTGCTTTCGTACCTTTATCTCTTTGGGGACGAAAATTCATCGAATTGTCCATTACCGTACTACAAGTACTTTAATATTAACTTAGCAGTCGTGTGCATGTTATGGTAATCCACTTCTATAGGACAGATTCCTTCTCTCCAATGTAATAACTAGCGAATAGCACTGCTATGGTTTAAAACTATTTTTTAGCATTACCGAGTACCAAACTTCCATTCCGTGGGCAAGGACCTAGCAGGTGGGTGGTTTTAGAGAGTATGAGTCTCACACAGCCCATTATGAATTTCCACCTCCTTAAAAAAAGTTAAAAAAACTTACAGATAGTATTTTTTGAAACCCATCTCAAATGATAAATTCCCGAAAATCTCGAGTGATCGAGTCCCTTTGAAAATGAAAATAAAGAATTGTTTTCTTCATAACTCGTGATTTCTGATTAAATTATAAAGAGAACCAACAGGGGCTAATTTTGGTTCAAATTTAATTTAAAGTCTATCTTCCGGTTCTTACTAGCTTTTCCGTAAATGTTTTACGTTTCAAAATATTTCAGAAAAACGAAAAAACCTTTATTGAGGCGGCCACTTGCGAGGGACCGATTTATACGATGAAGCTTTCAAATTTGATCTAGAAACGAGAATCTAGATTGGCAGTTTACTTTTAATGAGATTCATGCAAGCACGAATCTAGTTCATTAATAGTGAGCTGTCCGACAAATTTATGAAAGTCTGTAAGGCAACAATAAAATAAATTCATTTATTAGAAAACGATAATCTTCGGAAATTAATCTATTTTTAATACTACACGAGAAACAAATTATTTATAATTTTTATGTATTTGTTGTTACTGTAAAATTTCACTAAAAGATTAAAGTGCATTTAAAGAAAAAAATTACCGTATCACCAACAATAACACTAACTACTTTATATACTGTGTATATTATGTACATCGCAAGGGGAGAAAGCTTCACGTATAATGTTCTTCTCTCTTATTACTTTGGTTGTTGTTGTTTTCTTTTTTGGCGACGACGATGTTATCTTAACTAATTGATTTCACACTGTGACTATGTAATCGACCTTTTGCTTACAGACCTAATTGAATTGATGTGTATACGTAATGCAGCACAAAATAACGCAACAAAAATGTCTAGCTACGCGTAATCATTTATAATTTTTTTTGGAAATTTTAATTATAGATGTACCGGTAACCTATATAGCAGCAGTTCAAGATGGTTGAACTATAAATTAATCAGAAAACGCGATACCACGAAAAAGCTCCTATAAAAGCTGATATTTCCAGTGAGCCAATTTTCGCCGTTTATCAATGAGTCTTCTCAATTTATGAAAATAGGTTAGTTATGAAGTTTCAACTAAATCTGTCAATCCGTCTGGGCTGTAGAGACAGACATCACCTCGGAAATCACTTTTCCACCTTCGGCAGTATAGCGAGTTGTAAAACTCCAAAAATATCGAGGTCGAAATTTTACATGTTTACACTTGGTTAAACGACGGCTTAGTTCTATTCAATTTAAGAAACCTGCTTTTTGTGTATCAAGCAAATTAGATATTTTCAAAGTACCAACTGAGTTCCATACTATTTCTTTGAGAAAGGTCTTCGTTCTATCCAATATACTCATTTTTCAACATCGCAAGCGGAACTCATTTTGGAATCCTATATGCTATGTTTAACATACAAATCGGTTAAGAAATGGCTTAGGTTCATTTAAGTTGACAATTTTCCAGAGGTACTTCTAAAATTTATAATAAATTCCCATTTGCATCATTAATCCGAGTTACATCTCCTTTGATTGCAATATAACGACTAAATTAAATCACTTCCCAACAAATTTCACAAAATGGTGATCAATTGCAGTCATTTCCTGACACTCGATTATATCAATTCCCAAATTTTTTATCAATATCGTTCGAGCCGATTTTTTTATACATAGGAACCCGGATCCTATTTGAGATACTCCTAAACAAATGTTTTAGAATTTAGAACTTATAACAATCTATTATTAGCAATAGCAAACCCGTCTCATGTCTCACATGGTGCAACATCTAGCACCATCCCGTGAAATGATGCAAAATTCCGCAACAATCAACATAGTGGAACATAACGCAACATTCTTCATCATGATGCAACATCAAACAACGAGGTAAATCATCTGGCACCATGGTGAATTATCACGCAACATGGTGCAATATGACGCAAAGTGTTGCAACACCCTATGACATAGTACAACATCCCGAAACATGGTGCAACATAACACAACATTGTGAATATCATCATTGTTCAAAATCATGCCACATGGTGCAATATGACGGCCCATCTGAAGGACTCCTAAATGAATTATCCAAAAGTCAGAACTTCTTGTAATCGTTCGTAATGGGTACCGCCAATTGAAAATCCCCTTCCACCAATTTGTATCAAAATCTGCAAAAAAATTAAAAAACAGAAAAATCGTCAAACCGAAAAAAATTAAATAGTGGAAATCCAGCCTCCACCGGACGACTATCTTAATGAATATTCCCGAAAAAAGGACCCATCTCAATAAATTTCTGGCACACGTCAACTGAAAATATTACCCACAGTAAATTTTTATAAGAGCCGTGTGAGCCGAAAATAAAATTATTTAAAGAAAACCTGGCCCCACCAGATGACATCATAATCGTTTGAGATGGAATAATAACCATAATCTTCAGAAGGATAATATTAGTGCAACCATACAATGTTACCGTAACGCAAAAATTCCAACATTCTGTAATATGATGGAACATAACGCAAGATTTTTAATTTAAGAAAAACACAAGACCCAACACGAATCAACATGGTACACATAACGGAGCACGGTGCGACATCTAGCAGCATCCCGTGAGATTATACAACATTGTGCAATAAGACGTAACATCGTAGAGCATCACACAACATCCCACAACAAGATACAACATCAAGCAAAGTGGCGCAACATCACGCAATATTGTGCAACATCAAGCAGCAAGGTGCAACATGACGCTACATGATGAAATATTGTACAACATCGTAACCTATTCGGAGGACTCCTAAAGGAATTATCCAAAAAGCGAACTCCCTGTAATCAATTCCTGACACGCGAAAACCAACGTCACATATATTTATCAAAATCGTTCTAACCAGCTTTTTTAGATGGGAGCCGGTCTCCACCAAAAGACCTCCTACACGAATTTCCTCAAAATCAGGAATCATCACAATCCATTATGCACAACGCTTATCACAATAATTTTAATCAAGAACGAACGAGTAGAATAAAAATTAATAATGGGTTTTGTGCCCCACCAAAGGATCTTTTAAATTTAATCCCTCTTCAATAATTTTTATCAAAATCATAAAAAATAAAATAATAGACACCGGCTCTTACCGAATGATCCTCAAATGAATTTTCCCGAAATTAGAACCCATCACAATCGGTTTTTGGTACAAGAAAATGATTCCCTACCAAATTAGCACTTATCGCAATCGGCTCCTGACACTCGAAAACCCTCACCCGATGACCTTTTAAACAAAATTTTTCGAAATCAGAACCCATCTCAATCGATTTCTGGTAATCGAACCCCCTCCCCTCCCCCAGGTATTTCTATCAAAGTCATTTGAGCTCGAAAAAATAGAAAAAGGTACCCGAGCTCCATCTCTCTTAACGAATTTTCATAAAACCATGACCAATCGCAATCGATTTCTGGTATTCGAACACCCCTTTTTTGCAATTTTCATGAAAATCGTGGATATGTTTTCGAAAGCCTACTCGTATACTCGATACTCGTATACTCGATACTCGTATACATAATTACTCCCCGTATTATATTTAACACACACATCATGCCGTTAGCAGAATTTTTTGACCGAATATCGAACAAACCAAGCATAACACTTTTACCGAAAAATTATTTCATCTACTTTAGTTAATTCGTTATAACGGTTTCCAAGTTTATTTCACCTTGTACGGCTGTTTTGTGAGCGATTTTTAATAACGTTCGGTTCCGCAAATTTCAAGTTGAGCAGAAAATAAAAACGTTTTGAAAGTTTTTACGTATCGATTCCGGTTTGTTTTAATTACTTACGTACAAGTGTCATTACCTGTATAAGACGAATACTGAGTTAAACTCTAAATATTTTAAAATACTAGGTGTGTGACTTAATTTTCATAAATGTTTCTTCCACCTTAAAATTATATTTAAAATAGAAATATTTTCACGGTATTTTGTGGTTTTTATAGGATCGGACACAAGGTTTCAGAACACTGAAAGACAATTATACGTGAGTTACATAATCTCTCAAAATAGCAGAGTTTATGATGGCAAGTGATAAACAGCAACATCGGCGCTGTAATATACGAATTCCAACAAGAACAAATGCTTCTAAAACACGGGAATCAATTTGTAGTGTTCTTGGTGCCGACGTTGTGTCTTGCGCCGTGAACAGCATCGAAAGCTTGAAGATACGGAATTACAAGCTCTACTGGTTGAAGACTCAACGCAAACGCAACGAGAGCTTGCATCTCCCAAACGTAAGTAATCCCAAATGTTATAAAAAGTCCTGAATAGATATAGAGTCCTGGATCCCGGGCCATCCAATTCATCGACACCGAAACAGAATATCTACTTAAAGAAGGTTCTCCGGTGTATCAGGTAGGACATGAAAGGTGTGCTTTATTACGAGCTCCTGGAAACTGGTCAGACGATGACTGCAGAATGCCGACAATTGAACAAACTGAGTGAAGAACTTGTTCATAAAAGGCCATTTTCTGGACAATGGCGCAGGCAAGCCCTATTGCTGAATGACAACTCTCGAAATTCCGTTGCTCGTCTGACTCAGAAGACCCGCTTGAACTTGGAATTGGAAGTTCTCCCGCACAAGAATCCTGAACAATGTGGCGCATAGCCACTTACAAAGTGCAACAAATTAAAGCTATCCAATTTCGCAAAAATACGCCACATATCTATGCGGATCATCTGGATGTCATATTTTGGCTCGTTTGCTTTATCATGTATTTCATCAGGTGTGGTGTGTGTGTGACATATTTTTGAGAAGTTAGACAGCTTTAATCTATTTCATCTATTTCATCTTCTTGCTACTCCACAGAATTTCCATTTGCAGTCTTTTACATTCTAATTTTGATAAAATCAACGGGCCAAAATCTTCATCCTGACGTTCCGCATGAAAATATGGCGTATTTTTGCAAAGTTGGACAGCTTAAATTCATTGTATGTAGATGGCTATGTGTCAAAATCTTCAGAATTCAGTTGAACGGACAGAAATGGGTCACGCTGTCAATCCGAATATAAATGCAGCGTAATTTGTCAAAATTGAAATACGCTCATCTATGTGCCAAAATCTCCATGATTTGTCCCAAAAAATTTCCATTTTCAGACTTTCCCGTTATAATTATGAAAAATGAACGGACACATATGGGGCACCCTCACGATCTACAAAGAAATATAGCGTAAATTTTTAAATTTTAATTGCTCTGATCTATTGCACTCTCAGGAATTCCTGGGAGCTTTAACACATAGCCATGTACTATGTGCTAAAGCTCCTAAGATTCCCTCAACAGAAATTCCATTTGCAGAGTTGGTCGTTCTATGTGGCGTATTTTTGTGAAATAATACAGCTTTAATCGATTGCACTATGCATGTGGCTATGTGCCAAAATCTCCGGAATTCGCTCCACAGAATTTCCATTTTCAGACTTTTCCGTTATATTTAGAAAAAATGAATGGGCACAAATGGACACAAATGGACACCTTACGATCCGCATATGGTGTATTTTTGCGAAGCTTTAGTCTATTGCAATATATAAGTGGATATGTGTCAAAATCTTCAGGATTCACTCTCATTCTAATTTTGATAAATTGAGCTGCCAAAAATGGGGAACCCCGTCAATCCGCATATAAATGTGGCGTAATATTTCGAAATTGAAATACACTCATCTATTGCACTTTGTAGGGGGCTATGTGTCAAAATGTTCAAGATTAGTTCCACAGAATTTCCACTTTCAGAAACACCGCTACCAAATACTAAGCGACTTTTTGAGTTGTTCTGGATCACCACTAACAGATAAATACCACTTCATAGAAAAACCCTTTCCAAATAAACAACTTATCGTTTGCTTGTAGAAATTTACGGTGGACATGCTCCATCGAATACAACGTGCAAAGAATGGTTTCGAAGATTTAATTCGATGCTGATTCATCAGAATTGATTGTAGTATTAAATGTGGGTCGATCAACTGTTGCAAAACGTTTACAAACAATCCGAATGATTCAAGAAGCTAACAACTGGGTTCCACATGAATTAAAAGAAAGAGACCTCGAACGTCGAAAAACCATTCGTGAAATACTGCTTCAAAGAAAACAAAGAAAAGGGTTTTTTTATCGAAAAGTTAATGGAGGAGAAAAAATGGATTTATTGCAAGTAGAAACTCGGCGCTGTAGATGAATGCATTAAAAAATGCTTGAACGCAATCAAATCGCCCGCCATTTTGGATATATGTAGCTTGGTCATTGGTGTTTTTATAACATAAGTTTCAATCTAGTACAAGCTGTCGTTCCGTTTGCATCGATTTTAAGAGATGGATGTCGATTAGCAACATTTACGCCATTGTATTCTATTTGTTATCAAATGAAAAAAATGCTGCTCAAGCTATGTAATTGATTACTTCGACTTTGAGTGAATATTCGTTGAGTGAACGATATGCAAATTGACCTCTTTACAAATTTGATTTCCTAAAACACCCGGGGCCCTTAGATTTTTCAATGGGATGGTGTTTATCTGTTAGTTTTGATCCAGAACAACTCAAAAGTGCGCTTAGTATTTGGTAGCGGTGTTTCTGGGATTGGGAAAATTGCTCCGAAAAACCCTATGGTGTGCAAATTGACCTCTTTACAAATTGATTTCCTAAAACACCCGGGCCCCTAGATTTTTCAATGGAATGGTGTTTATCTGTTAGTTTTGATCCAGAACAACTCAAAAGTGCGCTTAGTGTGCGCTTAGTATTTGGTAGCGGTGTTTCTGGAATTGGGAAAGTTGCTCGGAAAAACCCTATGGTGTGCAAATTGGCCTCTTTACAAGTACTTCATCACCATACTTATTTGCATTTTTTCATATACATAATTTATAATTCACTCGTTTATACGAAGTTTTACGCAAACATTGAAACAAAAATGGCGGATTTAAAGTTTCAGAGAAGTTTAGGAAATACTTCACGATTACGATGATCCGCATAGACATGTGGCGTATTTTTGCACAGTTGAACCAATTTTATCTATTGCACGATGTAATTGGCTATGTGTCAAAATCTCCGGAATTCACTTCACAGCATTTCTATTTAAGAACTTTTTCATTATAATTAGAAACAATGACAAGACTCAATTGAGGCTCCCTGACGATTTGCATAAACTTGAGGTGTATTTTAGCGATATTGGATAGCTTTAATCTGTTGCACTTTGTAAGTGGCTATGCGACAGATTGCCCAGGATCCTTGTACGGACGAACTTCCTACTCCAAGTTCAACAGGGTGTTTGAAATTGGGCAGTATTCATCAATATTGCAATTTGTAGATAGGCTATATGCAAAAACCTCCATTAACGGAAATTTTTGGTAATTATAATAAATTGGACGGACAACGATGAGACAGCCTGTCCATTCGTATATACACTTAGGTATCTCGTCGAAATAAGAAAGCGTTAGTCACTACGCAGGTTGCGATGTAAAGTAAAATAAGGTACCAAGTTGTGGATTTGTTTTATTCAATAGCGTATAAATGTCCACTTGTTGATGGGTTTTTGGCATGTATTCTAAGAATTGTTACACGTTATTTTTGGTGGGTTTTGGTACTGTCGTTTTAAAATTTAATGAATTTAATAACGACGAGACACACAATTTTTAAAATTTGTTTATACATTTTTGAATCTTTGATATGTCATTATGATTATTGAATATTTTGTAAAGCCGAATTTAACGGTTTTTTTAAATTAAATTGAATTTATAATCAGAACCTTGTAGATCCGTCTTATACAGGGTTAACTCACTAATACATATAAAAGAAAATGGGGCTCAGTAAATTCTCCTCATGATATTGGTAGTTTTTAAGAAAAGACTGCTAGATATAATTTCAAATACGAACATAAAACAACTGTAGTGGTTCGCAAGTATCATTTTCAATAATTAAATTGAAACGTGTTCATCGTTCAAAATATCAAGTATCAAAAATAGTTAATGGTCGTGGACCAAGTATAGTATTCTACTTGCATATAATAGCTGTTCTTCACTCGGATGATTTAGACTAATCTATCGGCTCGTGTCGTAAACTTCATCCTCGTGAATAACAGCCTTCAATATATGCTTGTTTTTGCGTTTTGATCGTGTTTCTAGATTAACGATAAAAATTACCAATGCTTATTTTGTGCGACATCGCGAGGATGTGTGATTAAGTATGTGCCTATGCGCTTCGGAAAAGGCTCAAATATATTTTGCATATGATTTGAAAGTTAACTTGTTTTCGATGAATCCTAGGTAACAAAAGCAAGCACTTAACAATAAAAGTGGACGTGGAACCTAGGCGACCAAAACATTTATAATTTACGGGGCGGATAAATGTTAACGATTTTGAGTAAATTATATTAGAAATAACGTATTTTAGTGTGACGATGTGGTTGAACTCTCGGTATCATCATCCTTCATTCATTCAAACGATTACGTATAATTAATTTTCAATTAAAATTTTACTACACAAATACGAGCAATAACACTTCAATTAAATAAAATTATTACGATTTAAGTAACCGATCGCGGACAATGTGTTACGAACGACGAAACTACGTACTACTTTCAAATTTGGCGAAAACTTGTTTGTCTTGTGGAAAATATTTGAAATATGTATTTGTTTTAGACATAGTTGATACTTAAATGATAAAAACGTTTTTACGTACAAGTCTATCTTAGCAAATCATCTCGCACACTGTACAGACAACACACAGACAGCACCATAACACTTGATTTGTAATTGGAATGAAAACGCGAAATTCCAACCAATGCTGTGCGCTGCACTACATATAGATGTAACACATGATACGAACAATAAAAGCATTTCGTGTTAATTTTTAATTCATTGCAAGGTCGTACACAATAATGAAAAAAACCAAGAAATTGTTTTGCTGCTAAGAAATTTCAGATGACACATTTTTTTTTTGCTGTTGGTAAGATACGTTGGTAAGTCGTAAGTACTAACTCGTACTGTAATAATCATAATAATTCGTATCAATATAAAACATTTCATAATACAATAACAACCGGTATTTTGTGTTTCGTTCGAGACACCTTTTTCAATGTGTTTGTCTCAGTTATTTCTTATTTTATTATTTTGCTTTTTTAACTTTCCCTTTTGGTTAA
Source organism: Nephrotoma guestfalica (assembly GCA_963691935.1). Classification (NCBI taxonomy): domain Eukaryota; kingdom Metazoa; phylum Arthropoda; class Insecta; order Diptera; family Tipulidae; genus Nephrotoma; species Nephrotoma guestfalica. The sequence goes on along the minus strand of OY829914.1, from coordinate 295,415,320 downwards.
AGAGTTAAAAATGACAACAAGAAAATTAAAAGAAATATAAAAATAAAAATAAAACAAAATTAATAAGTTTTAAGAAGTTGAAAATGAAATTAAAAGAAAAAAATCTTAAAAAGCTGCAGCACAGACAGAATTAAACGAATTTCATTTTTAACTTTTTTTTGTAAGGTTTATTACGAGAGAAATCTAATCTCCCGAAAAAATAAAATGTATGGTATATCTCCTCGGATGTATCATCAAGAGTAACATGTCGTCTTTCATATTAAATTGTTCATCTTCAAAAAGTTGATTAAATCAGCTGTACCTAATGATAAGTCGATTTCAGTCTTTATTATCGTGATTTCGTATTTTTTGTTTGATTTCTTCTTTTTAAATGTCGTTCCCTATGTACGTGTATCCATATTCGAATTAGATTATTAGTTTTCGTAAATAAATTGAGATCAAAATAATATTCTGATTATATAAAGCAAAGCAAAAAAATTTTAACGTAAAAGAAAAATTTAAATTGAAAACGACATTTAAAAGACGTAGAAGGTGGGTTTACATATTAGATTTGTGTTTGAAAATTGCCGTTATAAAACACGTACAAAATAATCAGAGGTTATAAACCTATAAACTTTATGTACCTATTGGTATGCAAAATGTATGTAGTCGTGTGTCGACAGGATGCAGACTTGTTGTTTGTGTACTTTTCTGAACTATTTTTAAATATGTGCACGTCCAAATTGGTACCATAACCAAAAAACATAAAAAGAAATTCATTAAATGTTTCCTTTATTTCACTGGATTTCAAAACTGGAACACCCTGTTCAACAGTATCTGACGAAATGTATGTGATCTAAAACTTTCATTGTTCGGTGTCGATTGCCGAGAAGCCATTTTCACAATGTGGTTTAATTTTGCTAATGCAGTATTTCAATCAACGTATTGATAGGCTCTAACAAACGAGGTAATAATTAAAAGCTATATTTTTCTATCGATCTGACAAATCAAATGCGTCAAAATAAAAACTGTTAAGGAGTGGTTGGTTATAATTTTGAAGAAAACATCGAGTTCTTCTGTTGCTTATTATTATTGGGACACTCCATTGTAGAACCAAGAAAAACAGTCCCAGAATCTTAATTTTCTCCATTAGCTCATTTATGGCTGCTGACAAGTATATAAATATTCAATGATTATACGGCATCGAACATTATCTCCCAACCAAAACAATTTAACATTGATAACCCTAATGTTGACCAGCACTTTGTAGCACAATCCAATGAAAATGGTACTAGAATTTTTTACAAATTTGTTACACAAATAGAAAAATTGTACACGTCCCATTAAGCTGCAATTCATGAGGGTGGTTGCATTGGGCAAAGGTTCACCACACTTTTAGTGCTGTGGTTGTTACTGGAACTTTTTCAAATTAAGTGCAACATATTCACATAGTACAACCCCATATTGGAACAGTTTACACTCCAAAAACTACCCCTAAGGAGTGAGACTATCCGAAAAACATATTTTTCTGTAGATTTGGTATAAATGTTACAACCCATCACCAAATATGATGAAACAGCCCATATTGTACAACGTATATGGGTACCCCTGAATTAATTACAATAGCCCATACCCTCAAAAATCGATCATAAACCATCGAATTGCCTTCCTGTTCAAAAACTATGCACCCCTGAATTTGTAACAACAATCCACAACCACTAAAATCTATCATAAATCATCAAATTACTTTCATGTACAAGAAACGAGAACCCTAGAATTTATTACAGCAACACACACCTACAAAAATCGATAAAATTGCACCGAATTACCTTCCTGTACGAGAACTGAGTACCACTGAACCAATTACCACCACAGCCCACACCCACAAAACATTAAATTAACTCAAAGCATCATTTATGATCGATTTTTGTGGGTGTGAACAGTTGTAATAAATCCGCGGGTACCTATTTATTGCATAGAAGGGTAGCTCGATGCATTAATAACGATTTTTATGGGGGTGGGTTGCTGTAATTTCCTCAAGGATACCTACTGTTGTAAAAAATCCGGATGTGCATTAATATCGTTGCTTGTGGGTTTTGGTTGTAATAATAAATGTAGGGGTACCCATTTCTTCAACCGGTAGAGCAAGTCAGAGAAATGTGGTTTTTAAAGAAATCACTCTGTAGGGGTTGTTTTTATTTTAAACTATTCCAATGTATTGTAATTGTTTTGAAAAAACTTCTAGAATCCCCCTAGTATCGTATACAATAAGTTTAAACATGGGTCAACGGAAAAAATGGGTTTTAAATTGTTGCACCCCTTAGGGGTAGTTTTCTGGGAGTTGAAATAAGCCAATATGTTGTAATTAATTTAAAAAAACTTATTTTCTCCAATCTCCCATTTTCATAGGATTGTGCTACAACTGGTGCAGCAAACTAATTTAAATAACTAAAATCTTAATTTATTTATAAAAGCAGACATTATGAAGTATTCCTGTGTAGTGTCTGTGTTTGAGCATAATGCCCAGCTGACGAGTATAGTGCCCAAAGTCTAGCTCTGCCCAACATAGTATAAGATTAAAGTACGTTATGGTCTTCCATTCACCATTGATTAGATTACCTTGGCCAATTATATCAAAATAGAATCTCATTGATTCCTGCTACTACTGGTCCCAACATGCAGATTATTGCGAGCGTGTGAATTAATACCATTTTGTTGGTGTTTGCTCTGGCCAATCGAAAAATGTTGTTTCGGTTCATTTGCACTTTCTGTCGTTGGCGGTTTTTTTTTTTTTGGCAGAACCGATATTTTTGTGATAGCTCTTTTGTAAAGCGAATTTCTCAGCCCATGTTCTGAAATGACTCGTACGTGCTCATCTGTTCCTGGATGAGTTTCAACTATTCAGCCTCACACCAATCTAGAAGGAGATAAATTATCTTCTGTTGGAAGATCTAGATCTCCGACGTTGATTTGCGGCTTTGTATGTAACAATTTTGGGTATTGTTGCATTTTCGAATTTCTTTCAAAAATCTTGTTTTAGTTTTGCTAACATCTGCTATCTTAACAGTTTATGAACATTTGAATTTATTAAATCTCTTTCAGGTATAGTGTTGTTATTGTTGAGCCTCTCAGGAAATGGCCGCCGGCCAAGTGGAAATTTCTAGAATAGAATTTAACGTTCTCTCTATTTGGTTTAGCGCTGTTGGTAATTCTTCGTGGGTAAATGCGGTGATTCCCACGACCTTGTTTAGGCTTAAACTGACTTTACGGGTGGTTGAAAATGCCATGTTATCCCGTCTTTTAGCTGGTTATTTGCTCCAATGATAACAAACTCGGCTCGAGCAGCATACATACCTAGCTTATACATCAACAGTGGTGGTCAGAGCAAGTTTAGGTCAGAGTTCCAAGGTCAAAATTGGTTCTTTATAAAATACCAAAAACGAACAGTGACCCACTCAATTTCATTTCTCAGTACACTTTTTCGGAAAGAACTATTGATAAAACTTAAATTAACTTCGGTTTGTTTATCGGTCTGTTACGACCATCTTATTGAAATGCTGATAAAATGATGAAAAATGACCCTGGTACAAAACCACTTTTCTCGTCATTTTAAAGGACCCTAATCCCAAAAATACAAAAATGTGCTAGGCGTTGAAACCTTACGAGGTAATCAAAACCTCGGTCTAGAAATTGACAAACTCGAAAAATTCGAGTCTGGAAATTGGGAGCCATCGCAAATTTCCATAACACTTTGGAAACTGATATATAGATGGCGTTGTGCAATTTTTTCGAATGCGAAGGTAAAGAAATTTTATTTTTACAAATAATTTTTATGCTAGAAGTTAAATAGACACTGATGATGAACAAGTTGTTCGAAACCAGACTGAAAAAATTGAATTAGTCTAATTATCACTATAACTAAACTATAACTATACCTAACTATAACTAAGTAAGATTAGATTGGAAACCTACTTTTTGGTTTTTTTAATTAATTTTTTTATTATTTGTTAAATTAATTGTGAATAAAGGAGCGGTTTTTAAAATTATTTGTAAAAATATAAAAATATTTTATGTTCGTAATTAAATTTACCGACCATGTGACACAATGGCTATCCGAGATGGGCGTTAACGCGTCATTCTACGTCATCTACTAATTTTTATGGGTTCGACACCGACGTACTAAATTCTCAATTATCCACCCTAGATAATAAAAACTTCGACAATTGATACTCCATAAATTTAATTTGCGAGTTAGAATAAAATTGTAGTGTATTATGTATTTGGTAGAAACTCAAATTAAATTAGTTCAGTCAGTAACTTAGTCGAACAATTGGTAGCACGTACGCTAATTTCGGATTGAATAAAAGTTTCTATAAAAATAGTTAAAAAAAATTGAACCACATATATGTTGCTGGCACCTACTGGCATTTGACCAAACTAAAAATAATATGAAATTTAATTGGACTTTAATTACAGTGGTTTTTTATCATAAATACATAATGCATGCATGCGCAGAAATTTTAAAATTAAAAAATATACAAAAAATTTCATTATTAATTTAGTCTATCACTATTAATAACTAACGGTGTTGTTATAGTTATTTTTGAACCCTGGATGGAGGATGGGAAAGGTTTCTTTCTTATGGGAAAGGTTGCTTCGGTGTACAACCAATTCGGTACACGACGGAACGAATTAAGGTCGTATTCCGGAGTAACACTGTATTTTGTTCACTAAACGGACAGATATTTCTTTCATTCGCAAATTAATTTAAAAGTGCAGTTAATGTTAAAACATTCACAGATGTATTCCTTCCTTAAATATGTTGAGCTAATTATATGTGAACCAGATACGTTAGGGATGAGACTGAATGAGCTGATGAAAATGGATGTTAGATTAAATCGCCACATATGCCAGCTGGAAAGTTTATCAATTTATTTTTATCACCGCTTAGGGCGGTGGTTGGTATTTGTTGGTGTTCAAGTTTAAATAAGTTCGTCATACCATGCATGATAAGGATGTTGCGGAGGTGGATGTACTCCCTATAATGAGAAGTTTAGCGGTGATTATTTTAATACTTCGTTTTTTTAAACCAAGGTTAAGCATGGCCGCTTTCGATGTAGTGAGTAATGTATGGCATGATTCTGATGAGCATAATGCTAATAGCAGTGCGAGGAGGAGCATATCACGTGTTTCCAGAAACGCTATTGGTATTAGCTGCTATAGGTTCGCAAAACACTTGTTGGGCATAGAGTTGCAAAACCAAATCTGACGGTTATGTGCATATTTATAGAGCCAATTCTCAATCCATTATGACGCTGATAATTTATCCATACAAGTGAGCACTAAAAGAAATTCTAAAGCCATCTTGATTCACCCACTTGACATTAGAAATAATCAGATAGCAACGAAGGATTAACAATTAGCAGGATTAACAATTAATCCTGCTAATTTCTTTGCTCTGTAGTACACATATCCCGTTTAAAGTCAAGTCTCAAATAAGTGAGTTATTTGTGTACTTTGGAATAAAAATTATAGCGTTAAATCCTAAGCTTGCAGCCGTGTAACTATGCTGCATCCAACTACTTAAAACTTGTTGGGAGTAAATTGTGAATTCAATTGCGGAAAGAACAACCGAGTGAGGCTGTATTCAGAGAACAGTTCGCCTATTTACTTGTGAAAGCATTTGGCCTGTATACTCAATTCGTTGAATAGAACTACTCACAAATAAATTTCTCGAAATATTTGGGAAAATAGATAGAGATCTGCGTACCAAATATTATCCCGTTTAATAGGGATCCGATAAACAGAGCACACAATAGAACATATTTCAAAAACCGCACTTCTTGTAGAGGTATATTGCGAACACTTTAAAATAATTTTCAAACTTTACATGACACTCAAGTATCATTCTTGATTTCGATCGCTAACTTATTCTTTATAACTATTCAAACCATATCTAGGATCCGGACGTAAGAATTAAATAATTGAAGAGATTCATATTAAAGAACTAGAAAATACTTTATATGTTGTGGTGTATCCATCTTTATATGTTGTGGGCCATCTGGTAGTCCTTTTTTCATTTGTAAATAAAACACATTTTGGGATGAAAACTCAAAATTTTTTATTAATAAGGAAACGTGGTTCTATGCCATTTCTGTATGAAAAACAATATCGTTCATATGTCAACCACGGCTTCTTCTACAGGCCTGCATCCGAATAAAATCGCACCAATAACCTCAATATCAGCTCGAATGTTGTTTTTAAGTTGTGAAATTGTTTGTGGATGATTAGCTTACACCTTACCTTTCAAATAACCCAACAATAAATAATCAAGTGGTGTTAAATCCGGGCTTCTTGGTGGCCAAGAAACTTCACAAGTTCTTGAAATTGTGTGATCAGCAAATTTTGTTGATTGATTGATTAGAATGTACGGCCAAGACTAAGAAGGGATCCCGGATACACCGGGCCTACCGTACACCCCTTTTACATATAACAAGACGGAGGGATAGGAAAGGTTATTAGATATGATAGTCTTGACCCGGTTACAGACACCTAAGTAGTAAATAGTTAGTAAAGCACAAGACGGCACAATAATTTTTGTTTTCTGGATATAAATAATCAGCAATCACGATCCTAAAAAATTTTTAATTGGTAAATTTCCTGAAATAAAACTTCATTACTATGAGTGATTAGCCATTTCATCCACCCATAAAATTGACAACCAGTGATAACTATTTATCCAACTTAGAACAAGCTAACCAAAACCTTTACCAATTTACAGTCTCCTGAACAACCTAGAAAATAATATAATTAAAGAAGTGCCATGAACGCCGAAACTACAAAAACTATCTAAGTACAGCAATATTTGTTTGCATTTAAATTTTATTCTGTAGACTCCAAGCCATCTATAATTTCAAAAATTCAAACATCCGCTGAAATATCAAATTTATTAGCAAACCCGGTTATAGCCATTGTGACTCCTACCTTGTCTGCTTCCATAAAAAGCCATGAAAATTTGCAAGCTAAGTAAGCCTAAAAAAATATCAATTTGAATTAAAATTTAATTTAAACAGGAATCGGGCAACACCACTGTTATGTAACTTTATAAAATATCCCTCCTCCGATACTTCAATTTTCCCTATAATCATATTCGTTTGATCTCTTAAAATAATTTTATTAAACCCATTGACGTATTCTTAAATTCCCAAATAAACTAAATCAATAATTTGAATAGTAATTATCAATTACTACTAATTACAACCAATTGCAGCCGCATTGATTGACTTATGCGATCAGCAAATTTTGTTAAATAAATGGATTGTTGCAGGACTTGCATGGCATGTCGCCCCGTCTTGTTGAAACCAAAGGTCATTCACACGCAATCCATTCAATTTGGACCACAAAAAAACAGTTAACATGTTGTGATAACGTACCCCACTGTAAGGGCATTTTCCTATTCGTTTTCAAAGAAAAGCGGCCCAATGATGCCTCCAGCCTATAAACCACACCAAACAGTGACTCTTGTATAATGAACTTCTGCTTCACGAATAACATGGGAATTCTCCGCTCCCCAAATTCAACAATTTTGCTTATCGACGAACCCAATAAGATGAAAGTGAGCTTAAATGGTCTGGTGGCTTCAATTTTTGAGTTAATTGAATTTTGTATGGACGCAGTGAAGATCAACATCCAAAGGGCGTCGTAATGTGGTTCGTGAAATGTTTAGTTCTTGTGAATTGTGTCTGGTTGATGTGCTTGGGTCATTATGAACATTTTTACAAATAGCTGCCACTGCATCAGGAGTACGAGCTGGATGAACATGTGAAGACCTTCCACTTAGCTAGTTTCTTCAAAATGATCCAGAATTTTCCTAATCGCACGCTCAGTAACGTCAATGGCGAGCAAAACTCTCACGTAATTTACGAAATGTTGTTGTTGTTGAACGATTATTTTCATAACAAATTTGGACAATCAAAGTGTGTTGTTGTGTTGTTAGCGACTCCATGATGATAAATGGCATATGTTTGACTATATCAAAGAATTTTTTAGGACAGATAGCATTAAGTACCAAAATTCATCGATGGAGAAAAGGACCAACAAATGGCCCACCCTGAATAATAGTGCACAACTTACTTTATAATCTTGAACAGAAGCAAATGAAAAATATCGCCGAGTTTATGTGATTTAGTACCAAAATTTAAACTTATTTGGACCCTAAGATAGTTGGACAATTATCTAATGGGTAGACAGAAACTTTATTTAGTTCGTGATGTTATTTCCTCCAATTTAATTTGTTGTTGAACCTAACCTAAAAATCATATTTCAATGTGTCTATTAGAACTCCGTATTTGCATACCAAACAATCCCTGGCCCACTATCGCAAATTTTCTGAGCTAGTTTTCATCAATTTTTTCTATAATATAAAGGTGTAAGCCGCAAATTAGGAAGTGTGAACGTGTGTGGCTAACGAAAACGACACAAAAATGTATGCCACCAAAATGTAAACTTATTTGGACCCTAAGATAGTTGGACAATTATCTAATGGATAGAAAGGAACTTTGTCAGACCGGCTAACGTAACATAAAGGGAAAATAGTAGGAAAATTTAGTTCGTGATGTTATTTCCTCCAATTTAATTTGTTGTTGAACCTAACCTAAAAATTGTATTTCAATGTGTCAATTAGAACTCCGTATTTGCATACCAAACAATCCCTGGCCCACTATCGCCAATTTTCTGAGTTAGTTTTCATCAATTTTTTCTATAATATAAAGGTGTAAGCCGCAAATTAGGAAGTGTGGAGGTGTGTGGCCCACGAAAACGACACAACAATGTATGCCACATTCAATACACACGATTCTGCACTTGCCAGTTAAACATTTGCGGCGAAAGTATTTTTGCCGAATGCGTTCGGCACAGATTTTTGTAAATGTGGACCCACCTTAAAATTAAAATATTTAAAAACAAACAAAACTAGGCGTCGAGATTTAACTTTCTTATTGTGAAAAAAATTTCCACGTTGTTGTTGTATATTCAGATTGAGTTTGCAAAACTTCTCCAAGTTTGAGAGCCAATAACAAAATATTATAATAAAATTTCGAGAAAAGGAAAAAACTAAGCACGAGTAACTAACGTTACTTTAGTAAAGAACACTCTTAAATCTATATGCTGTCCAATTATTTCATAAAATAAAATAAAAATATAAAATACTAAATGATTTGCTGAGTTCTAACTATATGTCACTTACCTGAACGTTTCGTCTCAAGGTTGATATACAAACACAGGTACATGTAGGTACAAATAGTGTTAACGACAAAACAATTTTAAGTATTAAGGCAAATATGCAATAGAAGCAAAGACGACTGACTACATATGGATGGTATATTTAAACAAGACGCTGTTGATTATTAAATCAATAAATTTTCATCTTTATACTTACTCTTATACGTATATCGATTTTATCCGACATTACTTGATTTAATACATACCATTATATGCTATAAAAACGAAAGTCTATGTGAATACATTTTACATATGTATAAAACAACTTTGGGAAACCCGGATATCCGATATATTGTTGGCAGTAAAAGAAGTTAACCTCATTTAAATATACATATAAGTTATTGATCTTAGCAGAAAAAGCAGGAAGCATATTATTTTATATAGAAACGTGGAACAGTTTTAAGTATATAATTAATATTCAGATACACCGGTATACTAAACTACTATATATTACTAACCGGTATAATAAAAATATTCTTCTTAAATCGGTCTTATCATATTATATTAGATTCTACTGCTAATGAGGAAGTTCACATTTACGTTCGCATTGTACAACCTTGATTTAAATATGTAAATCTAGCGGCCGGCCGATCTATACAACTTTAATACTACAGCACCTACCTATTTCAGTAATTAAAATGTCTCGGTAGAATGACATTGAATATTACGATATATATCGTGACAATGTGCGACGATATAGTGTTAAGTTACACACCTTTCAAATACAGATAGTATATACGAGTATAGAAATTAGAAAAAGTGGCGCAAACATTTTTTTTGGTAAATTGCACAAATGTCACGTTACATCACAATTGATTGATCTTTAATACACGTATTTGTTGAAGAACTCAAAACACCTTTACTACTTGCTAATGATAAATTATTCAACTTTCAATTATTGTAATTTGCATTCAATACACGAGTTTATATATAAAGTGTTGTAGATGACATAATCTGCGGTGCGAGAAAGTGAAAATGCAATTTCTTAAATTTTGGATAAAAAATGTTTTTTTATTCAATTAAAATACTTTCATTAAAATAAAAAAAATATTTTTTTTAAATTTGTTTTTTTATTTTTTATTTTGTTGTTTTTATTTTTTTGATTTTATGATTTTTTTTACAATATAATTAAAAATAATTATACTAACAATAATAATAAAATATAATAATAATAAAAATAACAGTTTTCATTTGTTTGTCTTACAGTTTTTCTTTAGGTTTACAATTTTCTTTTATTAAATCCCAGTTGGTCGCAAGATGATAAATTTGCGAATAATTTTTTAGCTCTCTGATCCCCGCGATAGGCCAGGATCATGGCATATAATTTTTTTTCTATATTTATAAGAGACGAGTATTTACAGGCAAACGAAAAACTTGTTTTTTATAATTCAATAATTATTAACCCTCGATTTACACTTTGTAAGTTTTTCGTTTTAAAAAGGGAGAAGCAATTTTTAAAGTGCTTGTTAAATAAGTGTTTTTAAATTTAGAAATAGAGTTTAAAATATAAAAGGAGTTCGGCAAGTATTTTTTAATAAGGAATAAAAAATTTAATATTTAAGAAAATGGAAATGAAAATTATTTAAAATTTAAATGACTTAGAAGAATCCATCCCCGGTTGGATCGTTAATCCATGGGTAATTATTAGGACATCTGACGCAAGTTTGTAAATTGATTGTTTCCCCGGGAACCTCCTTCGAGGTCAATTTACATGTGTGCGGTACCCAACAGGCTTGTACACCTTCAATAACACATTTCTCCCTCCATGGTTCGAAATTTTTAACTTCGCTTACAGTTCGTGGATTTTGAATCCATTGAATGACTTGCGTCATTGTTACAAAATAAACATCACTGTGTCGTGACAAAATTTCATCGATCCAGTACAAGAAGGCGTCTAAAAATTCTGGATTATTTTTCAACCAGGCGGCATGGAAGTATAATCCGAGTGGTGCACGATTTTGATCATAATGGCGATCAAAGTTATGATTTAAGAAATTATAGAATTGATCACCGGTCAAAATGTTTGAGCAGGAGTCGACCATTGCGCAACCAGGTAAGTATTCATCATTGGCTGGATCCTCTCTACGATCTAATTCGTTCATGACCATTTCCCAGACGGCGTGCGATCTAGTTGGACAACTTTGTAAATTACCGTGACATCTATGTGGCATTCTGAAGTACATTGTGTATGGCCATAGTGGTGGATTTGATAGGGGTGCTGTAATTGTTGAATCATACAAGAAGGCTTGCTCTTCCATCATGGTGAATTGATTGTTGCCACCGACACGGAGATATGGGGCACGGACACCGACAACCGAATTATCTGTAATATTAGCGTATTTCTCAATAATTATTCGCATGCCGGCCATTTCCTTTGCCCAGTCGTCGACGGTTGCGTTCGACCAGAAACGTTCATCATCATTGTGTCTATATATTACAACAAAAAAAAATAATTATAATAAAAAAATTACAAAAAGAAAAAATTTCACATACGAAATTGAATGCACGGCGATTTCATGACCTTTCCGGCTAGTTTCTTGTACAGCTGAGTAATTTGTATACTTGTGCGAAACGAAGAATGTTGCTTTAATTTCACAACCATTTGGATTCAAACGTTTACCATTGAAAATTTCCTTGTACAATTCAATATTATTATTGTTAATAGCATCATCAAAAGTAATTGTGATCATCATAGGAACATCTTTAGCTGGCAAATCACCGGGAGCTGTCGTACCATCTTCGCTACAGAAACAATCTGGTAATGTGCATACGGCTGGATCGCATGGAGGTGCACGATTTGGATCATTATCGATATCTAGAAAATTATAATTATAAAATATTATATAACCGTATATTTAGAAAGGTGTTTAGTCATTTTGGCATTTTGGTATACATAAAAGTTAAAGTTCATTAAGATAAAAAATTTATATATTTCATAACTATCGCATCGTTACGACAATTTGAGATTAGAAAACTTGATACAAAATGTATATCTCCAATGTCCTTGAAATTATATATATATATATATATATATATATATATATATATATATATATATTTATATATATATATATATATATATATATATATATATATATATATATATATCAGAAAGTAGGTAAATATTGAAATTGATTTTATTTGGAGACTACACACACACGTCATCATAAAATATATCTTGCACGATGGTAATCAACCACGCGTATAGTGAATTGTGAAAACAACTTTTTGAACTTGTCCTTGGTGGTTGGCTTATTTATATATTTATATAACAATGAAAGTTGTCTTCTTATATGTACGACACGAAGCACATGTATGATACCATAAAGATACATAACAATTTTATTTTATATCTGATATGAAAGTTGATAAATAATAAAATACCGGAATTAAGTAATTAACCAGAGCAATTATTCAATAATTGATTGATTCCAATATCTCTATATATAGAGATAATAACTTCCTTTTCAATCAGTATATAAGGTGTTTACGGAAGTAATTTTATGCGTCATATAATACGGTGACACAGGTCAATCCAGTACCAGTTGCATACCTTGAAAAATTCAGGAAGCGGATGTAATTCACTAAATTTGGCACTAATGCTACAGACTGTACTGTAAAATTGCAATATATAATTACATAATATTAATTGAAATTTTACTTATGCAATTAAAATAAGGAAAACTACCACGAAATTTACCTTTATACGATAATAACCCTTTAAGGCAAAATTTCTAATCAACATCTTTGAGTGAATTGTACTCGAATATATCCGTCCGTACTTCAAGATCATGGAATCGTAGAAGTTCATTGCCTTTTTCAAATTAATCTTATATAAAACAAAAAATTCTACACCGCATGATCTTTTCGTAACAACCAACTCGAAAATGTTTCAACTTTCGGTGACATTTAAATTTAATATTTATTTATTTTATTTTAAAATGAAAGTATATATATATATATATATATATATATATATATATATATATATATATATATATATATATATATATATATATATATATATATATATATATATATAAAATTAAAAACGTGATCTTTCAATTTGACGTAATATTTTGTAAGATTATTAAATTATTTTTTAATGAGAGAAGTTGTAAAAAATAAAAAAGAAATTTCTTTTCTTATATACGCAAGATCGTGATCTTCTTGACAAAACCAAAAAATATTTTTCATAATTTAATATCACTTTCATCCAAAAGATATGACATGATTGATGGTTAGATCGTTATCTAATAATCTAATATTTAGTATGATTAATGCGTTATAAGTTCCGTAATATAATTTTTGGTACCCAACTCGATGAAAGTAGTTAAACGTCTGATCTGACGACCTTGTCGTTTATACGTGCAACCAACCATTTGGAACGTTCTCAATGGTGATCATCTATATATATATATATAAATATATATATATATATATATATATATATATATATATATATATATATATATATATATATATATATATATATATATATATATATATATATATAAAATATTGAGGTGATCTACATTTTACCTATATACGAGTATGTAAATAGTGTAAGGCCGTACTTTCAAAATTGTTTTTAATTTGTTACGGTTTTAATGCATCTTGCGGCGCGCACCTTATCAACCTTAATATATTATACTATTTATATAGTGTAACAAATTTATCTGACATTTTCGATAAATGAATTAGACAAAATATACGTTTCTAGGTATATGTATATTATGTGTGTATTGAAATAATATAATATATTAAAACAAGAAATTGGGTGGAGTAGGTTCGATAAAAATTAAATAAATATTTCAACATCACATACAATATATACATGCAAAATGTGAAAGCAAGGTAAACATTTTTTTAATAAATTTTTGGTGTACATACATAGTTTTCTTAAAAATAAAAAATTACACACACTCACACATATGTGCACTCCAATTATAGAGTGATTTGAAATGAAGATAATGGTGTGTATTTGTACAGGTTTTTGCGCGAAAGGGAAAGTAACCACGCATATGGGCAAGTAAAAGTTATTTTTACTTACCACAAGAGTTTTCATCTGATCCATCACCGCAATCTTTCTCCCCATTACAGAAGAGGCCACGTTCAATACAGTTACCATCACCGCATGCCAAAAAACCATCTTGGCACAACGGTTCATCGGTATACAATAACGGTTTAACTTTACGTTCCTTATTCTTTAGTTTACAATTTTTAACGGAATCTTTCCAATCGCACGTTTGTTTCTCAATATCGAAGAAAAGACCGGCCGGGCACCGAATCGCTTGTAAACCGGATGATGTACATTGGATAACATCACGACAATTATCACCTTCACCGGCTACTAAACGAAACCATTCACCAGCATCTTTATCTTTACATAGTTCCTGTTCAAATGACTCCTCTTTTTTTGTTGTTGCTTCATCCTGTCGTTTCACTCGAGTGGCATTTGCTGTAATTGTAAATAAATAAATAAATTGAATTAATACGTTATGTAAATAATAAACTAATTTTATAAATAATTGAAAAACTTTATCATGCTATGAACAAACAAAACAAAATAATAAACTGATACTTTTCTACTGTTACCACTATCATTACTATTAATACTAACATTTTTTAAAAGTTCAAGATTTATGTGAACAACAAGTTTATAAATTTTTAGGACAAATATTGTAATAAGCATATTGTTTGATACAAATATTTCAAACCCGCGCAACCCATACGATTATCCTCGACTAGAGCACCGAACCTGTTTCTAGCGTAATGTTGTGATTTATTGCACATATTGCTTAATACGAAATATGCATTTAAATAATTTAGTCGCCCGTCGTACAGGAGCCTTTAATATACAAATTTAAAAATAACAAATATATGTAACTGGTTTTAATTAATTTATTTATTTATATAAATAAACAAATCATTATTTTTTGTTTTGTATTATATAGTTTTGATAAAAGTTTTTTTTTTTAACTTTCACAATTGTGCGCCTTGTATATTACAACATTTTAATTAAGATTAACATTATTTAATTTTTGATGTTAAGTTACTTAAATATTTAGGTGATTTCGATTTTTCGTAATGATCGCATTTAACCTTTACGCTTAGAAAAACAAGAGCATCATATTTTATGTGCATTTCTGCGTCATTGGCAATTGAACAATTTTTTCGTTTTTTTCGTCTAGAATAATCGATTTATTTAACCCTAGAAGGCTCTTGGTGTAGTCTACATTTTATTTTAATATTTGTATTAATTTTTTCGTGGGTACCAGGGTATCATTATTTGTCCGCTTTATTATTCCGCTTAACACATAAACAGTCGAGATTGACCTAAAATGACCGAAAATTTTCGCTCATTATTATCGATATACATAAACGACCTCATTAAGAGAAATGGCGAGTGGAATGCATTACATGAATAATTTTTTTTTTCAAATTTGGCATTTAAAATTTATATCGATTTCCTAAATGACACAAACCTAAGTGAGTAGTAAAAATATCGTTTGGTCGGTAGAACATATTTCGTTAAAAAAATTTTGAGTAGTAACACAAAATTCCAGTGGTACAATGTACACGGGACGTTTGGATTTATAACACATACTCGTATAGTTATAATTTCAGAGTTGTTAACATTCAGTCAAACCAGAGTTTAATAATACGTAGTGTGCGCTTATTCTTTAGTGAGGCCAGATAATTATTGAAAACCTTACGACTGCTTTTAAGCCTTACTTCGCGGTAGCACTTTATAAAAATACAAGATCGTCGTTGCTGCCAGTTTCAACTGCCACCCCACATCACTAAGTCTAATTTTTATAGGTTAATCGAGTACAAAATATTTTTAATCAGAATATGCAAACAAGCATAGACATAGAAACAACAGAAGCAATGTAAACAAAAATATTAATTTTCAAAAATAATTTTGTTTTCCGTCAAGTGCAAATACAAAACAAATAGTCTACGAGTAGTAGGCTTAATTTTTTTATGTGACGTACGAACACCACAAATTTTACAAACCACTCGGATAGTTTTGATCTAAAAATTCTTAAACAGAAAACTAATTTATTTTAATTCGCAACGAAATTTATGCGTTTTTCCAGTCACTTCGTAGACGCGTCCTCAATGAACGCAGAGCTGACCAGAACGTAATCGAATTTGCGCTGACTATTCGACTTGACTTAATACTGGAGACTTATCTATATCCAATTTCAGCACCTGATGGTTTTTTCACAAAATTAATTGGAAGCTCCGTATTCAGCCACTTAGATTTGACAGACGCGTTTTTTCAAGTTGAAATTTACGAAAATTGTAGAAAATTGATCGGCATTAACACACGCAAGGGTATATAACTACCAGTTCAATAGATTTATACGATTATGGACACAATGTTAGCGAGTCTTAAAGATCCGGGTCTGATATGTAATACCGTTTAGAATCACGTCGCAAAAAGTTTGAACGAATGCGTGAATATGGGTTCCCTCTCAATACAGTAAAGTTTGATTTTGTCCTGCAAAATGAAATGTTATATGGGAAACTAAAGTGGGTTCAGTTCAAAATTTTAAAGACAAGGAAAAAGTTATGTCATGTTGCAAGTATCAGCTTCCATACATGCGATGTGGTAACTAATTTTACTAAACATTTAAAGAAAGTTGTAATCAAATAAATGCAGATTACATATAATCGCCAAGATTTGGATGGCGTTCTTTATATTTGCTGTTATAAAAAAGAACGAAAACAGCTTTCTTTCATCTTTTGTGATTTAGATTAGAATTCTAGAAACTAATTCGATGTAGAAGCCAAATAGCCAAATTTTGGTTCATGTAAGAATTTATATCGTAACATAAAAACTTTGAACATTTTCTTATAATTTTATATGGCTTTATAGAGAACACAGTTTTCTATCTATCTTATTAATTTTAATCTAAACTTTTCAAATGGTCTTCGATTTGAAGTTGAATAAAAAAGGAATACGCAATCGAATTTTGTCTTAGCAATCTTAGAGTTAGCCTATTAGTCCTTACGCTCTTTAGATATAGCGTTAAATGCTTTGTTACTCTCGTTAAAAAATTGGCAGAACTTTGCTTTGTTATCCGGGGGTCCCGAGTTCGACACCCGTTGGTGGCCACATCAAATGTTTGAACTGGGTGCTTTTAATATAACTCGTATATTTTGTTTATACCTCTAAATTTCTTAGTTTTAACTATTTACAAGGAATCAGACAAAAGTTCACTGGGATGTTCATCGATTATACATATGTAGTTCAGTGATAATCTATTTAGTTTGATAATAAATCGCGACAAGTAAACGTCAGATTTTAGATCGAGTGAAATTGAATCACAAACACAGGAGGAAATTCGATTTGTTATTCTCTTCGGTTAATTAAGGAGCGAAAGCGCCATCGAGTTTGTTGACAAGTGGTTTTAAAGATTCTAAATTAACATTTTTCTGTTTTATCTAATCACATAATAGCAGGCGATGAATTTTGGTTCTATAAATACGGCTCTGAAACAAAACAGCAGCAGTCTATGATCTGAAATCCATCAGGACACAACAAGAGGCTGCTATTCCATTGGGAACTGGTGAAGAAACCGTAACTGCTGATTGATATACAGAACCTGTGTACCACAAGTGGGAAACCAGAATAAAAGGATTCGTCGCTGCTTCTTACACCCCAATAATGTATTGCTCACATTTCAGAAAAAATAAGTTTTAAAATGAGTGTTTTGAAAGCTAACAGATAGAATTAACCACAGCAATATGGTGTTTCACAGTTGCCTCATGAGTTGTGCAGTATCTAAAATTTGCAACCAAAATACAACTTGTTAAAAAATTACGATCTCCAATGACAAATATTTTACTTATGACTATTATCAAAATCATACACTATAAAAATTTACATTTACAGCAAGCAATAAAATTCGAACTAAACTGATCTACATCTGCATGATAAGATACCTCATTGATCCCGAAATCGTTCGTGACAAACTTCATTCTATTTTCCATAACTTTTTTTATTAATAGGAAATAAGAATGTATTAAGTAAGCCAATGGATTTTGTGCCTTTTAAAGGTTAATTAATTAACACACCCTTCTTCATTCACGCACACACCCACCCATTCGCCTACTCACTCAATAGCCACTGCACCACTTGTCCGGTAACAAATTTACTCGATACTATGAAATGTACGTCTTGGATCACGAATAAATTCGAACGTTTCTCTTATGAGTGATTTTTTATCGAAAGAGTGTGACTGCGATCGCTATAGAAAAAGCAAAATTGAATAGCAAAATTCTAGAACTAAAACTGGCATAATCTTCGATGAGCATCGAAAAAAGTGGTGTTACAAAATTACACCTCTATAGAGTCTCACGCGTACGAATCACAAGTAAAGTGTGCTGCTTGAGTTTAACGATTTTTAATTGTCGTTAACGTTTTTAAAGCTACAGCAACCATTGATATATCACGTTAGTTCGAAAATCAAAAAATAATCTAGTTTACTTGAATGTATTCCGGATTAATCCAAATTTATTAACCCTTTCAGACAAGACTCACTGAAACCGTAAGAAGATTCGTATTTTCTTCAAAACATGAACTCGAAAAATAGAATATGTTAAAATTACAAACATGTTTTGCGTAACACAAACCTGGTTTTAAACTATCTGGTACATCTTTATGTTAAATGTAGATTTCATTCATTTCACTTTCGAGTTTATTAATAAAAACTAAATAATTTCAATAAAAATATATTTTTAATAAGAAGATTTTAACGATATCACATTTGCAATAAATTTCAAATTTAACGTTAATTTAATGGTGACCGGCTTCCAAATTTATCTAATTTTAGCAAACGCTTTAAATTACTAATCAAATACGAAAAAAATGAAGACTATTAATTTAAAATCTTCACTTAAATTTTTCATTTTCTGTAAATTGTTACCTCAAAGGTTTTATTAATGCTACGACGGTTTAAAGCATTATAATTTAAACCGTCATTCTCTCCATTTATGACAAATAGGAATATATTAAAATTGTATTTATAAAATTCTTCCTCAAAAATTACAAATTTCAGGCACGGTAATCAGAGTTGAAAGTGTTAACACTTTCAGTGTAAAATATATCTTCGTACTTTAGAAAATTTTCTTTCTAATGTCATAATTAAAGTTTAAAGAATGTCAATAATAATTGTTGCTTGTGCTGTCGGTATTGCATATAACTCGACCATTTTTGTTAGGTGACTCCTTTCGCGTACGTTCACAGCATCAAATATAATTCTTATTGAAGAGAAAATTAGGAAAACTCTTATCTTTGATTACAACTTGATTCTAGATTGATCCATGCTTTCAATGAACAGAGTGCTTTCCTATAATTTTTGATAAAATTACAAATTCAAACGTTAACGTTAACTGACAGTTGATAATATTTCGTTACTTCACTCAGAAGCAGAATTAATTAAGGTTTGGAATGTTTATGTAACAAGTTTCTGTGTATTTTTCGGCGTAAATTCCTATACTAGAAAATTGCTCACTTTATATTTACTTATACAAAGAGTTAAATCAGCCATTACTATAAGAGAACTTGTAATTTTACCCTAATTAGTAATAAGGCCCCGTGCAAAATGCTTGATTTTTGAATTAGATGAAATTTTTAATTTGAACCTTTTTGAAGTTTGTGGTGGTCCTCAACTAAGATATACTTCCATCATAATTTTATAAGATCCTCATTAGAATTAAATTAATAGCCACTAAAGATAATTATAATATTAATATTAATTTAATATTAATATTATAATATTAATTATAATAAAAATTGTCTATAATTATCACCATTCAGAAAGGTGATGCACCAATCGCCAATAAAATTCATATAGAAATCACATGCATGAGTTAAATGCGATAAAATTCCTGATGACGAAGGCCTATGCAATATTCGGCGTATTTATAATTCGCTAGGTTAGTGCGTTGATGGTATGTATAAACGATTATGAAGACGTCATTTTTGATAAGATTATACAAAAGTGAAAACGATTTTACATAGTAAAACTGTAATGTTATTGATGGTAAAATGACGTGGACATTGTCAATTTTGCAAGTTGATATTTATATTTTTAATCAATTTAAAAACTGCTGCTACTAAAATTACAGTGAAAGTAATAATATCTAGGAAGACTGGTAGATGCTTACACAGTGATCTTTATCGGAGTAGTTTTACATAAAATTTAAATATTTTGTAAAATATAAAACAAATGCAATTAAATCAATAAAACACTAGACTTCAAACTAATAATTTCTGAATTTATGAATTTCTGAACTTTATGAATTTTCCATATAAATTTCAAGACGTAGTCTGGAGAACAACACTGTAATTTATTACAAATTTGTTTTTGGGGTATCGCATAAATTTTGAATCGTTTCCTAAGTATGCTTTGAAATTTTTATTAACAAATAATAAAATTCCATCTGTTACCCAATAGCATAACTATCAACCAGAACGTAGCATTTCATTCTTATAATTATCAATTTGATGAATACGTTTAATTTTTGAATATGTAATGTTAAATCCTAGAATTCATATTATTTAATTAGTATCGTACGAATCAGATTTAAACATGGTAGGACTTACGAGAAATAGAACTTCAAAGCATTCATTTGATTTCTGTATTGTTAATGTATTGCCTCGTCAATTTAACAAATATGAAAACAAACCACTATCAATCAATGTAATGTAATCAACTGTTTTAAGATTCAATGAATATACTACTTTCGATTATACCGAGAGACCAAGACCGAGTAGCCATTTATAAATACAGAAGTAGTTTTCAAGTTGTCACTCCAACTCCAAAAAATAATTAATTGCATTAAAATCCGCATCTGAAGCAAATTTGCATATAAAACTTTAATTAGTCAAGACTGAATTATCGAGCAAAATACTTGCACACCTGCCTTTAAAATTATATATTTACATACATTTTGCAATAATCAATAATTTATTGACATAATTACCACTGTGATTGCAACATCGGGATAACCACGACCAGGATTGGTACACGACTGGTTAACAAAATACTTGAGTAACAATCCAGTTTATCATCAAATTGCACATAAATATTTTATTGGCAGCAAAATATAGGTCATCTTATATATATTACATAAATTGAGATAAAATTCGTTTTAGAAGTTGACATTGAAAAGTGGTTTTATCTATATAAATATGAATTTTTTAAAACCTGTTCGAAGACACTTAACTATATAAAATATTCTGAAGTAATCTAAAAAATGTGCCACGAGACTTTGAAAGTAAAATGTGATTCATGTAAAATGTCTCTAAAAATCGGTTGACATTTTAATAAACACGTTGCCGATAATTTATTTTATCTAAAACCGGGAAGCTTATATATTTACTCGTATACGAGCATTTAAATTATGACCTCGTCATCAATCGTGTCTGACATTCAAAATTAGAAAATCCATAAAAATTATTGTATTTCAATTTATTTTTTTTTTATTTCGTTAAATTTGAATGTCACGGTCCATAAAGTATATTGTTCCTAAATATAAAATAATTATTGGTGTGAATGTATAAAAAAATTATGTATGATTAAATGTCATAAATAAATTCCATATAAAATCTCCCACGTCTATGGGTAACGAAGGTACACGACAGAGGCGTAATCAATATAAAAGTTACACAATAATTATTTTAATAACTTCTTTTTATAATGAATATAATTATTATTTAAATAAAAATAAATTTTCAAGGATTTTATATTTCTAATAATAAACTTTTGACATTTACAATTCGTCTTCATGATTTTGCGGTTTTGTAATTATCATAAATATTATAAAATATAAATTTGCACTAATGTATGCAAATTTCGTGTAAATGTATATGTATATAGTGAAAGTGTTGAAAATGTAACGATCACAACAAAAAAATCAATGAGAGATGTGTATTACATAACCATCGATATCGCGAGAGTATAGCGATAGTGTCGTGCTAGTAAAGTTAAGATGCTTTTTTTTATATAATGGTTATTTGGCACATGGGAAAATATATATATTATATATGTAAAAGCACTGGCTATATACTTGCTTATATATTATATCGTTGTATACATGATTTTATTTTTTTATTTCTATTTTTAAAAGTAAAACACGATTTTATGTTGTCTTAACAAATTTATATACAAACAACTTTTTCTTTTATCTTGAGGCTTTTTTGTTGTAACAGTTTTATTTTAATTTTTTTTTTTTTATTAATGTTTTAATTTCATTTTGAATAAATATAGTTTTCGAATGCATCTGATAAATTTTTTATTTTTTGAACTAATTTGTTTAAACTGATAATCTAGTTAAATAACCTGATTTTAAAATATTATTATTTCACTTTGTTTTTTTATTTTTATTTTTTGTTCATAGCACTTAGTTTGTATGTAAAGCAAAATATTGTGAAGTACTCACCAGAAACCGCAATTGCCATTAAAATGGCCAGTGTTTGAAAAAATTTCGCCATCTTAAAACAACTTAAAAATAATTTTTACTCGCGATACTTCCGTTAAATTTTTAATAAATCTAACGTGCTTGCACTATTTTAACACCCTATATATAATAGATTTATTATTATTTTTATTTAATATTAAATTATAAATTTTTTGTATTAAATATTATTTTAAATAAACTTAATCCACGCACATGGAGTCGGGTATTAAACCGACTATCTATAAACGCAAGAGAGTTTATCTGGAAATCATGCTTTTATATGGATAGTTTTTTAAGGGGAAATTTAGTGGGAATTATACAGAGTGGGGTATAAATTTCCCCCATTTTATGTGCGAAGGTGACAAAAAATAATGAAATGTCGTTGATCATTGATGGTTAAATTTTACAAGAAATTTTTATTACTATCATTCTTTTTTATATTTTGTTCAAAAGTGATTTTTATAAAGACACAAAACTAAAAACACTAATACAGGTTTAAAATTGTATACGTATACATATATATGTACGTAAAAGTTAAGCCATTGCAATATGCCTGCTGAAAATTAATGTTGTTTTGTAAATAAATAAAGAAGAACGTACGATATTAAATTTTTGAGTACGGCAAACTGAATAAATTTAACAGATTTTTGATACCAATCTAACTATTTATAGTGATTCATTAAAAAAATTAATAAATTCTTGTACTGCTGCCCGCCCTCACAACATTAATTCGAATCACGACATATTTTTATAATGCATAATTTATAATACTCAAGATTTTAATGCCGGTGAACCGTAGACAGCGCCTAACACATACCAAAGCGCGAATAGAACTTTCCAGACGATTACAAAAAATATGCGGATATCACTATTACTGCACTATTATTTGCTAAAGTAGTAACTGTACAATTATAGGATTAAGTGTTTTGTGTGTGTGCGTGTAAACGTGACCCACGGCCAAAGTTTCAATTTCAAACAGAAAAAGCCTTTTGTTTATTTACCTTTTCGACGCAATGCAGAAAATGTATTAGGTTACTGCGTAGTGTGAATCTTATACAACCAACCGGGATTAACGGATCCAATCCAAGGCGATTACATTTTTCAATGCTAAATAACACGAAATGAAGAAGTGTAACACTATTAATAATGTTCTAGAACAATATATATGTTTTGAAATTCAAATAAATTTGTGTATTCGAATTCGAAAGCGGAAAAACTTCGCATGAACTATACCGAATTGTTTACGATACCATATTAAGTTTCTTCGATGGAATTATTTTTATGGTGTGTGCATAATGGTTTATTTTAACCGGCACGATTATAATTATATTTTGTACAATATGTACCTTTGAATTAATTTTTTTTAAGTGCAGAGAATTTCATGTTATATACATTTCAAATTTATAATATGATTTAGGTTAGGTTTTAAAACCGATTATTTACTGGTATTATCCAATTTGTTTTTTAACCATGAAATTTATGGTATGTATGTATGTATGTAAACAATGGGAGATATTATATTTTGCAGAAATTCTGATATTTTGATTTACATCATTGGAGATAAACGATGATCTCATTTTAAAATGTTTTCTGGATTGTAGCACACGGTGAAGACGCTGGGGATGTTAATTCTTTCAACTAAACATGTCAAACTACTTTATATGTATTTTTGTGTTCTGTCCATCAAAATGTTAATTAGTGATTTTCTTTAGCCATGCGCATCCTATCGGCCATTTATTACCACGCTTATATTAATCGTCCGTTGCACACATTGTTATGGGATGGACGGATAAGATAACGTTACTAAGCCAGACAAGTGACGCAGCGATTAAAGCTTCGGCACTTGCCACTCTGCTGGAGTGTAACAAAAATCCGGTTTATTCTATTTTCTTCACCATGTCGCATCGCCATTACCTATTCGCTGAATATTTATATTTATTTACTGTTATTGTATCGTTTAAGAACCTTTGAGCTTCATGTCAAATCCGAAATCTTGTCATCATATGTGGGTAAGATGACGAATAGATGCTAAAGCTAAGTGTTGAAGATGACAGTAAAAGTCTCCACGATAGCCGGATGTGACACCTATTGGTGGGCACCAAATCGAATATCGGACAAAACGGTTTTCGAACATCAACATCGTACAACACTTTTTCGCAGTTGTTATCCATCCAAGTGGAAAACGATCCTTTTTATCCTAATCTCCAAACTAGCAACACAATAAAATCATCTACCTTGTTCGCATTTTCGCTACACCAATTTTGGTTCTGCGGGCCGAACTTTCGTGCCGTGCCGCAATAACTCGTGGATAAGAAAATTTATCATTTCTGTGTAGTGCGTGTGAATAGTTAATTACTGTGCATAAACAGTGAACTCAAGTGATAAAACTAAATATAATTCGGTGGTGCAATGTCAACTCGCGTCAAGCAAGCGTCGCCACAGCGGGTACTTGAACGAGCAGTAAAAAAGAGCAAGGAACTCTCGATCGACATGCCAGGCATAATGGCCAATGCCAATGGCAATTTTGAATTTGAAAATCATAATCAGATAGTACAGAGACAGCTAGCAACCACGACCAAGAACCCGTAAGGTGCCGCTAGACCTAACTCCCATATAACAGTCGGTCGATATAAAGCTGCTATAACTGGAGAGACAGCATCGTTGCTCTGTGAGCATCACCAACGACAATTATGAAGAAACATGGCGCATTTTACGAGATCGATACAACCATCGTCTGTTCATCATCGACAGCCATCTTCGAAGGTTCAGAACCATGCCTGCACTACAAATTGAATCAGCTGTTTGGTTGCGCAAGATTATTGATACTTCGACCGACACAGTTCGCAGTCTGAAAGTTTTAGGAGTATCGATCGCCACATGAGATATAATTTTAATCAGCAGAAACTCATCACGACATTGAGAAATATCACTAACCCGAGCGCAATATCCTTCATACAAAGGTCTGATCGATTTCCTGAACACCAAATGACAATCCCTGGTGATGATTTCCATGACTAAAACACAATTGAATCCACCACAGTCACACAAAGAGGTTCCGTCATCATAGCATTCGTGGCGCACTCGAACCCCTCGCAAACCTTTCAAATCAAACCTCTAACATTCGAAGAAAAGTCAAATCTCGTCCGAGAAAACTGGCTTCAAATGCTTGCGCAGAGGCCTCACCAGTTCGGATTGCAAATCCAGTTTGTCCCGGGTTTGCAAAAAAAGACACCACTCGCTATTACACAACTTTAAGCCGAATACCAAATCATCATCCGTCGAATCATCACAAACTCCGATCACCACGAGTCATGTTGCATCGGCATTCACGGATGTACTGCTCGCCACAGCAATCGCCATCGTATAACCAATACTTCGTCATTCGAGCTTTGTTGGATTCAGGATCCCAGCTCAGATTCATATCGGAAAGTACAGCAAATTGAATTGAGAAGATCATAGGCACACTACCATCCCAATTAATTGACACTCATCAACGGTCACACTTGAATCAATTGGTACTTTCCGATCCTCATTACTATCGACCCAACAAGATAAATATTTTACTCGGTGCCGAGGCTATCGGGATTCTTCCCAAAATCATTCTCATAAAATACGAATCTTGCTTACATCCTATTTGGTGGAGTAACAACCAATCAGTGGAAGCGTGTGGGCTTCACTGAGTTGACGCTGTTATGCTAGATCGAGGCGTGCCGAAACTAGCGGTCCTCACTCCAGAGCATTCCTTAATCAGGGAGGCAGCAATCACGACACTAAAACCAACACTAATCGATGTACAAATAAACCGTCTCAATCGCTACCAGTAACTTCAAAGAATGTACATCACTTTTGGAAAATTTGGTCGACGGATCTCGAGTACAGCAACGATCAAAGTAGATGAGAGTCAACGAGAACCTCACTATCGGTCAATTAGTCCTCATCAAGAAAGAAAGCGTCTCACCTTCGAAATGGCTACTCAGGAGAATCATTGAGACGCATTCGGGATCTGACGGACGAGTTTACATTAAGGTGCCAAATGGCGTATACACGGCAATAAAACTCTCCACGACACCCGTAGGTCAATACAATCAATTTAATAACCATTTTTTAAGATTGATAATATCTTACTATAATGAAATTCGCAATAAAATCACCTGTCATGTTCGCATTATATTATTCGATAAAAATAACAGGTTACGCTACTCGCCACAAGAAGTACTACCACAAAAGGTGGAAGGTGGAAACTCTTTACTCTTCAATTTGAGAACGAATTATGAAGAAATTTGGTTAGTAGTAATGGATAGAGTTTCTAAAGTGACTTTGTGATAAAGTTCTAGATTCTGTCCATGCAGGACTTAACTCCGCCATTTCATAACCAATTTCTTTTCATGGTACAATCTCAAAAAAATTATCGAACGAATTGTAAACGATAAATCTTCCCCAGAATTTCCCCATTCTTCCCCAAATGAATCTACACATAATGAACTTAACTATTTGTAAAACAGCCGTACATATTGGTTACCTGTAGAAGTTTTGCGATATTGGCCGTAATCTGAAAATAATTGTTTAAGCTGCAAAACATCAAAACCATATGAATTATTATTTTGTTATGTCGAATTCAATTGTGAAGTTTAACAGGTGTCAAACGAAGCGTGTAGAAGATAGGTAGGCATTACGTAAGATTTTTGTTAAGGGTTGTTTACATATTGAAAGTGCTTCAGTGGATTTTAATATATAAATTAATTATCTTTCAAGTGTTTGTAGTGAATCAATCAAAACAGAAGAAAAAAGTTTTTTTGGTTTCGTCATTGACCTAAGTGCCCAGGTCTGACTGGGGATTGTGCAGTAAGAGCTGGATAAAACTTAAAATACGCTATTTCAGATATGATTCGAAAGATTGAAAGTCCTAGTAGTGCGGCTTATAAATATAATCTAAAATATGAAGGGGTAAATACGCTGTGGCAAACACCCGTCCCTCTTTTACCATACGATTGTATTCATAGATCTCGAATACACCACACTTCTGATTTCTAAATCCAAACAATTAAATTGGAAAACGCTTAAGTATAAAGTTTCATCCCGATCAACTCGTATATAAGCTGTACATAGGGACCGAATTTTTGCTGAAAACCCAGTTTTTTGTTTTTTGTCATTTCCGTTTAAATTTTAGAAACGAACGTAAATGATATAATTTTCAAAATATTTGCAAAAAAAATTAAAAACTCCTATGGAGGCTGCCATTTCTGATAGGCCGATTTCAGCCAAAAATCGTTGGGATCTATGAATATATCAGTAAAGCTTAAGTATGAAGTTTCATCTCGATCGGTCAATCCGTCTGGGCTGCAGAGAAACTACAGACTTTTAGTCTGTATACACCACACACGAACGCACGCACATACAGTGCTTTTTTTAAAAAACCCTTTTTTACTTCGGCGACATAGCGAATGGTAAATCTACAAAAATTCCGAAGTCACAATTTTTCATTACACATTTTCCAGAGTAGGTGATTGTTTGCATTTGCCCACATTCAACTAAAGGTAGTTGTTTGCGCACCATGTGGAGAAATTGTTAAGGTGGAATAGTAATAATCTTTTGTCGATGTTGTTTGAAATCTGTTTGTAAATCTTCATGTCATCGTCATAAATTGATGTGGATGAACTTTTAATCAAACATTCAACTTCGTTGGTAACCAGAATGAAAAAATCGGCCCAAATAGCTGCCTTAAGGCACTCTAAATGTTGGTGGGAAATGAGCTGATACTAATCATCTGAACAGAACATAATAAACACGGTCCTTTAGATGAGGGCCCACCCATCGGAGAATTTGGGGTGGAAAGCCAAAAGCTCTATGGTTAAGCAAAATAGCATTATGGAGAAATACTATCAAACGCCATACTAAAATCGGAGAAAATTACATCAACTTCCTTGCCTCTATGGTATTTAATGTTTGTGAAGTAAATTCTGTAAGGTATTTACTGTATTTTGAGTTGTATTTTGAGAAAACCGGGGCTGAGCAAGAATGTCACTGAAGTTTTTTAAGACGATAGAAGGTAAACCGTCAGGACCGGGCGAATCGTTAAGTTTGAAAATCCTCTAAACCACAGGGTCATATTCGATTTGAACTGAAGTCAAGGCCGTTTGCAGCCGAAAAAGTCATCAAAATGGTTTGTTATGACTGTTATGACTTTAAAATCATTAGAAAGCGTTTCCGTTTAATATGTCTTCAAATTAATAAATCGCCGGGAACTCTAAGGATTAGCGATAAGATTGCATGATTGGATGAGTCTAATTAATTCCTACAAACTTAAGCAGACAAGCTACTGAAATTATTATGGGTGTCTAAATTGTTAATCAGAATCCAATTTAGATTTTATGAATTTTTGAACACGTTTGTTTCTACGGTTACGCACGTTCGTAATTCTCTATTATATCATGGACTCTATTATATACTGAACTGTTCAAAATATTCAAAAACTGCAGAATTGAAGTTAATAGTTTGAGTATCTATGTCATTCTTATAATTGAAAGTTCGATATTTGCCAATAAATCACCAAGTTTTACAAAGTAAGATTTACGATAATTGAATCGTAAACACCGCTATTGTTAATAACAGAATTCAACATATTAGTACATAAAGTACAGTACATAAAGTTTCTTAGGAGGTTACTATGACTGTTACCCTCCGAGTGATCCCATTTCAGACCGAGGAGATTAAAATCACCCACCACAAAAATGTCCTCTTAAGTATCCTTCAAGTCGAAGACGAAATCAACAGCATTAGTAAGTATCTGATACCTCACGATTTGACTCAGAGGACGAATGTAGCAACATAAAATAAAAATCTTCTTTCTATTGTTTTAAATTTTAACACATTAGCTTGATATTATCAATGTTGGAAATGGTAAAAATTTGAATATCAAAGTTAATGTGGACTGCAATTAGAAACCCCCTTTCTTCCCCCCCCCATCGCTCATATCAAGGAACAATAATTACCATCTTTCTGGATTTGAAATCCGAGGTAAAAACTATTCACTGCTGAAATCATTATTAAAATTAGACTCGGTGAGTGCAAAAACATAAAATGGAAGTGTTTGAATTGCTGAAAAAAGTCGTGAGATTTAGTTCTTAGTCCTCTTACGTTCTGGTAGTAGAGAGACAAACGAACTTTTTGGCACTACCATAGTATTGATGATAGATTGGAAATCGAAAAACTCTTTAAGGTACGTTGTTTCAGACCACGATTCTGGAGAAAGTAATAAGTAAAACATAGCTTCAGGTTGTGCCAATTCACTATAAAACTAACGTGTGTATTAGTTGTATTGTTATGTTACTCAAGCTGGATACAAACAAAATCTTTATTTGAACTGGCCTAAGTGTAAATGGAAGATTAACATTTCTTCTGCTATTGCTGCAGGAACTATTTCAAATGAAGATGTTGGGCTGTTATTTGAATGATTGTTAGGCAGGTGTGGCAGGAAAAGTTCTTGATTAAGTTTCAGAATATTGCGGCGATTTGTAATTATAGTTGGTTTATGAATTAAGAGGGAATTCGTTAGATCATGACAAACATCACTGGTAATTCTCAGTTCATTCTCAAAATTCGCACGATTAGCGATTCATCAGTGGTTTTACTCGTGCTGGCATGTGCAGGAGTACCTGCAAATATATGAATATCAAATTTTCTGGAATGCCCTATAATTAATTCAGTAGTCAATGAAAGATACTTGATGAGTATATTGTTGTTAAAGTTGATTGTTGTGTTGGATGTTAGTCAGTTGCTTTTAATTCCAGAAACAATTGATTTAATTTTATGGCTGACCGTTTCATTTATGATCGAATCGAAATTGTTGATAAACTTACTAATTTTTATAAAATACTTCTCGTTGCCGAAACTAGAAAGCGTGATTGACTTGGTATTAGCTCCAATGCTATCTTCGGTACGATCTACACCTAAAGCCATTGTTGATGTAATTGTAATGTAAGTATAAAGCTCCAACCACTAGTGAATATAGTACATTCATATTTACTCCACACATCGAGCCAGAAGACATCCAGCGAGCATTGCTACGATTCGGAGAAGGACGTGGTCCTGATGGTATCTCGGCTTCATTTTTAAAAATTCTAAAAATTTGGTAATTCCTCTAAGCATTTTATTCAATCAGTCATTAAAATTGGCAACTTTACCACAAAAGTGGAAAATAACTAGACTGACGCCTATTTTCAAAACTGGATCTAGAAATGATGTTTCTTGCTACAGAGGTACTACATTTATACCTGCTATACCTAAATTATTTGAACTAGTAATATGCAACTCATTCAAAGCAGTGCTTCCGCGGTTATTACAATATCAACATGGTTTTATGCCTAAAAGATCAGTATTTACAAATCTCATAGAATTTGGAACACATTTTCAAGTTCGGATATTCCAGGCTACAAACTGGCCTGGTTCAAATTTTATTTGAGTAATCGAATCCAATATATTGATATATTGAAGGTAAAACGTCGAATAGAATACAAGCAACCTCTGGTGTACTACAAGGCTCTCACATTGGCCCATGGATTTACACAATCTTCATTAATGGTATTACTGAAGTAATAAAGCATTCCAATAATCCGATGTTCGCAGATCAAAATCTACAAAGCCATCGAGTCAGTTGACGATGCCAATAAACTACAGGAACATATTGACAACCGTTATGGTGCGAGTTTAATTCTCTGAGTCTCCATATTGGAAAGTGGAAATCTCTATCATTTCACCGAAAAGCCAACCCTGCTACACATGGCTATAAGGTAAATGGTATACTTCTTCAGGTAGTAGTTGAAAGTAAAGACCTAGGCGTTACTTTCGTTGAAAACACGAGCTTTATTAAGCACATTGAGCTGTGCATCGCTAGAGATCATAACTTCCTCCACTTAGATAGACACAGAACCAACTATGGCGATAATGAACCAGTGAAGATGCTGTGTATGAGTTTCAATAGAAATAACTGTTTATTTGATTTTTATTTAACTAAAGCTAATTTTAAAAGTAGGTTAAGGCAATTTTATGCCCCTCAGTGATTTTTCTTGTTACTTTACTTTTATATTTCAAATTTTCAAATCCAACGCGCGAATTTATTTTATTTTGAATTTTTTTCAAGTCAAATTTGTAGACTTATTTCAATATAAATAAATAAATAAATAAGATGTAAAGACATCTAATAATTTGTATAACATGGCAAATGTATAAATAAAATTAGTAGTACCACTAAAGGCCATAATTCACTTTGAACAACCGGAATAAAACCATGCTTCTGGGCATTTTCAAGTGTATTTCTAACGATATGACAACAATTGGGAGACGCACGATGATTTGTTCAATTTTACATGGAAACTAATATATACAAAATGGAATAATGTAAAATTACCTTTACATGTAGTGAAAGGTGTCAAAATATGGTGTATTGTAAAAAATAATTAACTTAGATAGACTTTTGTTCAAATATTGTTGTATGATTTATCGTAAATTGTTGCTTGTTGGCAATTTTTTCAAATCTACAGTTTTTAACGTCAGCATCATAAAACCTTTTTTTTTTGAATTTTTGACTTATAGAAAGCAAAAACCAAAAGGTAAAATATATCATAAAACCGTTCACACTTTTAGGTTGCCACTTTTTGTTTTTTGTATACCTACACTTGTTAACGATAGAAACCTCCATAACCTTCATAGGGATTTAAAGATGTAAATATAGAAACAACCAAGAAGACCATCATATATTGGTCATCACCAAACCAGTGAGAAGACTTCAAAAGGCCCTGCAATATCCCTACGAGCTGGGCAGATCGACTTAGAACAAATAAGTTTTTGTAACCCATGGATTATTCCTCGTTAATCGAGAAAGTCATTTAAGATAAATAAATTACTAGATGATCTGTGCTGAATCAGTTATAATATTGAATAAAAAAATGTTTTTAAAATAACGAATATTTATAATAAGACAAGACGTCTATAAATTTTGCAGATAAGAAATACGTTTAGCCGACCGACATTTGCGTGCCTACAATTTTATCATGAGACCGACCGAGTAACAATACGTTGATAGCACTTTCTCGTGCGCTTGGCTGTTACACAAAAAGCATATGTGTAGTTTGATTAGATTAGAATGTACATCCAGTTAAATTGCATGCGATGTTCGTCTGTGTATTTGATTAATAGCCCGTCTCCTACGCCATAATATCTTCCTGATGCTATTTTACGATACCTATAATATACTGTGTGTATGTGTGTGTGTACATGATATTATGTATACTCGTACATACACCTAACTAACACGCAATCACAACAATAAATTCTCTTGCATGCTGAATTGTACAACAACAATGAATAAATAATCTAATAAAATAAAATTATTTTTTATTTATATTTAGTTTTTTAAATGACTGTAAATTAGATTATAGAATTGCGCGAGTTCACCTCTTTACATATTCGAACGCTGTTAGCATATAGCGATTTCATTTAATTGGACATGTGAAATAATACTCGTAGATCAGAATTTTTATGAGCGTCACAATTCACAACTAACAAGTGTACACGGCCGACTCCAATTAAATCGGATTATGATTGCGAGATATGATCAGTTGGGTACTGTTTGTGAATGGGCATTGCATCTTTAATATACTTGTACCTACTTTCAAATCTTACATACTTTCAATAAATGAATTAATAATTATTACAAGTTTTTTACTTGTCTTATAACTCATTTTTATTTCTTGGATTATTGATTTCTGGTACTTGGTTATATACGACGTTGTTTTGTTTATTCAGTTTCTTAGGGGGACCCCTTTCGACATTTAAATATTTTTGAGAAATGTTGTCATAAAACTTTTTGTGGTTTTATACTAAGAAATGTTTAAATTTTATAGATTGCAGAAGATGACTTTTACATATTCGATCAATACGTAATACACACTTGTACACACTTGTACTCGCAGAATTTTGTTCGGTTTAAAACGGATGGGCCAATAAGAACGCAACTTTCAGTTCCTTAATAAATTACATTTTATTTAAATAGCAAAATTTTTATTAATTATTTTATTTTTAGGTTCCGATTAAATAAGAAACAAATATTCAAATATTTTTGCTCTTTTGGTGGTTGTCGACACGTAATCTATTACGTAGATTACATAGCAATTGTTTGAATCCCTGACGCCGACAATGTCGTCAATCTAGGAAGTGACATTATAAAAAAAATGTTCCCATAATTTTTCCCTTATTTCACGTCTATTAAGTAATTATCTTATTATTCTATTTTTCGTCATCCCATCTATACAGGGTGTCCCAGAATTGGATGATCAAACGAAGCAAGATGATAGGGGGAGTTCATTTCTAACTTGTTTTAGTAAAGTTTTTTCGAATTATTGAAATCTCATGCGCACCCACCAAAAAATTAAGTTTAAAAAAACCAAAAGTTCTCTTGTTTAACTTTATTTTTTAATAAGATCCAGAAGAACGTGCCTTTCCAATAAAATAATTTTCATACGCTGCATTATCTTCTGTCAAATAAAAACAATGGTTATGTAAAGTCATTTTGTTTCTCAAAAATTGTTGTTGATCTTAAGTGACGCCAGCGGGAAAATAATGTACTACAGAAAGTTGACCCATTATCAGAAAAAATGCGACACTAATGCAGATTTTAAAATGGTATCACACACCGAGAAATTCACAACAGAATATTTTTTATAAATTTTCGATTAACAAATTAATTAACTTCGAATTTTTTTAACAAAATTTCGATTTGTAAAATCGATGCTAGAAATAAAACAAAATGATGAACATTACAATGGTAAACTAAAGCACAACAATTATTTTAAGCAAATCTAGTAGCCCGAATTAAACAAAATTTATGGTGTAAAAAGAAAAACATTTTGTAATTCATATTTCAAACGTTTATAATTAAAATGCCTATAAGCCATGTGGCTTATTCCCACCGCGAATATGCTGAAATGCATTTCATTTCTGGCTTATGTAACGGCAACGCCCGAGTAACAGCACGTGAATAACAGAGACAATATCCAAATGGGGAACGCTTTCCCGATTACAGAGTATTTCAAAACGTACATCAAATGTACAGTGAAGGCGAAGTCCCCGGTCGTCCGAGAAAATATGAAACATCCGGTCAACTTGATACAGATGAAGATAGAGTAATTGGAATGGTGATAAGCGACCCATCTATAAGTGTTCGTTGTTTATCATGACGTTCGGGAGTCCCACGGTCCATGTTGCATGGTAGTTTGTAAAGAAATC
The DNA here is from genome assembly GCA_963691935.1 of Nephrotoma guestfalica. NCBI lineage: Eukaryota > Metazoa > Arthropoda > Insecta > Diptera > Tipulidae > Nephrotoma > Nephrotoma guestfalica. The sequence goes on along the minus strand of OY829914.1, from coordinate 295,380,301 downwards.
AGTTGCATCCTTACCATGTGCAACGCGTACAAGACCTTAACTGCAGTTTTTAACACCATTTTATGGAGTGACGAAATATGTTTTAAAAGGGAGGGGATATTCAATATCCATAATTTGCACTATTGGGCTCGCGCGTAAATCCAAAAAACGTGCGGCGTAGTCGATTTCAACACCAATTTGGAGTGACTATGTATGCGGGAATAGTCAACGGAAAATTGATCGGATGAACGGGGAAGTCTATCTATGTTTTCTACAATCATTTTGGATGAATTACTTCATGACGTTTCTCTACAAACACGTGGACATATGTGGCCTCAGCATGACGGAGACTCACTATGCAGAAGGAGTAAGACAACACCTGAACGTAAATTATCCAAGCCGCTGGGTTGGAAGGGGAGGGTTCATTGCATGGCCACCGCGGTCTCCTGACCTAAATCGTTAAAACTTTTTTCTGTGGGGTTATTATAAAGAGCCGGTTTATGAAAGCGTAAACCAGACCGATCAGGAGATGCGGCAACGTATAATCAAAGTGTCGAATATTATTAAAAGAACGAATGTGCATTTCGACGGATTAAGCAAAATTGTATACGGCGATGCCGATTATGTATTTTGATAAATGCTACACACTTCGAACACTTCGATTGAAACGATTAATTTAACGGTAATTCGTTAAAGTGATGCAAACCTCGGTAAAATATACTTCGTGTAGATGATGTATTCCTGGAAGTTGGTAATCTCAGATCATTGGCTTGTCTAGTGGTTCTCATAGTTAATTGTAAGTTAATTTCGATCTGAAGCGGGGTATTTATCATACTGTTATTAACCAAGTATATTAGCATTATATAACTAAAGTGAACCAGTTTGGAAATATTTAGTATATCCGCAGAATACAATACAATCCCACTTTGTGGGATATCTATGCGGTAACTTGTAAAGTGCCTTTTGTGACTTGTTCTGGTATATTTGGAGATCGTTTAATTTATTAGTGGAGCCCCAGATTGGGATTAAATATAGTAGATTGGAATGAATGAACGAGTAGTGTAGTTGATTTTTAATAGAGCTGTCCAAAAATTTATCAGAGTTAGTTTATTCCAGTCGAAATATTTTTTTAGAAGACATAAATCACTTTCCATGTCTAATTTGATTGCATAATGGTTGATAGATATATATAGCATTGCGAGGTTATCCGCAAATAGTTGAGGTTTTGGTGGGTGCACATGCGATTTCTCTAAAAAAACACTAAAAGTGGAATAACTTTTGCACCATCAACAATTCAAAAAAACTTTACTTGGCGTTTTTTGTTGGAAATGATCTCACCTATCACCCGACTTCGTTTTATCGTCCAATTATGGGACACCCTGTATATATAAAAATCAATTGCCGTGTATTAGCCTAGCAATTATTCGAGGACGGCTGGACCGATTTGGATGATTTTTTTTGGTTTGTTCGTCTCAATACTGAGGGGGTTAAATCGGAAAATTGAAATTTGCATTTTGTATGTGAATGCGCTTAGCACCACCAATAAGAATTGTATATTTCGACAATGTGTTTATTGATGGTGAATCATCCTTTTCCATCATCCAATTCGGTCTCATCCCTAATGTATCAGGTTTAGCTCAATTAGCTCACTATGATTAAGGAAGAAATACATCAGCTGATATAGAGTCAATTTAACAAAAATAATACATTATGTACATCAGATGTCAACACCAAGTCAGCTAGAAGAAGAGTTAAAATGTATTCGACAATACGTGCCTGTAGCCATTATTCTACCTGCACACAATATTTACTACCAGAATTTACCTCCATGAATATACGAAGCCCAGTTACATTTCCAACATTTCCAAAAAATATCTTAACACTTTCGTGAGTCGGACTATACACTAATATCTATAGTTTTAAGTCACACATCGTTAGTTCAACTGGTTATATAGCAATGGGCAATCGATGTGAAACGACATCAAATCAACCAAACGCAATACGACGTAGTGATCGTAGAATGCAATAATGAACTAGATACCGTAAGCAGCACTAACACAATCAAATCTAGTAATCACTGGATCAAACATCGCATTACCAACCAATGGATATATGTCGTACCCAACCAAACTATAGTCGATATCATATGTGGTTCCTAGATCCAACCTTACACCATATAGACTTCGATATAGTGAAAATCGAGACCGGCTGCGTGCTCAGAGACTCTGATGTTCCAATAATTGCTATAGGTACAGCTCAACACAATATCAACAAATCGCCCCGCCACTCAACTAAAACTTACGGGAATTTAATGCGTTTGTTAAGAATAAAACGAAGGAAGACAATGAATTGAACTTATCAACCATACCAGAAATAACAAGATTGGAGTAAGCGATAGAGACATTGAAGGATGACGAAGAAGATATTTTCCGTCACCAGAAAGTGATTATGATACCCAAGCCAGGAAATCCACCCAACGAAAAACGTCTCATAGCCCAATATCACTACCACCTATTATGTCAAAATTATTTAAAAGACTCCTATTAAAACTAATAAAACCGCTATACACCAATATGGAGCTCGATAAAGACATTCCACAATCGCACAAAAGCACCGTATCAAATCATTAGGTGACACTGTAGCTATAATCTATATACTAATAAGCTTGGAAGTGCGATAAACGTATTCAGTACGTCTTCAGTACACCAACAGTAAAGCAAACCAATTGCATCTAGTACCAAATAGTATACCATTGCCACATACTAACTCAGCAAAATGCCTTGGTGTGAATCTGAATGCTAAACTGCGGCGCATGTCAAAACGAAATGTGAAGAGCTCAGACTCCCAATTGTCAACCTGAACATCATCAAAAAATTCCAAAACAAAGTACTAAGGGATATTGTTAATGCTGCTTGGTATGTACGTAATAGCGACCTCCATAAGAATCTGGTTCATCCTTTACCTCATGGAGAATTCTTTATGGTATTAGTGCGAATTGGAATTCGAAATAGTAAGGACTAAGAGTTTTACTAACTCTCACGGGCTCGGGGGAGCTAATTGTACCCCTCGTGATGCTTAACCCTCTGATGGGGAATAAATGAAACTACAGAGATGTAGGGAGAAGGTCAACAAACATTTCCTAACCATCGAACATCTGGACGATCTGGTAAACGAATTTAAAAAATTTAAATTTCAGACATTTACCGATTTCGAACTTTAACCGTAACATATAAAGTAGCATACGGCCAACTTACAAAAATTTGTTAAAACAACGTTAAAAGTCTTAAAAAGGTCTCATTTAAAAAGGTTCGTAAGCGGTAATAACTTGAAAAATGATCAACAAAATGCAATATCTGTTTCATACTACCGATAATTGACGATAAGAAGTTTAAAAATTATCAAGAATTCAACGATTTGTAATTGTCGTTAAAATGGTTTGCAATTCGAGATTATGCCAGGTAAACACCGATCAGACTACGCCAACATGGCCCATGGGCGTAGACTTTGATTATAGGTTTGGGATAAGTCTGTTGAAGTTATAAGAGTGAAATTTTTATTTTCGGCTTCTTCTATCGATAAAATCGCCCATCATTCGAAATGTTGCCAAATAAATTCCAATCTAACTATACCGATTCGATGGCCCATGACCATAGGTAGATTTTGATTATACTTTTGAGGTGGGTGTGATGAACTTGTAGGGGTGGAATTTTTGTTTGCCTCTTCTTCTGTCGATAAAATCGTCCGTCGTTGAAGATTTTGCCAGATAGACGACACCAATCTAACTATACCGATTCGATAGCCCATGACCCTAGGTAGATTTTGATTATTGGTTTGGGGTGGGTCTGATGAGGTTATAGGGGTTGAAATTATAATTTTCTTCTACTTCTGTCGAAAAAATTATCCATCATTTGAAATTTTGCCCGATAGACACCTATCTGACTATACCGAATCGATAGACCAAGACCATAGATAGATTTAGGGAGGGGTCTGATGAGGATATTGGGGTGAAATTTTGATTTTCGACATGTTTTGTCGATAAAATCGACCGTCATTCAAGACTTTGCCAGATAGACATCAATCTGACTATGCCTTGGTCATACGTAGATTTTGATTATAGATTTGAAATCTTCACAAAATCCTCGATAAAGAAGATTTTAATGATGAACGATTTTATCGACAAAACATGAGGAAAATCAAAATTTTACCCATAACCTCCTAGCCCAAACATAGAATTTAAATATACCTAGACTCATATTTTATAGAGTTGCCATATAGTTAGACAAACACCAGTCATTTTGCAAAATCTCGATTAGTGAACAATTTTATCGATGAAACAACGGAAGAAGGAACATTTCACACATATAGCCTCATCAAACCCACTCCAAATAAATAATCAAATTGTACTTAGGGTCATGGTTCATCAAATTGCTACAGTCAGATCGGCGTTCATCTGTCAAAATCTTGATATACAAACCTTTCGTCAGCTAATCGTGACTGTTGCAAGGCTATTGTATAGATGTCTGTTATTGGCATTTTTCTGTTGGAAAATTGAGGATTCATTGATTACTTTTGTCTGCATTCCCGGCATTTTTCCATTGAATATTGAAATAAATTAGGAAGTATTTCATAATCGTCCGCGATATTACTCGTAATTTATATAAGATTTTTCGACTTTTCGGACAAAATATTATTTTTAATGGCATTTAATGACAAAAAGTAAACCCCCCCCCCCCCCCCCAGATTTGTATGTGTTGGCTTAGAACACATACATAATGAGAATTTCTAGAAGTTTCTGATTTGGAGATATAATTCACCCAATCGATAAGTTCTTATTTTGTACTATGGGTACAAAGCAAGAGTTAAGTAGTTTGGTCGTTGCAACCTGATAAAGTGATTAGTAGACCAACAGAGATGATATTGGCATTTGGCAACAAATCAAAAGTATTGAATATTTAATGAACACAATACTGAGTCGAGCTTAAAAGTAATTTCTGTTGTAATTTCTGTAATTTCTTCTAAACCGTTGCCCTTGCATAGGCCTCCAAGAAGAACACGAATTCTTCAAGCTTTTGACGAAAAACCAAATCATCAAAACGGCAAAGTATTATTATACGGTGAAGTTTACTGAAAATGATGTGGTTGGCAGCAGTGAGACCGATAACGACAATGGACAATCTGACGTAAGTACTAAACAAACAGTTAGTCCACGTATACTGCCATCTACCTCTACAACATCACTTAAAGAAAAATTGGAACACTCCATACAAAACAGTTTTTCAATCTGAACATTATATCGAGAAATCAATCTATAAGGCCTTCGTCAACCCAGAACGAAAGGAACTTTTCAACATCTGGGGACATTTGGTTTCCAAAAAAAGAACAAGACTGTCAGATCGAGCAATTCATACCCATATTGCTCTGTCTTCTTAAATACCATTTGGAAAAAAAATTAACGGTTGTGTTCGTAAGAACAATTACGAATATGCAAATACACATACACGCAATTTACAAATATTTGTGATTTTTAATAAAAACTTTTCAATTTATGATATAATATGTATACCAGTTTATTGAACTGTTGATTAATTTTATGTCAAAAACTTCTATTTGAAATGAATTAATAAGAAGATAAATACAGAGACGTTTAGATTAATTTATTCTACTTAACTTTAGTTTTCCCGAAAATTCCCGGAAATTCGCGAAAATAAAGACTTTTTTCCCCCGAAATCTCAAAAATGCCGAGAAAACTTAACCTCATAGATTTCATAGGAAGTGAATACTTCTATAGTTTCAGCCATTTATGATTTCGAGTATAAATCAAAATACAAACAGCATCTTTTGAGTTTTAAATTCAAACGGATGAATGGTGCATTGTGATATATCTTGCACACGGCTAGCAATCTAAATGCCCGTTAGATTTATAAATAATAAAATAATTACATTTAGATGCTACTGCTTTATTTCAAAGGAACAACCAACAATCTCATTTTAAAAGTAAGGTAAACTAGTATTTAACAATTCGCTATATTCTGTTTGACAAGACGTGGGATTTTATCTTTCGAGTCCCCTGCTGCCAATTTAAAAAAAATCTTCCAAGCTCATTCAATATTCATCTACCAAACGATATATGCTGCTAGTTGGACAAACATGTAGTTTCAGATTTCTGTAAACTCTATCTTAGCTACTAAAAGTTCTAAAAAAACGATCACCAATCAAACAAAGGTGCCATTTTTAAGGCGAACTATTTCTTGTATAAAATTTAAAGAAACAAATTATTTACATTAAATATTAGAAAATGCATTTCAGGGATCAGCATCACAAGATGTTTTCAAAATGTTTTTTTAATTTTGTAATCCGAAACGGCTTTTAAAGCTTAAAAACGCAGGGCTGACTTTCTTTATCCATAAAAGTAGTCCTCCAAATTTCGTAATGATCTCCCAATTTATGGAAAAAGCTATAGCATGAAGTTAAATAAAGTTTTTTTATTAAACTATCATTCGCTATTTCCGTTAAAATTTTAACAATTAATTCATCTGAACTAATTTTTTAAAATTACAATCTTCTCGTTTTAATCGGTTTTCTTGTAAATGATTTACTTTCCTAAATTGTTTGCAAAAAAATGATAGGGTTTCTAAGGAAGCGCCATTTAGACTAGTTTTCGCCAAAAAACACTGAGACTTTCAAATTTATGGCAAGAGCTTAAGTATAAAGTTTGCATGGATTTGTACAATTCATATCCAACAGACATTTAGTATGCACGGCACCACCACGACTACGTTTTTTGACTTCGGTGATATTGCGAATTATAAATCTAAAAAAATCTCGAGCTCAAAATATATTTTGCTTCAAAGAAACATAAAATAATTTTTTTTTCATGTTCAATCAGTTTTTGAAATTTTTAAGTATCATGATGGTTAACATTCTCAGTACCGAAAATTTTACTGTCTTGATAGTAATTATATATCATGATAGTAAAATCATCGGGGCAGAGAGTAAAAACATGGCATTAACACTCAAAAAATTGCCACGATAGTAGTAATTGGTGTTGCCATCTCATTTTTCGGGGATCAAAATTGGTCAAACATTAAAAATTGCTCGAAAGTATCAAAGTATAATTTTCAAACAGCCATAATATCGATAAAGTACTTTAGCAGCGACAATATCATCCCTGGTACGAAACCAAGCTGCCAAGAAGAGACCTAATAAAGTTCTAATTTTTGTAAGGATTTAAGTACCCTGTGGTTAAAAATGGAGGGTGAGAATTTCTCTACTTTTGTGGTATATATATTGTGAGTAATTGGCCTCATTGTTTTCTATGACTGAAATTGTCGTAAACAATCTGCATTATCGACCGAATTTTCGTGCTGGGTCCGCATTATCGACATTTTTCGACTGAATACATTCGGCTAACTTTAACAGTTGGCGTATTTTGTTGAGAAATAAATCTCTTTTACTTTAGCGCTGGATAAATTTCGCACTGCAAATAACATTTAAAGTCCTATTGAATAATTTTATTAAATTGTATTTGTGTGTTCATCTGAACAACAATTATATTGTATATTGTAAAAATAATTATATTAAACATTTTATAATTAGAGAAGTTTGTATATTATTCATAATATACGAGTATAAGCAAAATTTTTAATTGCTTTAGTTTTTGCTTTAGCCATGGAATCGTTGTTGTAATCATGTCAAGAAAATACGCTATCATCGCTAGTCGACACCAAAAAATTTATGAACTAGTTAACTAGTCAAAGGGTGGGAGTCGATGGTACTATAAAAAAAAATTGAAATTGCAAAACAAGTGTTTCCTGATGGTACCAAGAGACAGGCGAGTATAACTTTACCTTTGTCCATACCGCGTAACATTAATCCAATTTATCGTTCAAACCATTAATTTTAGTTATCAGCCAAGTGCGCTAATAATAACGAATTCCACTCCACAAATTCCAATTGGCGTGAGTTCATTTCAGATGCTAGACAGTTTATTACCCAAAAGATTAATTTTTGTGGAGCAGCTTGATTAATGGGACACCATATATAAATATGTATCTCAAAGGTAATAAATAAATGGTGGTTTTTTATTATTATTATACGAGCATCAAAATCAAGATAACAATTAGAAACAATAAAGACTTGGTTGTGTAAAGTTTAATGAAACTTTTTCGAAAGCACATTTGGTACATACAATGTTGTAAAACTCACAGGCGAAGAAGATTCGGATGATATTTTATCGTTGCACATTTTTTAATTCCAAAACAAACATTTGTATCTTGCTCTAACTTTGATTAGATAATAAACTTTATTATATTAATATTTTTTTTGTTTGTTTGTTTGCTGGAAATTCTTTTCTTCTGCACACAAAGATGTAAAGTAGGTACGAACAACTTTAAATAATTTTTCTTATGTTATCTCAAAGTTAGATCTTACTATTTAAATGCTTAGTTATATTGCAACAGAATGATAAAGTTTGTTGAGATTAACCCCTAGCATAGAATTTTAAGTGGTGTACTGAACATTCTTTATATAAAGCGGATGTACATAAAACAAGTATAAGTTCAGTGCTCATATTCTATTAGCTACGAGTATAAACAGATTGAAAACTTTTAAAATTTAGTTTACTTCCCATATTTGTAAAACAAATTTTAACACTCGATAGTCGGTTAATTAACGTGTTTTACGTTGTTATACTTAACAATAACTTACAGATTCCATTACGAAATGGAACAAATGAGTAATCACAAGAATGTCGTAATTCAATATTTAAAAACACGTTAATTACGAGTATGTTCATAGACTACGTCTACCTATAAAAATTAATTATGGTATTACCTACGAGTAATTATGAATCATAAAACGAATATCGAGACGGTAAAGCCGCGGTAGGAGAAAAGTAATTCGTATAACCAATTAAACCTTACGAGTGCAAGCAAAATAAATAAAAAGATTATGGAAATATTTTTTAGTCAAGCTTATTTCAACATGATCCAATATTACGACCTTAAAGAAATTTATTGGGCTATAAAATTTCAAATTATTCATAAATACTCTATCGGAGACGGCGACTTTTTACCATTTTCTTGTTTGTGTTATACCAAACATCCATAAAATTGATTAAACCTATTTAAAAATCTAAATAGATTGTGCCGAGTGTATCGCGATATTTTTTAATCGCTAATGAATAAATAATATTATGATTGAATTAACATTAATCGAGGCGAGTAGCGCCGAGTGTGATGAAAATCTCTCAAACTAATTTATTTTGTGCTACTAAGCAAAATTTTTCTAAAAATGCACGAAAAAACACAAGGTCGAATTGATTTATGTAACGACTACTCGGGCCCTAGAGTGAAACGAACCAAGTAAGTATAAGTCTATAATAAATGGTCGTACAACAACTTTGCTCCAATTTTTGAAAAATAACTTTGTGTCCAGGCGTGTAGCATGTTGTGCTCAAAAACGCTTTCAAATTTCACCCAGTTTTAAATTGCTATTATTAACGCTAACGCTATATATGTTTTGTAGGAAATATTGAGAATTTTTTAGAACTATTCTATGAATCTCCTTGTAAAGAGATCCCTCCTCGGGAACAGAGAGTTTCAAATTATAAATTTGATATAATAACCGTGCATGACATAACAAACTTACTACAACATAACACACCTGAAGTTAAAGATTTCACCGATCGTCTAAAGTCAATTGGAGACATTTTCAGCACATAATATAAACTTGTAAATCACAAACCATCTGATGAGCTGCGGCACATTACAAACCAAGATAAGCCAAAATCTCCGTGAGACAACGACGACAATAAAAAAACTTACCAGTGTTACGGTCGTATCATCATCGAATTTAACATCGTCGAAACAAGCAGACAACCTAAACATAAGCTGAGTTTCTTTATGTGTAATCTGATCCGGTTCGGTTCATGTTTGTTGATATACAACTCAAAGGCGCTTACTAGATTTCAAATCAAAATTTGTCAGGTAAAAATTGAATTGATCCAGAGCAATGGGTGGCATGACACACTGCAATAATAGACAAAATCCACACACTGATATTTCTTGTCGACACGGGTTAGCTGATCTTTCGGCGGCCATGCAAAACACTGCAGGTCAATATTTTACGAATTTTAAATGTAATAATCATCAAAATCAATAAAAACGGCACAAAATTGCTCAAACACTCATTCAACACGCTCACCTTGCTCACCCCGATCTCTTAAGGAAATTGCCAATTTTAGTTGTTCTCAAGCGGCTCAAAACGGCGACTTGACTCGCGACTTAACCGCGACTACACCAATACACTTAACGATTGAAGCAGATCTTTTCCTTAACAGCCGATCCAAACTACAGTTTACCAGTCAAGCCATTGTTTATTTCGTAATAAATCATTTATCTGTTTCTGGATAATGAAAATTAACAAATTTCAACATATGGAGAAATTGGGATATGACGTTTCTCTTTTTTCCTTTATCCAGGTTAGAAGCACATGACTTTCCGAGTTGTTTTGCTTCTGCTAGCATCGTTCATTTCCACATTATAGCTGGTCGTCCCACTTTCATTTTCCCTAGATGGTTCCACTCCAAAGACTATCTTGTTATGGCTTGGTAACTTCCTCTGTGTGTAACCGATACATTTCCACTTACACTTTCTTATTTCGGCCCAATGATTTCTTGGGTTAAAGGCACTTCACAATTCTCCTAAACCATTTATTTACAATCACCTGTTGCTTATTGTTGATCTTATTATATGCTTCCAGGTCTCACAACCGTACGTTCAGCAACACTGTTCCAGATTTTGTGTAACATGTTGAATGTTGTTCTGACTTTATTGATTCGTTTATTTATCGTCTTCATCTATCTCTCCCATTTTCAGAATACAACCCAGATATACATTACATGTATCAACCATGTTTATACAGGTAATTCATTGATCTCTTCTATTTATTCTTGTTGATACATATCAGTGTGGTTATTGATGTGTTTCTAGCCGCATCGTCTTGGTATTCCTGATATTTATTTTGAGGCCTGGATCTGAAAGCCTCTGTATTTTCCTTTGCTTGTCGGTGTGCTTGCGTGTTAACAGGCGTATGTCATCTGCGTAATTCATATCATTGAGTTTCTCCGTTAATCCCTGCTAAATAATTTTCTCATGACACTGTGTAATACATAAGACATAAGTGGCGAGAGTGACTAACATACTGCGTATGTGTATTATGTCGAATGCACGTTTGAAGTCCGTGAAGAGTAGGTATGTATAGTGGTTAATTCCATTCGTTAGACTGCTCAATGATGATGCGTGTTGTGTAGATGTGATTGGTGCAACTTGCTAATATCTTTATGATTGTGTTGAGGATGGATATACTCCGCCAATTTTTAGAAATTTTTATATTCTCCCAGGTAACTTTCCTTCCATTTTCGCGATATGCTACCGGAATTCCATACTTCTGTTATTACTGGTGCTAGAACTGCTAACTTCCCGCTCCGTTGGTGGATGTGTGTTTATAGTTTCGTTATTAGTGCCAGTTGTTATTTCGAAGATTTGCGTATTGTTGGTGATGATCTCTCCGAAACATTTCTTCGATTCAATCGTGTTTCATCTGTTGATAAGATTTGACTAGATGCATCCCTTATTGGTGGTATCTTAGTGAATTTTCCAGTTGCCGGTCGTACGCAGTTGTCGGCGTTCTTTAATTTTGTTCCAAGTATTATCACTCATCCGAGGTTTGCATCTGTATTATTGGTATCCGAGAGTGTTGGTAGCTGTTTCAATGTATATAGGCTTCTATGATTTGTTTCCACCATTGCTCTGCACTGATGCGAATTCTTCATTGGTTTGGAGGCTGAGCTTGAGTGCTTCGCATAATGTGTTTCTTGTGCCTTCTATAAATAACACAGAGGCTAATGCTCCTTTGACCTGTACTGATTTTCAGGTTGGTGTTAACTGTTGCAACTTTTGCATTGCAATCTGTCTTTGTATTATCTTGAAATCATTTCTGTGTATCCTTGCTATTGTGGATTGTAGTTGTTCACAGAACTTATCCTTGGTTGTTTCATCTGCGTCTTCTGTTGGAGCATTATGGTTTAGTATTTGGATGGAAAGTAGTATTTGGAATAAAACAGATATTCTTCTTTGCTTTAGTTGTTGTTACAATATTATGCCCACGCCTTGTTCATGTGTTTCATCTCGTCCAGAGAACATCAGATAATATCCATCGCTTTTCCAATCTACTTCACTACTTTTACTTTACTGAAGTCGAGAATTTCGATTTTGTAACGTTTCATTTTTTTGGGGGAGAGAGAAGAGGTTTCGTTCCATTCCATTTTCCCGTTCTTCTATAATGTTGCCATATTCACCCAAATTTTTACTAACCCAAGCAATGGTTGGTTGACGTTGGTGATAAAGTTGTGGTGGCCTCATCTACCTCTGCCACTCGCTCCCCTATCTCATCTTCCATGCTCCTGTTACTTCGGAATCACAACCTCCTCTTCAAATTTACTAGAAAGCCCTTCAGTTTCATACATTTCGTACAACCTCGATTACCGTAGATCGATCCGCGAAGCATCAATCTAAAAATGAGTAACAACCGAAACTCTATTTGCTGCTCATTGATGCTAAGTTCTATCGTACGACCGAGTTCAGAGCAGTATTGCAACAATAAAATACCGCTACTTTCCAGCCCTTCGGGTTCGTATTCAAACGAAAATATTTAATATTCGGTCGGGAATTACTTGCGATTTATCATTTCAAACAATTCAAATATTTACGGTATCCAACATGTAAACAGTAAAGTCGCTGTCTACGTACGTACGCCAGAAGTTAAATTTTCTACCATAGATGTCACTCTATTTGAGAATTACTTTATTTTCAAAAATATAATAATATCTACAAAATATTTAAATCGTACTAAACTGTTATTTGATTTTTACAATTGCCTAAGTCACGGCAATTACCACTTCGGCAATTTTAAACCTGGCAAATTATACAGAATCACCGGCAGATATAAAACCACCTGCTCCACCATTGTCTGATAATTCAAAATAAAACTTTTGTGTACAATTTTTTATGGTTGTTTGATAAATTAAATTTAGATAAAATAATAACTGAGTATATAAGTTATTTTGTCGATATGAACACGAAACGCATAACCTTGTTCCAGTGCCAATAGAATAAAGTTTCGTTTAGACAATGGGGCAACCTAGAGATTACATACCTACCCGTTCGTAAATTAAACTTATTTCCCTCTACAAATCCAGGATTATTAATAAAAATTATATTACTAATATTCAGAGATGTTACGGCAATATTTGGGCGAATCCCAGGTTTAACTGATTGCGTTGGCCCGAAACGATTGCTTGCATATCTCGGTAAATCAGTGTGCCCCACGATGTAATTTATTTTGTGTGCGTTTGTGTATTAAATATCGACCCAAAACGATGCTGTATAAGATACTAATATATTGGAAATTTGCCAGCGAGAAATAGGAGATTAGGCTATTCGCCACCAGTGGCAGCACTATCACAAAAGAGAATTTCTTATGTTACATAATTACCAGCGGAAATTTTAAATTTTATATCTCTCTTCACAAAATAAAACATCCCAATGGAATAAAATATTAAAAGTGATCCTTAAAATGACAAATTGATTGATCTCCGAAGTAAGGGAACTCGGTATATGAAATTTTGAAATGTATCTATACGTCGTTGAAATTTAACCATACGACGGCCATTTCATAACCAATCCTTATGAACTTTGGGTTCTAGATTGATTTTTGATTGAATCATTCTATACGATTAAACTGGATTTTGAGCTGGAGAGAACTCGGCTATTTCTTAATTAATAATTGTAAAATTTCGGATACAGGTATGATTCGTAAAATTTTTGATTAGAATTTTTACTGTAATTTTTTGTTTTTCTGCGGTTACTACATTTAAACTTAAGAGATTGACAGGATAAAATTGTTTGGTACGCAGAATTGAAATTCTTTTCAAATCACATATCACCGACCCCCGGTCACATATCACGGGATTTGAAAGTGTAAGCCTCCACTTCCGAAGCTGAAGGGAATAAATCTACGATCATAATTTTAATGTCAAAAGTCGTTCCGTTGAAAAGGGGTGCCTGAGCTTTTGCGAAAATTTAAATATTTTGAAAGTTATTAAGAGTGTTTGGATTTAAATGGAACATTCTGTTTAAATAGATATTCATCCATACTCGTACATGCATATATCGATTCTAATCTTAAAATATTGAATAATATATCTGAAAATATGCAGCTCAAAGAAAAACTTTTATTAAAAATATTTCGTGATTGAACTGAACTGTACAAGTTCTCTTGGAATGTAAGCGACATGCAGCAGATAAATAAAAAAAAAATAGGTCATCAGGAATATGACAACAGTATAAAATTTCCTACTGAGAAAATTTTATAGACCACACAAACAAAAACTAATTTTACAACCCTATCATACTGGTAAAGTTTTTAATCAACCAACTATGAATTATTCAGAAAATATTTTATAGTTTCTGTTTATGAGATGAACCATGATGGTACGGTAGGAAAATTATAATCGATAATGAAAAAAAAGGCTAACATTTATTACTCGTATTTAAACCTACTCTATCTAAGGCAATAGAATTTGTTTGTTTAACAGGACATTTCACGATTTCCATTTATCGTACCACAAAAGGAATTTTAAATTTTATTCAACCTATCATAATGATAAATTTATATTATACGCTCGTTAATATAACGAAAACTTTTAATATTTTTCTAAAGTATAATAGAATTTTCCATTATATTCGATAATTAAATTCGACCATAGATGTGTTTTAGGTATACTAATTCAAAACGCGGGTTTGTTCCAGCTAGAACCAGTCGAAACCCGATAAAACACCCTATCCCTGTTTAGAGATTATCAAATACAATTTCAAATTATTAAAAAAGGTTCCACCTAAAAACTTCATAATCTCTCCCGTGTGCCTCTTAATAAACTTTCGTAAAACCTCCTCTGGAAGTTGTCGGTTCCATTTTTGGATTTTTAACAAGTTATTTGAAGCTAAATTTTCGATGAAGTTTTGTAACAGAATTTCGGTGATAAACCGCGCGATAAAAAATAATTTGGAAAATTCTCGCTGTTAAAATTTTCATGATACATAATTTTTGATGTTCGTCGCGTGAGCCGGAACCAATCCTACTATGGCACAAAGTGACACGATGCTGTCGGTATCATTTTACGCTGTGTTTGCTTTCTCAGCCGAATCCATACCAGCCGGAAGTAAACCAACTATTTGGCCAGTAGTATGATGCATTGTGCATACCATTGTGTATTCTATGACTTTTCAGTAGAAACCTTGAGAGCGTAAACCGGAACCTGCCGGAACAATCTATAGTTAGCTGAATCAAACCGGACATTATTATATAAAATTTCAGCTGGACCCAATATAACCCCAGACAAAAAATAAAAAGCCAGCAGGAACTAAATTTTTGCAGGTAAGTAGAAATGATCTGTATCATCATCACACAAAGAGCACGATGCGATTTAGGTTATTGTGCAATATCTAAACTTTCAGAAGGACCCAATATACTACAAGCCGATACGAGAAATTTTACAAGCCTGAACAGAAAAAATTTGACACTACCCCAATTTTTCTTGTTGTTGTTGCTAACATTCACGCCAATATAGTTGAATGTTAAAATTTTTATTTTTAATAAAAAATCAACTCAAAGTATTAAATAAATTACTTTGAGATTTTAAAAAATTTTATGTTTGTTTTTTTGTTGGTTTGTTTATATGTTGGAGCCCACATACTGACGCAAGTGTGAAATGAAATATATTTCGGTTTCCATCACATTTTTCGCCAAGAATGCTGGTAATATAGTTGTAAGTTTTGTGGCTTTAATATCATTTGTACTAGACTTAGAAGCTTCACCCATAGTTCCATGATTGTTGTTGACTTTGTTGTGGTGGTTGTCGTCGTACTAAACACTCTTCATGTTCCTGCTGTTGCGGTTCTCGATTTTGCAGCGACTGGACTCTACATAAAACAATAAAAAAATTAATTTATTATACCTTTACAAGTTTTCTTAACGGGGTGTAGTTCCTGCTCGTGATGTGGTAGTTGTTGTTTTATAATTATTAAGTGTGTTTAAGTTTACTTTGAGATTTTGAAAATTTTGTATGTTTGTTCTTTTGTTGGATGTGGCAAAGTCCAAGATATAAAACGTTCTTTCCAGCATTCACGTCTCTATTCCATGTAATGCCACATTTTTTGCAAAACTGGTACCTATGAGGAGATTTAGATGTCAAATGTTCATGGTGACATGCAGCACAAAGTTTTGTTATCCGAAATTCCCCGATTTCAAGCACATCCGAATATTTTTTTAAGGCGTTTAGTAATTTTGGTTGTGCAGAGTTCTAATATAGTCCTTGATCGGAGAATTAGCCGCCACCATCGTAGATCCAATTATTACAAGTGCTCGTTTATTATTATCATTTCCTATAATTACCTTTGCTAATTTATCGCCCGCCTTAATATATTTTTGTAATTATAATCATTAAATTTTGATAATTGATATGTTGTATATTCTATATAATTTTTATTCATAGGTGAATATTGATCTTTTGTTGTGAGTGTTGTCCATTTTTTTAATTTATAAATTCTCCGGTGAAACCCAGTCATATACCGAAATTTAGAACTTTTAATTTGATTTGATAGGTTTATCATTACGTATACCACCAACAATTAATCGTTGTCCTGGATCTAGACCAATCATTGTATCGTATTTATTTATATTTTCCCGAATTTTTATTAAATTTCCAACAATTTTATCATCATTCTGATTTTTTTCTTCTTTGGTCACTTTTCTTTTTTTGTTCATTTTTGGCCATGGAAAATGAAATTGCTACTCCATCAATGCTCCATCATTTGCATTCAGTGCTAATTTCAATGTAATTTTTTTCTTTTGCTTTTTACATTTTAAATCACTGCTAATTATTAGCAGTATATACTGTGTAATATATGCCTGAACCATCCCGCTCTTGCACAATGTGTACAATATATTTTTGATGGTTGTTCAACACATAAGCTTGTTGCTGAAATCATAACAGTCATTACAGTGCTTCTCAGTATAGTACAATGCTAGACCCATAAAGCGCTTACAAAATTAGCATAATGTATTTTGGATAGCTGTGCATCATGTAACTCTCAGACGGAATCATAGAAACGTCAGCTGGGATCACCACCATGCCAGACTTAACAATATATAATTAGTAGTGGACCATTGCACAATGAGCATACGATTCGACCTAGGCTTGTCCTAAAAACCAGCTCAACTAGATTTTACCAGCCGGTTTTCTATGGTTAGGGCTATATGGTACCTTGCTCATTGTGCAATTAAAAGGGTAGTGCCTACGAATTTCAAATGATTCCTACCTTCCAGTTATCTTATATTGGTTTCGGCTTAATACTTCCGGCAGCTTAATGTTGTTTAATGTTCCGGCTGGCATTGTCATAATTTTGACAAATGAAAAATGGAATAAATTCGAAAAGACTTGTCTATTTAATCATGTAAATAAAGGTGTTCATAAGCGATATGGCAATATCACAATATATTGAGTTTGTAAGGATGCAGGCCTGTAAACGTAAACAAGAAAAAAAATCTCTTACAAATCCTATGAAAATTTTTATTTTTTTTCATTTTATTTGTTTATATCTCATAAAATTGGTAGAAAAATAAATGTTCATTCTCCTGAACGTAAACTTTGATTATTTATCTTTAATTATGATAAATTGTTTTTCTTTTTTAAGGTGCTTTGCATTCAGAATTTGCTAACTTCCGCAATGACGTCTTTAATTTGTTGTACACCGTATGATAAGTAGAGCCTAAATCTGTGTACATGAAGAGTGGTTATTTTCCAATTTACTCTTCTCTGTGCTGTCTACTCGGAACACAGCAAAACAATGAGTGCCGAGTGTGAAATTTAGAGTACTCGACTTGGGATGTTGCCTAGAAATTGTAAAAAAAAAGTCAAGATAATTTGCATGTTGTGAATGGCGATATGGCCATACGCGAGGAAGAGACTTTGGTCAAATTGATTTAAATATTTTATTAATTCAAAAAAATCAACAGTGAGTACCGAGTTTGCAATTTAGTGTTCTCGACTTGTGGAATCCGCTTCCACGTATACGGTCATATTACCACAAATCACAACATGCACATCAACTTGAAATTGAGACACATTTTTAGTACTTTGATACCCAATTTTGATTGTTTGTTTTTAATAATTTTAATTAAACCACGCTACTAGTTTATAGTGATAGGGGAGCTAATTTCCAACTAAAATTGCCAGACAAAATTATTAATTATTGGCGGTTCAATTCCCAATTTTAGTTGATTTTTAAATGATGCTAATGCAAACTTTAAAATGGTGTCACACATCGGGGTACCAGAATGAAGGAGAGAAGATACAGAATGTTTTTATCAATTTTTTTTTCAAAGTAAGCCGTGTTTATCAAAAAATACACTTGATGAAAATTTTGAGTGTTAAAATAGCTGCTTTATCGGAAATAAAATAAACATATTAAAATAACAAAATTTATTATTATTAAATATTATATAACAAGAGATCGAAGCGTCCACCATTTGCCAAAATACATAATCGGCACCGCCGTATAGAATTTATCTTAATCCGTCGAAACGTACCTTAGACGATAGTTACACGATAGTTAATAATATTTGTCACATCGATTATTCGTTGCCGCTTCGGCTTTCTTCCTGCTCGGTATCGTTTTCTCTTTCATAAACCAGATGTTTATAATAACCCCACAATCCCAAAGAAAACAGGCCATGGAATAGTCGCTTCCGTTCCAATCCAGCGGTTTGATTTTATACGTTGGGGTGCTGCCTCACTACTAGTGCATGTAGGAGCTCGATGCTAGAGCCACATATTTACACATGTTTGTAGAGATACATTATCAAGTAATTCATCCAAGTCATTTTATAGGATACTTAAATATGCTTCTCCGTTTATCCGCCGTGGTAATTTTTCCCACCCACATGTTCATTCCCAATAATTGTTGGAAATGGCTACGGCGCATCAGTTTTGAATTAACACGAGCCCACGAATGCAAATTATGGATATTGTAGTCACTCCATCTTCGAATATAACTTATTGTAGAACATTCAGCGTCACATAAAAATCAACAAAAATATTTTAAAATTAAAAACGATTGTTTCGACGAAACCATTGTTTGACAGAAGGTAACAGAGTTTATAAAAATGATCTTATTGGAAAGATAGAAGTTCTTCAAGATCCTCTTAATAAAGAAAGGCAAACAAAAACCTCTCGGGTTTTTTAATTAACTTTATAATGGGTGTAATAACATTTGAACTGTTATTAAAATTGATATATGATCAAATATTATTAAGTTAAAAATTTACCTTAAACATGCATTAAATTTAATAATAGGTCAATCAAACTCCGATATTTTATTGGAGTTCCGGACTCTACGCCTCAAAGTACTTAAAAATTTGTTTATCATCTCAGTTGTCCTATTTTTCAGTATGTAGTAAATTAAACTCGGGTTCGATTTTCAGATTTATGTAAACGTAGAAAAAATTTAAGATTTTATAAATCAAATTCGAGTTACAATTACTACTGATAAATTAGCAAACCATGATAAACAAATTATTTACATACCAAATCCGAATTTACAGTCAGCTCTTTAAAATAATGAGAAAGTTATCCAGTGAGCTTTTTAAACATATTGACCACCTGTGTTTTCTTTTCCGATCAAACAATTAAATGATCTCTAGTTTTTTAGGGTTTCCATGTTTTTTCATTGCTCGGTATATAAATACAAACAAGAGACGATTAAGAAGTTTCCGATAAAATTAAAAAATAACAAAAAATGATGGAGTTGTAACAATGATATTGTTGCAAGGTTTGCATTCGGCGTAATGATACTGCGCCACAGGTTATTATGTAATAGTAATATGAGTCAATAATATCGGTAATCACTGTAAAGCCATTAAGACTATATTTGGGTGCGTGCAACTCGGTTTTACTCCTCAACTCCTTTTATTTATTCGTTACCTGTTTGGACTTAGTTTACTAGAAATATAAGGTTGGGGAAAATAAATCCATTATTTTTACGTTTATATGCGACGAATATGCGTCGTTTTTTCGATAACTCGTTGCTATTTAGAAGGCAATTTCATTAAGCCGCTTTTCCAAAGCGTCTAGTCCACAAACTTTGATAGCCAGTTTTCACAAGCCTATCTTAAGGCCATTTTTTACACCACCAAGAGGGTGTGCCATGGACAAAAAGAGATGATAATCGATTGGTGGTAGGTCAGGACTACAAGGTGGAAGCATAATAACCTCCAAACCTCCTGGTGAAACACGACACCTCTCCTATTGGCTAATGCTGGTCGCTTCACTGTTTGGACCGCTCCACCAGCCTTCGACCATGATCGTTTCCGCTTGACGTTATCCTATGTGACCCATTTCTCGTCGCCACAGTCACCATTTGTTTCAGAAATGGCTCGATTCCGTTCCATTTGGCCAAGGATTCACAGATGGAAATACGGTCCATCAAGTTTGGCACCCAAACATTTTTTTAAAACCAGCCCTATGCAAATGGTTTAAAACTGTTTTGTGATCGATCTTTATCTTCCGGGCGATGCTGCAACAGCTCGCATGCCAGCCTATTTAAAACAGTATGCCTGTACCGAATTTTGATGTCATAAAATCGAAGACGAAAATTCATTGATTTCTTCGTCTATTTTTTCAATAAAATTTTTTCCACGTTTTATCATTCAAAATTTTCGTAAACACCATTAATTTATCGCAGACCCCACTTTGCCTAAGAATGATAAAAATGATTTAAATTTAAAAAATGTCTTTAATTGCTTTTAATTCGAATAACGATTAAAAAATTTGCTTTTATTTTATTTCCGATGGTTTCTCGAAAAATAATAATTTTCGAAAAATATTCGACGCTTTTGTAAATTATATTTTTCGGTAAATGGGGCGATTCCGTAGTCGGGGCTAGAAGCTAGCTTTGTCAGATGCTGGGCAAAACGCTCCCTCGTTGTAAACAAGTGGGACGCAATCGCCCAAACGTGCGAATTCTTTTGAACATTATAATATAAACAACGTGTTAGTCTTTAGAGCTACATACGTCCCTCCATTCGCACCTTGGAAGTAAGTTTTTACAATAAATTAAACTTTATCGAAAGCGTATCGATAATACTATCAACAGAGCAAATTATGCACTTGCATGCAATAAAATAAAATACCGTAATCCAGAAATTATCCAGTCGGGTTGATAGCTGCGTCGGCTTTTGTTCATGTTAATAATTCAGTATTATCGGCTTTTTGCCTTTAACAATTTTGTATCCATATCGGCCCTTTGCTTCTTTCGGTCTTGTATCCAGATCCGCCTTTTGTTTTATCCTAGTCAGCCATTTATCTAATTCGGGCTTGCTTTTGCCCGTGGTGGGCTATTGACCTCTTCGAAATTAATGTTATAGGAAATTTAATCGCCGGGATAATCGTTCTTTAATTACTCCTTAAAATGATGGATAATCGTAAATTCGCTGTATTTGAATTATATTTGAAACAAGAGTTAGTGTAATACTACTAATCCAAAAACATCCACTCAGCCAACGATTGTTTGCTTTGAATAAAAATCTAATTTGACTGCAGTCAATTTATTCCTATGTAAAATTTAAATTGCCACACCAAATAGAAGACAAAACAGTTTCATTATCTATTTTATATACTAAATTTTACTATTGTTATTATTTAAATTTTTCTAAATTACGTGCGAAATGAATAAGTAAAGGAGAAATTACAACAAAGATAAAATACCAATTACGTATAAAGCAACCAAAACACAAGGGTAATAGAAATTTTTCGATGTATAAAATTATTCATACTAATTTTTAGTGATACTTACGTTAAATTTTTCTGAAACATTAAATTAATAACGTTATGAACAATAGGTAAATAATAAAATAATTAAAATTAAAACATTTCCTTATATATTTATTTAAAAAAATGTTAACATACATCATTTATTCAATTTCAATTTAATAAATAAATTTATTTATACAATTTACAATAATATTTAACGCAGATTAAATTGAATTATTTAAATTTTAGAATTTAAAAAAGCCTCAAAATTAGATTATTTTACCATTGCTTGAATAAAAAAAACTATAAATTTTAAGTCTTTTGATAATTTTTTGTCTTCGAAAAAAACCTTGCTTAAATTTAATTTTATAAAGTCTTCAAAATTTTCCCAAAAAATAGTTTTACTTTGGAAATGTTTTTAAATTTAGCTATATTAGAAAATGACATAATTGCGAAATAATAATTTTATTTAGTATAAATTCGAGAACTAAATTAAACGATAAAATTATTTAATTTGTACCGTATTTATAAAGAGCTGTATAAGTAATTACATTAAATAGTACCGATATGAATCAATTTTATGTACACAAACAACAGATAGGTTCTTAATTTGCCATTCAAATTTAATTGGTAATCAATCAAAATGTCATTTTCAAATCACGTGCGCGATTAGGTCGCACCGGTGAATATAAATATAAATTATTCGAATAATTAAAAAATAAATATTATTTCTAAATTAATTAACAAAAAAAACTTAAAAGGAAAATTTCATGGCATGTACTAATTCTACATCTTATTCATATCATTTTTGTTTGTTACTACTAGTTCTTAATTATTCCCTCTCAGTATCTTAAAATTGTATGTAAGATAAAATAAAAACATAAATTTAAAATTAAAAATATACTATTCTATATTTACGTTAATATTTAGTCAAATTTTTCGATTTTTATTTTAATTTAATTATATAATTTACAATTATAGTACGATATTTTTCCCTATGTATATTTAAAATATTATATCATAAATATGCAAACGAAAACTTTACAAATTGACTAGCGGATAAGCAACAAAAATTAGAATTATTTTAATATCATCAAGGATTAGACAATTTTCGCGTCTCGAAATTGTTTTCATTTTTTAAAATGGAAAATTTTTACAAATTCTGTTTTATGTATTTATTTAGTAGAGCAAAAGATAAATGTAACTGTTTCTTGTAAATTATTACATATTTACATAATATTTTTGTGTATGTCTGTTACAGTTAAGAGTTTTATTAGAACAAAAATAGGGATTTTTCTAATTTTTCACATTCTTATTTCATACATTATACATTACTTAAAATTTTGTTTCAGAATTCTTAATTTATGTACATATATTTTATGTATATTTTTATGCTCTAATCTTCTTTAATATTACCAGTATTACGCTTTACGGGTGTTTTCTTTGGAGTATTCTTTGGTGTGTCGCCTAACAAATAAATAAAAAATATAAATAAATAAATAAATGTAAATAGTAATAAAAATAATAAGATATTTAATTTAAATGTAAATAATAAAATAAATTATTAATCAGGTAATAATAAAAAACATAACTAAAATTAATCGTGAGGGCCAAGTTCGATAATTCAAGAGATATTTCTCCAATCTAGCAAGAGTATTCATTAATTTTTCATGCTGTTCCATTTTTGTATGAATCGCCTTTTGCGTGAAGAGAAATAAATTTTAAGAAAAACAATCCGCAAAACAATGCGCACAAAGTTGAATTCGGTTTGGGAAGTCAACTGGCCAAATTTTTCACAGACGTTAAACTATATAACCAGTACCTCATACAATAGACCAAACCTGGAATGTTGTTCGTAAACGTCGCCAAACCATGCTTTTGAGAAGGAAACCAACTAAATTGAAATATTACATTTTTGCAGCTCTTGTATTGTTATTACACGCACTACACACAAACTCCATATCTGCAAAATCCCTCCTTTGTCATTTCAGGGTTTAAAAAATATTTTAGCTATTAAACCTATATATAACTACACGTGTATTTTAATATGACATAAGAAGTATTATCTTACAGTTTCTCAAAGTGATGCTGTTATGTTCTGCTAAAATCCCTCAATTACACATTTTAAACTGATCAACCCAACAATACGAGTAGTGAAAGAAACAATAGTTCGGTAAAACATAAAATAGCGTAAGGCTTTGCTTTACATTATTCCTTTATTGTAAAGGTTCAACGGTTCTATTCTGAGAATTTAATTCTTTACACGCAAGTTAAATATAATAATTGTCACTGGAAACACCCCAAATACCTAAATAGGTAGGTAGTATTCGCGGTGATTTTTCGAAGAAAATCATCTTCTCTGATGAGGCGCACTTCGAACTTGATGGAAATGTCAACAAGCAAATTTATTAAATACGATGGCTGAAACCGATTTCTAAATGTGGCTGAAAATGGCCGCTTTCATATGAACAATATTAGACTAATTTTATAAAAGCCCTTACGTCTTCTTTAATTCACATTATTCGTATCATTAAACAAATTTACCGACTGTTTCTCTAATACATACATAATTTAGTGATATCAACAACACTTCTTTACCGACATTTTTTATTATTTTTGGTTTTCTCAAAAACATCATAATCGTATTATTGATTAGACGACATAAATATTAAGTAAAAAAACGCTTTTTACAAAAAGCGGCATTTCATTGTGAATCGATAACGTATTCAGTTTAGCAATCGATGCTTTTATTATATAGGGTATCCAATTAAGATAGCCTATTTTGATAGTTGTCTTCAACAATTGCATTGTTTCGTTCGCTGTGTGACAGGTTGCAGAAGTTGTTTATCATCTCACGGTAACGAACGCCGTTGACGGCGACCGCATTGCCAGCCACATGCTCGAAGAGAACGGTCTAATCACTCCGCCAGCCCAAAATGCACACCAAACAGTGGCTTGTGATGGATGTATGGGACGTTGAAATATCACTCTTGGATTCTCATCTCTCCAAATGCGACATTTTCGTTTGTTGATATAGCCATCAAGTTCGCTGCACATGGTCTGCTAGCTTCAAATGTTGTGTCAATTGGCAAAATAAAAACAGCGGTCTTAATGGGACACCCTATACATATACCGGGGGTCAATTTTAGTGGGAAAAAATGTTCCAGATAAAATATTTTTGAAGAAACCATTCTCTTGTGCCAAAATTTGACCGCCCAGCCCAATTATATGCTGATACAGTGCCGGAAAAATGCTTCCACCCGAAACTCGAAATTGAAATACACACCTCCTAACGAACAAATAGTTATATCAAGATAAACAAAGCAAGCAAAACACGGCCCAAATTAACGTCGATAATTAAACAGCAAATACCTGGGGCAAACAGCAAGTAACGTTTAAAATAATTTTCATTATTGCATGATTTTGAAATAAAACACATGTGATTTCTGCGCAAAACTAAACTTTTCTAATTTTCAGCGATTGTAGCGTTTTTCAAACATTTCGATTAAAACCACAACAGATATTGTGGCAAAACTGGTTCTGTTATACATAATTAAGGTATTTAAAATTTGAAAGTTCCGAGCCCCTCCTCAAGGAGACGAGAAAAAATCTTAATTTAACCACCAATTGATTGCTTTTTTAAGAATATGGAACAAATATTTCTTGATTTTTCAGGACGATAGTATTTCTTGAGATTTTCAAACATGTATGTATAATTTTTTCTGCAACTAAAGCGCCTTCTTTCGGAAATAAAAAGATTTCAGGCAGGAGTTTTACAACTCAGTTGTACAACTGAGTTATAGTGTATGGGCTGCTTTAAATTTCAGAACATAACTCAATAGTAACACAACTTGTAATAAAATGGAGAGAATCGAAAAAATATTTATTACCGGGCACAAATGATAAGGTCACACAAGTTTAAAAACCAGCATACTTCAGAATATGTTCAAAAAGTTCTTAATG
Source organism: Nephrotoma guestfalica (assembly GCA_963691935.1). Lineage (NCBI taxonomy): Eukaryota > Metazoa > Arthropoda > Insecta > Diptera > Tipulidae > Nephrotoma > Nephrotoma guestfalica. Next base: position 295,354,431 of record OY829914.1, on the reverse strand, counting down.
AAGAATTTCTTCTCTCGTTAGTCCGACGAATGAGGTGCGCGAAATAGCTGACATCGTCGACATATCGAAAGAAAATGTTCATAAAATATTAGTTGAAGACCTCAATACGCTAAAAATTGGATCCCTTCACAAAGGCAGTCAAAATGGTATTTTTCACAAATGTTTTTTTTATAATGACATACGAAAATTATTTGGATTCTAACACCATGCGCAGACTAGGGATTATGATCTAGATTAGGAAACTAATCCAATTATATTTTGTGGTGTGACGTATATTGATCTCGTTTCTTTTCGTTTCTAATCTACATCAAAGCAAATCCAAATATGATTGAAGAAATTTATGATTAAATTTGTTAATTTTCCATAATATAGATCGATTTTTTGACAGCAAAAATTGATCCAAATTGACAGATATTTTGAGTGTTAAGGAAAACAAACTGCTGGTTGTATGAAATATTTGATCTTTTGATATAAATTTGTATGTACAATAGAACAAAACTATCTAGTAAACTACTATGCGTATAGCAGAGAGAGATAATGTGACAATAACTACACCGTCACCGACCAAATGGCACAGTGGTTAAAGCTTTGGCGTTTGGATCGGGAGGTACCGGGTTCGAATCCCGATAGGGGCAGGATGTAAAGGGAATTTTCATCAACAAATTACGATTCGTGATGGATGGAATGGAACACAACACATCTATGACCTCCTGTCGGAGTGCAAAACTCATGGACCGACCCATCTTCCATACCAGTATAGGCTGACATGGTGCTATGCAATGTGCAGATGGTGATAAAATCGGACCTATATCCGTACGTCCTCGAATTGGCCTACACTGGCGAAAAAGTAAGGACGTAAATAAGCAAACCGCGAAAGAGTTGGGAGAGCCTTGGCCCCAGAACAGATAGCAGGGATAAATAAAAAAAAAAAATAATAATACTACACCGTCAACGTCAGGCAACCGTTGCTTGGATTAGAAATGAGAATGACCGCATGAGAACAGCATGAAACTAATTGTAAAGTGGAAAACGAGAAGCCGGCGTTTTAGCCAACTTTTTTAGCAAACAAGTATTAACTTTCTGGGAGAGGAAATTGATTTACAAAATAACCTACTTCAATTATGTTAATGAGGTGTCTCGTGCCCCAAATTTTCCAGCAAAAATAACATAAACCCGCACTTCACTTAAAAATGCATAATATAAATGATAAATCTCAGAGCAAAAGTAAAAATTCAGACGCTGCATTCAGCTCATATAAAATCGACAAATGAGACTAATCTACGTTTGAGGAAATCTCATTGTGCTGGGTATGCCTACTAAACACCTCTATTCAACAATACAGTCGGGTACAGATTAAGAATCCTATCAAGCACTATGCACTGGGTCGCTACGGGTTCCGATGCGAATTTTTGAATTTCGATTTTATTTAGTTCGATCTACCTATATTTTTACCGGAGGGTTAAATTATTTATGATAATAATCTTAAAATTATTAATTATATTACTAGATTATAATATTTACAATCTAAGTTCAATAAAAAATTGGCACATCATTACAGGACGGATATGGTAATTTTGATTGTAAAACAATTTTGTATTTTGCGATTAAGTATATCACGTGTAGAATTGTACACGGTCGACGTTAAGTTAATGTTGTGTGTATTTATTACTTTAATAATAACAACTGTTTATGATCGTAAAATAAAAAATTCTACTGAAAACGATAAAAATAAATCTAAACAAAATCAAAATGTATATAAAAATTTTGGTATTTTATGATTGGGCCAATTAATATTTCTAATCTTAAAGTGTAAGTTGACAAAAAAAGTTTAATTATTTTTGTATAAAGCATTGCTTATCACAAGTAAGGAACAATTGCATTGGCTTTGCATTGATAATAAATATTTTGTCTAAATAACTTTAAACTATTTTAATTTTTATATCGTATGTCATATCAGCTAATTCACGATCGGATATTTGTCCGCAAGCATGTGCAATTATTTTTGGATTCACAAAATACACCGGACCTATTTTCGGTTACATACGCTTCAGGATTTAAGAAAAATAATAAATTTATTTAAAGTTACATACCTTTACTATCGCCTCGGCTGCCTGCTGTATTTCTTTGAGATTTAATGGGTGATGCATCGCGAGAATCTCCCGGAGACTAAAATTATTTAGAAAAGGTTGGTCATAAAACTCTCACATTTTTAATATAATCCCTTACCTCAATATGTTTATGCCATAAAACACAACCGTATACGAAAACGATTGATAAAACTAGTTGTATAAGCAGCCATACTATGATATTCACTACCTGGGTACGTTCAAATAATTCTTTACCATTTTTGATACATAATGTTGCCTCCGAAACCATAATCGCACCATACACCCAACATTGTGTACCAACACGTTTACATCTCGTGTCTGTTATATAAATGTAATATTGTCGTACTGATGGTGCGGTGAATAAGCCTATTATAATTAAGCGTCCAATAACTATCGGATGCGATGGCGGCATTTCGAATATATGTTTTAGGAAGAATGTATTTAATTCGGTGACTTGCCAAAATATCACCAATTGGCATACGGCTACAAATCGCATATATGAACACTTTGGATCCAGCCAACGTACATGTGTCCAACTTTCTGGTGTGAATTGTAGCACAGCGCGCTTTATTTTACCGGATGTGGACGAAATATCTCTAAAAATGTAATAATTTAATGGATTTTGGTAAAATAAATATAAATCGCGTATATTACCGTATGCTTGCCCATTTATATTCTCTCATTTCAAGTATTTTGCAAATTTTTAGACCACACCAAATACCGAAACCGTTACATAACACAACATCGAGAATTAGGGCATCCCACCAGCATTCAATGAAATTTGGTAATAAATGAGCGAACGCAATTTCCGTGATTTCCCACATTACGGATATGGTCCATAAAATTCCCATATGTCTTATCAAAATGCCCTATAAATTTGGTTTTTATTTATAACTTGGATTGTACAGGAAAATTTAATAAAACTTACTTTAAATGCCCAGCCCAGAAAATGTCCCCAGGCAAATACATCGACGTGGGACCAAATTCGCTCCAAAGAAATGTCTGAACAATTGACACCATATTCCTATAATTAACAGAAAATAATCCGTTAAAAAAACAAATTCTTTGAAAAAGTTAGTAAGTTAAATGAACTGTAATTTCAAGAAGCTAAAAACCTATACGGCAGGGATCAACAAACAAGGTTAAGCCAAGATGCGCTTCAAACCACACCTTAGATAAAAATATTGTTGCCGCAGATTCAGAAACATTGAAACCATAAGTTTATATTTTCGAAAACTTTATCTAACGAGAAAAACGATTGTCATATAGAGTCCTTTGGGATGAGTTATTTAGTCTAAATAATGGCAGAATTCTGATACAGTTAGACATGGTTCAGAACTATAAACTTTCGAATCCTTACAAAGAATAAGCTCCTATTCCAGAACTTTAGAGCGTATTCCAAAAGTCACCTAAATATTCTCAAAATCTGGAGGTAGATAAATTAGAATTTTATATTCCAATAGAAGGAGGAGATATACAGATGAGCTAAGATTTGCTTACTTTTAAGTTAAGTCCACGAATCTTAATAAGCATTCACGAACTTCTCTAGATTAATATAAAATAAATAATGTAAATTTCGATTGGAATAAATTAAATAGGATATTACATACACAAGATAAATTTCATTTGATTTCGTTTCTAAAAGTTAATTCAATCTTTCATTGTATCCCTAATTAATTGAGCCTCGGACAGATATTTCTGAAAATTTAAAATAACATTGCATGGCATTCCTAAAACAGATAGTCAGTGTAGTTTGGAACTTATTGTTCGTTGTAATTCCCACTTCTACAGATTAAAAAACCTTTTGCTCATTCAAAATCATAAAATTGTATCTAATTCTAAACCGAAACAAATATGAGTTGATAGCCATTACAAGATTAAATTTATTATATTACCGTGATTTGGTTGGATTTGAATAAATAATAAAAGGGCAAGGTTAATATTCACAATTTTATAATTATAAGATACTGTAATTGTAAGATTTTGAATAGGCGAGATTTTAGTCAGTTATTTATTCAAATTGTTTAGTAAATCCAACGTTTTTTATTTGCTAGAAGCTCAGGCGCTTTCTAAACGTTGGCAGAAATGTTTCATCAAAATTTGGATAACGAAACCTTGTTTATGTAGCGCCAATCTAAATCAAACATTTTTAATCACACCGTGCGTTTTGCCTCTCGGCATGCTTCCTGTTTGCCTCTATGCACAAGTTCTGATCAATAAAATAAAATAAAAAGTAATTGTGACTATATGACGCATCAGACTTAGCACAACGATTTATTTGACGTTATTGAAAATGCATATGTTAATTATATATCGTGGAAAAACATAAAAAAAATTATTTACACGTGCTACCTAATTAAGTGTAATCTGCGACACTACCTTCGTCATTAGAAATAAAAGAAAAAGATTGAGTTTTTCTATATAAACAAAGTTCATTCCTAATCTACCACAATATAAATGTTATAACCGGATCTCTTCCTTATACTTCCGAGTCTAGTAATGCCCAGCTTTTTATCAGCAAAAATTCAATTAACACAAAACAGACTTAAATTGTTATCAATCCGCATATTAAGATCTTGAACTCCACGTGGAATAACCAAAACATGTGATAGCTCTATCGTACGATGCGTGTTTTTTAAATTATTGATTAAATAAATAAATAAAAAAAACTCTAAAAAAAAGGTTGACAACCTCTCATTCTCTTTCATGTCACCGATTCAAAGTAAAACGCAATTTTTTAAAGGGATAAAATATTGCAATCAACATACAGGCGCATTGCATAACTTTTTTTGTTTTTCTCTTACCTTTTCCATATTTATATGAAAATTTTCCAATTGTGGATCAAACCAATAAAATATACCCATTATTGTTTTATAATTTTGAAACATCAGGAATAATAGACCGAGCAGATATAAAACGGATAGTCCGAATAGTATACGCCAAAAGGCTGGATGTGGTCGGGTAAACGGCCCATTTGGAAATGCAATCACCGATATAATTAAAAAGAAAAATATTACGCATAGTATTCCAGCCCAGATATTTTCCTCAATTGTTGTTTCATCCCTACAAATATAAAATATATAAGATTAGCGTTTTTTAATTCAAAATTTACCAATAATTTTTAGATTACATCACACGAAATAAATTTTTGATCGAAAATTTTGAGGTTATGTACATGCAGTCACCTAAAATTTTTCGTTTCGAATAATTTAATTTGCAAACTATAATTTTCTTACCTAACAAATGCAAAATACATAACACCAACTATCGATACAGCCAAAAGCGTAATTGTATGTGGTTTATAAAAGAAATCTAGTGAAATATCGTCAACCGGCCGTTCGTTCATTACGACAAATGCATCCGAATTTAATCCATCATATGATGGATCCTTTTGCAACCCTTTTGTCATTTTATTTAAATAAGTTTGAACAATAAAAATGTATCTAATTTTAAATTATTTATGATTTTAATTACATATAGATGTTTAATTCACATTTATTATGCACAATTCCTTTAAATTCTCGTCATTCAATAATTTTCACAATACACTTCATGAACCATTGAACAACCGCGATAATACTAATCATAATCAAAAAAAGTCAAATGAAATAATGAATCAACGACCAAATCGATATACATGTGCGAATGGGAGATGCAAGATATTGACATGCTGGTGAGTGGTGCGAGACCCGTTAGCCAGAATGAGATAAACATCTGTTTGTTGTGATAGTTTTGCATGACGTGTTTTGAGATAAACTGCGCAAATTAAACAACCAAATAATATTAATTTTATATTTATTTAAAAAAATCAAATAAAACTTGAAACAATTAGTGCAGAGTCAAATATTTTAAAATTAGGTATTTAACTAGTCGGTCATATACGTGCTATTGCTGTAAATGTCAAATATGACAACTAAACCATAGGCAGCGCGCTTAATTACATGTCCATGAGATAATTTGGGCATTAATATTTTGGGTAACAATAGTGACAGTAAGCTAATGTGTGTTGTTTTGTTGTTGTTTATTATCACACAAAATGCTTTCTATTATCATTAAAAGCAATAAAATATTAAATAAAATTAATAAATTTAATTATTTATCAACATGTAGTGAATTGACAAAGTCCGATGTAATAGAAACCCGTGATGAACAGCGGTCGGTACTTAAACCAAATCCCGAATTAAATTTAGAGGAATTTGTGCCCCATCTAAGACCAACCTTTAATTTGGCCGCTTACGCAAACCGTTCAGAAACACTTACCAAGTTATTGGAGTTGGGTGTAGATTTATTTAAAATTGAACGACGAAAAGGATTACCCGAATTTATGTTAAAATTAAAATTCGAGGAGAATATCAAAGAGCATCTAATCTTCCTTACCGATAATGGAATGAAGCCGGAACTATTAGGGAAATTTATAACACGAAATCCTTTAATATTTAAAGAGACACTAGAAAATCTTCAAATACGTATTAATTATTTGGAATCGAAAAATTTCGATAGCGCACAAATCACAAGGGTTATCACGAAAGATCCATTTTGGCTTATGTTCCCCACTAAGAGGATCGATAATCGATTAGGATTTTTCCAAAAAACGTTTAAACTAACTGGAGATGAAATGAGGATATTAGTAACAAAGGAACCTAGATTAATCACATATAATTTAGAACATATCCGAAAAAATCACTTTTCGGTTATTGAAGAAATGGGATTCAATCTCGAAGAGACAAAAACGTTATTACTTAGCAAACCAAAACTATGGATGATTGGTAAGCCTCATTTAAGTCACTGGTACCAAATGTCTAACTGCTTCTTTGTTTTAGATCGAGAGCATCTCTTAAATCGATTTGATTATGCCCATCACAACATGAAACTTTCCCACCAACAAATACTAAAAAACCCCGAAATTCTAGCATGTCGAGAAACCCGTTTAGCAGAACGCCATGAATTCCTGGCCGAACTAGACAAAGTCAATTATAATCCATCACATGATCTTTATGTCAGCCCAAAACAATTAGTCGAAGGAGATGATGAATATTTTGTGCACAACACGGCCAAATCAACAATGAAAATATACGAAAGATTTTTAAAATCTCGATAAATTTTATTTAATAATAAATCAAACTGAAATAAAAATTGATTCTGTGTAATTATGTGATGCACTCGAAAATAGACAATTCGCCGTTTAATTTACTTTGCCAATCTCTATTTTTGTTTTAAGCAAGTGGTTGTGTAGGAATGAATCAATAATTCCAGCAACAACATGTATTCCGCCAATAATCACAATTATATTTGTCAAAAAATGACTAATTGATCTGAAAATGGAATAATAAGTAAGTTTAAATATGTACTAAATTTGGTTACTTACTGTCGGCTTTCTGTATATTTAACCATAAGTGGGGATAATTCATAGCTGAAAAATATTCCGGGCATTCCCGTTTCACCACTAACGACAGATATCACTTTTTGATGTCGCGTAACGGAAAATTGATTTGAATGAATTTTTGTACCATTACCCGTTACGTACATGGTAGGAACAATTTTTATGTAGTACTGAAACATCATAGCACCTGAAAGCAAATTAATTTATACTTATTTATTTATTAATTTATTTGAATTTACCTAGTAAACTACGCAAGAAAAATAGGTAATCTAAATCGCGTTGCTTCCATTTACGTGAATAATACATCAGGTCAATTCAATGCAATGGGTGTATATTAATTAAATTTACCGGCTTTTTATTTTTTAATGCAATTAGAGCAATTATTTCAAAATAACAAAAATAAAAGAAATTGACAATAAGGCATAAAATGGTTGTCAACCTTATTCTAATGTGTTTAATTAGAGATAAAAACTTGTAGGAAACTATGCCTCAACTCAAACGAGCCCAACTGATAAAACGTACATATTTAACAATGTTAACGCGGTATCCACGCCTATTAACCAACCCAGCATCGAGAAATCAGATGCAGTTTTTGTCAGAAAAACCATAACCTCTTACAAAACCATAAAATAATCCCTAATAGAAAGTGAGACAGACGTGCCAAGTGAATAGCCAAGAAAACTATGTGACCACTCAACCAGATGCTTCTTTATGGATTTTTTTTTATATATTTTTTACTTTACAATATTTGGCGTCTTGGGTATTTGCAATTTCAGAAGTACCAACACAAAAAAAAATTAAACTTTCGTGTCATTTTTTGTCAAACGCAATTTTTTTAACAAAATTATTAATAATAATTATAAATGCGGTGAATTAAAGATACCGGCATTTTAAAATAAATAAACGATATTATAACTAATCTCAAGAGTTAAAATAAATAAATTGGATATTGTATTACTGATAATACTCGAAATACAAGAGCAACAAATTCATCATGCCTGTACCTTCGGGAGCGTATCAACAACATGGGCAACCCAGCTGCTTCGATCGCATGAAAGTGGGTTTTGGAATTGGATTTTGTGTCGGTATGGCTAGTGGAGCATTATTTGGTGGCTTTACAGCTTTAAGGTATTATTATAAATTGAGGTTATATTAGAAGTGAGTGTTTATTACGCAATACTCCTTTATAATTTCCAGATACGGTCTTAGAGGACGGGAACTAATAAACAATGTGGGCAAAGTTATGCTACAGGGTGGTGGAACATTTGGAACATTTATGGCAATAGGCACGGGAATAAGATGTTGATTTATTTTTAATTTAGAATTATGTTATAGAACTGAGAAAGGGAAGATAAATAAAATCAAGAAAAAAACATACCTTCGTCTGCTGTTACTTGCAATGTATCTAAGGGATGAGTATTAGCGAAATTTATTCGTTCGCCAAAAGAAAGATGATTGATTACGTGTGATGTGTTAAACGTTGTCGAGGAGAAAGGCTGCACATCATGAATATGAATATGATTAAGAGAGAAACTTTTACCGGGCGCCAAATGAAAACTTCCACCCATCCTGTTAACTTCCATTTGTCCATACACTTGGCAACCCTCATCAAATGCGGCTTTGGCTTTTTGCTTATCTTGCATCTTTTCGTCTTTGCACTGTTCGAAGTCCTCCATAATTGGATTCCACCGTTTCTCTCGATAAGCATCAATGACATCCTGGCATGTATTACAACATTGTGTTTCATTCTTTTCAGCCCCATAACAACTTCCACATTTGGCCAACGCTGTCGTTTCATTCACTGAAAGTTTGTCTGTACTTGACGGGGCCTTTGAAATTTCCTCCTTTATCGGAGATTCAATTGGATTCCCATGCAAATCTAACCGTCTTTTGTAGACATTATGTTCTATGTGCAAATGCTGATCTCCAGCCGAATCCATTGCATCTAAACTAACGTCTAGAATATAAAAACTATGAGTAATTTAGACCACAAGCGTTTTACAATAGACTTCCTTACAATCACACGATATTTTTGGAATATAAACGTCTAAATTAATTTTTAATTTATGATTTCTTGTGGTATCTACAAATAATTCTTCTGTAATAGTGTAAGCTGTAAATGCTCTAAATTCCGATACTATTAGACAAATCATTACAATATAGCTAATAATGGTAACTGAAATTAAAAGAATTCAAATTAATTTTAACTAGGATTTAAGGTGATTTGTAATGTGATTCCGATTACCAGCCGCACCGCCAATAGTTTTGTCACTCGCCTCCTCCAATGTTTTCGGGTAGGCGTCCAACTTTCTTAAGAAATTTGTTAAATGCATACTTTTGATTGTGCTTTACTTTAAATAAACTATAACTTAAGAGATTTCAGTGGTTAATTAAACTATATAAAACTAATTTTTGTTTCTGTCGTTAATCTGTCATGTTTTTTTATTTTGGTACACGTCAAAATTAATTGGTTTACACCGATCCGGTATTATTATCAATAATTGATACACCCAAAAACAGAGGAGCTGACGATTATAAACCATTATTACCCAATAAACAAATATCATAAAGCCAGTATAGGAACCATGCGCAGATTTTAGCGAGAAAACAAGATGTAATTTTTTTCGATTAAACTGCAAATATACAAATTTTGTCCATGCGATCAACATAAAAACTCAATAAATTTAGTCAAAATTTGATCAGTACATATGGAGGGTACATATAAAAAAATAAAAACTCGATATGTTAAGTAAAATCATTAGATTCGGAGCTATTTGAAAAATAAAATAAAATAAATTTTATTTAAAAATACACAATTTTTGTATATTTAATTTTATTTATTTTTCTAAAAACAAAATGACCTTAGAAAATGGTGTGCATGATAATGTATCTTTTCAGTCACATTCAATTGGATGAGTAGATCTCTTCAAACCTAAATGGAAATCGTATTCAGACAAATTTATTGTAATTAAAACTAACATCATCTTACTTTTTATCAGGTATAGGTATATCAAAAGAATTAATCGAGCTCACATCATTTCCCGTAAAATTACAATGTGATAAATTTTAATATTAATGGCACTCGGACTAGACGAACAACACCCATTTTGTTGATTAAATTAAAAATATATATATTTGTTATAATAAACATGTACATTTATACGAGTTCATGTCTAATAAAAATTTCTTATAAATTTCATACACTATTTTAATTATTTACACAAATAAATAAAAATTTAACCATGAATGCGAAATGTCAAATTGAAAAAAAATTACACAAAATTTCAATGTAGATATTAGTTTAAATTGGATTTTCGAGAGAGAAATAATAAAACAATACAAAACATAGTGTGTCTAAATACAAAATAAAGGTTTAAGTAGTAAAGTAATTTAGTAATAAAACAAATTCCAGTCCATTTTTTAATTTGATTTGATTTTTATTTATTTTTCGAAAAATATGAAACAAATTTTTGTGTGTTATATGTATAAAATAAACGCTTCGAAGAAATAAAAATTCTTAAGTACATTTTTAGTTATAATTAATTATTTTTTTATAATATATAAATTTATAATTAATTATTATTATTTATGACACTCGTGTGTGTAAATTTTTCCATTTAACAACATATTTTTGCATAATTATTTGTGTAAATTATATTGCATACGATGCGAACTATGCGGAGGCATTTCAAAAATGATCTTTTTTGACAATATTTTACATCTATGTATTTATCGATGACGAGACGACTTATTTTGAAGCCATTCAAAATGAAGCCCCGTGTGAAATGGCTCATTAGCTGATATTTAGAGAACAAACAGAAAAATTTTGTAACGGGTGGGCCCATCTACCGTTTGCAATTTCAACTATCAGTTATTTCGAGTGTGGCACCACTTACGCCATTCGTATTATGCCAGAAAATTAGTTTAATGTTTGACATTTACGAAATGGGTCGCTTTACACTTGAACAAAATTCGGAAAAATTGAAAACTTACTTCCAAGCCGCCATTCCACACTTTGATTCTTTCATCGTGATTCTTTCCTCGTTTCCTTCCCTTTCACCGACAAACTAACAACAGTTTGTGGATAAAGGGGAAGAAAACGAGGAATCAATCACGACGAAATAATCAAAGCGTGAAATGGCAGAAAGTGATATCTTCTGGGTTTATACCCAAACTGTACAATTTTACGTGTAAAATTCAGTAGAAATGAAAGCGGTTTGTGAATCAATTTGTGAAGTGAGTTCGTGAAACTGGATTGTTATTGCTGTTGCTCAGAATGTTTCCATCAACATCAACTCGCAATCGTGCTCAAGAATTTAACATTTCACGCAATTCTGTGATGAGAATTTTGCATAAAGACTTCGGTACAAAGGTGTACAAAGTTCAAACAGTGCAGGAGCTGAAGCAAAATGACCATCCGCAACCTTTTTGGTTCGTTTATTGGGCTGTGAAACGGTTGGAAGAAAATGAGCATTTTTACCGAGAAATCATTTTTTTTTCAACAAAGCTCAGATTTCACCTCGGAAGCTAAGTCATCAATTGTCGCATTAGGGGCTCAGAAAATCCACATGTAACCAGAAAGAGGCCGATGCATCCACAACAATATAATGTTTGGTGAGGATTTTGCACCGGCGGCGTCATTGGTCCATTTATTTCTAAAATGAGCAAGGAGCCGCCCTTTCAGTCAATAGGGAGCGTTACCGAGTCATGAAAAATGATTTTTGGTTATCCATAATGCAAGAGGAGGACACACACGACATTTGGTTTCAACAGGATGACGCAATTTGCCACACAGCAAACGCAACAATCGGTCTTTTGCACACTATCTTCGGGGATCAAATAATCAGCCGTTCGATTTTTTTTTTTTGTGGGGTTAAGGATAAGTGTTACGCTAACCATTCAGAAACTAACTGAGAATTAAAGTGTCAAATCTAAGTTGCCATTGATAAGATAGGCGCCCATCAAATGAAAATGTTCTGATAAATTGGGTTGACAGAGTGTGGTACTGTTAAGCCAGCCAGAATGAACTTGTCTCTAATAAAACAAACCGCTTTGAAAAATAATTATTCGTCTTTGAGGTAGAGCCAAATTAAATTGCAAACGTTAGATGGCCAACCATTACCTCGCAAATGTGCCAGAAAAATAAATTTTTATTCGGCTGACCGTGAACGTCGTTTATTTATCTTTAATTGTGATAGATTGTTTCTCATTTTAAAGATAGATTTCATTTATAACTTTACATTTTCCGCTAAATAACTTTAATTTGACGATCATCGTTTAATATATAGAGCAAAGTTTAAGTGTAGGCATGAAAAGTAGACGACATAGAGAAGCAAAAACGAATATGAAACTACTCTTCATGCATACACACATATTTTCATCTATATTATACGTCGATCATCAAATTAAAGTCATCCATAGCGGAAAATGGTAAAATTCTGAATAAAAACTACCTTAAAAATGTAAAACAATTTATCAAAATAAATAAACAAAGTTTATACTATTTTCATAGCATTTGTATAAAAGTTTTTTTCGTGAAGTTTTTTGGGCCTACATACATACAAAATCTATATATCGAGATATGACCGGCCACACAAGCACTGATTGTACAAATTATTTTCTACATTGTTGTATTGTACAGAAGGGAAAAACCGCACAAAACATTATCGATCTTGTTCGTCAAAGAGAAAAGATAGACAAATAGAAAATAGAAACACCTGTGTGTACGTGTGTGGTTGATGAATCTTTAAAAATAAATAATAAATATGTTAAAAAATGAGTTGCGAGGTTTTGCTGAATATATTCTAACAAAATCAAATTAGAATAAATTAATTGGAATATTTACTGGTATTTCCAAAACCACTGCTTAATATCAAGTAAATTTATAAAAATCCTTTAACAAATCACGAAAGATTATTTTTACATTAAGTTCATTAGGATCTATGTCTACAGATAATTAATGTCTAAGGAGAATAGGAAATCGAAATATTAACACAACCTTAGGTTAGTCGGCACTAAAAAAAACTTTTTCTTGCATAATATAATTTTTTTAAACTTTAATTGAATATTCATTGGTATTTAATATTTATTGAAATTGGTCTTAAAATAATTAATTTTATGATAACTTGTTTGAAAATAAATAATAATGAAGTATGCATACTTCATGGTTCAGTTCGAATTTTAATTGATGCTTCTCTTAAGATAAAAGCTAAAGAGGCAAAAGCCATTCGGAAAAAATTTTGCATTGGGGCATAACTAAAATAAAGAAATATGGTGTCAATAAATTTGACTATACTTTGGGTAAATAGGAAGAGTACGATTACTAATAAGTTAAATGAAATTTTGCTCATTAATTTTGTTTATGCAACACAAATTTTAATAAAAACTTTACTTTTTAATGATCATCGTAATATTGTGTGTTAACGACTAATGGCGCTATTCCATGGAGAAAACAGAAAAATTTTGCTGAACATCGGACAAAGACAAGAACTAAAATTTACATTAGAGCGACTGAGACACAACATTTTTATTTTATGGTAGAAAAAATTGGGGAAATTTTGAAATCAACAAAAACTAACCTTAAATTATTTAAATAAATAACTAAAAATCTTTATTTTTAATAATTGACAATTATTTTATATCCTAAAAATTAGTAAACAATTTAATATCATTTTGGCGATGAACACAAAATATTATTGTTTAATTATTTTGGTTAATTTACGAAAATATCTAAAAAGTATTCTGCTATAAAATATGGAGGAGAAATGTTTGACAAGTTCGTAAATTAACCTCAAATTAATTTATTTGTTACTGCTCAAAGCATCAAAAAATGTCTTAAACATTTTAAAACGCAAACAAATTACGTAATAAATTAGATAAATTTAACAAAAATATGTAGTACATAATAATAAATCTAATAAATAAGTTTTTAAGTTAAAAATTTGAGTGCTGCTGTGTGATACTTATAATGGTTACTCTAACGAAAGCGTCCTCTCAAACGTCATTTCATATTCAAAACACCGTTGCCCACAGTAAACGAGCTAGATTTGATCGTGAATTTCATTAAATGACCTAATTTGTTTTGTGTTTCTTTTGTAGAATGACGATGAAGAGGAAAGACGACGAAGTAGATGCGGTGATCAGTAGTGCGAGTGCCTAGTGTAAATGTTTCGGTACTGGACAATAATGAGGAGTTGAAAGTTTGTTTGCAACAGTTCATGGACAATGTAAATGGTGATGATTGAAGATCGCTTGGCTTCAAATTAATCTGTGTTTATATATTCGTTAAAATAAACAAAGAGAATGCATATCATACAAATTTAATCGATACATTGGCCTATTTGGTTACAGGCCATCGTAAATATGTCAAACATTTCAAAGCAGTTTGTGCCTCAATGGAAGTATCGTGTAAAATTTATGGTTACCGGGTTGCTATTCTGCAAACGAAGTGATTTGAATCTCCTGGAGGTATATCTCGTATGAATGTCGGCGATAAAAAAAGGCGATGATGGAAATGAGAATGAGAATTAGCGAGAGTACTAATGATGTGCAGGATCCAAAAGCAAAGACCAAGGCTAAAGCAAAAAAGCGACGTCAACAAAATTTCAACCGTAACAAAATGTAAAGGAACGATAAATGGTAAACTAGATACGGTATCTTTCTTGGATCCCGTATTTGCCGATATAAAATCCAAGTTTAGCGATATGAATAGTTCGAGTGGAGCTTTTCTAAATACGCTGGAATCGAATAACTCGGAAATTTTATTTGATTACGATAATCCGTACTGGGATAATACACCAGATGAATTTAGTATTAGTGATAAGCTGTGCGACATAAATAAGTACGTATTTGGCTGGAAACATCTAAGTAAGGAATTGCTCTATAACGATCGATCTTTTTATTTTCAGAATGCTCCAATCAGATGATAGTAACATAAATTTGGATGACAGTGACAATAATAATTGTCGCTGTCACAATAATAATGGATTTATGGATGATGATTTTCATAATCAAGCTGATATAGAGCCATAAGAGACGGAACTATCGCGTATGACATTCGCATACGATGCAAATGCCGAAATTGAACAAATGCGAGAGTTCCGAACAAATTGTCCAATTGAATTGGATCACAATGAATTTTCCATTGAAGAACTCGATACAAATACAGTGGCGGGTGCTAAACGCACCCAAATCGTTATTGATTCTAAAACTACCCGTAAAAAATCATCACACAAAATCATCTACCCGTAAATCATCACACAGACGACGATAGATTATGGAATGAATCTAAAAACCAGTGTGGAAATAGCAAATGTGATTGGTAAAGAAAAAGAACTCGATAATAAAGAGGAATTAGGTGAAGACATTCCAAACGGAATGGAGAATAACGATGATGTGTGCGACAGCAATACCGATTTCTAAAATTATCATATACGATGATGAAAACTCAGTTCTAAATTAGCTTGAGCAATTTAATGTCACAAAATAATTTAGGGCCGCAAAAAGTTTGTTTAAAATACTCTACTCTCATGTATTTGATATTTATAATTTTGTTTATTTTTAGATCGAAAGAATTGTCATACTGTATGGTACCAAAGCCAAAATCATAAATTTGAAACAGTTAAAACTGTCGTGTTTTAAAGTCGTAAATGAACTATCATAAGAACAATTGGTCCACCAGCTGTCGGATTTCGTTAAAACATATCTCAAGGAAGTACACGTCATTTAAAGAATAATAACGAGTTATACGATAAGGGGTATCAACGAGCGATGTGCTAAAAGAAAATTCATCCGTGCCTATTGCATTCTCGGCCATATTGCACCTGAAGACAAATAGCTATTATTAATACGTAAAGTTAAAGATTAATTTTAATGATTTTGAATAAAATATTTCTCATATGTAAATCCTGAGTTTTTAATATGCATTTTGTATACGGTGTAACGTGATATGCATCTAAGTGGAATGTTTGTTTGAAGTCGTAGGAACCATTTGTCTACCCAGTTAAAATACAATGAAGATTGTATATCATAGCAATATGACCAGCAACAGAAACGTGTATATATACATATATATATAAGAAATATAAAAGTGCCCATATTAAAACTTCCTAAAATATAACTCGGTGGCTGCACAAAACCATCAATTAATCTATAATTCGGTAAAGTATACTTACTTACGCAATAAAACCACTCAATCAAAATTTTGTTTTCTTAGATCAGCTGCTTAGCAAAAATTAATTGTGAAATAATACAACAATCTTAGTTTTTATTATTATTTTATTTAAAAAAAACGTTTCGAAGAAACAGAAATAAAAACCGACACTTAATAACCTTTTACCTTCATATTCGATGTCTGGCAATTCAAATTCGAAAAAAAAATTGTGAAGCGTGTTGTAAGTCGCTTGTCGTTTTGACGATGACGTTCTCCAGAACCACAACTGTTTTGTTACCTAAAATATAATAAAATACAGTATTATTAATATTGTGTTTCGAAGTAAATACATTTTATTGAGAAATAATTTCTTCTGGACGACATGAAAACCGAACAATTTTTACTCGGTACAAAATTTTTACAATAAACAATAATACAATGTTTGCAATTATTTCGCAATAACCGGATAAGTAGCTTCGATTGTTTTACAACTATCAAATAATTAAGATTTAAGATTTTCAAGATTTAAATTTTTAAAATTCAGTGCCGTTAAAATTACAGTAGGAACTATGGATTTTCAAATTTCACTTTTCACAAACTAGAATATCAAATAACTAATAATTAATTAAATTTATTTTAACTAAACTTACCGAATTTTTCCATTTTTATTAAATTTTAATATGTTTATTATTTACCGCAGGAGAATAAAAGTTTTTCTTTACAAAAACTAACCACAAAATAAATACAAATACAAAAGTTTTTAATCTCTTCTCACGCACTTGACACTATAAAAATTTGTATAAAATAAAATTAAAAAGGAGTAGGGATTTTTTTTTCGTTTGCTTGCTATAAAAAATACTCGAGTTGATATTTTTTATGAAAAATTTATGGCAACACAACAACAATTTGCTCAGCAAGCTATAATCGGATATGCCCTTCTCCCATATAGTCGATCTATATTTTTGTCTCGTTTTCGTTTTGCTGAGACAATATTTTTTTCTCATGGAATAGGGCCATAAAACAATACATTTATACCAAGAGAACAGCAAAAAATAATTAATTTTCATTAGAACCCAATAAGCGATTAAAGCGAATTCTTCAAATGTTCCCTTGAAATTATTTCAGGAACAACATCAAGTTGCAAGCTGTTATTGCGCAATTTTACTATTAAAAGTATGAGCAATTTTCCTTACATACTTATTATAGTTATATCAAAGAGTATGTAATTACAATGAATAACGAAAAAAAGGAAACATTTTCATCAAAGAATGCATGAGTGATGCAATTTAAATGTGTTAAATAATACACTTACGCATTTTTATTTTCCGAAAATTGTCGTTTTCTCTCATAGTCACGAGTATGACCATATTTGATGCAAATAAAAAAAATTGTTGTATAACCCATTTAAAGGAGAGTTCAAACCCATGTATAGGGATGAACATCTTTCATTTGTTTCGTTACTCCTTATAACATTACATACTCTTTCGTTATATGCATTGGGGGTTTCCGTTTTACAACTCAACAACTGTAGGTATACAGAATGTTTTATTACTCAAATTTGTTGAGAGGGTAAACTGCAATACCACTCAAGAGAATTTATGTCCCTTGGGTAAACGTCAAAGACATATTCATAATTATAAACATATTCGTTTCTGAGGAGCTTCGTAAACGTTTGAAATAATTTTTTAAGTAAAAATGTCTTTGGCTGACGAATTATTGGCCGATTTAGAAGAGGATGGTGGCGATGATTTATCCGAGCTAGTAAAAGAAGAAGAAAATGAAGAGGAAAGAATTATTTACGCGAATGCTGTGGAACAAATGGAAGTAGATGTTAAAGTGGAATCAGTACGAGATCTATGTAGACTACGGTATTCAGATCGTTTAACCAGCATATTGAAGCGCATAGGAAACTATATAACAAACCCAAGATCATCATATGAACTTATTGGAAGTGTAGAGTCTGATCCGGAATATCAGTTGATTGTGGAATCGAATAACATCGCTAACGATATTGATAATGAAATAAGTAAATATCACAATATCTTGAATTTAAAATTTAGATTTCCTAATTTCTTTATTTTACAGCTCTCATTCATCGTTTTATAAAAGACAAATACCAAAAGCGGTTCCCGGAACTGGATTCTCTGATTGTGGGAGAAATGGACTATATCTGTACAGTTAAAGAACTTGGAAATGATTTGGAACAGGTTAAGAAAAATGAGGTACTTCAACAAATACTTACACAAGCCACCATTATGATCGTCTCAGTTACTGCTTCAACCACCCAAGGGTAAACATAAATCATTTTTAACCCTACATTTGTACACTAAAATTTCTAATTTCTTTGTAGAGTGCATTTGACTGAAGAAGAGATTGCGCAAATAAATGAGGCTTGCGAAATGGCCGTCGAGCTGAATAATTTTAAAACTAAAATATACGATTACGTTGAAAGTCGAATGACATTTATCGCGCCAAACTTATCGATAATAGTGGGAGCTTCAACTGCTGCTAAACTATTGGGTATAGCCGGCGGATTAACAAAATTATCAAAAATGCCCGCCTGTAATGTACAAGTTTTAGGTTCACAGAAAAAGATCTTATCAGGATTTTCTAAAGTCGCTATGCTACCTCATACTGGATTTATATACTATGCCCAAATTGTACAAGATACACCACCTGATTTAAGGCGTAAAGCGGCCAGGCTGGTTTCTTCTAAATGTACACTAGCTGCTAGAGTGGATGCTTGCCACGAAAGCATTTATGGTGAAATAGGGCAACAATTCCGTGAAGATATCGAAAAAAAGTTGGATAAGTTACAGGAGCCGCCTCCAGTTAAATTCGTAAAACCTCTACCGAAGCCGATCGAAGTTAGCAAGAAAAAGCGAGGGGGCAAACGCGTGAGAAAAATGAAGGAACGCTACGCTATTACGGAATTTCGGAAACAAGCAAATCGGTTAAATTTTGGTGAAATAGAAGAAGATGCTTATCAAGAAGATTTAGGGTACTCGCGCGGAACGATAGGCAAGACTGGAACAGGCCGCATTCGTTTACCTCAAGTGGATGAAAAAACTAAAGTTCGTATTAGTAAAACGTTACAAAAAAATCTACAGAAACAGCAAGTATGGGGTGGAAGTACTTCAGTGAAAAAACAAATTTCTGGAACAGCATCAAGCGTAGCATTTACTCCATTACAAGGTTTGGAAATTGTAAATCCTCAAGCGGCAGAGCAAAAGGTGTCAGACGCGAATGCGAAATATTTTTCAAATACATCAGGATTTTTATCTGTTGGAAAACGAACAACATAATTTATAATAAAATATAAAATATATTGTAATTTACTAAAAATAAAATATTTAACTTCATTACAGTGGCACAAAGTACTCCTATAAGTACACATATCAAAAGTGTAAATGGAACACATGGATTTGTTTCTAGGAGATATCGATTGCACATAGAATGGGCGCATTCAGGACCGCCAACTGTTGGCATCGTGATTCGTGAAATCATCGCCAATTTGATTTCAAAATTTCATAGTACTAAACATTTTCATAACGTTGGCTTTGATTTTACTCAACATGTTCCCAACTGTTGGGTGCCCTGAATGCGCCCAATATAACAAAAATTAGCGATAACGGTAAAAACGGTTACACCCGATTACACTAAGTAGTCGAGTCGTTTCAAGTGACTATAAAAATCTGCTATTTGTATGCAACATTAGCCAGTTGCTATGCCAATAAGTGACTTGAGACGAAAGAAACAATTAAAAACTGTCATTTCGAGTTGTGCAATTTTGAAGTGACTAGAACAATCATAAATTACCCCGATTGTCGTTTGAAGTGACTACGATAATAAACAGATATTTTGGCGAGGTAGCCGACTACGATTTCATATTAAATGTCACTTAAAACGACCTGACTAGCGTGATCGGGGTGTTATTGTAAATATTATTATGGAAGAAAAACAAGAATTTTGTCCAATTCATTTGTTATTTTTTAATGAATTAAAAACATTTAATTGGTACTGATATTCCTTCTTCATAGATTGACATCTTCTGGGCATAGAGCTAATCAACGAATCGAAACTGTCTTGTGGAATTTGTCTCCAGTGATCTTGAAGGAGATTGCATAGTTAGTTGACTCGCGTTATTATTGATGCTAAACGTGGCGAGATTTATTATCATTTTAGATTCATTTTGGTGCGGAGATATTTTTTCGAAAACCGAAAAATGGCGAATTCCTTTAAGCTATATATTTTATAAAAAGTATATTTAATAAAAAAATAGCAAATATTTACTAAAATTATTACACATAAAAAACAAACTGATCTCCACAAACGAGTAATTCTATTCATAGAAAATACTTTTCGAACGCCGCACGCAAAAACAAATTAGTTTACGTTTTCGTTAAGAATTTAGCTTACACATTTTTGTTTTGTTTTGAGGGTATGTACTTAAATTTGCAGTGTAGACATTTTGGATTCACCTAATAATTTTTCTTTCAATTCTGGTCGATAGGGTGAAACGTCAAATTTCAAAACAAATCGTTTTGGTTACAAATTACATTTCTAAAATGGTATTTTATTTATATTTGTAAATTAAAACTATATTAATATTTATATTTTTATAAACATTTTAGTCTGTAACACTTAATACCGATGTTGGTGAAATAAAAATCGAATTATTTTGCGAAGACTGCCCAAAAGCGTGTGAAAACTTTTTAGCACTATGCGCCAGTGGGTATTACAATGGAAATTTATTTCATCGGAACATAAAAGGTTTTATTGTACAAACCGGAGATCCAACAGGTACTGGCAAAGGAGGTAATTCCATTTATGGTAAAAAATTTGACGACGAGTTCAAAGAAAATCTGAAGCATAATGAACGTGGCATGGTTTCAATGGCAAATAATGGTCCGAATACCAATGGTAGCCAGTTTTTCATTACATATTCAGCACAATCGCAGTTGGACTTGAAATATACACTTTTTGGAAGGGTAATTGATGGTTTCGATGCACTTGATGAGTTGGAAAAATTACCGGTGAATCCTAAAAATTATAAACCTTTACACGAAAAACGAATTAATAGTATTACTGTACATGCAAATCCAATTGCGGGCTAAGTATATTTAATATTTTAAATAAATCATCTATGTTTAATTAATTAAATTGTATTAATGTTTTGTACTTTATGACTAGCAATCAGAAACACAGAATTAGATTAAATAGTTTACTCTATTAAACATATCCCATGTTGTCTAGTGGCTAGGATATCTGGCTTTCACCCAGAAGGCCCGGGTTCGATTCCCGGCATGGGAATTTTTTAAAATTTGCATCAGTAATTTTTGGCATTGAGAATGTTAATAAGTAGTATGTTTAAATTACTTTATTATCATAAGAAATTCACAGCGGTTCTAATTAGTTTTCCTTTTGGACCTGATCTGAGTTAATATACCAAAGGAACAATCTTGTCAAACGTTTCTGGTAGTTTTACGTAGTTATTCTCTTTTGGTAAAATTACTTCCCTAATTTTCACTAACACGTCAGAGAATTTTTGAGCATGTGAATTACCGCCAAGCCGTCCGTATGCCCTCATGTTGACTGTCAGACGCCCATAAATTTGCAAAAATATTGATGTTTACCTTTTGATAAAGCTTTAGTCATTATATCGGCCGCCTGTTCATCCGTTGCCACATAATCCGTCTATGTGTCCATCCACCATCAGTCTATCCGTCATGGTCTATGGAATTCCGGATTTTTGATGAGCATATTGTCGATAACGCCACTGGCTCTTGGCGTTCTGAGCGCGTACTTATAATTCCATTGCTAATCATGAATATTTACCCGGACGTCGACCGTTTGGTTTTGATGTCTCCTGCATAGCCTGCGTTTTACCACATTCACATGCGCTGCCGCTGGTTTCTCCAAGTGTCTTGCATTGCCAACAGCACAACTGATGCCTGGTCACGTTGCCACGGCAAATACATTAAGCAGCAGATCACTTCGTGATACGGAAAATAGATTTATCCATTCGCTTCAAAATTGCTAAGATTCTGTACACTGTCCGATGAAGTTGCCATCGAATAGCATTCTGCCATGCCAAAACGCTTGAGTACCTTCTGTACATACGCCTGCTGATTCACATGAATTGATAAATTTCTCGTGCAAATCTTCGTTCAGAAAAGCTGGTTTTATGTCGAACTGCTGAAATTTCATTAGTTTTGATGCTGCCAACGCCAGAAACTTAACCACAGGACTGAACGCTTCTGTGTAATCGTTGTCTTACCCCGCACTATCAATCCTGCTTGTGATCTTAGTTCTTCGCTGATTGGTAACGTGTTCTGCCGCTACATAATACGTTAAACGCCGCGCCGCTGTAATGTTATTTCAATCACGCAAATGACGTTCAACGATATTCCTCTTATCCAGATCGCATATTGTACCATGTTCGGTTGGTTGCGCTGGCGTTCTCACAGTATCTTTCACCTCTGATTCATTCACCTCTGATTATCTATCACCTTCGTGTTTCCGTCGGCCTTGGTTGGTCAGTGCAGCCATTGCTTCTTCCAGGAAAAAGATCACGTTACGAGCTAGTTCAATTTTGTTCGTCTCCGGATTTCACACTAGATACGATTTCGATTGATTATCATGTCGGACGAGCATACACTTGATTGCTTTATGATCCAATCTTTGGAACGTACATAAACATAAGCCTCTGACCCAAAAATCGGCAAATGATCGATTATTGCACTTTTACCATAAATCATAAGATGATTTCTCAGGCACTGTGCTCGTTCCCGTTCGATTCAGTACATGCACCGCCAAATTGACAGCTTCCGCCCATTTCATTGAAAAACTTTTCCAATTCCGCATTGACGAACTCTGTCCCGTTGTCTTTGCGAAATTGGCACATCTTGTGTCCGTTCTCGTACATTAATTGTATTATCACGAATTTGATCTTTGCTGTTACCTCCGAGTCTTGCTTCTTAAAGTAACGTAACAAAAATGTGAAATATCGTCCTATAAAAGCAAAAAAACCTCGAACATCTCCTGCCCTTCCTCTTCACTCATAACTTCCGTATGCAATCATTTTCACGTGTTTGGCGTTCTGGTGTTCGGGTCGTTCATGTCATGCGTGAAGTGAAATTTTCTTGATCGCCACATTTGTGGTGTCCCCATCGAACTCCGATGATTCCCAACTTTGAAACAGCCTGCCACTGCATAAATGTTTCCATTATTCAGTAGACCGCAGCGCCTGCTATTCGAATACAATCGATAGTCACTATACATGACCTTTCCCAACACATCCACCATGCGTCTTCAAATTCATGAATCACCGTCGAACGCAGGAATGTTGATATTGCCTTTCTTCGAGCCATGACCTATTCATCATTTCCCATATGTGTGACAATGTCTCCACAAAGTTCTCAAACCATTCATGTCGATGACACACATGGTCTCTAGCTCTCGAGTCCAGCACCCAAGTGTAGTTGCCTCCATTTGATGTCGAGCCATGACACAGAAATGCTTCGTCAAAAACATTTTTCTGTTTCTTGTTATCTGAATTGTTTTTTCTATTCTTCTGTGTATATTCGCGTTTACAATGACCACTCATGTCACAATGAAATAATTTGCTACTACCGCCCTTACCTTTTATTTTGTTGTTCTATTCCGATGAAAGATCTTTGTTTGAATTGGAATTCCTCTTCGAAAAATGGTTGTTCGGACTCGTTTAGTTGGAAAATACATCAAAATCTTTTTCATAACCATCGAATCGAAAACCACTTCACCTCAATCCTTTAATGATTGAACGACTTCCTAGTTAACGCTGTAATAATATTTGCATTCGATGTTTGCTCGTACATATTTTTCAGTGTCTCCCAC
The DNA here is from genome assembly GCA_963691935.1 of Nephrotoma guestfalica. NCBI lineage: Eukaryota > Metazoa > Arthropoda > Insecta > Diptera > Tipulidae > Nephrotoma > Nephrotoma guestfalica. The sequence goes on along the minus strand of OY829914.1, from coordinate 295,329,914 downwards.
ATTAAAGCTGCCGAATTACAATTTATTATTTACAACAATGGCTGCTGTTTGCACGTCGTCGAAATTGCACGTCTTGTCGTGGAATCATTCTGTTTGCCTTAAAATTCATCGCATAATGTGCATCCGCAATCGTTGGGTTTTGTCTGGCGCCATTCAACATTTTCAATGTTCAACCGATCCAAATAAAACACCACAAAAAAATTCACGCTTATCGTTGTCTTCCGAATTAAATTTTATACGACGCTTCTCAACAATTTTACAACACTGCGGGGATATTGTGAGTATACCGACCAGTAACACTCCGGGGGTATTGTGTTTATATATATATATATATATATATACATATATATATATATATATATATATATATATATATATATATATATATATATATATATATATATATATATATATATATATCCTGATGATATGCAGTAGGCACAGTGATTCCTAGTCTTATCAGGTTATATACATCTAGTTTAAACAATTTTGCTAAAATATTTTCTCGTGTAGTCAATCTAAATCATCCTTTACGCGAGAAAATATGAGTGGGTATTGTAGGGCATCGTATTAGGACAATGTGTGTTGCTATCCCTTTTAAGACAATTATCATGCATGCACAAGATAATATCCCTTTTATCACATTCCTGTTCGATCAGTAACATAGCTACCTCATTGGTGGAATGTAATGTCCTGGGTGAGCTGCAGCCGCTCTTTTGTGAGCGCTAATAACAAACTTATAATTATTGCTATCATCATTAGACACATACTTCTGTAACCCACCAGTCTCCAAGGTGAACATAAACTTGAACACGCTTAGACACATTAGAGTAGACGGTGGTAGATTTGTCCCTTAATTTTAAAGGTCGGCATGAATGAGCCTTCAATAATTTGATTTGATCCAAACGAAGTCAGTTTTGGTGCTGAAGGTGCTGTTGTAAGTTCTTATATGTTGCTGTAGGTGCTGTTGAATTCTCGTTCCTAATATACCATGGGACATTCATAATCTCCCACAGCAATTTTCTGGTCTTCTTGTTGCAACCCCAAAGTTGGTTACCATAGATCAATTCTTGCAATTTGTTGTGTATTGAGAGTTTAGAATTTTTACCCACGAGCCAGTACATTTTCCTATATTCGATGTTTAATTCTTCGATTTTCTTCTTGATGTGGTCTTGAGTATCGAGGCTCATGTCAAGGTATTTAGCTGTATTTGCGTATAAAATTTGGGTTTGAGCTAAGAACAACAGGAATCCAGTTTACATTTTGGTTTGTGAAGTTGACATGTACTGATTTGGCTTCATTTAATAAGATGCGTTATTGTTTAGTCCAGTTACTCTGTATTAACTGCATTTGCTTGTTGCTTTCGATATATCTCTTCCAATTGCTAGGATAGCTGTATCGTCTTCATATGTTGCTACTTTAGTACTTTGAGTGTTCGGTAAGTACACTGCCTTGTGGTAAACCTGCTGATATTCCTTTTACTTCAGAGTTCTCGTTTTCAAGTTTGACTCGAGAGTGTCGATCTATGATGAATGGTTTAAGAATTTGATAATATTGCTTAGGTATGACTTGGTACAATTTAAATTCAAGCCACTTCAGCTTGATGTCAAACTTTGTTGGAAGCTGGGCTACATCTAAGAAAATACTACTCACTCAAGTACATCCTTAATGAGATCCGTTATTCTGTGATTTTCTCTATAAACTAAAATTGGTGTGGTGGAATTAAACATCTATCTTCTATTGTAGGTTTTTGTTTGTTGAGCAGCAATTTTTCAAATATTTTTGATATGACCGGGGGAGTAGTAATATCGGTCTATAAGTTTTTTATATCATTTACTGGTTTACCTGGTTTGGGAATCATAATTTCTTCTGCCACCTTCCATTGACGTGTAAGTTATTTCAGTCCGAAGGCTGCATTAATTGTTTGAACTAATTTATGCAAACCTTTCTCGGGAATGGCTTTCACAAATTTCTGTTAAATGAGTTTCCGATACGAGACATATATCTATTTTTTTTAGGATTAGGAAAAAAACTAGCTCTCGAACACGCTGTGGTCGGTTTACTTCGGAGTATCCTTTCGAGTAGATTTTCTTTAGTAGTATTAGTTAACTGCTGCGTTAGTTGCGATTAGGACTCCTCCCTGGTTCTATGGGCTGTAGTTGTGGCGGCACTCTTATTGTAGTTGGAATCCTTTCTCCTTTCCTTCTTCAGTGAGCTTTATGAAAACCAATCACATTAATTGGCGCTGGCGCCTTTGTTTTCATTTCAACATTGCGTTGTACTGGTTACTGGTGTTGTTTAAATGTAGGCATTGGTTCGGTAGTTTCATTAACTTTTGCTTGAGAATGCTCCCCAACATATGACGAGAAATTTGCTTTTCGTTTTTTCATAGGGCGTTTTATTTGTGCAAGTTCCTCATCATCTGTATGGAACTTAGCGTCTATACAGGCAATTGTGTGGTTTTCGTTATAACTACTAAGAGGAGTTTCCAAAATTTGTATCAGTCTGGCCTTCTCCAGCTCCTCATTTTCTTTCTTTAACTCCGCTGGATTTGGCACAGCAATGGTTGGTTCACCCCAAAATCCATTAAGCCGCTTCATTAGAAGGTGGATTATCCAACAGAGCACTTGGGGTATCACCTGGAGTAAAAACTACTTTTTGATTATTGAAACAACTATACCAACCTAACCAGTGACATTGGTAGTCGGCCAGTGATCCGTTTCTCGATCGCAAGAGCCTCGTTGGCTAATTAGCACGGGACACCACGTACGGTGAGATTGATATTTGGACTGGTATATTGACCTTCTAGGCCGACGCCTCTAACCCCCTCTAAAATAGCTACATGAAAACGGCCGTGTGGAAACTTAATAACTTGATATGAGATATGAATATCGCGATAAGGAATCTCGTCTACGGAATAAAAGTACAAAAATTTGATCAACATCTATTCAGTAGTTTTTGCGTGATGCGTGTACATAGACGGACCTAGCTATCATTAAATTTATATAAATTTAGCGCGCAGTTTCAGAACTAATCGTCCATACTGTGGCCCAAGGGCCAGATTAAACAGAACAGACGCGTGTTCATCTTTCTATCGTACACCAGATGTTATTTCAAAGGGGTCGGATATTTGCCCTTCCACTACAGTTCTACACGCAACATCATTTCAAAAGACTTGATGTCTAAAGAGACAAGATCGGAAATATATTTAAATGAAAATCATATCACCTGTTTATAATTCAATATCCAAATGTTGAACATGTAAATCTTTGTGTTGTTTATATTCCCATAAATAAATTGTATATTCTAAAGATCATGAGAAAATGAAATTGTTACAATTTTCATATTAACACACAACCCACTGTGTCAAATCAAAACCTAAATCATCATCGCAAACATATAAAAAATAGCGTAAGCTTTTAAAAAATGAGAGGGATGATTTTTGAATTTTTTATTTGTCCGATAAAAAAAATTGGAAAAATTACCACATCAAATCACAAATTCACCTTAACAACACCGAAAATTATGAATATGTTGTGTGTGATTATAGAACGAGGACAAAAAAATGTATTTCCATCAGTGGATATAAGGGATTTTGATGGACTCACAGTCGAAATTAACAATAAATAATACAAAAAAATGAAAATCTCTCGGAAACTTACAATTATCCTTAAGATGATGTTGATTTCTGTTGTTGATGACGTGAGAATATATTAATTTTGAATTGATTTTGATTATCGATAGATTTTTGATTAGATTTTTTTTCCTTTTGGTATTTTGGGAGGGGTGACCACTGTAAATATAAATTCTTAACAAAAGAATTAAATTTTTTTTACTTGCCTTTGGATTTCCGCTCTTTATCCTTATTCTTTGGCGCGTCCTTCGAAATATACTTTTGAGGGTAAAAATTTAAATAATATTTCAGTAAACTTTTTTTTGTAGCATATAATAATAAGACGACGTACGAAAAAAAATCTTCAATTGATTGAATTTTAATTGAAATATTTGAAGCGGAGCCGAGTGAGCACACAAAATAAAATGACATAAAAAAATTGTGCGATATTTAAGAAGCAAAAAAAAGGTTGACCAGTGGGAATTTTCTAGATTCGTTTTTGTTGTATTTATAGATAAATTGAAAATTTGAATATGATGATTACGTTGATAAGACTTTCATATAAGAGGTTTTGTATTTACGCTTGCAAATTTGAATACAAGCGGCTGAATTATAATTTATCAATTTGCAAGCTCCTCTATATACCAGCCCTAGCCAAATATTTCGGAAAAGTACTCAACGTTTATTTTACATAAAACAATATTTTATTACTCGTAGTTCATGTAACAAAATTATTTGAGAAATAGCGCCCCTTACAAGAAACATGTAAATAGACCACTACACATCTACCCCATGCTAGTTTAACCATATGTTTTTGATTTTATTGTAAAATAATTTGCGTAACATTATGTGCAAATTTATTGTGAGAATTTAAGCAAAATAAAAAGAAACTAATTGGGAAGAATCTACAAGAAAATTATACGTTATGTATGAATATGCGATAATCATGTCGAAGGTTCCAATAGAGAATTTTAATTTTAAGATTCTGAAAGGGCTTCTGAAATTGCGGTCACGGCTACTGATGTGGCCGAGAAATTTTGTATTAAATATCTCCGATCACTATTTTGTCGCGCTCTCGGAAGTGGAAAATTGGCAAAAATAACAAAATAATGTTATCAAGCAGTATTGATATTTCATAAATGATCATTGCCGGAGGAATCTGAATTATGCATTTTGAAGTACCGGTAATATTTCGTTGCGCTTTAATTTAAACATATCGCTGGTATAAGACTGGAGAGCGTCGTAATAGATTCATACTTCATGGTTGAAGCGGGCGTCTGTCTTTTATCGAGCGGCTCGATATATAAATGTGGCCAAAGTAGCACTGGATGCCATAATATTATTCACCAGTACGACACCCACATATCTAGTAAGGAGGTTGAGCGGCAGGTAACAATCTTCTCTCAAAAAAACAATTAAGTTATGAACCCTACACAAGGGCTTCGGATTACCATATTGGATTCATTAAAAAACAGAACTCGGAAAATGTACACCGACAACACTATAAAAATGGGAAGATGGAACGTGCTTAGCCTCTTAAATCCTGGAGATTTTCAAAAATTTTGGAACAGGAAAAAGCGTTGTACGTTAGACGTACTTGCAATTCAAGAGCTTAGATGGTCTGGAAGTAGGATCTATGACACCACCAATGGTTACAGACTTCATTACAGCCGCGATCAGAATGGAGAAGAATTTGGAGTTGGCTTAGAAATTTAATATCACGATCGTGAGTGTACATACACCCACCGAAGATAAATCAGGTGGCGTCAAAGTTTCTTTGTTGAGTTGGAGGAAGTCATCAATAACATACCACACCACGGCATCAAAATCATCGTGAGTGACTAATGCAAAAATCGTTATGAGTGCAGAAAATATATCGCACATCGGCCCTAACAACACCCTGGCAATAATATACAATTTAGTTGTACCAAGTACGTACCATTTCTAAGAGACTTATCAGCATCATATCTAATGTTAGATCTTACAAAGGTATTGACATGGACAACGATGATTTGCTTGTCATATTCAAATATATAAATGCAGATGTCGATGAAGGCTGAATGTCGTTGAATTGCTTACGCAACTGCTTGACGAAATCGAAATGACTGATATACATGCTTGATGTCATACAATCCGCGGGAAGTCACAAATTCTGTCCGTATACACGAGTTCGGCTGGCGCATTTTAGAAACCGTCACGAAACGAAGTTGTTAAACCGAGTGAGTACACACATAATTTTGCTTTTGAGGGTATGGTGCCATCGTTCTATTATACCATTCATTGCACGCTGGATTGTATGCTGTGGTACGTTTAAGTTGAAATCCGAGTGTTATGGATAACTCGTCAAATAGAGCTGTTTCGAAATTCGCAACCCCTATCGGTCACAACGCTTCTAGCGATAGTTTCTACCCTGGATGTTTGGTATTGGTGCTGCTTCAGGCCAGCGAGTGTAGCGGCCGATCATCATCAAACAATACATCTTACTTTCGAATGGTGGTAATGGCCCTATGATATCGTGCCGGTTTTGCTTTGTTGCAAGTTTGACATGCAGTTTTTGACCTCAGAACGAATTTCCTGGTTCCATGCTGGCCAAATAAACTTTTTACTAATTTGTTTTGATGTTGCTCTAACACCGGGATGAGAAACGTTATGATATGATTCGTAGATTTGTCTACGGAGAGATTTTCGAATGAATGGACGCTGAGTACAAGTTCAAAAATCATAAAAAATATTCTTGTGGTTCCAAAGACTGGAAATTTTTGAAAAATGAAAGTTAAATTTGATTTCATAAGCGCTGCGAGTTCCGAATCATTCGATATGTGAAAGGATATCTGCTACGATGTTGCGGTCTCCCGAATTGTGCCGATAAAGTCTAAATGTCGATGTTGTCTTGGTGAAACCTTATCCAAGTTTTGGTGTAACGAAAATGTCAATGGTTTGTGGTCGGAAAATAAAATAAATTATCGACCTTCGATAAATTTTTTAGAGTGATTAATAGCCGATAATAATTCTCGATCGTAAGTACGAATAGTAACGAAGGAGTTCGATGGTCGCTGCCTAGATTTATTACCAGGCATGCGTCGCTTAATCGTTGGAAGCTAATGTGAACATGTTTAATGTGTTCTTCTATGCTTTTCGACGCGATTAAAAGGTCATTAATGTAAGGACAAATAAAAGCCAAGTCTGGAAACAAGGAATGGATTAACCGTTGAGCGTTGGAACGTTTGAGCTGCGTTTCGTATATCGAATATTATTCGTGGAAACTCAAACAAACCTAAAGGTGTTATATTGCGGGTTTTGTTATAATTTTAAAAATGACGGATTGGCCCAAACAAATCGGATGCTTGGCTACCCGCTTCTTTGCGCACTATATTGTCTGCGATATCGATATTATGTTTTGAATTTGAGGGAGATTGCTAATGACTACGAGATAATTTCGAATAGTTTCGATGAGTATTACTATTAGTTTTTGCTGATGTGTTTAAACTGTGAACACAACCTGACTGCATATCAACATTTGTATCTTCTGATTTTGCCGGTTGAATTAGGTTTGCGTTGTCCATGCATGATAATGTCACTTGCGAGTGGGTCAGTTCAGCAACTTGATCGATGGATAATGTTTTCATTCCCTTCAAGAGCCACGATAACTTTTTATCGCCCAAAGTTGCAATCCCGATAGCAGTCGGTCGAGTTTGATCTTCGCCGACTCACACAATCGCTCGATAATCACTTCTTTCAAAGCTTCGTATATTATTGATATCTGGTGAGGTAAAAATTTGATCTCGTACGCACTTCACTGATTGAAGATCGAGAACGCGATAAAATGACCGTACCTGATCGCATCGATGAAGGTACTACCGATTTAAAACCGCGCCTCCAACTGTGTAAACCAAATTTCAGGATCATCACAGTTGAAGGGCGCATATTTGTTTGATACTTTATACACATTGGTTGTGTTAACAATGTTGACTCTTCTCCCATTATCGCCTTCGTTATCAGACATTTTTTTTTATGTTAAGAAAGTTATGAATTTTCGAAAATATCAGGTTTGAAAGAATAACAGTCAAAGTGTTATTACGCCATACGCAATACCTGCAATACAAACAGTGAACGCGTTGATTTAAAATGTTTTTATTTTTAAAATAAATTAGACCGTGTTGAACCGATAACAAAGAACAAAATGAAGAAATAAATATTCACTTAACTTCTGCCGATTTTCTGCTCTGGTTACGTTGGCGTCTTTTTTGTCAATATCAACGGGGCGCTTATTAGGTGTGAGGGCTATGCTCTCAGTTTAATTGACTGCTATTGTTTTTGATTCAGCGCGATGGTTTATCTCTGATTTTATTTTGTCGAATTCAAGCTGAGCGCTGACCGCAGATGGTGACTATATAATCAGCCCCTCAACGATGCTGTTGGTTGCGATATGGTGGAAGGGCTTACTGCTACGGCTGTGTTCTCAACTGGCGTTGAAGATTTTGTTTACGGGTACGAGTAGACGAAATTCGTTAGCGATGTTGTTATGGGACCTACATAGAGCTGTAGACACATACACCGATGTAGATATAATTGAAATTTCTGCAGATGTGGTCACTTCTTTTGATAACTTTTGAAGATGTGGCCGCACGTGAATCGCTGTCCTTAATCGCTAATAGTGATGCGTATAGCTTCTTTGCTTTGAAAGCTTATTAGTTTCGCGTATGTGTGTGTGTGCACACGCCGTTCGGGGTCGTTTGTTGCTCCTGGAGGTAAAGCTCACATTTTATTGTCCACATAATTATAGTGAATTATAATATTAACGGATTTTATGCATTTCGGTTTAATATTTTATTTGTGTTACAATTAGATTTAATTTAAAGCAGACAAGCATCCATATCAGGAGTTTTGTGGATACTGATTTTTCGCATTTTCATTTGGAATCGTTTGTTTGTAGTTTTGTTAAAACATGTAACACTGTTAGTCCCACTTTTTACATCATGCAAAGAGTTAAATAACCCTTGTTATGCGATTGGTTTGAATGCCGCCACAAATGTATGAAACTGCTATCTAAATAAGAGATCCTTTGCTGCTCCAATATATTTACTAGATTGGGATTCGAATAACAGCCAGTTGATACTGATTTAAAAAAAAATTAATAATAAGCGATGATGCACACTTCCACCTAAATAGATACGTTAACAAGCAAAATGGCTACGTTTAGGATATTGAATATCACATGTCATTCAAGGAAAACCTATGCTTGCACAACGAGTTACTGTCTGATGCGGTTTTAAGATTAGTGAAGTCATCATACTTCTTTGAAATTAATGTCACCACTAAGGTGGATGACGTAAGATGTTATTGTAACAAAATATAAAATTTTATAGGGTCTATGGAGAAGGACGACTCTAAACGATGATACTCAGATGATAATCAGCCCAAATTATGCCAAAGTATTTATTATAAGGATTGCTAAGCGCATCCTGAATTTCGTTATTGTGTTTTATATATATTCATACATAAATGCATTACAATAATTAACACAACGATATAAAAAGGAGGTTTTGAAAATTTGGAGTTTTATCTGAATCGCCTGTGTGCGAGTACTATATGCAAGTCTGTTAATCACATCTATTAAATTTTAAGCAGGATCGAAGCTTGTTTGATTTTAAATTTTTCCCTAAAATATCAAAGTTTTGTTGTTTTATGACACGGTTTAATTGCTCGCGAAAATGAAAAGCCGGAACATTCCGGAAAGAATCATCTGGAAGTCGCATGTTTTTTAAGTATTTTAATTTTTTACAAAAATTTTTACTTTTGAAATGGATCTGTAGAGCTCATTTGGTAAAATGTTTCTTTAATTTCTGTAATATTTTACTAATTTTTTTATTTAACTGGCGCTACTAGCCAGGTCCAGCTTTTCCTAGTGAAAGTTGGCATACTGATATTGCCAGTTCATTTTAATTACCTAGACCTACGGTATTTAGAAGAGTGCGGTGACGTTGGTCGTAATTTTTATGAAGTTCTCACATAACAATCTAAGCTCTTCGATGGGCAACGACCACCGTTAGATTTTTGCAAATTATGAGCATCGAACATTTAATATTTAAGCATTTACATAAACTAGGATCAGTTCATTAGGAGTTAGCAATTATTAAATCAAATAATTTGAAACGTGCGCCATTTCTAAAAAAAAAAGAAGACATTTATCCCACCTTTATCCCTCATCGCCTGGTATTGTAATGGCCAAAAAGGAGGATTAGAAAAAAAATCATTATTTATAACACAGCAATTATTAAATTTTTTATTTCTAATTATTTTTACAATATTGTAGAAAAGCTCTATAGGATATGGCCTCTCCATTCTAAAAGCCTTTATACTGTATTTCGCAAAGGCTATCTCGCCCCCAAACTCAATTCTGTTGACTTCCTCTAATTATTATTATTATCATTATTACTTTTAATATCGTTTTATGCAAAGTAAACTTGTCCATCGAATCATAAAGTCTTAGTCCCGAATAAAACGAAAACATTTAAAAGTAAAACGGAAATTTTATTTTTTTTAAAAGTAAACATCTCCCATCCTGAAACGGACAAATTTCCAAAAAAAAAATGGGCAAGTAAAAAATATCAAAAGCAGAATTAATATTTTTTATAATTAATCAAATATTTATCATAATGTTTTTGTTTGTCTTAACATTTTTTTTTTGCTATGCCATAACCACCAAAGAAAAATTATTTTTCAGTATCATCGCGCACCCATTCATCGGGCCCGTCGTATATGTACACAGAGTACAGAGGAAAATTTGGTTGAATCAAAAGTATAATTATTTGGTAAATTAATGATACAACGAAAACATTTCGAACCATCTAATATTTCAACTGGGCTTACAAAAATGCCACCATCATCATCCTTCATTTTCATTTATAATTTAAAAATGTTAATTTTAATGAATTATTTACAAGAAATTAGTTTACTTTTAAAATAACATAAAATAATAATTATAAAAAATTTAAAAATGCGAATTTTTCATTTTCTTGATGAAAATGGAAAATTAAAATAATTTTCCCTACTTTTCATTTCTTATCATTACAGTATTATCATCATTATCATTATTATTGTTATTATCAAGCAACAAACAAACAAATTTAGTTGTTGTTGTGTTTAGTAATTTTTACCATTTTTACCCATCACCATGCTACATTTGATGTAGTACTTTGCGTATTAACACCAAACAATGTTTATAGCCTAATAAGGCTATACCAATGATCCTAACTGTAGTGTAGTGGTTCAATAGCTGAATTCCGGTTAGATCATAAATTATTCATATGCGGGTTTTAGTCGTATAAAAACATAATTCGTATTTGGTATAAAAACTCAGCCATTTCGATTCCCGTCTGATTGTCAAAACTCAGAAAGATTGTCAAAAAAAACAATTTGATTCTGATTGTTATAAGAAATTGTCGCTGTACGCCATTTTTATTCGGCCATTTCTTGCAAGAGAAACAATGAATTACTAAAACTAGCAACAAATAATTTTTAATTGACGCTGGGTGCGTATCACAATTCCCATAATTTTCCTGTTTTGGAAAACCATTCTGATAATTCTGACATAAAATCCCCTAACAGCTCTGAAATAAAAGCAAGACTGTAAACATTTTTTTGTGTTTTTTTACAACTGATTTACAAATCATCTAGTAATTTATATTTCATAATTTATATAGTCCTTATAGTCCTTTTTACAGTTTCCTTATATTTTTAGTCGATCCAGATTGGATGCAAGTGGTTTCTTGCTTCGCAGCCGTACTTGCCGGCCTTGATGCACCCTAATATGCTGCATGTGTTTTATCGCGTGCTTGATTATTTATTCACTGACAAAATCCATCTTCAGATCTCTATTGAGCTTGTCATTTCTAATGCACCACGGTGCATTAACTATTCCACGTAGGACCTTGCTTTGGAATGACTGGATGATGTTGACATTGGTTTTCTTTGTACAGCCCCAGAGCTGAATACCGTAAGTCCAGACAGGTTTTAGAATTTACTGGCATAGAAGCAATTTATTGTGTAAAGTTAGCTCAGAATTTAATCCTAAGAGCCTTCTTTCTGTATTTAATGTACTCTTCTTTTTCTTTTTAACATGCTCTTTCTATTTTAGTTTCGCGTGTAGAGTCATGCCTAGATATTTTACCGTGTTTGTCTAGGGAATTTGCTAAGAGTTCAGTTCTACTGGTATCCAGTTGACCTTTTTGGTAAAGTTTACGTTGGTAAACTTTACGTGAACAGATTTTCTTCGTCCAGATACTGACAATATTAGTAGCTCTTTGCAATTTGCTAGTGGATGCTTCTATGCTATCAGCGACTTCTAAGATAGCCGTATCATCCGCAAACGGTGCTATGTTGGCCTCCTCTACCGTTGCAGGTCCGAGGTATATAGAACATATAAAGTTGATCACAGAACGCTAGCTTGTGGTATTTCTGCTGATATTTTCTTTATTTCTGAGTATTCGCCATCTGATTTAACATGAATGTCATACTCTGTTAAGCCAAATTTATGTAGAGGTATAAGATTTCTTTCTTCTATTATTGGTTTGAGTCTTTTTAGGAATGGTTTCTCGAATATTTTTGAAATTATTGGAAGTTAGGAAATCGGCCTATACGAATTTTTGTCACTAAGTGGTTTATTTGCTTTAGGTGTCATGATTACTTTTGTCACTTTTCATTGATTTGGAACATGTTTAAGCCTAAATACTGCGTTAATTATTGGGAGTAGCTTACGTAGTCCTTTTCCTGGAAGAGCTTTTACTATTTGTCCTGTAATTAAGTCATATCCTGGAAATTTCTTTGTATTTAGGTTAAGATTGATTTGCTCTTTTAATTCTTGTAATGTGACAGGAGATGTATTGTAGTTATCCATTTTATTTATTGCTGGTATGTATTCCTCTGCAGTTTGTCTAGGTAGAGGCTGGATCGTATTCTCGAGGTGGGTTGCAAACAACGAAGCTTTTTGCCTTGCACTTATAGCCCATGTTCCATTTCCATTTTTAACTGGTGAAATTTGTGGTTAAGATCATTTTAAACATTTTATCGCTTTCCAAAAGGAATACTCGGTATATTTTCCCCAGTAAGGCCACTTAGGTGTTTATTAATGCATTCGTTCTTGATTTCTTTAATTAGCAACTTTAGTTTATTGGGCAAAAAATTTATAGTTGTTTTATATTCTAGCGCTCGACTCCTTTGCCAGGCTTTTCCTACTTTTCGTTTTGTGCGAAAACACTGGTTGAGTTCAATAACTTCCAGAGGGTAAATATAGCATTTCGGCGGATTTCCTTTGCACTTGAGGGTGTACTACTCCATACCGCTTCTTGTATGCTGTTGTTGAGATGTTCTAGTTCTTCTTCTAGCTGTATCGGGTTTTTAATTGGCATCTGAAGATCAATATTATCCTCAACTAGTTTCTGGAATTTCGTCCAGCAAGTTTTGTTATAAGTTAGCCAAGGTAGATTGGTTTTCTTAACAATCGTTGCACTGATTGTCATAATAACATGCGTGTGATCCTACATAATCCCCTCGCTGCTTTCTAGGTACATGTAGTTCTCGTTTATACCTTTGTTGATAAAGAAGTCTATGATTTCGGGTATTTAATGTCTATCCGTAGGCCAATAAGTTGGTTGATCTCGAAAATATGAAAATATTTGAAATAATTAAATAAATCGGGACTGTTCTTGTTATACAGGGTGGCTGAGACCAAGTGTTACCAAATGAAAACGCTGTAATTTTTTTAATTTCGATTATTTTTTATTGAAATTTCGTCGAATATGTTGAAAACATATTACATTTTATGAAAAACATGTTACTGCTCGATATGACCTCCTTTGGCTCTGATTATTTGATTCAGTCTTCCATAGAAAGCATTGCATGCTGACCGAACGTGAGCTTGCGGAATTTTATTCCATTCTCGAACAAGAGCTGACTTCAATGCATCAACACTTTCGTATTTTTTAGTGGACACCTTACTCTCCAAAATGCACGATATGGAGAAATCCATGGGATTCAAGTCTGGTGAATATGGTGGCCATTCCTTCGACGAAATCAGCCGCGGAACGAAATTTTGTAAAAATTGCTGTGTCGCTCGAGCTTTGTGTGACGGTGCCGAGTCCTGTTAAAATGTCCAACGCTTCGTACCAAAGTGTTTACGTGCCCAAGGTAGCAAAGCATCGTTTAGGATCTTTTGGCGGTACACCTCTCGGTTTACCTTGACTCCATGTTCGATGAAAACCAGAGGAGTGCGTCCATCTGCAGTCACTGCAGCCCAACCCATAACATAAACTGGCGATTGCTTGCGCATGGCAACTCTTGTGTCCAAATTATCGTTGGACTTGTGCTCTAACCAAACACGATCATTTTGGTTATTCACATACTGTTGAATGGTGAAAATTTTCCCATCAGAAAAGACAATTTTTGGAATCTCATCACGTTCGGCCAAGGCCTTCAATGCTCGTGTTCTTTCAAGCCTAACTTTTTTTGTGCCTCCATAAGATCTTGAACTTTTTGTATCTTGTAGGGCTTCAAGCGTAGTTAATTTTTCAATATGGTTTGAATGCTGTATCGTGAAACATGTAGACGTGCCGCTAATTGATTGGCACTTTGACGAGGATTTCGTTGGATTCGTTTCTTCACATTTCGTATCATTTCTTTTGATGTTGCTGTCTTTTTAGGACCGCCTCTGTTGCGTTTAGCCATGCTACCAGTTTCGTTGTATCGAGTTATGGTTCGATACACAAACATTTTATTCACATTCAAATGCTGGAGCTGACGAACTATTGCTGTTTGTGAATTTCCACCCAAATACAATGCAATTACACTATTACGTTTGAATTCCATTACGATTTTTTTATGAAGATATTAATTTAGAACAATTATTTGTTGACCACATGTAAACAACTAACCAAACTTCAATCTGTCAAAAAATTGAAGCGCGAAAATGACAACTACACAAATGACAGCAGAGTGAAGTCAGTAACATTTGGTCTCAGCCACCCTGTAAAGAAATCAGAAACACCAGACGTTTTATTTTGATCGTTGGTCTCTTTGATGTTATGTCTAGGTGGGCAATATATTGCGGGTACTACTAAATAAATGGTTGCGGGTATTAATGCTTACGCTAGTTGCTTGTATTTCGTCACTTTCATGTTTTCGTTGCAGATCGTATTGAATGACTTGATTTATAATCACGGCACTGCCTTCTTGTGCATTATTATTAGGTGTACTGCTGAGTGAATTTCGTAGCCACGTATTTTTTATGACTTTGAGTAGTAAGTTGTTCTTCAGACAATAAACATGAATTTGTCGTTGCAATATATAATTGCAGTTCCATGCAAGAATTTTTAGATTATTTGACATTTTTAACTAGCAAAGAGGGACTAACTCTGATGTTGCACGACTAATTTGAGGGGCGGAGGCTCTTTCTTGCTTTTCCTCTTGTGAAGCAAGCTTTTTAAGAATTTTTTGAAGTATTTTATTAGTCTGGTTATTATTTGAATCATTGAATGAAACTATGACAACTATGTTGTCTTAGCATCAGCATATGTTACATTTGGATTATTTCTTGATAACATGTTTAATAGTTGGTGTGATCTCAAATTTGTGAATATTCTTGTAGAGGCTGAGTTGATTTCTAGTCTGTTACTTATTAAAGTTTCTCTTGTTTTGTTACGTATTTTTTGCAGCTCTTTTATAATAATGCAACCTTTGCTGAATGTGCGTCTCCAGAGCTGACACATTTTGGTGGGGTGTTTTTTTGTTTCGTACATTCAACCGAATGCTATTTTCCTACACATTTACGCAACTTATAGCTCTTTATTACAATAGCTTTCCGTGTTTCTGTGTGAACTGGAGAATAAGTTTAGATTTTTTGACTGCTTCTATTTGCACTTTCATATGAAGTATTTCGCTGACTGCATGCTCCAAAAGATACTCTTTCATTTTTTCTAGTTTATATTATGTGTTTAGCTTCTTGACAATGAGTTTGGCTTGCCTTATCTGCTTATCTCCGTAGGAATACCATGTTGTCTTTCCTTCATTATGAGCTCCCGTTAGCTTTCTACAGCTGTCACCGTCTAGGATATTTATTTTGATATCACCACTATGCACTATGTAATGCTGTTGCTTGAAATGTTTCTGATGTTTTGATAATTATTGCAGTTAGATATTATAAATTTGGCACTTTTTCTCCTGTTGTACATTCTTACTTCCCGTTGAGAGTTCCTTACTGATTCTGTTCAGGTTCAAAATCCATCCCGTTTCTCTATTGAGTTTGTCTTTATCTGTTTCATATCTCACTTGAGGCAACGCAACCGGACTGGCTGAAGTTGGTTTTGGCATTGAGTTTCAAAACATGTTTTTTTTTGTTTGTAGGTTATTGATTCTTTTTATTCATTTACATTTCTCACATCGTTCATTGCAAAATAAGCTATTCGGAAGGCTTTCGCTCCTTGTCAGTGATTATAGTTCGTATTGTTCTAACTCATTACGATTCAGCTTTTCTTGGTTGTTTCCAGACACCAAAGAAAAACTTCTTTGCCTTGGAGGTGCGCAACTGTGTTAAGGAGGCCTAACTGAGATTTTGCTGTCAATTACCTAGTGATTCAGGATCGTATGTGAGGTGAATATGTGTGAGTGGGTGGTCTTATAATTATAACGTAATATCATGTACTGTTATACGTCATATAATATGTTAAAATATATAATTGTTGTTATTTACAATAATTTTTTTAATTCGTTTTCCTTTGAAAACGTATTTTCTGCGATTGTCGGATCCTATTTTGAACAATTGCATGATGACTTCCTAAAACTTTTATTAATTGGTAGAGACCTGTATGAGGCAACACCAACCTTTAAACCTCTTTTCCGCGCTTCAACATCATTTTGTGTTCGAGGTAAACTTTCAGATATACTAAATCTGAAACTGTACAACACTCTGAACGATATTGGGGAATTCCTTTTAACTGAGTTCTGTTCGTAGTCCTCTTTTTGTATTACCTATAGTAAAAGAGTTTAGGTTTCAAACTATATTTTCAATCGATAAAAGCTTGGGTTTACGCAATAGGACGGAGGGCGCGCCAAATATGAGTGTACAAAATGGATTATGGATGTTTTACCAGAAGCTAGTAATACGCCATCGCTTCCATTCACCCACTGTGGGGTAGATTATGCTGGACTCTTACAAATCAAGGTAACGAAAGATTGTGGTATAGTAGATGCTATAAAGGTCCCATCTTCCTGTTTATATGCTTATCCACACACAAAAGCAATACAATTTGAGGTTGTCAGTGGGACACAAATAGAATTTTAAACAACCGTTTCCGTCCAACTTCGGAGGTTTGGGGAAAGTTCGGATAAACTCTATTACGTATCATCTGAAAGGGTGATTGGAAATTCCACATTAACCTTGGACGAACCCACTATAATTATATGTCAGATTGAAGCCTAGTTTGAGTAATTGTTCAAAATCAAAATTGTGAGCGTCATAGTGAAAGTTAAACGGCGTTCGTGCGGAACATTCCTTATGCAAAATAGTTTTGATAATTGTATCCCTTCTTCCCTAACCCTTTAGCTTCCTTGCACATTTATATACATATAGTAAAGTTCCATTTAGCGAATTATAGTTTAACTTATTCCAAGTTGATTACTCGACTAAGCAAAGTGAGGGCAACTACATCGCGCTCTTAAGCTTAGCATTGGTTGCATTTGGTGACGTAAGCCAATTCGAAAGCTCGATTATAATTTTAAAAATGATCGAAAAAAATAAGAAAGAAAAGAACAGAAAATGATTGATTCACAAATGTTTGTTAAAAGGTTTAATTATATTTGTTTGAGCTGAACCAGATATTACATATAGATGTATTAATTCAGTTGGTTTATAAAATCGCCTATAAAATATAAAAATCCCATTGTCATGATTTATACGGTGACTCCCTTCATAACTACGCATAAACCC
Organism: Nephrotoma guestfalica; assembly: GCA_963691935.1. Classification (NCBI taxonomy): domain Eukaryota; kingdom Metazoa; phylum Arthropoda; class Insecta; order Diptera; family Tipulidae; genus Nephrotoma; species Nephrotoma guestfalica. The sequence goes on along the minus strand of OY829914.1, from coordinate 295,312,323 downwards.
GTGCCGTTAAGTTTAATTTCGAAATGCGTCTGATAATCCCTCACACTCTACGATGTATATTGTGCACTGTAAAAAAAGCAAACAAGTAAAAGCGATTTTTTATGTTCCAAAAATCGAGAATAAAATCATAAAACATTAAAAATTAAAAGCATGAGTTAAAAAACTGAAATTTGCACAACAACAACAAATATTACTGCTTTTTAGCTTATTGAGCGCCTAGGAACACGAATACTTAAAAATCTTTAATATAATCTTGGCCGATATGGTGTTACAGTAAAGTATATACAAAATTGTCAATTTTCCCTTTCGAATGGAACATTTTTCTTCCTCCTTTACCGTGAATTCAAAGAAAAGGGATCGCGAAATTTATTGTTTTTCTTATTTTAATTCAAAACTCATACCAAAAAGCCTTTTTATTTTGAAAAAATTATTTTATTCATTTTGCTTTGCTTACGTTTTTTTTTTATAGAAGCAAAATGATTAAAATGACGACGATGTTTCGGCGGGGTGGGTGAGGTGAAGCGGGAGTATGATGATTATACTTGATGATAAAAATTAATGGAGTTGAAATAAAGCTGAAGTATGAAAAAACACAGAAAATAAAAACGTTACAGATACAGACTGGGTGAACAAAAAACAAATCGATTGCGGAATTAAGTCAGTCAAAAACGAAATTAATACTCAGGCTGTAAATAAATACAAAATACGAAAAATTTTAGTTAATAAATTTTATAAGTGATTTGTCTTCTTCATCGAGTCTAAAAAATTTCATTTTCTATAATTTTTTTTCTCGATATAGCGCAAAAAAATGTAACGGGAAATTAAATAGCCTCAAGTAAAATCGCATTAGCGTTTCTAAAATTCCGAACAGCTGAACGAAATATTTAATACCGAAAAACAATAGTTTTACAATTAGAATTCGAAATCCACTATAATTTTTATCCTGTTTCTATAAGCCCTTTATAAACTGATCATAAATTTATCACTAGACAATGCGTTCTAAAGTTTCCGAAACGAAAATTAAATAACATAAAAAATGAGGGCCCACAATTTTTTTTACTCGGCGCACACAACAACAATATAAAGTATGCATAAAAAATCTACAATATTATTATTTTTTGTATAGAAATTCAACCCTTTCTAAACCCTTTTTTTATACATACGTAATCATCTCTCAATATCATCATCATCATCATCAACATCCTTGGCGCAGGGTGACTTCATCACCCCTTTATTATTTTTTTCTACGTTTGGTACTCACAAAATCGCATGTGCTTTTTTCCCCTATATGTATACTACCATGTGTGTGATTTCAATGTGTGTACTTTAAATATATATATATGTATAGACACATACTCGTACGAACGAAAGGATAACAATAATAAAGAGAACGATTTTTTGTGCAGAAAATTTATCAGTTTTCTTGGTTTTCTCTTCGGGTGCAGACAGAGCGTGGTGTGCCTGCCGTGTCATATCCATTTCTCTGTTTTTGTACACTTATTTTAATTTAATTTTTCCATGTGCGCCTAAATGTTCTGTATGTGTGAGAAAAAGGATAACACGAATGACGAATGTATACGAATAGTATATATTCTATATGTGTATGCCGGAGTCGAGAACAAAAAAATAAGGATATTAATAAAAAAATAACCCTCTCAACTGACAGTATAGTATTTTTTGTAGTAGAAGGGTTGAATGTACCCAGAACAAAAAAAAATCACCCTCGCGTTTTTTATGTATACGGATATATTTTGTTGTTGGTTTTAGATAATATTTATTTGTGTGGATGTGTGTAGTTGTGATATGTGAACGTGTGTATACATATAATTATTTTTGATATTAGTTTTTTTGTGAAAGGACTTAAGAATTTTGTACGAAAGAGTTAATATTGATCCGAATTTGTATTTTTATTTTTATTTTGGTTCGTGTCTGTTTTCAGGCTGAATGTGTGTACCGATTCTACTATATGGCACAAAGAAGTTTGAATTTTTTATGGTTGTAAATATAAAAGGACATAATATTTGTACGTATATATATATGAATGTGTAGGTTTGATAAGGATTAACAAAATTTTAGTGCTTGGAGTTTAGCAAAATATAAAGCGATTACTTTTTTACGAATGTCTGGCGCCACATGATTGATTTCATGAAATAAATGTGTTGATATATACCGGAGCTTTTAAGCTTTTGCAACAATAACAACCCTTTTATTTTAAATTAGGTATTCTATATGAGGAAAGGGGAACCTCATACTCTTCGCAAAACTCGCATCTTAGGATGAAGAAAAATAATAAGTATATTTTAAAGAAAAGCGAGGAAAAACTTTTATTTTTACTTGTTTTATTTTTTATTTTCGTCCCTCAGGATGATGATACAGATGATGATGATCAGTTTCTATAGCAACTCTTCTTTTAATTTTTTTTTTATTTATTTCGCGGCAATTTTTCATTTTATCTTCTTTTGTATATTTTGGTTCGCTTTTCTTTTAATTTTATACTTTTTTGAAAAGAGAAACTTTTTTGCGCTCCTTAATCGATCCTTTTCGTTATACATACACAACCATTTGTTTGGGGAATGTAAGAACAAACACAACATGTCATATAATATATTTAATTAACGACTTTTAAAGGACATGTACAGTATGAATATACTTACATATAAGCTCGTACAAAACAAATATGGATTCTGCGATAAAATGTAAATCCGTTTTATTTTAACTCCCCCATTGTAATTAATCATGCTGTCTCTTTTATGCCCATTAAAAATATAAAATTTTCGCGTTTTTAATGATTAAATCCTTTTCTCCTTGCAAATTGTGTGTATAAGACATATAATGGATTTTTACCAAAAAGGATAAAAAGAGACAGAAATGAAATCCGTCATTTTTACAATTACTTATAATTTTTATGTACGGAAAATTTCCACCCTAGTATTATCGTTATCTTTGTTTTGTTAAATTTTAAAATGAAAATAATATTATCCTTTCTCAGCAGTTGAAAATTGCATAAATGTTTCATTTTTCATACACCTATTGTAAGGTTTACATACATTAAAATGTAGTTTACGATCGTATACGAATAAGAAGATGCTTAGTTGTCAATATCTTTGCCTTAATAGTGGATAAAGCGAATCCATAAACTTGTATTCGTAGTTGTAGTTCGTAATTTAGGAAATTAGGAAAAATTAAAATCCTTTTTGGGGATCTGACATTTAGGAAAATTGAAAGTATGTAAATAATAATTACATCAGATTGGTATGATGTATGTATGTAATTCGAAACGAAAATTAATTATTGTGATTGGAAAATGCTTTGTACTGAATACTACTTTAAAGGGCATTAAAATGGAAGTGGAAACAACTGTATTTCTCAAACTTAAAATAAAGTAGATTTTTTCTATGAAAATTAAAATTATCTGAATTTGTATAAAATATGTAAACAATTCTTATTATGTTACACTTGAGACAGTAAATTTATGTTGAACCAACAGATTTGGTCTTCGCGTCTGGCACGTTGTGCTAATGCAACGTTACTGATGATGTTAAATCCTCATCCCGCGGACCAAAAATTTAACTGAATGGGTTGAATTTCAGGTTGATGAGTGGGAAGTTCCTCTTGGTCCGTTAGTTTTGGGAAAATCACAAATAATGACTATGATCCCACTGTCAATGGCAGCCGCTTCCTGGTGTTCGTTGAATAGCTCCTGTAATTGTGCAATGTTTCCCAGATACTGATTGTGTAAATATCCGGAGTCGATTTCTTCTTTACTTATGAACATGGAATTGTTGATTTGGATCGTCTCGTTAGCGTATTGCACCAAAAAACTTCCTTTGAAGTGTTGACTCATATTATTATAAGAAATTTCTCCGTCGAAGTTGCTTAAAAATATAGTATGGTCGTCGAGGGTTTCAATGATTTGTTGAAACCATTGATCAGTTGATAGATACTTTTTAACAATTCCAAATATCTTGGTTGAGAAGAAGTTCATTGAATTCCATGTACATGCGTTTGTTGTAACTGGAGGTAGATCGTATAATGAGGTGATTGTAGTCCTGTCTGCTAGTTTCCGGCATTGAGAGGACGTAAAGAAGGGTAGATTCCTTTACAATCATCATTGGTTCAGCATATTCCATTCGGCCTCTATCTCGTTGGCATAAGGCATGGTTTCAATTTCTATGATTAAACGACTAATTTCACCTTTATTCAACAAATTAGTATTGATTACGTTTTCTTTTGCACATTGAGCAGCTTGGAGTATCTCGTATATTTCGTGTGTAAAGGCTTTTCTAATCCTTTACTCTTGATTGTTGCGAATTATCTCTCTCAGTGGCATCTGGTGAACTTGCTATCCATTTCCAGGTGCTACCGATTCAGTTACCGATCTTCGTTTGCGCGAGTGACCTTTCAGTTCCAAAATCAGCTGCGTTATAATTTTCGCTTTGATGACCGAGGGTGTAATTCGATATATGACTTCCCCATAATTATTTAGGTTTTTTTTTTTTATTTTTTTTTTATTGGTAACTATGCGATCTGTTTTGGGGCTCAAGGCTCACCCTGCTCTTCCGCGGTTATGCTTTTAACGTCCTTACTTTACGCCTTGCGGCCAACTCGAGGACGTACGGCTATAGGACCGATTTTGAGACCATCTGCACATTGCAAGCTCCATGCCAGCCTATACCAGCATGGAAGATGGGTCGGCCCATGAGTTTTGCACACCGACAGGGGGTCATAGATGTGTTACATTTCACCACAGATCGAAATCTGTTGATGAAATTTCACTTTGCATCCTGCCCCTATCGGGATTCGAACCCGGTACCTCCCGATCCAAACGCCAAAGCTTTAACCACTGTGCCATTTGGTCGGTAATTATTTAGGTTGATGACGTTTATTGTTACGAGTGGAGTTTGTACCCATACGAGTAGATACTCAGTGGCATCGTAAAACGCCAGAGCCAGAAACTAGAAAAGATGAGAGAGAAGCTTGTTATAAAAAGTTGTGGATATAATGGAAAATTAGTGTGGTAGGGTTTTGATTTCGGTTTTATGGATGAGTCTTCCAAGAGTAATTGTTACAGTGACATTGTTGTCTTGTGCCACTGTTTTTTGTCGGAATTTTGGCTTATTTTTTTGTTGGATTTGTTTGATTGCCGTATAAATGGTGTCACCAGCTTCACAGGTCTTTTGATCGACTCTCCTACTAATTTCTCTTGAAATGGTGGAGTCTTGATTTTTGAGAAGACTCTCGACCAGATCCTCGTGAACTTTTGTTTTGAAATCTGCAAGATTTTGATAATTGGTCGTCTGTGTTCTTCCGAAAAAGATGTCATTAGATTTCGGTTGCGTAACCGAGTGTAAAGAGTCAATACAGCGGTCCACAGTAATGTTGATGAGTTCTTTTGCAGACAGTTCCTATTATTTATTCTGGAGCAACGAACTATTTCCAATGAGAATAAACACTCTATAGCTCCATTTACCTCACTTCGTTGTTGAGGTGTTTAATAAATTTTGATACCCAAGGTTTTTAAGTAGTACGTTACGATAGGACTCGCAAAGCTTCTCTCATCATTGCATGTACATGCAAAAGTGATTTATTCTTAATGAGAGAGAACTTTACGAACTTTGAAAATATATCCACACAGGATATACATTTTTCCTTCTTGTTTTTCAATATGTCCAAATGAAAACTTTTCTGATGGAATAAGTGTTTCTTGGAGAACAACACGATGAAGATGTCGATCGTATTTACTTGTGTTGCAGGTATCGCAGTTTTGAGTGTATGATTTGATCAAACTTGCCATCCACGATGGAGAAGTTGTACAACTCTTTGCGTTAGGGGTATTTTGAAACTAGAAAAAAATAAGTACCCCAGGTTCCTTCAATATGTCATCTCCTATGATGCCATCAAACTATTTCAATCCTGGTATTGTTGGTGCCAATGCTTTTGAAGAATGTCCACTAATTTTGTGACTGATTTTATTGTCACCTTCTGCTGATCTGATTTGGAATTGATTCTCGGTTGGCTTAGCATTAACGGCTAACTCGGATTTTATGAAGTTATTATTAGCGAACACAGGACGACGAGGAACTTTAGTATATTTCTGTTTTTAAGCCGATACTCTAGATCTGGTACGCTAGAAAAGCTTTCATCATAAAATTTACCTTCGAGTTATCATCTGTGCTCATCATTGGATATCTCGTTTTCGGTGTTACCGTATTCCAATTGGTTATAACAGTTGCGCTTCTTAGTGGTTGATTCATAGGTGCTTCCTTGACTCGTGGAGATGGAAATGTTCCCGTTTTGCAATCGAATTATCCTGAGGAGTGGGACGGTTGATATAATTTACTTGTCGCGTTTGAACTGATGGGTCAAGATCCATCGGTTCTGGCGGTTTAGGATAATTCGGCCTTGGTGGCGGCCTGCTACTTGAATTTTGATTACCATAAGGTAATTCTGATGATGAATGTTGTATGCCATGTTTCTCCGGTGAAGTGATATATGCATTGATTTTAGATGAAGGTACTGTATGTGCATGTGAAATTTGGTTTATAGAAGCCGTCACAAGTTCATATTTTTCCTGTGAATGGTCATGTTCCTGAAATTCAGGTTCTGAATTTGTAGGCATGATGCATACGCCTCGGGTAATGTGGTTGGGTTGAAACACGTACAGTGCTCTTTTAAGATATATTTCGACCAAACGTAGTCTCCTGTCTTGATTTTATTGACTATCAAGGGGAATCGGCGTAATGAGTCGGCATTGGCTCGAATTTTTTGGCGGATATGCTGATGTACATATCGGGCCGATATACTATAGGTCTATTGCGCAGGATGTTGTAGTCATGCAAACGTTGTGCACTCGTGAGAGGTATTGGGTAGGATTTCCATCAAAGATCTGTAGCTGCTTTACATAATCAGGCAATTTTCATGTAGCAGGGGGCGTAGCCCGGCGCTGTGTGTTTCCGAGGTCAATCGGCCTGCACTATTATATCACCCTTGTTAGAATTCGTTACAAGTATGGGTTATAGTTTATGAAGTTATAGTACTTTAGTACTATTATAGTGTTTGCTATAACTTGCACGGAATTTCACAGTTATTAGTATTTTCCTACGAGTCTGATGTAAAATTTATGTCAGGTCCTCAAAAAATACCGATAATACTAACGGCCAGTTGTAAAGGTGCACCAATTGCCTATAAATAAGATTTCAATATTATATAAACAATCATTCCATCCAAACTCCGGAATACGACCAACATACATACAAACTAAAGGATAAAAACAAAACCAAATCGAACAAGAACCACCTAACAATTTTAACTGACTTGTATTAAGATGTGCGCGCTCAAATGTTTCAAACGCCTAGTTTGGCAAAGGGAACCCTATTCTCACACTTCCACTCCTGATCGCTACACCGACCGATCATTCACCACTTGCTAAATAGGAATCCAATTATAATACCAAGGAACATAATATATTGTTTCTACAATATGAAACCACATCGAATTCGATCGCTTTAAGACTACACTACACAAAAACCACGAACCGAAACCGCAAACTACAAATAGGAACCACAAAACTTGGAACACTTAATTCCTACTACATTGAATTCCTGTGGGCTGGCCTGTGATACCACTAACCCAACCGAAACTCAATTACCAACACGGTAGGCCTAACAACCACTCATCAACACTACTGCAGGCACAAAACAAAAACCTTGAGCATGTCACCAACACTGTCCCAGACATTCAATGGATCCACGTCAAAGGGACAAAAATCAATTCCACAATTCAGGGAGTCAAATGTCATGCTCAACTTATTGTACAGCGAACCTTCCAGAACATATCAAGCAACAAAACACGAGACATCACAACCCATTCACTTCAACTGAACTGAGTTACTTGTTAATTTACTTTTATATTTCTACTTTCCAAATCCAAACCGAATTTATTGTATTTTGTATTTTTGCATTCATATTTTTGAAGTCAAATTTGCAGACTAAGTTTGTATAACTTACTTTTCGAGCCTTAATTAACAAATGATCTGAACGAACATCGATATAATTGGCATCGATATAATTAGCAAAAAGACTCTGTAGTGGGCACCAATGAAGGCGAGACCCTCGACGACGATTAAACCGGACCTTAAAACTTTTGATTATAGTGACTGGCGCCCTCCTGTTGCGAAGAAGATTATTGTTTTCAATCGTTCTTATGCGTGATGGTTTATAAATTTGCTCTCTTACGGTTTTCTGTAGCGAGCCACAGAGACCAAATCGAAACTATGTTCTATGAAGGTGTCTACCTCGATTTTTGGTTAAAATAAAACAACCTAAAGTAACAGTTCCTCTGAAACTCTCTTGTGTCGGTGCTGATTTTAGGTTGATTTCTATTTTCATACTAAATGATTATAAAAATACTGGGTATTTATTAGAGACGAATTGCGGTACGGCTCCAGTACAAATATCGCAAAATTTTTTCTTGGTATAATTTTTGGACTTCCACTCTCTTATTATGGACGCGATAGAAATATCAAGCAAACGAAGGTCGAATTAGCTTTTAGTGGATTAATCATTTACCATCCGGACTTCATAATCCATAATTTTTGTCATACAGTATAGAAGCTGCGTTGCATTTGACTTGGGTTATTCTGATTTTAAAAATTGCTTTTATTCTGTGAACCATTTACGGGGTATCATCAAAACCTTACTTCTTCGCTTCGCTTTCATTACACATACATTTAAAATTTTGATTAACTCTCATAATTTTAAATTTAATAACCTGTAACCTTAAAATTTTCTTTATTTTAGCATAAATATAGGAAGACTCTATATGCCATATGAGATCCTCGACATAGATAAAATTTCCATTATAAAAAATGTAAGCCATACAATTAACATAGATTGGATTTTTTTACAACACATTTGAGAGTAATATACATTTCTAATTACATTCATAAAACAGAACAAAATAAATCCTGAAATCTTTAAAAATTTAATTTAACTTTTTTATCTGCAAAAAAAAAAACAAAAAATGTCTCCTTTCATGTTCATTATAAATCTTGTGTGATGGAACCGAACGGTGGGGTTACGCACGCGGGGTGGTTTACATTTTTATATCGCGCGTTTATACGTCGTGCTGATGAATATAAAATTTTATTTGGGATGAGCCATCTTCTTTCTAGATGGGTTGTTGTTTAAAGTTTTTATTACAGATATAATATTGTTGTTTTAACTCACCATTGTGTATTACTTAAAGATATGCACTTAATATTTTATAACTGTATTATTATTATCTTTTTTTTGTTCAAGTTTCATATACATTTTTATGAATTTTTATCTCTTCAGTATTAAAAAAAAACAAAGTAAGAAAATGATGAAGAAAATTAAGATGAACCCCTTAAAATTTCATTTTATTTGATGAAGAGAAAATGCTGTTTTCGGGTAGATTTAATGTTAAAGATATGATAGAACTTACATCATTTTATATAAAAGTATACAGTGCTGAATAAGGAGTGCACTCAGTGTATACACGAATTCAATAAATTATTCACCGATTTTCAAGACGCTGTGTAATTAAGTACAAAATACAGCAGCATTATGCACAGCCAATTTTAATTCAATATCAATTAATTAATTGTCTAATTAATTAAATCCTGGTAACACCCGAATAAATTTATGAAAGGATTCTGCCCAAAAATAAATTCGTGTTCCATATACCAGGATATAAAATTAAAATCAAGCAAATATACATTCTCCCCAACAAAAAATATTCCATTTCATATACAACATAATTTACATAAAACTCCTTTTCCCAAAAAAAATTCTATTTTTCTATAATTTTCCATTTTTTCTACTCTTCATTATTTTCATGTTTATCCACCCTTCCTTCCAACACCGTGCCCCGCAACATTCGCAAAAAATTCATCTTATAATTTCTACCCATTATTTTCTTACATATATACCACCCCACCACCCATTAACCTCGCACCAACCACACACTACCTCGTATCCCCGAAACAAAGTAAAGAACGAAATAATATAAAATTTCCATCATTAATTTTCTACTCTTTTTTACTTCTTCGTCTTCTTTATATTTTTCTTAATCATTTTCTTCAAAAAAAAAAAAAAAAAAATAAAAAATCTTTATTTTTTTCGCTGTTTTTTCTACCCTTTTTTCTCTAGAGTAAAAGACAAACCAAGTATAAAAAAATACGAACACCACTAAAAAGAAATTAAAATGGATTGAGAGAAGCAACAACAACCCGTCGAGGAAAAAAAGTGAAAGTTAAAAGAAAAGAAAAATGAACGGAAAATGTGTAAGGAAAAAACCGGTATATAAGACACGAATAAAGTATAAGAAGAAGAGTAAGAATGTATAATAAAATAAAATTTTATTTTTTTATATTTTCATTTTGATGGGTTTTTCTTTTATGAAGCAGCACACAACAAAAAAATTCTTTACTTCGTTTGCTCTGTGTAGATTTTTGTGCGCTCGTTGTTGCCTATGGTGGCTGGGTGGAAATTATTTCTTAAAAAAAACTTTGTAATTACCTTCTAACTTTCCTTCTTCGTTTTATTTTTACTTTTTCGCATTTTTTTTATTAGCGTGTATATTTGAAAACAAAAAAGTAAATTGAGAAATATAAGAAACCCTAAAGTTAGAATTTCTATTTTTGATAAAGCAAAACACAAGAAAAAAGAAAATTCCATTCAATGGAAATTCAAAATCGCCTATGGATGAAAAAAGATTTAATTGAACAGGGTAAAGGTGAATGGATAAATTGCCAAAATTGGGTTCACAAAGGTATATACACTTTTACCGCAACTATCTAATGCTAGAAGTGCTGATAAAATGTTCTTAGTAGAGAAAGTGTTCGTACCTTGGAATGCTGTGATTGGCGCTAACATTATGGTAACTTATTTGAATCAATTTGTTAACAAATAGTTTTATCATAAATACCTGAATTTAGTTAATTGGATATGCAAGTCAACAACGGTATCAACGCTTGCCACCAGTATCACATGTAAGCAACATATCAGGTGGAATATGAAACCTTGTTTATATAATTTAACACTTGTAACAAATATTCTAACTTGTAGTGAGAACATATTTAAATTAGATACATTTTAAATTATTAACTTGTAACATTTGGTAGAATTTTCATGAAAAAATAAATGAGTCCGACGCCCGGCAAGCCGTGTACCAATTTCACTACTCTATAGGTAAAAGCAAAGCAACAAAATATATGTTTTAGTTCTAAGTTGAAAAATATTGTTTTGGTTAGTTGTAATAAAGCTGTAGAAAAGTTTATATTACAAGGCAACTCCGTTAACTTGCATATACAGGGTTACGTACTACGTTATGTCTAAACAGGTGCAAAAATCTAGCTTTACAATTGCCAAATATATATTTTTGGTATTGTCCATTCTCATAAAGTCTATTAGCAAAATTATAGAACTTTAGTTTCTCTAATACGGGTTACCAGTATTTATAGCTGCTGTAATTTCAAGAATAAACAAAAGAGGTCCAACATTGACGGTGTCGTACATGTTGGATGACTAACAGTTTGAAACCAAAATCTACTGACCAACTATTAATATCCGATTCAAATGCAACATTTTCTTGAGGAATATTGTTTTGAATGTCAATTATTATGAAGACAAAAGTTCCTCCACTTTAAACGTAAACTCCGAACACCAACTCAAATTAACTCAGAAATCCGAAAAAATGGAAGGGCGTAATTGTTGTGGCCAACACTCGACTTTGTTAAACCTCCAAAATGTTAAAAAGATCATATGGTGGGCTGCAATTTCCGGTGGATCGATTTCGGCCGAATTACTGGAATTACCTAATTTATGAAAAATGCTCCAATATGAAGTTTCAGCTCGATTAATTAATCCATCTGGGCTCTACAGAGGCCGAATTTTTCTTGAAAAACAGTTTTTTTTGTCAAACATCGTCATTTTCGCCTACATCTTGCTGCAAAATTAATTTATCTTTTAGTTCATAGTCGATTTTATCATAATTGATATACTTTTCAAAATATTGCAAAAAATAAAAAACTCCTATGGAAGCGGTCGTTTCCGGTGGACCGATTTCAGCCAAAAGTCACCGGGATCTTCCAATTTATGAAAAAAGCTTCATTGCGATTAGACAAACCGTCTGTCCTGTAGGAAGGACACAGAATGGTAGAATGGTAGCGAATGGTAATTCTGCAAAATCTCTAGGTAGAATATGTTCATGATTATTACACTTTGCTTTACTATGTAAAAGCAAGAAGTCCATTTTCAACAAAATAGGGGTTGGTATAAAGATTCTATTAGAGTTAGCCGAAAGATAAAAAATTGATAATGCAGATAGTGTCTTCGCTTTCTCAGCCGAAAATGAGTAAATACGTCATAGTTGTTCAACATTCTTTAACCGAAAGTTATCAGCTGAAAAATTTATTTCCACAACACATCAACAGGAACCAATTTAAATGAATTATTAGGCGAAGTTTGTTGTAAAACCTAATTCTATTTAAACTTGTGAAATACAAATGTTTAATCAATCAATCATAATTTGATAACCCATATTGTTAACTTTACTACAAATGAACACAAAGTTTGGTGGGATGCCACTATGGCCAATTGATATGTCATAATGTAGGTCAACTTCGGCCTAATTGTGAAGAAATTCTGATGGGGTTGAAGGGTGCAATCTAGCAAAATATCACCAATTCAATAGAATGATGTGTCGTTCCAGATTAACATGCTTTGTCATTGATGGCACTAAGGTCATTTGATAGGCCATACTGTTTTTCAACTTCGACCTAATTGTGGAGAAATACTGATGGAAATATAGTGGCGTAATCTAGCATTATTTCTCCAATTCAATGTATTTAAAATTCATTGAATGGTGTGTCCTTCCAGATTAATTTATTTGTCATTGATGCCACTATGGTTATTTGAAAGGCTTGTTGGTCAATTTTGGCCTAATTGTGGAGAAATTCTGATGAGGAAGCAGGGGTATAATTAGTCAAAATTTCGCCAATTCAATATATTGAAAATGCATTGAATGGTGTTTCGTTCCAGATTAACTTGCTTTGTCATTGTTGGCACTATGGTCATTTGATAGGCCATAATGTTTTTCAAATTCGACCTAATTGTGGATAAATACTGATGGGAATATAGTGGTGTAATCTAGCATTATTTCTCCAATTCAATGTATTGAAAATTCATTGAATGGCCATAATGTTGGTCAACCTCGGCCTAACTGTGGAGAAATTCTGATGTGGATGCAGGGGTGTAATCTGGAATTATTTCTCCAATTTAATATACATACTGAAAATCCATTGCCTGTTGTGTCGTTCCAGATTAACTTGCTTTGCCAGTGATGCCACATTGACGAGCTCAAGACAAACATTCGTGCCGAAATCATCGCTATACCACCCGAGATGCTCGAAAAGGCAATGAAAAACGTAGCAAAAGGGCACATTTTGCTTTGGCCAATAAAGGCGACCACTTAATTGATGTTGTATTCAAAAACTAGTCCAAATAAATTGCAAAGGACCAATTGAATAAAAATACCGCATATATAGACCTCGGTTGTTTTTTTTACTCGACATAAAAAATGGAGTAAAAAATTTACTCGACATAAAAAATGGAGCACAGCTTCACTTGCATGAATCTTATGATGATATGATTTATTACCTTTTTTATCAATATCAATACATACACACTTGCTACATTTGGTCTCTGTTCTTATGCATAACATCTTGCTAATCCAATCAACTGTACAATGTAGCACCTGTGGTATAGTAAAATTTTCTTAAATATTTCTGAAGCCAATTCACCGTGTCTGGAATAATGTGTATGCGTCTTCTATCATAAATTATTATCACCCTAATTTCACTGCTTGTCATTAAAGGGTTTTATTGCTTCGGAGCCGAAACTATTTTATTGCTTTCTAATTTATCCAACATTCCAAAAATTTTAACGCTTGCGTTCGCTCCAAATGGTATTTTCATTTTTCGTAAATGCTAAACTTTTCAGCACTGCAAAGATTGAAAAAGCTTTATTGGAGCTTCCGGTACACAGGTTTCCATTACATTTCGCAAGAATCTCCCAATTAAAAGTTTAAATATGAAGTTTTATTCCGAATAGTCAATCCGCCTGTATTGTACAGATACCGAATTTTGGTTAAATTAACGTTTTGTTTGTCAAAACTCGTCATTTACAGTAACATTAAAAAAATTATCTGAACCAATTTTGTTTGTAATTTAATTTACATTCTTTTTGTTTTAATCGTTTTTTTGTAAATGCTGTAGACTTCAAAATATTTTCAAGAAACGAAGCTCCAATGGATGCTGCTACTACCGATCAACCGATATCGGCCAAAAATCAATAGGATCTCCCAATTTATGGGGATAAAAATCTTACGTATGAAATTTCATCCCGATATTGTTGCAAAATTAAATTAGAATCTTTAAGTTCTTAATCGTTTTTCTTGTAAATGATATGTTCTGGTCGAAATATTTATTTGCAGAAAACGAAAAAGCTCCAATGGAGGCTGCCACTCCCGGTGGACCGATTTTATCGGAATTTCCAATTTATGAAAAACGCTTAAGTATGAAATTTCATCACGATCAACCAATCCGTATGGGCTAAAGACAAGCTACAGACATTTAGTCTGCATGGCACCACATACAGAGAGATTTTTTTAAACACAGATTTTTTTAAAAACTATTTTTTTTGACTTCGACTTATAGTGAAGCGAATGGTAAATCTACATAAATCTCAAGGACAAATTTCTTCATTATTACTATCCTTTCATTTACTACATAAAAGAAAGTAAAAGTCGATCAAAATATTTTATACTTATATTCAAAGTATAATCACAATGGCTTAGCGAATTATTATGTTTTGTAACCTCAAATTTTTTTGTATTTAACGCATACATGCGAATTTTATATGAAATTTTGAATTGTTCTGGGTGATAGCTAGATATTGGTTGAATTTTTTGATTTAAAAAATTCAATGTTTCATTAGTTCGAAGATAAAACTCCCAAACGTTTGGAAGTGCCGTATACTCCTTAATTAAACAAGTGTCCTGTAGTCGCGATAATCAAAAATATTTATTCCGGCTTAAATTTCATAAAACCGACAAGGTCAATCCTTGTTAGTTTAATCTCTAAATTTATTTGAATCATTGAAAAAATTGAAAAACTGCCTACGGAAGCTGTTTTTTTGGCACGCAAATGGTATTCAATTTCTTCCCAAATAATCAATCCGCATGGTCTGTTAAAATTCCGAATTTTGGTGAAATAAAATTGTTTCATGAAAACTTGTGTCCGTGAAAGTGAAATTAAAAAAATGCTATGAACTAATTTTGTATGAAATTTAATTTACAATCTGTTTGAGTTTAATCGTTTTTTGTGTTATATAATTTTCCAAATAATTACAGAAAATAAAACAGCTCTTAAGGAGAAGAGCAAATTCCGATGGACCGTTTACAGCCAAACATCACTGGGATCTCTGAATTAGTAAAAAATCATAAGTGTGAAATTTTAACCTATTCAGCCAATACATTTGGGCTGTACAGAGAGGCCTAGCTTTTGTTGAAAAACAGTTTTTTTGTCAATAATTGTCATTTCCGAACTTGAACCCAAATATTAAACCTACTAAACTTTGTTGTTTGATAATATTAAAATTTATAATAATGAACACAAAAACTCAATTTAGAAATTTTTCATTAACAAAAAACACAAGAAACTAAATATCAAAATGAACCAAACCTAAAATGGAGAAAAGTAAGAAAAACTTTAAGAAACTCATTCTGAATTAAGTTTCAAGGATTTTAGGCAAAAAATTGAAATTTGCTATCTATTCTCGTGTCAACGTTTCTAACACGACATTTTAATTTAATTCGGAGAACCTTTGAAATGACCATCAAATAACTCTTTATATTAATGAAAAGAAACTAACTCTATCAAAATTAGGGATATAATCTCGTTAAATCCCAATCGAGAAAGTCATTAAATTTCACAATTTCTCCCGTCACACGATTACAATGCAACAAAACTCGCAACCTGACAATATTTTTTTTTTTGAAAATGATTTATTTTTTTAATTCACATTTATTGTATCTGTATACATAATTTAAAATATTCTAAACTACCCTGATGATTCATTTGCATACCCGAAATTAAACAAAAAAAATGCGTACCCTCAATTTTTTTTTGTGTACACACAGTTTTTTCTGTGCACACATTTCAAATTGGAAAAATTTTATAGAACTGCGCCAGGATGAATTTTTTTTTTTTTTTTTTTTGGAATGAGTTGCACTCAGATACTGGGATAAATGAAAACCCTTTTTTACGATCGACGGGAAAACGAAACTCTTTTATATGACAATGTCTAATGTAACCGGACTGTTACATACGCAATTTTACGTCACTGGCGGATATCATGTTAAATTTATTTAAATTTTCTAATGCTTATAAGTTTAAAAAAAAATGTATCGGAGTCTGAGTGACACGAGAGAGTTATGAAAAAAATATAACCCCTTTTCTTGTAATTCCGTGGG
This sequence comes from Nephrotoma guestfalica, assembly GCA_963691935.1. Lineage (NCBI taxonomy): Eukaryota > Metazoa > Arthropoda > Insecta > Diptera > Tipulidae > Nephrotoma > Nephrotoma guestfalica. The sequence continues at coordinate 295,295,766 of OY829914.1, read as the reverse complement.
GTGAATTTTTTTCTATATGCTTAATATCAGATATAAAAAAATCAGCTGTTTTTTATATTCAATATATGAAAAAAATTATGGTATCAAATAGATGTACGTGTAATCGATTTTTTTTTGTTTGTTTGAGATTCACGATGAATGGGTTAGAAAATGCGAGACGACGACGGTGATGGATAAAATAATCACCCCACAAATTTTTTTAATCGCTTTTTTTGTAGTGTGTAGATGGGTTAATTTTATAGTGTTTTTTATCTACATAGTTTACAATTTCATTTCAAATATGAAACAAAATATATTAAAACTAATAAGTGTTTTTAATTTAGAAAATTGCGTTGGGAATTAATGAAATGAGTTGAGACGTAATGTGGGCTTTAGGACAGCTTTTTTTATAAATTCAACTCAGCACAAAGACATTTTCATTCAAATCTGCAAATGACAATGTTTATAAAAGAAAATTAAATTTTCTTATTGCAAAGAAAATAAGAACAAACATTCGTAATTATTTTATTTGTTTGACGAAAGAAAGTTGAAAAATTCTAATGAATAAAAACAATTAATTTTGGTTCATTGTTTAAATAAGTTAATGGAATAATCAACAATTATTTCATATTTTCTAGGAAAACTAAATCTGTATGTGGCGTTGACTTATGTCCACGGTTTGAAAATAATTACAAATTTTTACAGGCTTAGTATACAGAATTATTATGTCCCACTGTGTCTGTGTACAGGAATTATTAACCATTTTTTACAAATTCGAAATGTGATAGGTTTTGATTTAAAGTCATTCCCAAGTCAATCACTTTATTTAGTAGAAATATTGTACTTTGAATTGAACACTTTCACCGGAACAGTATATAGTTTTGAATGCTTCAAATAAACAAATACGCACAAAAGTAGCACAAGTAAACTGTTAGACACTTGTTGGAAAGCAATTTGGAGAAATAATGTCGTGCTTTTGGACATTGATTTTTAGTCAAAGATGAAAAAAGTGTTATTTATTACTTCAACACCCGCAAGAAGTAACATAAGTTTATGTGCAGAATTTGGGTAAACAACAAGAATACATTTTACGTTTCAGCTAAAGAAAAGTGAAACACTTCCAAATCAACCTCTTCTTTTTCGGTGGCTCCGCAATGATTGCCGTAAATTATTACTTCAGAAATAGTTTAAGCACTTCACAGACAAATGATTTCTGTGAACCTGTGTGACGAACTTAACAAAATTAGTTTTTTTTTTAAATTTAAGCGAGTGTGCATCTAATATTTTAAAAAGTTGATCAGAAGTAATTGAAAATTGCTTTAATTTATTTAAAAGTAAACTCATCCAATTTTTTGTGTCGTGCAGAATGTTTTACGAGTCTGAGTATGCAATTTTTGCGCGGTTTCATTATATACCAGATGGTGCATAAAGACCGCTTGTTTCTTATTTATTATTTGATTTAGTTTTTTTAATATATTTCATGGAATTTTTTTTTGATTAACAGTGAAAAATGATACCTCACAAGTGATAGCTTTTTTCTGATTCACACATTCATGCTCCTTCTAACACATTTGTTATGGTTTAGTTGCGAATGTAGTTTTCTAGTTCTGGTGTGGTCGCTGCTTTATTGACGTACACTTCTTCTTTCAAATAAGTTCAAAGAAAACATTCGGGAGCGATTAAATCTGGTTATCGTGGCGGCCAATTGAAACTGATTCTTTTCGAAATTATTTGCTCGCCAAAGATGTCTCGTAATCGAGCCATTGTGTCCGTTGCAGTATGGGATGTAGCCCTATCTTGTTGAAACCACAGCCCTGGAAGGTTTTCCACAGATGGCCTTAAACATTTTTCCAACATCATCCGATATTAAGCAAAATTGAAGGTAACGGCTGGGCCGACTTAATTTTCGAAGAAATATGGGCCAAAGTTCTTTTCAGACGATACTCCGCACCAAACAATAAGTTGGTGTAATTGTCGCTGATGAATTGATCTTGGATTTTTTGATCTTGGAAACCTACAGTTTTGATTGATTCCGATGATTGAAAATGAGCTTCATCGCTCATTAATAAATTGTGAATGATCTCGGGATTTTCTTCAACTTTTCCTGAAAATTTCGAAAATTGTCTGTACTAATTTTCTGTTTCCTTACGGCACATTGTTGTTAGTCTAGATGGAACAGAACGTAGCACGCTGCGTCGACATAAATAACCATTGGTTTTCATAATAAAATTTAATTATTGTAATTTTTTGTTCTATTGTGTATTGTTCCATTATAAATTTTCCATGCCTTTACAAAATTCTGAAAATTAAAAAAATTAAATAGCCTAACTAAAAAATACTTTCCACGACCAAGATTGAGGACTTCTAAGATTCACTATGAATTAACAAGCTTTCAGTTGGAAATTTTAACTCATTCAATTTTTTATATGGAGCCGTTGTGCAGTTTGTTATACGGGATCGGTCCTAGATAATTCCACGAGGATTCATTGCATAAGTTTAAAAATTAAAGATACTTAATTTTTTATTATGGCTACCCAACCACGTACTTTATTGATTTTATAGAGAATACACACATTTTCCTAGTTACAAATTGTTTCTATAACTTATTCTAAAGAAACAACATTAATCAACATATGCACTAAACATTTAGGCAGCTCGCCCAATCGCTGGAAGACATTGTTGTGGCCAATCGGGTTTTGCAAATCCTGGATTATTTTTAACCTGTCAATTGGCCTCCATGGTCAGCAATGACCAAAGTGGTTGAGAACCAAGGACAAACTCGTTATCGATTAACTGGTGCTCGTCAAAGAGGAAAAAATGCCAAGATCTGGCGGACGAGTTCGGGTAGTCAAACTGAGCTGTTGATAGGCTGAATCCAAGCGACTAGTGCCATTGCTTTGCATGCTGCCTATCCCAGACATCACAACAACCACTGAAGTGCTGAAATTGACGGATGAAATTCAGACGGATTGACTGTTCGGGGTAAAATTTCAAATTTGAGATTTTTCCATGAATTTTGAGATCCCAGTAATTTTTGGCTGAAATCGGTTCACCTTCCATAAGAACATTTTAATTTTTGCAATTGTAAGTATGTAATTAAAGTATATAATTTAGGAGAAAAACGGTTAAGAAGTAAAAGATTCTAAATAAATTTTGCAACAATACTGGCCCAGATAAATTTTCCCAAATTTAAGCGAAACTAACGATTTTTGACAAAAAACTGTTTTACGACAAAAACTTGATGTCTGTTCAGCCCAGATGGATCGATTGTTCGGGATGAAACTTCATACTTAAGCTTTCTCCATAAATTCTGGTCGGAAGCGATAGCTTCCATAGAAGCTTTACGTTTTTTGCAAATATTTTGAGAAGTATATTGCATTTATAAAAAACAAAAACAAAAAGATTGTAAATTAAATTTTAAACAAAATCAGTTCAGATCATTATTTAAAATTTACAGGAAGTGATGAGTTTTGATAAAAGAGAACTTCATTTCACCGGTGAGAAGTACTTCACTTTAATCAAAAGTGTAACTACACATTTTAACGAAAAGTGTAGACTCAAAAAGTGTAGATTGACCAGTTATCAAAAAGTGTAGCTGCAAAAGAAAAAGTTTGGAATTCAAAATACGTGGTTAAATTAAATCATAAAACTTCCACTTGTGACGGTGTTTGGAGTTTTTTAAAAAAATACAGACAATTCGCTTGTTGTGATTGGCGATGTAACCCTACAAACGGAAGCGTCTTTGGCCAAATTCGGCTAATTCTTCTTTTCATTCAAAAAATCTTCGAAATCATGAGTGCGGAGTATGAAATTTAGTGTTCTCAACTTGGTTTGGTGTCTGAAATTTGTACAAAAAATTAGAAGACTATTTGCATGTTTTGGTTGGCGATATGGCTCTACACGTGGAGGCATCTTTGCCTAAATTCACTTAATTCATTCATAATTCAAAAAATCATCGGAACAATGAGTGCCGAGTGTGGAATTTAGTGTCCTCAACTTGACATGGTATCTAAAATTTGTACAACAAATTTGAAGACAATTTGCTTGTTGTGATTGGCGATATGGCCATACACGTGGAAGCGTCTTTGGCCAAATCCACTTAATTATTTAATAGTTCTAAAATAATTCTTTCTTCTCCTTTTTTTTAATAGTTTAAAAAATCATCGGAACAATGACTGCCGAGTGTAGAATTTAGTGTTCTCAATGTGGCATGGTGTCGAAAATTTGTACAAAAAAAATTGTATTTAAGTTTAATGCTTTTCATACTTAAACTCTGTTTTCTATTAGTTGGGAGATCATTGCGAAGCTTGGTGGACATTTTTGGATCGGACGTGTGTTTCGAGGGAGCTTTTAAATTGTTGCAATGATGTTGAAAAGTTTAGCGTTTACATAAAACGATAAAAAATTAAAAGATTCAAAATGAGGTATAAATAAAATAATCTTCCGCCTTTCCTTAGACTTCCATATCAATTTAAAGAGGCTGGATGAACCTTGTAGAGAATTGAATGATTAAAATTCATGACTTGTTGAATTGATGACTTTGTTACTGTGACTGAGAAAATAAAATATAAAATGAATTATTATTGTTATTATTTCGATTCCCTCAAGAGTAAATCTTGGAGCAATCTGATATTGCGACTAAAAATTGCTTAACTATTGATCGCATACTATAACAAATTTTGGCAGGTATTTCGGAAAAGTTGTGATTTTTTCAGCCTGTTATGTATTGAGGAATCACTCACGTGACGGATATTATTAAGGGTTTATAAGTTGTGGGAAATAATCATGAAATCCGAACAGAAAATCATTTATTCCAAAATACAGTGTAGTTTGTTTATAACGACATTGAGATTGATTATTAAAACAATATTAAACTGTACAGTTAGCATCCCAAAAACATTTTTTAAATTGTTTTCTAGTATTGATTTCGTTACAAAAACGTCCAACAACCAATCAACACCAACATCATCATCACCAACAAACGTCCATCAATTCGTGGTAAATTAGAGACTCGGTGGTGGTGACGATGGAAAGCCCTCAAAAAGTTAAAATTTTATTCACCACAATTTTAAAAATTCACCACGGTTATTTTGAAGAAAATTAAATTGCCAAAAGCATGTAGCCAGCGTACAAAACTTTTAGTTTTTATTTTATTATCGAAGTAGTATCTTCCAGCCATCACTGGGTATATCCAGCCCACGTAGGTTCACATTTAATATATCTCAATTGTACATTTACCTCAGTTGCAGGATTCTATTTGGGCTGGATGCAATATCTTCATGTTATGTCTAATAAAATTTATTTTAATAATTAAGTAAATACCACATTCTTTAATCTATAAAACTTTATACCTTGAAAATTAAAACAATAAAAACAAATGAGACTAGAACGAAATAAATTGTTAATTAAAATACAGGTTCAAACCAAAGAATATCTACTCAAAAGTAGACAGACATTTTTTGCCTTAATAAACCTTGAGATACTATATTTTTTAGTGAGGCCTACATGGCCTGAATACGCCCATTGGCTTGACAGTATAATTTAATTTGACGGTATTTGTTTAAATAATTATACCGTGTTTTACATAAGGCTTAAGGCTATGACGTCACTCAAATTTTTTAATTTAAATAAATTAACTTCTAGGTATCTTAGAGACTCAGTGGTAGCGTCGATGTAGAATCGTTTTGCAATCATTCATGGGATAGTAGTTTTGTTTAATGTTAATTATTTAAACAGTTATATTTACTATATGTAAATCTATATAAATTAATAATTTAACAAATTTTCTAATTTAAATAAATTTATTTCTATTTGTCGTAGAACCCCACGCAAAGGTCTACACATGAAGATTCTCAAACATCTCAATTTTATTCACCACTTTTATTCAAAACCCACCATGATCATTAATTATCAGTGCACGTAGGAACCGCACAGGACTTTGTTAACGGGACATTCATTTCATTCAATGTTAATCATTTAAACAGCTCATTTCTCAGCAACATCTGGAGTGCCTAAAGGCAGCCATCTGGGGCCGATTTTTTTCATTCTATCTATCAACGACGTTGAATTTTTAATTAAAAATTCATCGATATCTTTATAGCCGATTGTATGAAGATTTACAAACGAATTTCAAACACTACCGACAAGAGCCTATTATAATTCGACATCAATAACTTCTCCTCATGGTGTGCAAAGAACAACCTTGAGTTGGACGTAGGCAAATGTCAAATAATCACCTACTCTCGAAAACGTGTACAGTCTATTTCTCGTGACTATTATCCAGCCAGTTCTGTTTGTGAGCCAGTTCTGTTTGTGATTTGGGTGTCATTTGTGGGTGGGCTACCGTGGGTGGACATGTTCAACCTCCATACCAAGATCGTCTCAAACTAATCGATTTACAACCACTTAGTAAGCGCCGAGTTGTTGCACACGTGGTTTTCATTCATCAGTTAGAAAAGATCAATCTATCAATCGAAATTCACAAGTTTTAAGAACGGTTGTAACGACAGCTTTCGTTATTGGCTATGCTAACGGCATAAAAAAAATAAATATAATAATAATATATAATGTACTTTAAAAAAAAGAAAAAAGGTTACTTTACTTTAGGAACAACAAGAAAAAAAAGGTGTTCGCCAGAGCACGCGCGGATTTTCGCCGCTAGCCCAGAGATGGAGGTACGTTTGGTCGTGGGGGTTGTGCTCTGGCCACATATTTCAAAAACCATACATTTATTATTAAAAAATATTACATTTAAATATTATACATGTATTGATAAATCAAAAGCAAAAGAAAAAGATTAAAATTTCAAATAAAGTAAAATAAGAAAATAAAAAAAATCGATTAATCTTATTATTTACAAGAATCCAATGAATTAAATAATTTATAGCTAATCATCATTATTATCCGGAATGTAGTATTTTGTGATCACCAAAAAAAATCACGCTATATCAAAACAAAAAAAAAATACCTTAAGGAAGTACTCGTGCGAAGAAGCGCTTCGACCTTGATACTGCTTCGCGGATTTCTATGGATAAAATTGCTAAGAAAGAAAATAAAAGAAATATTCGATTAACTGAAAAATTATCAAAACAGTACGATCTTATATCACACTTAGATTAATCCAAACGAAAATTAATTACTGTTTATTAGAAAAACTGAACAACGTAAAGTTGAAATACAAGTAAAATGATACAACAAAGCTCTCAAAGATAAGAAAAATTAAATTCAAATAATTAAAAAGAATGAAGAAAAAAAATTGACTTAGCTAAAGTACTCTGAAGAATAGCGGCTACCGTCCCTAACTGGATCCACGCGGGTGCTGGCACGCCTTCATCAACCAACTGTATTTGAGTTAACGGTATTTCCGATCCACCGATTTACCCTGGAACCCATTGCCTCCAAAATGCACGTTGATTTAGTTGTGGTTACTTGCATGTGTAACCGCGCCTTTCCCAACAACGGAATTTGAGTTACTGGTATTCTTGTCCCGCTGGCTGTCGGATAAAGTGATCTTTTATTATTTTCCTCGCCGGTTTTTTTTTAGTATTTGGCCGTCATGACGGTTCCTTGGTCCGAATTTAAATGATCAATCAACAACATTTCGTAAGCTTAAAGAAAAACACCACTAAGAACACTATTGAACTAAATGAGAAAACACACCCTTGGTCGGCGATTAACTTATTGAGTTTTTCTTTCTTTAAATAAATATCGGCTCTAGATATGCATAAAAAACCTATCACAATTCACACAAATTTATAGACAGAATATTTGAGTGATCCACACCGAACATTTTTCAGCGTCCCACTCGTTAAAAAATTATATTTAGTTATTGGTTTTTTTGTGTTAATTTTTGTACACCACTTGCTTGTTTGCATGATCTCAAATTCATGCCTCTGACGATTATATTCGAATGCAAAAAAGAATCAACAAAATTATTTTTGTGTTCTCTACGATCTCAATTAACAACAAAAAAAGTAAATCGCCTAGAGTATACTATACCATAAAATGCCTATGCCGCAGGCGTAAAAATATTTTAAACAATAATTGTTGTGTGCATCAATCGCTTAGGCGCAATAAGTAATGCTGTACAATTCGATGCGTCCATGGAGTGCACCTATCTTTCGAATTGACCATCATAGAACTGATAACGGTAAGAATAAACCTGTCTCTAGAATGCTGCGCGAAGCTAATCAACACTGCCACTTCATTGATTTAACATGACGAAACGGACGTTAAAAACATTTTTATTTAACTTAACCCAAGTGAAATATGTCCCAAAAAATCCCAAATTTGTTGCATGCAATAAACGTTGTACAATCAATAGGTTTTCGCAACAAGTCTAATTTAATACATAGGTACAACAAATTTCAAAAAATTTTGTAGGTTTTCTGGAATGCTTAAGACATGGTCTATTAATAGGTCCAACAAATTTCAAAGATTAACATCTTAGTAAGTTTTCTGGAATACTTATGATAGGTTCACTTAACGAAACAAATGAATCGAACGATTCCTGGGGTCGGCGATACTAATAGCGGGCCTTTTACAATGGGATGTTGCAAGAAATTTCAATTAACAAATTTGTTCAACAAATTTCAAAAGATTGACATGTGGGTAGGCTTTCTAGCATGCTCATGCTACGTTCTCTTAACGGGATAAACAAATCGAACGATTCCTGGGGTCGGCGATATAAATAACGGGTCTTTTACAATGGGATGTTGCAAGAAATTTCAATTAACAAATTTTTTCAACAAATTTCAAAAGATTGACATGTGGGTAGGCTTTCTAGCATGCTCGTGCTACGTTCTCTTAACGGGACAAACAAATCGAACGGTTCCTGGGGTCGGCGATACTAATAACGGGCCTTTTACAATGGGATGTTGCAAGAAATTTCAATTAACAAATTTTTTCAACAAATTTCAAAAGATTGACATGTGGGTAGGCTTTCTAGCATGCTCATGCTACGTTCTCTTAACGGGACAAACAAATCGAACGATTCCTGGGGTCGGCGATATAAATAACGGGTCTTTTACAATGGGATGTTGCAAGAAATTTCAATTAACAAATTTTTTCAACAAATTTCAAAAGATTGGCATGTGGGTAGGCTTTCTAGAATGCTCATGTTACGTTCTCTTAACGGGACAAATGAATCGAACGATTCCTGGGGTCGGTGATATAAATAACGGGCTCTATACATAGTGAAATTTCTGTTCAACGAATTTCAAAATTTTGCATTTAGATAAGTTGTGTTGCTAATACTGTTAAACTAATGATGGTACAGGTTGCACACCTCCCCTTTGACCAGGTTGTAAATAGAACGTATCACGAGCGTTCTAGAAAACCTACCCACATGTTAATCTTTTGAAATTTGTTGAACAAATTTGTTAATTGAAATTTCTTGCAACATCCCATTGTAAAAGACCCACTATTAGTATCGCCGACCCCAGGATTCGTTCGACTCGCGCTGAAAACCTATTATTTAATTTTATTTCAAATCAATACATATATTTTTTGAGATTTCTGTGTAACATTTGTTGTATGCAACAAATTTGGGATTTTTTTTTTGGGACGTATTTCACACGCATTTAACTTAACTGTTTTGATATTTTATGTAAAAATTGTGTTGTTGTTGTTTTCCATGTTTTATTTGATTTTGTTTTACCTATTTCAATCTGTTTGTACTAAGCAGACTAAACCTCGTTTTGCTTAGCTATCCACCTAGTTTGCCTTGTAATAATTTTATTAGATTTTATTCATATTTTGTCGCTAATTAATTACAAAATTTTCTTGAATTTCACTGGTTAAGCAGTTCGATATTCCTTAGTCTTATTTAAATTTCAATTAAACCTCATTAAGCTTATATTATTATTTTTAAAAACATTTTAATTAATTAGAAAACAGTTTAAACATAATGCAAACAATTCATTACAATTTTAATAATCATTACACACGTATCTATCCGTACTGAATTTTGAATAAGCGTGGTGAATAAAATCGAATCCTTTTGAAAAACTTCATATCTAAACCTTTCCATCGATATCAGATACCTAAAAGTCAACTAATTTAAATTAGAAATTTTAACTGTCGTCATAACACTACGCTTTATATAAATACGGTATAACTGTTTTAATAATTACAGTCAAATAAAACTACTATCCCATTACTGATTGCTGTCTAATTCTACTTCGATAAAAAATAAAAGCCAACATTTTTGTACGGGGGCTACTGTTTTGTGCAATTTGCTGTCTTCATAAAAATAACTGTGGTGAATTTTGAATACTAGTGGTGAATAAAATTTGACTTTTCAGAGCTCCTTGTCTAAGACACCTATATGTCAATTTAAGCGTATATACCATCAATTATATTGCTTATATTGCTTGATGACCAAAAATTGTGTGTGGAAGTTATGTGCTTTGGCCGAGTTTATTTTCGGCATAATAAATATCTGTGGTGAATAAACTTTGTACTTTGACTGCCTTCAGAACTCTATATACGCCATTAATGAGTCTCTAAGATACCTCGAAGTTAATACATTTAAGTTAGAAATTTTGAATGACGGCATAGCCTTAAAGCTTTATTATAAAGTACGATATCACTTTTTAAATAATTCCCGTCAAATAAAATGACTTTTTCGTCAATGTTTGCTGGACGATTCTACATCGAAAAAAATATAAAAATTGAAATTTCCTTTATGAGGTGCTAACTGTACAGTATAATATTGTTTGTAGAGAAACTAGCTTCCGAGATATCAATACCAAAAACCATGATTCTTTAAAAGGAATAGCTTAGTTTTAATATTTTAGTTGTAATAAATGAACCTTTCAAAATATGTTTGTTGAAAATGGACCACCCTTTTTATCCGAAATCGCAATAAACGCAATCGACTTTTTAAGCGAGATTTCGTCACAGTAATTCTATGAACAAATAAAATTTTTTTCAGACTTTTCAGATTTTTTCGGTTGGCTTGCATATTTCATAATGAAACACAAATAAACAAAAATTCTACGACAAAAATCTTTCCCGACCACTATTCATGGTCGAGCATTTTGATACGGAAATCTAACACTGGCAGAAGGTGAATTCGTAAAATTTTCTAATAAATTAATCACTACTACCAAAAACTAATATAAGTTACATTTACTGTTCATCCTCCATCCACTATAGCATATTTTTCCGCTAAAAATTTTCGGTCGCTTTTATGATACCGCCCCTGCGTCTTGTTTTCACATTTGCTACTTTCTTCGGCCAAAAGACTGATACATGTTTTGATATTTTCTCAGCATACTTCTTTCCTAAATTATCGGTTCTTGATTGGATGCGGCCGACATATCTAAACTACGTTTTTGTACTATTTATAATAAACGTACGTAAAAATCCAGAATTTGTTGTGATTTGGATTTTAGAGAACTAACTGAGACTAGGTGCAACTATTTTTAAGGCGTCCAAGAATAAATTTGATATCTAATGAGGTATTTTGATCAAAAATAATTTAATCTGTTTAGTTCGATTAATTTTGATTAAATATTTTTTTAATTATTTTATGCACGATAAGATAAACTTTCAGATTTAAAAATAAATCACAATGGTCGTTTAAAACCACAGCCGCAAGGAAAAATTACCTATCAATCAATTATTCGGTTGTCGAAGATATATTCATCACTTGACATATTTAATCATCCAAACCCAAAATCTTAAAACCAAAGCACAAAGCATTAAAAATTCTAATTAATCAATCAATCAATCAACAAAATTAAAACAAAAAAATAAACATAAAACAGAGGAAAAGCTTTTTCTATTTATCACATTTTCGGCACACAAAAAATTACATAAAAAAAAATTAATTAGAGAATTCCATTCCTAGGAAATGGCGGTGGAACAAAAATACAAAAAAAAAAATGAATTTTAATTAGAAAATTTTCTAAACAACATAACAACATCGCCAATGGAACGAGTCAATTAGTCCTGAGGAGGTTTATCAGTGTATGATGCTATGGATGGTCACAAAAAATTAAGACGACTTCAAACGGAAAATATTTTATACGCTAAGTGAATATTTTCTTTCAAACTTTTTTGTTTGTTTGAAGTCTTATCACATGTACCTCATACCTTTACCTGCCGGTAGAAAAAAAATGTAATTTGTAATTTTAATGATTAATAAACAAGCCAATAATTAATCAATCTGCCATTTTGGAAAATTAAAATAAAAGCAAAACATACCTACAGAGTACACAAACAGTGTGATGCGGAATGATGAAAAAACAATTCGCTCAAGTACCATGGTAATTTTCCCCATTTCCATTTAGCCGGTATATTTTTTTTTGCTTCTCTTTTATTTTTTGTAATCAAATTATATTCTAATTGCTACCCTAGAAATAATTATAACAACAACAACAAAAATACTTGGAGGTGGAATGTGTATGTATATATTTATAAAGAGGAAAACCGCACATAAAAAAAAATTCGTTTTAACCAAAGTAGAAAATAAATAAATTTAAAACTTTAAATTAGAAATTTTTTAGGATTTTTCGTCAATTTTCCTCTTTTTTGTGTAAGTAAAAAAAAAAAATAAAAAATAATAATAATAAAAAATTTACGTGGAAATTTACTTTTTCCTTTTAATTCAAATTTTTTTCATTTTTTACTTTTTTATTTTTTTTTCGGTTTGTAAGTTAGTTAGTTACTCAGTAGTACTTATTATTAAAGTAAAGAAGCTGCCTAGTAAAAAAAGAAAATTGTTAGTCAAGAAAAGAAGAGAAAGAAAATTGATGATTGCTCTGCCCAGTAAAATGGAAGTCTTTATGTGTACAGTACCTACTGCCTGTGTGTAAATTACAAAAAACTTTTTTCTACAATTCTATTTTAATTTTATTGGCATATATAAAAATTAGTTGGGTTTTCGTGATGTTATGTTAAATGGTTTATTTGATGTATAGAAGATTACAGGTTTAACCAAAAATTATCAAAGCCTAACGTATGCATAAAGCAGTCAATTCTTAAATTAATAGGAATAATAAGAAAAAAAATAATTTACAATTCCGAATTAGTATTTTGTCGACCTGTCCTTAAAATATAGCGCCGTAGAGCGAAGATTTATTTTTCATGTTGCCAAGCAAAATCTTTTCGTTCCTGGTTCGTTTCTCTATTTTGATGATAAAAATTGTTGCGATAAGATGGGAAAATGTGAAAAATAAAAAAATAATTTTTAAAAAATGAGGAACGATGCCGAGTGTCTGTTATATTTATTTATTTATTTTTATTTTTTGATTACTTATATACAAAGTACACCAAGATACAAAAGAATCTTGCTCATGCATCTCTAACAGTCTCGCTTGTTTTTGCTGTTGTTATAAAATTTAAACTGTCGTTTTCAATTAAAAAGTTAATTCTTATTAATTCCTGAATTTAGTTGGTACCGCTTCGTTTCCTGCTATTCAATATAATGTTTACGTAGAGTATAGCAGACAGAGGCATTTATCAAAGTGCTCTTTCTGGTCAAATTGAGTTAAAAATGCCAACTAGGACTCGAAATACGCGAACTTGGTGGTGTTTTATGATGGTTTTTGCTAAATTTTGTGTCCTAAAAAAATAAAAATGGGTTTTATTCATTTTTGGTTAGTTTTGTATATATCCAATATCAATATTTACGAACTTTTCATAGCTAGTAAAATGAAGTATGGTAATCATGAAAAATGTTGATCTGGAGATTTTTGCAGATTGACCATTCGCTATATCGCCGAGGTCAAAAAAGTATTTTATAAAACCTCTGAGGATTTGTCTGTGCAGAGTGAAACTTCATACATCAGGTTATAAATTGGGATATTACAGTGATTTTTGCCGTAAATCGGTCCATCGGAAGTGCCATAGGAGCTTCTTCGTTTTTGAAAATATTTTGAAAAGTATATCATTTACAAGAAAAATGAAAATGAACTAAAAGATTTTTAGTTAGTTTTGCAGCAATACCGGTTCAAATTAGTTTCCTAAAATTTAAGCGGAAATGACGATTTTGCACAAAAAACGGGTTTTCAACCAAAATTCGGTCTTTGTACATCCCAGATTGATTGATTGATCGGAGTAAAATTTCATATTTAAGTTTTTTTCACAAATTAGGAGATCCCAGAGAATTTGGTCCGAAATCGCTCCACCAGAAGCGGCAGCTTCCATATAGGAACATCTTCATTTGACGAAAATATTTTGAAAAGTATTTCATGTACGAGAAAACAAACAATAAACTATAAGATTCTAAATTAATTTAGCAAAATATCGGTCCATATCAGTTTTCCAAAATTCGGGACGAAATTTCATACTTAAACTTTTTCTATAAATTTGGAGATCCTAGTCGAAATCAGTTCACCGGAAGTGATACCTTTCTTAGGAGCTTTTTCGTTTTTTGCATGTAACAGCCCATACGGGTTGATTGTTCGGGATGAAAATTCTTAGCCATAAGCTTTTTTTATAAATTGGGAGATACCACTGTTTTTTCTACGAGATCAGACTACTGGACGTGGTAGTTTTATATAGGAGCTTTCATTTTTTTCGCAAATATTTTGAAAAGTATATGGCATTAACGTAAAACGATCAAAATAAATCATACTAAAGATTTTTCAAAGCTTTTTCCATAAATTAAATATTAAATTTTTAACAGGGGTTGAGTTGGCCTGGTGGGTTCAATTTTTCGCTATAGAAATTAAGTGTGTTTTATTCCAAATCTATGTACATTTTTCGTAAAAGAAAGTCGGGTGTTAGCCACAATTAATATACCTCTTCATTTTCCAATTTAATAAATTTATTGCCAATATCTTAAAGAGTCAGAAAAATTTCGTAGTAAGTAAAATTATGGACATAGACGGAACTAACTGAAAACGTAGTATGTACATGGATAGTGTAGAGAAGATCTCTTGCAGGGCAATAAAAACCACTCCGCAAACTGGCTATGTGAAGACTGTAGAATTTCTTTGAACCAATCAATAGTCAGAAGAAACAATCTTGTGAAATCTGAGAATGAAGCAATAATCTCCAGAGTTCACATACTGGAAAAAAAATTGAAACAGCAATCCGTCAAATTATATATTCAAGAAGCTGAAATTGGCAAACCTAACCAGTATAATAACGTCTGTAACATTATTGTTAGCAGCTTGCTGATAAATCATCAGTTCAGAAATCAGTTCAGAAGACATAATGAACAAAAAACAAGACTAAATAAATAATTTTTCTTCATGGATATGATTCACTTTGAAACCAAAATAAATTCAACAGTCTTTGCTTTCTTCAATTTCTTCTAAAAATATTATATTTTATGTCGAAATTTTTGATCGATAAAACGTGTACTTGGTTCCCGCTTGGTTCCTGTTTTTAAGTTTGTTATTCGGGAGAAATTATGGAATATATTACATCGCCTAAAAAGTTTCCGGTCTGACACATACATGGTGCCATTTAAAACCCATATGATTTTTCAATTCTACCAACCTTCAAACAATATGTGTCAAAATTGCATTACATTCCGACCATTAGTTTACAGTTGATTTAGTAGGAAAAAAGAATTTCGTGTGCTGATTACACACTGTTTTTTGATGCGAAAATACCGTTCAAGCAAAGCAGTGGCTTGACAAGTGTTATCCGGACTCTGCACCAGGAAAATCAACGCTCTGGACGCCCAAATGAGGCTGTGACTCCAGAAAACATAAAAAAATCCATGAAATTGTTTTGAAAGACCGTATAGTGAAATTGCGTGAGATAGCTGACACTGTAAAGATATTAATGGAACGTGTTGGTCATATTTTGCATGAACATTTGTCCATGAAAAAATTGCTCTTTTACCAAGACAATGCACCATGTCACAAGTTGATCGCAACAATGGCCAAATTGCACGAATTGCATATTGAATTGCTTCCATATTCCCCGTATTCACTAGATTTGGCTCCCAGCCAAAGAAGTTTGTTAGACTAGAATCTAAATACTGTAATTGTACTTCCGTTTTATAAAAAGGAGAATACCTTAAATTAAATAAATAAATTTGTGAATGGTGATCAATTTGGGTTTATATCTGGGAAATCTACTTACTGAGGAGGCCCTTTTGCATTTTTTATTATTTATTTAACAATTAACAATTTGCGCAAAGCTGCAGCGCTATTTCTAGATATCTCAAAAGCTTTCGATACTGTTAGTTGCGGTATTTTTTTAGATAAACTGTCTAATATTGGAGTTAGGTGAAATATTTTAGATTGGTTTTCAGGTTACCTTCAAAACCGTAGTCAAATTGTTAGATTTAATGAAGAACATAATTGTCCAGGCCATTTGAAACGTGGTTCCCCGAAGGATCAGTTTTGGGACCTTTATTATTTTTAATATAGTTTAACCCCGTCTTTGAGATTAACCTTTCAGGTTGCGCTATGGCATTTGCCGATGATCTAGCTCTTACTTATGATTCCCAAGACTTTAATGAAGCCCAACATTTGTTGCAAAAAAGAGATTTGGGTATTAACAGCATGTGGTTGTATTATCATCAATTCGCTGCCGATATCTTTTGAAGTAGCATGTTACCCTTGTACTGCAAATCCATGCTGCTCATATTGTTTGGCGATAGTGTTCGTAAGCGAATTTAAATATTCAGATCTGACTATTAATTAGACTTTCAACTGAATTGGTTCTCTCACCTCGATAACATAAGAAAAAATATGTTAACGGCAGTGCACAACTTCTATAAACTTCGTAATTTAGGTCCTATCTCTACTGTAAGAGAACTGTATCATGCACTTGTTGAATCAATTATAATGGAAGGCATATCCAAATGGGATGGGATCTATTTCAGTAATATTGAAGATCTTTTGTTTTGAGAGCTTAAGCTGCTACTACTAAAGCATCTTTATGTATTTAAGATTTTGAAACTATTCTTTCTTCTATTCTGGTTTCATCTGTTACCAAAACGTATAAGGATCTCTTCCTTCGGAGCGCAGTTATCAATTTGAACGTGAGCCTCGGAAGTGATTGTTTACCATTTACTCATCGATGAATTCATTGATTATCTTCCAGTGAGGGGGCTATGCCACTAACCAAAAATTGAACTAACGATAAATTGATCTATCTTTTTAATTAAATTTGTATGCTCGACCATAGGCAGTAGCTTATAAGGAGCTTTATTTTATTTTAAACAATTTTGGAATATTTTATCTTCGGATATTAGCTTTATCACCCTGAAAAATCTCGATAATGCAGATTCAAACCAATCAAACGAAAATGACAGCCGATAATTGTCGATAACATCTCCATCGGAAAACAGCCGAAATGTCGATAATGTAGAAACAAATTTTATGTCAGAATGTAATGTTGTATATTAAAAAATTTTATTTTGATGTTCCTTAGAAACAACTAAATATAAGTAAAATTTAAATAAGACTTTTTCATTCTTAACAATTAAAACTAATATACTCAAACCAAATTTCTCTAAGTGCTTTATTATATGTTTGGGGAGGTAAGATGTGAAATCCACCTATGACATTTTAAATGACATGTTTAGAAAGTATTTTAATTGAAGTGCCTTCTAATGAATATCATTTAAAAAACGACAGATCAATTTTCATTTAAGGAGCTTAGGAAAACTCATGCAATTATATCGCACACATAAAATTTCTAAAAATTTACCGATTAAAGTGTCATGACTGGTAAGGGATGACTGAAGTTTTCAAACTTTTTATGTGCGATATATTCAAACGATTTTCCCTGACTCCCCTGTGCGAACATCACTAAGAGCTTTCATTTGAATCCTTTTCGAAATTTTCATATTTTGTATATATTCGGGCGAGTTTTCTAATTCTTTCCACTTGAAATGTGACCTAAATTGTTTTTCAGAGATAACTATTACTAAGACCTTACATTTCAAACACTTGTCAGCTATGACCCTTAAAACGTTTAATTTTTAATTTTTTTTAGGATTTTTCAAGATTTGCTTTAAATATTCCAACGAGTTTTCTCAGTAATAAAATCGTTTTATATTATAGTTTTAATGAATTTAATAAAAAAAATTAATTTTGAAAATATACGTTAATGGAACAAAATAAACAGTTTTGCTTTAAAAATAAATTAATTTTTAACGTCACAATTGTTTATCTGCTTTATCGATATTTCCCAACTGAATTTTTTTACGGGTCTGTCCTACCGACCCCTTACAGATTCACTATATTATTTTTGAATCTGTAGTATCGACATTTTTTGGCTGGAGCGTGTTAGCTGACTTAAATAGTATAGTTTTCTCGACAAAAACTCGACATTTTTGTAAATCGATGTTATTGTTTTCGGCTAATTGTCCTGATTCCTAATTAAACATTTACGTATAAGACGTCAATTTTTTTATTTAAATATTAAAATAGTTTCGTTTTATTAAAACGGCGGCAGCCCCATTCTCTTAACTAAACCACTAATTAAAATATTTAAGGCTATTAAGGCTATATAAGAGATTAGATCATAGATTCAACGAAAAATTTATTTCTCGTATGTTATTTAGAATTTGATTCTCTTGATCTTCAAATTTTTCGAATATATTTTTTCGATATATTATCATTCGATATTTTCGTTTCTATGTTTGGCAAACGATCATTTAAAATGACTCTTTAGAATTTTGCCAAAAATTATTTTAAAATCTAATTTTCATCAAGCAAACCACTTTTACCTCGCAACAAAAATAAATGAAAAAAACATGGAACGAGAAAAAAACCGAACCTCTGCACAGGCGGAGAAGCCTTAAACGAGTTTTCCACAAATTAATTTCCACAAATCCTTCTTAAATTTTTAATACAATTTTTCAACAGAAATATGATACAATATACAAATTTGAGTAACTTATTTGGCATATTTTCGATGAGTTACCGTTTTCTGTGAATTGTGTTTTCGTTGAATTGTGTTTTCGATGAACTGTTATAAGACTAAACTTTGAAAAACACATTCGAAATATCCACCAAAAGTGCATAAATATGGAGGTGGCACTACGTTCCAAAAAAGAAAATCTCGAAGGAAGCGGAATCTGAAGATTTAGGGAGTTTAGAACAGAAAATTTGCCTTGATGCAATATAAAACGAAAGTACAATTTTCTGAAATGTTCGGAGAAATTCTTACGAAGAGCCATCCTCGATGTCGTGGCTAAGTTATTATAACACTATATTTTCAAAAGTATACCATATTGTTTCTTTTTGAGAGATAGTTGACCACTCTTAAATCCCTGGTACAAATTATTGAACTTCGCTTTTAAACGGAATTACTAACTACTTCTTATGGTATTTAATGTGCGATTTTGTTTCATTTTTGTTGGTGTTTTAAAACCAATTCTTTAGTTAATTACAAAATATATCGTTGTTCAGCCTAACTTAAAACTGACTATTTTAAATAAATACATTTTTGTTCAAAGGTTTATGGAAAAATTATTTAGACAGCACAATAATTTATCAATTCATCCTGCAAATTCCCGCCAACCCACTTTGAAACCAAAACACTTTGATTTTATTGCTATTTCCATTTTATTTTTCAGTTGTTTAACGATGAAAAGAAAATGTAGAAGCCTTAAAAAAATATTAAAAATTATAAATAAAAAACGAAATCATAAAACACGCTGGTATGATGGTGAGCCAACAATGGAGACGTAGATTACATATACATACAACAGCAAAAAAAGCGAAAGGAAAACCATACACCTTTCCTTAAATGGTATGGAAAAATTGTTCCTCTCATCTTTTTTTATAGTTCGTCTTAACAGTATAATTGTGTGTACATGGTAATTTTCATTTTTTATTTTATTAGATGATAAAAAAAGGAAAACAATAAGAATTCATATAATATTCGTTGTTTTAAACAAAAAAAATGAAAGGAGATGAGTAGAACAATTTTTTTTAATATAGGGAGGCCTACGCGAAGGGAAGCAAAAACAGGGCAATTAAGATATGATAAATTTATATATTTTCCTTCAGGATGATGGTTGTTTTTTTGTATACTGTTCTGGAGTAGATTAATTTTAATGCACGTGGGAGATTAAAAATTTTTCTTTTCTTCTTATATAGAATATTTACCGCCCAACTTCGTATCCCTTACCATGGCCACCCTTCATTTGATATCATTGTTCACAGTTTTTTTTTTCAAATCACGGATAATTTCAATTGTTTTCGAGGGATTTTTGTGAAAAGCACACAAAAAATTGTATTTGTTTTCCTGCCGCTTGGGTTTGACTTAACTCCGTCCGCGCGCATTTCCAGTATTTATAATTAATTAATTTTCCGTTTTTCATTTATTTTGTGTATAAACCATAAAAACAATAAATAATTAGTGAAGTATATGTAAGTGTCTTTACATAGATATACATACACAGGTACAATTTATACAAAGAATAATAATAAGATTAATTTGAATTGAATTTTGATTAAATGTGGTGGAAGAAGAATGCGACACTAATTATCATAGGATCTAAGACCGAAACCGACTAATATAATCCACACCCTCGCATCGCTTATATCATTAATGCAAAACAATAATTTCACTTGTTTTTTGTTTATTTCACAAAACGAAAATGAAAAACTTTGGCAAAATAAGAATTCAGATTCAGAAGCAGGAGAACATTTTTTTATAATTCTGGTATTCTAATAAGAAACCCATCAAGAACAGGTGAAATTATTAATAAAAAAAATTAAAATTAAATTCTTGTTTCATCATCATCATCATCATGATTCAACAACAACAACATCAACATTATAATCATGATCACTATTATGAACCAGTGACCACGCCTTCCCGTTGTATTAATAACCATGATGATGTATCAAATGATTATGCTGCGATGATGATTATTGTTATGATGTTGAGAAAAAAATAATAATTCTAAGTACTTAGTGTAGTGTTGTTGTTGTTGTTTTTAATTTTTATTTCCTTTACTCGACGTCGTTTGTTTGTTCGTTGTGTACTCGCTATGCATGGATGTAAGAAGGATTTTAACTGAAATCATTTTCATAAAATTGGACAACCGTTAAATCGGAAAGAAATTTTTATTTTTGTATTTTCACATTTTTTTAATTGAAATTTCGAAAGAAAGAGCTTACAATCTACGATGACATAAAGCGTAGAGTGAAATTTAGCGGACATAAGCCTTGTGAGTAGAAGTGTACTGTATATTACTTATCTACCAATCTGGTCTTTTCTTAGAATTAAATTCATTTAGACCAGTGCCGGCGATCATATTCAGTGTCGAGCTAGAAAAACATCGACTTCACAACACGATATATGTTTGTGTTTATTATACTAATTATACTGATTGGAAATTTGTAAGTGCTAGGGATGAAACCTCAAGTGATCAGACCATCGGTCTGACCCAAACAACCAATACTTGCCAAAAAACACAAGTTCGTTTGAAAAATATGATTCTGCAACCATGGGTGACCGAACTATGTAATAACTAAGCAATAATTCTGGGGGCTATCAAGGGTTCAATGGACTGACCTTCACTAGGCCTGTCAAAAATTAAATATTAATCTATTTAAACAAATATCAGGAAAATCAAACCAATGTTATTTTTAGTTTTAACCACGCTAAACAAGTGTTTTCTTGTATTAAATGGATGAAGAAGATAACACGGATGTATTATATTCGATAATGGTCGTGTAATATGCCGTCAGCACCAAAGTGGTAGTTCAGGTTAGCAAGAAAGTTTTTATCAGGTTGATAAAAAAGTTTTTAACTTTGTAAATTTCTGTCAGTGTTAAAATTTATTTTCCCTTTGGCATTTATTACATATTAGTCACATTTAAATCGAGAAGATTACCATGACGTTGGTGGTTTGGATAATCACAATGAATTAGCGAATTAGTATACTTTCCTACGCATTTGGCAACCCCTTCGTAACCCCTATTAGAGTTAGCCGAAAGTTTCCAGCGGAAAAATATTATCAATCACCACCAAATAATCAGACTACACCAAAATTCTGTCAGGAGCTGGATAAGTTTACCAGATTGTTTCAAATTCTATGAAATATAAATTACAGTAAATTTCGAAATTTTCGGAACTAAATTAATAAAATGTTCCGTATCTTCTGAGTTACCTAATCGCCCATCGATTCTACTATGGTCATCAGATAGGTTACAATCCTAGACAAGCATAATCCTAGATAAGCACTCTATCCCATTCATACTGACCCCAAACTCCGCCTGGGCTTACCTACGGTAATAATCTATCTGATGGCAATAGTAGGATGAATGAGCAAGTGGGTAACTCAAAAGTAACACAAATATTTTTATTTTATAAATGTAGTTGTCAGAATTTCGGAATTTATTGTAATAAATGCAACAATTTAGTGAAGAGACCACGTGTAATCCAAATTTTTCTAAAACTGAATATTGCCGTCGTAGTAGTTTTCAAGAACACTCTGTCAAATACAGGGCTGTTTTTAGCTGACTCCCGGTAATTGCCCATCGCTAAATAGATTCAATCAGAGCCCGTCTGGCGCCATTTTTTATTTGCCTTCGTAGTAATTTTTACTTAAATTTTTTTATTTACCGGACAATTAGGTGTGTCTGTAACCGGGTCGAGTCTGTCATGCCTGGTGACCTTTCCTGTCCTCTATCTTGTCGTCCTCGTTATGTGTAGGGGGGGGGGGTGTACGGTGTGCTTGGCGTATCCGGGATCCCTTCTTAGTCTTGGCCGTACATTCTGATCAATCAATCAATCAAATAATTGATTGTTTTTATTTATAGTTATTTTAATATTTTAATAATTTTTCGTTCCTTACTTTAAACAATTCGATAAATTGAAATTTTGTCAAAAGTTCTGACTTAGAACAATGAAGTTGTCGGGAAATATAATTATTATTAAAAATTTTTTTTGAATATACCGGAAGGCCAGGAAAGATTGTGATTGCAACATTCTTGATCAGGGGGTCTATTTAATTACTTATGCTTTGAGTATAAACTTAATACAATCAAATATGTTGACGATCCAAAGACTTTTCGCTATGGAATGTTGTTTTTCGGCGATCTCTTCTGGTTGAATTCAGGTTATGTTTTAATGAAGTTGTGTGAACGTTAGATATAAATTAACACTGCTTTCAGTTAAATGAATTTAAATATAGGTAGCTGAATGACAATACCGAATTTAAACTTTTCTGTTACAATATCTACAGAATATTTACGTCATCATATGTATAATAATTCTGCCGAGTTATTACGAACGTGAAGTCTCTCAGTTAGATGGTGTTGGATGGGAAAATAGGGAAAAATAAGGTTACAAGCAGATGATATGATGAGATGACCCGTAGATGTAAATTAAATAACTAGTCTATTATGACTGATACCGAATACATATGATGGATATTGGTATCCTTTGCCTCAACCACAACTAACCCAAATTAATAAACTAACAAAATCTAATCTGGAGTGTGAATATAATTGAAACTAACATTTTAATATATTTAAGTAGTTAGAAAATAACTTTGCTGCGGTTCGCCCTAGTTGTTTCTGAAGCACCTAGTTGTTTCAGAACTCAGCGCCGACCCACCGCCCATGTCAGTGTACGCAGGTTGTCATTGAACTTGGAATGTGTAAGTGGTATACTGTAAGTGTGTGAATGGGTGGTGTGTGCATGAATGAAAAAAGGGGTATTAATTGACCTTCAAAAAACTGGATAATTAATAATATCTTTTTTATAAAAAAAATAAAATAAAAAAAATAAAAAAAATGTTGGTGTTTTAAAGCACATTCCGTCAAATTCAGGGTTATTTTTAGAGACTCTCGGTAATTGCTCATCGCTAAATTGAGTCAATTAGAGCTCAATTAATAAATACTTGGCTATCACCCAGAATAACCAAAAATTTCATAAAGATATCGCATGTGTGAGTTTGACAAATGCGTAGCGAAACATAAAATTCGCTAAGGCATTGTGATTATACTTTGCATGTAAGGGCAAAGAATTTTCAATATTTTTGTAGTTTTGTCACTGCAGTCTGACGACCGAATTTTGTGATTAAAAGAATTAAATGTTTGATTAGGTCGAAAGCAAACTAGAAACTTCTTGATAAAATCACCTTGATGTAAAAATAATATCTGGCTATCACCCAGAATAACTGAAAATTTAAGTCACATTTAATTTTATAGGCTCGATTTTCGAAAAACCATCTGCATTTCTCTTTATAATAGCGGAAAATTAAAATTTTGTTAAATTTTACTATTTTGAATTTGAGCCAAACCCATCAATACAAAACTATTTTGACTTTGGCGTTCCGTACGGATAGCTCATCGATGAAATCATTCAACCAGTTTATATTAGGCGAAGGCCTCAAGCTCTCATTTATGTTGGTTTTAATTTTTTAGAAGACAGGTCTTGTTGAATTGTTCAGTATATCAAATCACCATGGAAGATG
Source organism: Nephrotoma guestfalica (assembly GCA_963691935.1). Lineage (NCBI taxonomy): Eukaryota > Metazoa > Arthropoda > Insecta > Diptera > Tipulidae > Nephrotoma > Nephrotoma guestfalica. The sequence goes on along the minus strand of OY829914.1, from coordinate 295,271,417 downwards.
GTATTACTGGATTTTTATCCTTGCCACAACAGGCCTGTCGAGAAGACTATTTGACGTTTGGTGGCCAAATTCGAGTCAAACGGTTCGATCAATAATCAGCCAATACCAATATGTTATCGAAAAGTAATGTATGCTAAAAACATCGTTGCTGTGCATGAGAGTGTACGGGAAAACCCGAGGCAACCAATATCTGTGATCATTACGCAACCTGCTTTCGGATTTTGTTATTAACAAACCCGTCAGATTTAGTTCTTATGCTTGGTGATTTTAATCTTACAAATATGCGATGCTTCGAGCTTTTTGTACCTATGTGCTGTAAACCCAAAAATTCTCAGCATCAGTGATTCGATGATCGACTAGTTAGCTTAAAAAAATCAAAATACTGGTCGTATCTCAATCAAATTCCAGAAAAAATCAAAGTAAATCCAAAATAATTTTGGAAATACTTTATGAATAATCGCGAAATTGACGGATACCCTGCAAATATGATCGTATACAATTATACCAGTTCCTCAAATGCTAGAAATATAGCTGACATGTTCGCGTCATTTTCTTCAATCAGTCTATAGACCAAGGTTTATTAGTGGATTGTACGGATTGGCTTTATTAGTGGATTTAAAGGACAACATTTTATCGTTTTTATAAGGGTTTGGGGAAGGTTGTCATCTTGGCAATAAATCCTCTTAAATTCTGAAGCAGTTCGCTAACATTTTAACAATTACATATTATGTTACTTATTCAACCACTCCTTAAGCACCAGCGTATTTCCATAAAAACGAAAAATTTTAAAAATTACACAAATTTGTAAACTGAGTAAAGGAGATGACATCACATGATACGGAGGCAAATCAACTTCATCAATTCCTAAACTGTTTGAATTATTTATATGCCAAACCGGTCACAGTTTGTAATAATGGGAAGTGAGAAAGCAAACGTTATTAAAGATACGTAAGGTGTTCCCCAAGGATCACACGTCGGACCCTGGACTTTTATTGCTTTCATAGACCGAGCTCAAACGTGCTCAAATTTGCTGGTGACGTGAAAATTTTTCGCACTGTTAATGGAATGCTAGATAAGAAGAAACTTCAAGAAGACATTGATAGATTAAGTGAGTGGTGTATCGAAACTCGCTATAAATATATATTAAGAAATGCAAAATCTTGTCTTTTCATCGTAAATGGAATCCGTAAATTACTTACAGTTTTAATAGGCATATTGAAAATTGTATTGCGAAGTCGAATGCCATATCTGAATTTGTTGAGCGATGGAAAGATGACTTTAAAGATATTCAAACCTTATGTTCACTCTATTTTGCTAACATTTGATCTCAATTGCAATACGCTCTAACGGGCTGGAATCCATATTATGCTGTGTGCATTAAAAGAGTTGAAAGCATTGAAAAGTGTGGTTTCTGATTTTTGTTAAAGAAAAGTTATGACCAAAATTTATCATTCAATGAAAATGTGGCTCGGTTACCTCCATATTCTACAAGATTCACGGATTACAAAATGTGCACCCATAATAATAAACGACTTCTCTTACGGCGCGGCTTTTATTAACCTTTGCTTGGTCACATTGATTTAGCTTACATTTTGGAAAACATATCAATTCATGCAACATGGAGGACATTTCAAAATCATGAGTTTTTAGCACTAAAACACCATGCCACAAACTATGGAGAAACAACCACATTACTAGGTTGTCTAAATCATTCAACATTATCGATGACCTTTTTGACTATATTTTATCAAAAATATCCGGAAGAATTATTTAAAAAAATTTTAAATGTTAAATCAAAATTTAATGTTTTATTTTTTTAGTTTAATTTAATATTTGTTTTGAACAGAATGTTCTGTTTTTAATCTGAAATCATACTCACAGAATAGATTTATTTATTAATAAGTAAGTTTGACCTCTATAAATAGACCTTTCTGCGACTTTAACTTGGCGAATTTTGCGTCCGAACTCGTATAAAATCCAACCGACTCAAGAATTAATTTTAAAGGATCATCGGAAACGCCGTTGTTCGCTAATTTGGTTCTGGAGTAGTTGGAAGTTGATCCAAATTTCGCAAAAAAGAATCATCTTGACCGTCGAGGCACATTTTACGGTGAATGGATAAGTGAATAATCAAAATTATCAATTTTGGGGCGATACCAATCCACACCGAGATATACCAGTATCAAATGCATCCCAAGAAAGTCATTGTTTGGTGCGGATTTCGGTCTGGCGGAATCATCAGTCCGTACTTCTTCCAAAACGACACTGGTATTGACATAATCGTCAACGGCGTGCGCTATAGATCGATTATGTCACCATGGGTATTCTGCACGATCAATTGCGCCTACGACGTGACTTGCCCTCTGAGATCGTGCCATTTAACGCCTTTAGACTTCTTTCTTCGGAACCATCTAATTCGCTGTTCTATGCAAATAATCGACAACAAACCTTATTGAAAGACTTTTTATTTACGAAAATAGGAAACCGCGTCTGGAAAAATATCGCATTTAAACAAATTGGACACCCAAAGGTAGCTTCTTTTAATAATTACTTTAACAATTTCTGGTGAATTTTGATTCATTCGTTAATCTGTTTTATTAAATGTAAAATTGTCAAAAATCTGTTGTTAGTAAAAAATCAACTTAAACTTTAACTTGATCTTGATTTAAACGACATTCTCAAATAAAATGAGATTTTCTAAAACTTTGAAAATGTTTGGAATTTTGGAAAGATTATTGCAAGACAATTTCAAGTCCATTCTTTCTATTCTGAACGACACAAACCTATTTATGATTTGTTACAACAACTATCTGAAAATGGTACCCTGCCCTGTCTCATCTACGCTAAATTATACCTCTTGCGGGTATGGAAGGCACACCTTGCTTAGTATATATCCGTTATTCGTCGGTCAATATGTACCGGGGCTAACACATAGATGGCGCATCTAATGAAAAGCCCATATAATTTTTAGGAAGTACCAACGTCCAAACGATTTATGTCAAAATTTTCTGATAATTCGACCATTAGTTTGCAAGTTACAGTTGTTATAGTAACGATGCTTTTGTCATTTTCCAAACAATAGACAAAAATGAGTTTCGTGTGGTAATTAAACACTGTTTTTTGATGGGGAAAAATACCGTTCAGGCATAGCAATGACGTAATAAGTGTTATAGGGACTCCGCTCCGAAAAGATAAAAAAGTGCCAAAACTGTTTTGCAATTAAAATTAAATTAAATTTAATTGTAAGATCGTAAAGTTAAGTTGCGTGAGATAGCTGCCACCTTAATTGCAAAAAATCTAAATCAGCTCAGATATCCAAAAGCGGTGTATACCCTATTTTGCATGAACATTTGTTCATGAGGAAGTTCTGTTGGATTGGCCCAAACGGACACCGCTTGATAATTTTGAGGTGCTCAAAAAAAAAATTCATAGATTATCGCGTACATGTGTTCGATGTCATAAGTAAATTGTTACAATAAGTCCCGAGGCTAACTACTAAAAAATATTTTTTTTTTTGCTAAATTTGACTTTATGCATCAACATAGTTTCCTTCAAGATTACTCCATGTTTCATCCATTGTCACATACCGATACAAAAAATTCTGTTTATTACGGTTACACAGCTCCAACCAGCGCTGTGAATCATTGACGCGTTTCCGTTCTTGATCCAATGTGAGCAAGCACAGCACCCACTTTGAACAGAGCCTCCTGCTGGACAAATATTCATGCAAAAAAGTATTCCCACGTAACTTCACTTTATGGTCTTTCAAAACGATTTTGCGATTGTTTTTGTCTTTTCTGAAATAATTGTCGAATTTGGGCGCCCAAAGCGTTCAGCATCATCGGTGTTTGTTTATACCCGTTTAAACCCAGCAGACCAACGTTCAACTGTTGCTTTCGAAGGGGCAGAGTTCCTATACCACTTATCAAGCTGTTGCTTCTGTTGCTTTGCCGGAATATTTTTTCCATTAAAAAAAACCGTGAAAATCACCACACGAAATTTTTTTTTATTGTTTTGAAAATAATAAAAATGGCGTTACTATACGACTGAACTTGTAAGCTAATGGTTGGATTTTCATAAAATTTTCATACAAACCGTTTGACGTTGGCACTTCTTAAAAATCGTAAGAGTTTTTCATTAGATGCGCCATCTGTGTCAGCCTCAGGACTTTTTGACCTACGGGTTAATTACCAAAACTTGCCCCATACTATTATAATCAAAACACTTGAAGAATTGAAGAAAAAGAAACGGTTACAAATTCTAAACAGATCTAAACCAACAGATTAATCTAAACGCTCAAGTTGTTACATTCTACTAAATTTAGTTCAATTTCAATTTCTTGGGGCAGTACTTGAGGTTTAGTAAAATAAAGTGCCTATTCATGAAAGTTGTTAAGCTCGAGATTATAGCCGATTTACTTTTCGCTATATCGCCGAAGCCAAAAAAGTGGTTTTTAAAAGTATCTCTTGGTGTATGTATGTGTGTTCGTGGTTCCGTGCAGGCTAAATGTGTTCTCTCTATAGTCCAGGCGGTTTGTGCGATCGGGATGAAACTTCATAATTAAGTTTTATTCATTACCGGAGAGCCCAGCGAATTTTGGCCCACCTCAAGTGGCAGCTTCTATAGGAGCTTCTACGGCCTTGAAGTTATCCTATAATTTCATCCCACGGTTTTCGGTCCGAATGTTGTTTTCAGCTGTGCAATTGTTGTTGATTTATTCACATATACTTAACTTTTCAAGAAAGGCCAAGGGAAGTAATTTAATGGCGTTAAATTGTTTGTTTTAATTTTTGTGTTAATTGTATTTTGTAAGGATGCAAATGCAAATCCTTGCAAATGTTCTCCAAACAGTCGATAGATGAATGCCTAATTCCTGAGAACTTCATAATATCGATTTTGAAGGTTCTTCCGCGACACTTTCCTCCTCCACTTTCCACTTTCGCCAGACCTTTTCGCTCCTCGACAGAACCAGTTTCTTCAAATTATTTCACTAACCTTAATTATTGACTCATTTGGACGATTATTTACACAAATTTTACGATAAGCATTTTTAAAGATCGATGATTTTCATAAAAAGTTTGAATAACTTGAATGCGTTCTTCTAGCGTGTAAGTATCCGTTAAAATTGTACATCTGTCTACTTCACAAATGTCAGACACAAATTGTACCGTTAAAATTTACAGAGGGTCGACCAATTTTGAGAAGGTTTTTTCTACAAATTGGGAGATCCCAGACACTGTTGGCTAAAAGAGGTCCACCGGAAGTGGCAGCTCTCATAGGATCTTTTTTATTTTTTGCGTATATTTTGAAAATTATATATTCGAAATACGATTAAAATAAAAATCTTATAAATTACATTACAAACAAAATTAGTTCAGATCATATTTTAAGTTTTCGCGGAAATTACGAGTTTTGATAAAAAAAAACTTTATTTCACCAAAATTCGTGATCTCTACAAACCAGGCGGATTAACTATTCGGAATAAAACTTCATACTAAAGCTTTTCCCATAAATTGGGAAATAAATGTGAAATGTGGTGGACATCTGTGTACCAAAAATGGCATTTTCCATAAGAGCAATTGATATTTTTGCAATGAAGATTAAATTTTTTGACGAGAGTGAACCTTGTGGGTTTTCTGAAATTTATGAAGAAATAAAGATTTTTGATTTTACAAGACAATTTTTATCACAAATCCCCGACGTATATTTGTCGTAAAGAAAGTTGCGTGTTGGTCACAAAAATTACATTCCTTCATTTTTTATCTGCTGGCTTATATTTTAAAATCGACGACTCAAACCGTGATAACTATAACTTAGATTTTAGGTTCTAGAGTTATTTAGATTATAAATTCTTAAAGAAAAGGATATACTCTACATGTTTCGAGAGGTGAATCTAAAAACTTGAAAATTTTGTATGCCCAGGGTGTGAATCAAGTTTGAATTCTTCATAAATGGATGTATCAAATAAGCCTTATGTTGATTCTTGTAACCCACAGTTCTCCAGAAATGATAAAATAAATAAATTTTCTTTCCAGACACAACTACAACAATTATTCGTTTGAAAAATGCAGACTAAATAAGATACCTGAACAATATCTCTTCATGCCTACTTCCTCCAATGTTACATAAAATATAAACTTTCCATTTTAATAAAAAAAAATTATCCGCAATTCATTAACGATAAAAATGTAAACAGGACATACAAAAAACAAAGTGAAGGTAAAAATTAATATTTAATTCGTTTTGTGTACTAAAAGAAATAAAGGAGCTCCTCCGGTTGGCTAGGGTCTTGCTTTCCATAATTTTTTACCATTTCTCGTTTATTTTTCTCCTTATTTTCTTATCATTACAAGTGGAATTTTTCTTTATTTTCCGTCGTCGTCGTCGTTTTTTATTTTATTTATTATTTCAGACAAAATCTTACGTGGCTATCTTTCTTAAAAATACGTACACAAAAAAATGATAATAATAATTTTACTTTTTCCGTTGGTATCGTAAAAATTAAACAGAATGCACAAAAGAATGAGAATTAAAAAAAATCCACCCATTAGCAACATAACAATTTTATCATTAATTTAAAAATGTTCCATATACGGGAAAAGGAGAGATGAGAAACTGTTTTTCCGTTTTGTTTTCACATTAGCAGTGTTTATGTTTGCAGATGAATTTTTTAAAACCAAATCAGAACCTTTATTATTCAGAATATTGATACTTCATTTTAACATTTATTACCGTTGGGACGAATTCGAAAGACTTTTGTATTTTTTATGTGAAAATAAAGGTTTTAGCAGCATCCTACACATAAAATCTCTATACGGATATATTTTCATTTAAACGGCACTTAAAAAATGTATATTGTCGCTATATACTTAATTAATAATAAATAATACATTTTGTCAAATCTCAAGCCACACCTAAATGATAAAAAATATCCATTATTTAAAGAAAAATCCAATTTATCAAACACCTTAATTAATATAAATAAATTCACGAGGCAAATAAAAAATCGTGCAATCAAATCTCTTATCTCCATGATTATAATCATATCTCTTATATATACGTCTGTGTCTTATCATTCCAATATGCATGTACTTTATAAAATAAAATAAAACAAAAAAAAAATGAAAAATAATTATCAAATTTCCCAATTAACCTATTTCAGCAACGACACAGCAACAAAAATGATAACAAATTAAAATTAATTTTTTTTTCATCATCGCATCATCTTCCTTCTTAAGTTTTCCTCGTCTTAAAATATCGTTGTTTTTGTTTATTTGTCAAAAGCGAAGAAACATTTTTCCTTTCTTTTTTTAAATAAAGAAAAATTCCCACCCCACAATTTTTCACTTTCATGTAGACGTGTATATAAAACAACAACAACACCATGAAATGGTGAAATTTTCACTTTTTTTTATTTTCTATTCATTTGCTCTCTAAGGAGGATATGAAAATGGGCCCATAAAATCCTAGTTACTAAGTCACTAAAAGAAAAATAAACATAAAAGGAAAGAATCAGAATTTTTTATTTTTACGGTGGATGAAATGGAAAAGGAGTTCATTTTTGATGATTTCGAATATGTACGCACGAGGACAAGTAGAATAAAATAAAAATATATTTAATAACAGAGTTGCCCTAGACTTCTAAATATTACAAAGGAACAATAATTATAATTACCGGGTGGTTCAAAACAGACTATTATCCTAAATAGTTCTTAGACAGCGAGTGTTTAATTTAACTAACAACTCAAGATTATCCGAAAAGACAGAGGAACAGAAGCTACGGAAAGAGCAAAATGCAAAATTAGACCAGCAGCACCTAAAATTCGATAAAATTAAGCAAGCATAAGAGTTTCAAATTCCAGAGCTTCCGAGAGATAAAAAAGAAGTTGACAATCCATTCAAGGAGCTTGAAAAAAAGATTACAAAAAGCTGAAGTACGCGTAGAAGTTTGTTCTTCACAAACTGGAGAAGGTCAGCTGAATTAAACGTTTTCAACAGAAGTAATCTCCGGTAGTTCAAGATTAATTTTAATGCCTCCGTCATTCGATGGCCAGACCCCATTTGAGGATTTTAAACTAAAATTTCAAGCGTCCGACCAAACGGCATAGTGGTTAAAGCTTCGGCGTTTGGATCGGGAGGTAGAGTTCGAATCTCGATGGGGACACGATACTAAAGGGAATTTTAATCAACAGATTACGATCTTTGATGAAATGTAACACAACTAAGACCCCTTGTCGGAGTGCAAAAACTCATGAGCCGAGCCATCTTCCATGCCAGTATAAGCTGGCATGGAGCTACGTAATGTGCAGATGGTAATAAAATCGGACTTATAGCCGTAGATCCTCGATTTGGCAGGCGAGTGCGTAAGGTAAGGGCGCGAACAGCTAATTGCGAATTAGGAGGGGAGTGCTTCGGCCCCAGAACAGATTGCAAAGATTAAATTATAAAAAAAAATTCAAGCATCAGTAAAGCACAATGGTTGGGCCGCGGGGAGCAGCTCATTGAGCTTATTTCTGTTCTTGGAGAGAAGCTGAAGATGTCTAGCAAACTTATCAGCCATGGAACTTAGCTATGAGAGACTTATGACTGAGTTGGGTATGTGCAGTCACACGTCATACAATTATGCAAGATACAACTCCAAAACAAGCAACAAATGCGTGGAGAGAGCCTGCAAAACCTATAAAATATTTTAAAATATTTATGGAGAAATGCCTACAAAACTATGGCTTGAGACTGTTGAACGGAATTCAAGTGAATGCATTTATTAGTGCTGTCAAGGACGACCACCTGAAACTTCATTTGAAAACCAATACTAGAGGTAAAACCTTGAAGGAGGCGTTGGTCGGCGTTTTTACTTTCAGTAAAATTGTACTAGCTGGGTACGAATGTTAAAAAGGTACTAATAAAAGACAAGATAAGGAATCTTCGACATGCTTTTCGATCTACCAGAAGAAAACGATGACTTGCTCCGTCTTGATGTTTACGATGCCGACAACCCGGACACTACATGAGAGATTGTAAGCATCTAAGTATATACAGTGGATGTTAAACGCGAAAAAAGATAACCGCAGTTAAAAGTTGAGTGAGACGAAAAGGGAAAACACTTCTCTCATTTTATGGATATGGATCCGAAAAACTCAGTTACCAAGTTTTGAGGGGAGAAATCGGTTGTTGATTCGGATATGGTAGATCCGGAACAGATTGATGCTACTGTCCGTTATAACTTGCTAACAGCAACAGGTGAATCTGCGGTAGTAAAAAGAGAGTCTACCCTTCAAGCAAAATTCGGTGGAACGCGGTTAAAAATGGGGTTTGATGTAACTAGAATGTCTGATAAATGTATCATCGAACTGGATGTTATGATGAGATGCCAGATGGTCGTGGTTCTGGATAACCAATTACTAAACGGGCGCAATGTGGAGGTATACCCATTCGAACAAATACAACACACAAAACACCTTGCGAGTTATTGTTCAAGACAAGCTCGAGATACCACCGATGTGCGAGAAAGTTATCTATGTTAAAGTGGAAGAGACCTTGGAGATACCAAGATGGGAATGGTGGAGCCTGCCAATGTCAAAATAACTGGTTGTCGTACTAATTGGTACAGCTGAGGAAATCAACTATATTGCCAACTGTTAGTCGAAATAATGTCGTCGATCGTCGCACGTCGAGTACTTATAATCAGAAGAAGATTGTTCGCTCACTGTGCAGTCATCTTCCAGCAGAAGTTGATGGTTGTGCTCTATAAAGTATCTGTACTTCTTGCACCAAACGGCCATTTTTCCGTGCTTCCAGTAGTACAAGGAAGAGGATCAGCTTGGTTTCCTACCGACGATTTACTTTCCAATGTCGCGTTGCTCCCTCCAGAATCCGTGGAGCAGCTCGATAAATAGTGGTGGGATTTAGAATCTTAGAAGTTCGGACCCACCTAGAGTATGTTATTGTTTATACCCGACAATTCATTTCTTTTACAGCTTAAGTTGCTTTAAGAAATCAAGATAGAAGTTACATGATCCACAGTACTCGCTTAACTTTTCCTACGTTATAGTTATACTAAGTTATACTTCTAACAATATAACGCTCTGGCTCATTGCATTACCCAAATAATACATCGGACAAATACCTTTTTACCGATTTTTAAAAGCAGTTGACCGTTTGAAAAATGACAGAAATTATCTTAAGCGGTTATGCCTTGTGACCACAACTTGATCAAACGTGCCTATCACAATATGCTGATTCTTATAAATTGTATTACACTTGAGGATAGTAAGGCAAGGTTTGCTCACAGGGAACATACTTTCATCTATACATGTTTTTAATGTTAACACTTGAACACGAACACTGACAATTTTTAGAAGTACGCCTAAAGACAATTTTGGGAAGCTTTTCTCGTTTCATTTAACAACACCATTTTATCGACAAATTAAAGCAAGATCAAACAAATTTCTCGCATTATAGAAGCCATTGTTTGGACTAGACTAGAAAGTTGCTGCCGCCTAAACTAAATATACAGTTATAAATAAATTATGAAGTTAATTATTGTTGCTCTCGTTGTCTAAGAGTTCAGATCTAATTTTTCCCGTTTCTGTTTTTTTTACCGATAAGTGTCTACTATTACGTAAGAATTATTCCACACTACAGTGTTTATTGAAAGTTATATTGAATACGAGCAACTTTACATGAACCGGTTGATATTGCTAGTGTATCTATTTATGGTAGACAATTGTTAATCTGCAGGATGGTTAGGCCTGCATATAAAGAATTTTATTATATATTTATAATAAAAAGGATTTGAATTAGAGGATTATATCCTTTCCCTCTTGAAAGGATATGTAGGGGCATAGATGCCATAAATGCTACGCTAGCAAAGCAAGAACATGGTCTAGAAACTTTATATAAGCGTCTAGAAAAGCAAGAAACCACGAACGGGGCTACAGCCTTCTTAGTAAAATGAGCAAAACATTAAGAATTGTCACCTGGAACGCGAACGAACTAGCGCAAATTTGTAAATTTGGAAAAAATAGATGTATGTCTTATATCCGAATGCCATTTGACAGAAACACAATTTATTAAAATACGTGATTATGAATGTTATCATGCTGTTCACTCAGGAGCAAAAGCGAGGCGAGGATCATCAGTAATAGTGAAAAAGAATGTCAAACACTATAAGAACCTGGTATCGAAGAAGAAAGTAAGCAATTTGATGCCATAAAAGTTGAAACTAATAATAATAATGAATAGAGTATTTTCACTATCTACTGCCTTCCACGCTATAATCTAAACAAAGAAGATTATAGCAGACTCTTTAGATCACTAGGATCCCATTTTATTATTGGTGGTGACTTTAATGTAAAAACACATTTTGGCCAGGTCGGGTAAACAACTGCGAACAACATTTTGGAGGTAAACCAACTTATTGGTCTGCTGATACAAATAAAATACGAAATCTCATTGATTTCTATGTAACGAAAGGGATTTTCGAGGACTACATGTGTCTCGAAAATGGCGAGGAGGTATATTCTGACCATTCAACTGTTATCGTGACACTCAGCAAAACGATAATTAATAAGAATAACTTGCGTTAGCTAAAAAATAATAAAACTGGCTTGAACCTATTCCAAGTACTTAACAGTACTATTCAACAAGCAGCATGGGAAGGTTCTCCTACTAATCATACCGAATCCCGTAGGTGTCAAATTATCCTCTTGAAGTCAGAGAATTAGTTAGAGAGAAACGGAAGGCCCGATAGACCTGGCAAAGGACACGCGCCTCGGAAAACAAAAAAAATCCTCATCTGTGCAATAAACTGAAACAACTTATAAAATAAATTAAGAACGAAACTATTAACAAGTACTTAAGTAGTCTCACCGAACATAAGGACACTGATTACTCTCTTTGGAAAGCAACAAATGGATTCAAATTGACAAACATGCATGTGCCGTCTATTGAAAATGAGGAAGGAACCTGAGCGAAAAGTGACAAGCATAAGCTACTTTATTTGCGGTTTACTTGGAAGAAACCTTTCAACCGTTACCTAGGCAAACTGCAGATGAAAACATAACAACAATTAGCAAAATTGATGACCATATACGATTGGAACATTACGGGAATTAAAAGATGAGATCAAGTACAATTTAAATGCGAAAAAAGTTCTAGGTTATGATTTAATTACTGGCCAAGTCATAAAAGCCATTTCCGAGAAGGGATTATGAAAATTGGATCAAATAATCAATGCTGCCCAGACTAAAATATGTTCCACGACAGTGGAAGGTTGCTGAAGTAATTATGATTCCTAAACCAAGCAAACATAAAAATACTGCTCAAGAGGCTCAAGCCAATAATAGAAGCACGAAATTTAATTCCACCACACCAATTTGGATTTAGAGAAAATCACTTTACAATAGAACAAGTTCACAGAATAACGGACATAATAGAAGATGCACTTGAGAAAAAGAAAATTTGCTTCAGTATCTTATTAGATGTAGCACAAGCTTTCGACAAAGTTTGGCAGTACTATCAAATTCTTAAATCTTACATTGCAGATCGGCATTTCCGTGTGAAATATAACGGAGAGTCCTCTGAGCAACATTTGCAGCCGATAAGGTATTTTGTCAACTGGAAAGAGTATATCCGAAGTAACGACCAAACTTCAACAATTAACCAACTCAGTGAGTAGCTGGACAAAGAAATGGCGCATTAGCCTAAACGAAGCAAAATCGGTTCACGTAAACTTCACACACCAGAAAGTTAACCGGATTCCAGTGGAACTTAATTCAAGGCAGGTTTCAAATGCAAATACAACCAAATACTTTGGCATGACTCTCGATTGCAAACTTTGATGGAAAGAGTATATTAAAAAGAAGATACAACAATTGAGCATCAAATATAGGAAAATGTATTGGCTAATAGGTAGAAATTCTGAGCTTTCAATACAACAAATTGCTATTATATCTGCAAATACTTAAACCAGTATGGACCTATGGTATTCAACTCTGGGGTTGTACCAAGAAGACCAATACACAAATGGTACAATGTTTTCAAAACAAAGTGATGCGTGGCATTATCAACGCACCATGGTACATCAGAAATGATAACCTACATATGGACTTAAACATGGAATATGTCAGTGAAGAAATAAAAAAACATGCTAAAAAACACATTAAACGGATATCTCGGCACCAAAATGCAGACATACGAAGTTTGTTGGACACCACCAATGCAGTACACTTCAAAGGCAGAAATATTTAGAACTGGGCAGTTGTATTTAATTAGGACAGAGAAATATAATAAATTATGTAAATTCAAACGGGAGTAACCATTGGGTAACTGCCGGTCAAACCTGAATCTTTATTTAAGAAAGATAAATTACTAAATGATTTGTAAATATTTTTATTGACAACAAATTAGTAATCAACGTCTAACATCTATTCTCATGAACCTACTTTTAGGGTCGCTTCTATTTAGAAATATAATTACGACGTTATAGATTAGCGGAGGTACATCCCAGAAAAGGATTAAAACATAACACCCTTTTTGAATTAAACCCTTTTGGAATTTCCGTAATTTTGTCCAAACTCTATTCTAATGAATGACTTCTAATGAATAACGGTTTTGTACCATCCATAAGTCATAAAACGAAGTAGGATTAAAAAAAGTAATCAGTACTAAATTACTGAACAAAAAAAATCAACCCACTTGGGAATTCCATATTTAAAGTAGTTTTAATTTTATACCAAGTACTTAAATATAATTTATCTCGCACCCATTGATCGAAGATGCCTCAGTACCATGTAAAAAATGTCATTTCATATAATTTTTTTTTTGTTAAAATATACATTTATAGAGGATATTAAAGTACCCAGAACCAAATAACGCCGAAACGAAAAAAAAATGGATTTCAATTTTAATTTTCTTTTTGAACTTTTATTTTAAATATTTTTTTATCATCATTTTCTTCGTGCGCCTTTCTTCGTCACCAAGAACATAAACCTACAACACAATCATACCGCCTGAAGCCATATATACATTTACCATCTAACTACATAGCACAGTACAAGTGTAAGTAGCAACTACTTTAAATCAAAGATGATTATATTTTTGTTTTGGCGATTTTTTAGATCTTCCTGCTTATGTATATACATACTGTCGTCGTAAGATCAAATAAATTTTTTGAAAAATTTTCCGAGCATCCCTTTAAGGGAAAATATGTAAAATGCATATTTATAATATCTCCGTCGCAGATTACAAAACAATTAAAATTAATGGTGTGCGGTGAGTTTTCCAAATTTTGTTTGTTTTCTTATTTATTTTCAGGGTGTCACTAAGAGATAATGGTATATCGTTTTTCATATTACTTTAATGTATGCGTACCATATACACATTATCCGCAGAGAGCTTAATACACAGATGAGAACAGAACAGCAAAAAAAATCGTTAAAATTTACCCTTTAATTTTCAACCCCATTAAAATTATACGCATACAAAAAACAAAAGAAAATTAGAAAATTTATATTCAAAATGGCTGACACCATAAAATATAAAACAAAATTATAATGATAATAAATAAAAATAAATGAAAACAAAGTATCATGTTTCATTGATTTTCCACGAGTTTGTTCTGGGATTGTGTTTTGTTTTGGTTTGGGGACATCATCACCGTTAATGAATAGATTTTAATATCCGAACTTTATATACCAATCTGCTTAGGTTACAACATGGCTGAATCGTATCCAAAACAACCGCAATACTAAATGAGCGCGTTTTAATTTTTTCAACCCTTTTCCACATTTTCTCGATTTAAATATTTTTGCGTTTTCCCTCGCGTCATCCTTTTTGTTTTTAAGTGTACCCCCAAAAAATACACAAAGCTTGTGTTATATACATACGTATATAGTCTATATTTAGGCGTATTTTTGTTTTTCTTCAATTTTCATTTTTAAATGTAAGACTGGAAAGCAAAAAAAAAATACTGAAGGGGCCGCTAAATTAATTTGCTCTAAGGGGGTATAAGCGTTTTCTTATACTTTTCTTTTCAGCTTTTTTATTTTTACAATACTTCGTGAACAAAAAAAAGTGTATATACATAATGGAGGAAAAAAAATGAAAACAACAACTATATAGAACATAAAAAAATAAAACAGAAAAGGACTAGAAGTAGCAACGCAGCAAAATAAATTTCTCAACCTCTCGTCATTCTTAATAATTTTTCGTTGAAAATAAAGCAAAAAAAAACTTCCTTTAAAATAAAAATAAAAAAATTCTTAAGAAAAAATAAAAATGAGAACAATTTTTTTTTGCGAAAGGATCGAATTAGAAAAAAATGATTAAGGATGAGTTACACACGATGATGAAGAAGAAGTAAAGACGACGTCGATGATGATGATGATGATGATGGAAAGCGAAAAAAAAAAAATGAAAACGGGAGCGTTCAAACAATGAATTTTTTAAAGGTTTTTCGTTTTCTAATTTGACGAAAAAGAGGAAAACAAAAATTAGACGATGAGTCGATGGTGGAGCACAAAGGGGGTAAACTTTTTTCGTGCTTTTCTTCTGTACATTATTTTTTTTTCGAAAGGGGGGCCTAACTGAAAAGAAATTAAACTTTTTGGGATGGTGAAGGATTTTTTATTCATTCTTGGACGGTTTTTTTTTTAGATTTTATTTTGACATTGAATGGTTGGTGTTGATGGAAAAGAATGAAAATGATGACGAGAAATTCTTCTCGACTTTTGTTGACGATAAAAATAATAATAATAATAATAAAATAAAAGGGTGGTCCGCTAATGGAACTTTTTTTGCCTTGTGTTCAATGAGAAAAAACAAAACACAAAAAATTGCCTCCTGAAGAATCTATCTACATTTTTTTCTTGCCTTAGCTTCTTCTTCTTATTCCACCTCGATATACATATTTATATTTGACAATTGATATTTATATTAAAGTCACGAGGATAAAGTTTTGGTTAATGCTGTACGAGATTAAATCAATTTGGAGTATAAAAATTGAAGCAAGTGCATTTATAGCAACATTTAGGTGGTGGTGGTTTGTAACACGAATATTGAATATGAATTTATCAAGAAATATTTTCTTATTAACGTGTTATTATGGTTGCTGTAGTTAGTTATAATTAGCGGTCACGATTGTCATAAATTTATTTGTGTGTAATACGTTAATTAGCTATTGCAGTAACGTGAAATTTTAAATGTTTATCAAATTTTAGATTTTATCGTTTTAGCATTAGGAAATCATCTTTCTCAGTTACCAGAGAACCGAATAACAGTTTTTTACATTCATAAACCGCGTTAAATTACTTCGGCGAATGTCGCTGTAAGCTAGATGTAATAAAGAGACACTTACGATGAAATCGTGGTATGTTTGTTTAATCATGATTTCGAAGAATTGTGACCGGTATTGGTACTTTAAGATATTGATGCCATTTTAAGTGTTAAGGCTGCGTCATATTTCTGGATCGGAGAATTCCATTGTCTGAGGGAAGCGGCTTTGAATTAATACCCGCCCGCGGTGCTCTTTCGCACCGCGAATTCAAGAAAATTCAATCGTTAATGGTGGATTCAGCAGGCGATGTTTTATAGTTTGCTACTTAAGCCTTAAGATCTATCATCAACACGAAAACACACAAGTGAGTTGAACAGTGGGGATCAACTATATACAAAAATATTTAATACTTCAACTATATATAAAAAATCTTAAGTTATCAATCAATGAATTTGTTTATTGGAAAATGTGCTTGCATAATGATCTTATAAAAGAGTTCTCAAAAACCAGTCTGCGAATAACAGAATGCCAAAACTGGAAGTAGTGGGTGATCAGTTGAGACAGCTGTTGAAATATCATCGTTCAGGTCTCAAACTCATTCATGCGATATTAAACCAAGAAATTGAGAGAGAGAGAGAGAGAGAGAAAATGATAAAACCTTATTTGATGAAAATTTTCACTATTTAGAAACTGAGTTTGGTTTTGTAGTATGCCGGCACCAATTAAAGTAGAAGAATTGTTAAAACTTTTTTTGAAAATAGAGGAAATATCCAATACGAATAAACTCAAAGAAGCTGGGGTTGCGAACCATTACTTCCGTAAAAAACTTATAATAATGGCTAATTTGTTCTAAGATACTCTTTAAAACATGTGTGTGTCAAACTCATCAGAAAAAACGTTAAATTTAGTAGTAAACAGTAAAAAAAGGAGAAGTTAATATGTAAACCACGTCTATGCCGGTCAGATGATCGGAGTTGAATAAAAGAATGATGATGTTGATTTTAGGAAAGTGATTGTGTAAATAAATTATGAAATATTTGGTTATTCTGGGTGATAGCCAGGTATTTGTTTTACATCGAGGTGAAGTTTACCAAGAGGTTTAGCAGTTTAGTTCACAACTAATGAGAATTTCGAACCCTTGATATAAAAATTTAGTTCTTCACTCCCTTCAGTTGTTCTCGCGTTACTGTAGGCAGTAGTCCTTATTCAACACTCATTACTCTTGTCACTCTATTGCCTCGGCATTGTATTTCCGTTCTACCTGAATCGATTCAATTGTGAAATTGGTTGAATTAAAAAAGAGAGAATGCTTTAAGCAAATAAAATTTAATTAAAGTCAAATAATTAATTGAAAATTACAGAAATAATTTTAAAATAATTTTTAAGTTGTTAATAATGACTAATTTTTTTGAGTTCTGAATCTTAATGTAAACAAGAATTAAAGACTCACCTTTATCAATGACAAACACTTTATTTTCGGGAACGATTGTATCCATATCACATCATCTGGCGTAAATTGTAAAACTGTTGTAAAATCATAACAAACTGTTATCGACAACAACGAACACAATTCTCTAAAATTGTACACATCCAGATGTGGAATATTTCATATATTGTAAACGTTCCGAAATTAAATTGTTGGTGCTTCCATTATCAATCATCGCTACCAGTTCCGTGCTCTACCTCACTCATTCTCTCTCTCTCTCTCTCTCTCTGCTTTCACATCTCATGAAGGAATTTTGACGATTACACGGTAGTCCTCCAACTGTCTCGATTCATCATTCGCTCCATCCAGTTTCGACATTCTATTACTTGCAGATTTTATTCGACGTCCGTAGGCTAGCGAAGTTTAAGTCCCCCCTTCCAACACATGCCATCTGGTTGTTGATCGAACGCTTTACATATCATTCTTTCTGAAGAACTGATCTTTCAACGTGGTCCAGCCAATCTGATAATATTACAGTATCAAGCAGGTGCTTAATTTCGTCAATTATTTCGAAACCGGTATTCGTTGTTCGTAACCTTAATTAGACCATAAATGGATCAGATTAACTTGTTCTCAAATGTAGATAGTAATCTTCAGTCGTTGCCGATCAAGCGGTATTAATGCACCTTCCGTGTTTCCGAAGCTTATAACTTTCAGGTCTTTATTGCATATGGTGGAGTTACTTAGAATAGCCGAACAATATTTTGTCCTAACTTTCTTTGGACATTTTAATGATAAATAGCCGAATTCCCTGCAATCAGAGCATATCGGATCAGTTCCCTTATTTGTATTTACAACTTTAGTCAACTTGTAGTCTATTTGATATGAAATGGTTTACTGGGTAGCAAAGTCCTAGATTCATAACTCCTCTCGGTGCTCCCTTGGTAACTCTAAATGAAGCGAGTGGTGTAGTGGAGGCGATGTGGCAAAAATTCTGCTTTTAGTCATGAACACTACATATCACGGCGCCGCAAAACCAATACCATATCGGCGTCTGTTCTCCAAGTTAGGGACGGCTGAAGCGGAGTCTGCCTTGTAGTAAGCAGCTGAAATAAATGCTTGTTAAATCACTGGGTTGAGCGGTGGGCCAACCATCCACTCTTACAAAAAACGTCATGGTATGAATCCTACATAAAGGCCTCGGGTTTCTATATCGAACTCATCACAAACATAATCTCAGGAATTTTACACGGAAAACGCTTTAAAAATGGGAACATGGAACGAGCTAAGCCTTTTAAGACCTGGAGATCTCCAGAACCTTTCGAACCAGGTGGAAATTTACGCATTGGACGTGCTCGCGCTCGTGTAGCTTAAGTGGTCTGGAGTGCAATCCATAATACCACCAATGGTTACACTCTTGACTGCAGCGGTCATCAGAACAGAGAAGAATTTGGAGTCGGCTTTCTTATCGACCGGCGAGTACAGCAGTGTATCATCGACTCCCATCCGACCAACATGCGAATATGCAAATAGAAATTCAATATCACAATTGTCAATGGTCACGCGCCCACCGGAAACAAATAGGATGATGTCAAAGATTTATTCTTTGTTGAGCTGTAAGACATCAGAGTAATATGATACCAACATTATGGTGGGCGACTTCAACGTAGAAGTGCAGATATAACGTATAGTTCGTACAGCTTCCATCAGCTAAGCAACAATAACGGCCAACGCGTCACGGAACTGGCTAAAATGTATAATCTAGTCATATCAAGTACGATCTTTCAACATATGAGGATCCATAAGGTTAGGTGGCGATTGAATGTTGGAAGAACGAAAAACTAGATTGATCACGTCATGATCTCGAATATATATTCCATCAGAATTTCCATCTAAATCGGTACAATAAAAACTACGAAACTCCACCAAACACCCAAGGGCAGGCAAGCTATGGCAGCGATAACTACCGCAAGATAAAATACTACTGGATGAAGATCACCAAGAGCATGGAATGATTAGTTCGACGATCAGTGCTACCAAATCGTCGAAAATAAACAAACGGAAAGTTGCGACCAAATACCTCCGGAAAAAGAAGTGCGAATTTATGAGGACCTTTATCGAAAACGTCAGCTTCCAAGCGAAAAACGGAACCTCAAGAGACTAATTTGCCAATGCCAGAAACATTTCTAAAGATTTACATCCAAGATCCACAATTCTACTTCCAAATTCTTAAATTTAATCGGAACGACAAAATGACCCTTATATGTTTAAGCTATTGCCCCACCGGGCGAGGAGGTACTCATCCCGTACTCCACAGTAGATGAAGGATATGCAGCTATTAGTAGATTTAAAATTGGAAAGGCACTCGGTACTTACGTTACCAGAATCATCCTGCTTGCCGAAAATATAATTGGCGTATATCAATGCGATTTTCGAACCAACCCATCCACTGCTGACCAGTGTTTCACTTTAAGAGAGATCATGGAAAAATATTTGAGAGTACAACATAATCATTCACCAGTTCCATATAAACTTTCAACAGGCATCATGACAGCATTAACCGCGAAAAACCTTGGGCCGCGATCATATGTTTCGGAATTCAATAGAAGCTTGTTTCTCTCTGTAAACTAGCAACATCTGACTCGCTGTGTAGAAGTGTAGTAGCATTTACTGTGTTTGATCCTGTGTTGTTTAATCTGGCATTGGAACACGTGGTAAGAAAAAGCTGTATGAAATCTTTGCGCTGCATATTCAATAAGATAACAGCAACAAAACTAAATGTTTATCAGAAGCAACCAAGAAGCATCCATACGGTAAATCTCGGAACACACGACTATAACTTTGATAACGCGGAAGGCTTCAAATATCTCGGATCACTTACAACATCAACAAATGACGTCGATCAGATATTAAAGCCCGCGTAGAGCATCGGGACATCGAGTCTTCTATGCCCAGTTGTGGTGATCAAAAACGTCTCATTTCTCTACTTGAACGAAATTAGGGAACGAGAGGTTGTTTACATTTATTTTAGTTGTGATACCAATAGAAACAATCGCCAATTTAATTCAGGTATAAAAAGAGACATAAACTTCGATAAAATATCTAAAAGGTGGTGGTAGAATATGTCACCGCTGTTCGAGAAGGGAATGGACCTTGGCCACTAACGATTGCAGGATTTCATCTACATTTGAAAGGAAAGTGATTAAATCCATTTATGGTTCAATTAAGGTTGCGAACAACGAATATCGGATTCGAATGAATTTCAAAATCGGGCGCCTCGTCCTCGGTTGGATGGCTGGGCCACATTGAACGATCCTCATCACAACGAATGATAAGAAAAGTATCCCAGTAGCAACCGAGCCGAGATAGTTGGAGGATCAACGTGCAGGTGGCAAAATTCCTTCATGAGATGTGAAAGCTAGAGAGGGAGATAACGGTTTACTGTTTCTGGTTTAGTCGAGGGGTTTCAAGTTTTCAATTTTAAACAAATCTCCTCGTATAGTACATAACTTAAGTTTCGCCTTAAAATCATCCATATTAATCGCTCGTACACGATTTGCTTATTGAATTAAGTTACCTGTGTTGTATCCCATCTATATGTGACCTGGTCTATGAAAAGAGAGCTTACGTGTGAAAACAAGTTATCGAGAAAACAGCTGTTAAAGGTAAAAAACTCGTTGCGTCAGTTTTGCGTTAGTTGTTCCCTTTTATCTGCGTTGCCTGGTGCCTAACTATATTCAAGGACGTTAAGTGTTGTTTCAGCTCGGAATATTTCGACGAAAAAAATACAAAAACTACTTTTTATTTTTATCATTAAAATCAGCTTTTTTCGTATTTGTAATTTGCTTTCTCTTCATTTTTAGTCAACTTTTCCACAAATTATGACATTCTGGTTTTCGTCATGTGAAAGAGCGTCTCATACTCTATCCGAAACTTCAAAAAACTGGAAAATGATTTTTTGATACCTAAGCCCCCTTTCCATAGAGCAGGTCACATATAGTGTTGTATAATTGCATTTTCCTCAAGACTACTAGTCGCACAAATTCTACGTAAAACAATTTTTACGTCATCGATTGAATATCGTGAGACGTTTACGTATTTGTGTGCATGTTTGACAGGTTGGGTTCATTGACCCGCTAAGCTAATAATTTGTTTTCGCGTTCGATAAGGTACAGGTCGTTTTCTCTTGCAAATGAGCTTTGCTCCGTTAAAGTTGTGTTATTTATATCTTTACAGGAACGGTCCTTCAACTGTAGATAAAATTCGTCTTTGAACGATTCACTGTCATCAATTTTACTTCTTCAATTTTGATTCTAATAATGAATTTCTCACAAAAACACAATCGCACAATTTTGCATGCCCCATGTAAACCCGAACCATGCACACTTACGCATAAAAATAATTCATCGCGCACTCGATTTTATTGGTTGATTCTGTCTGTTATGATGCGGATAATTTAACTTTCCACCAACGCTTTCGCTCTACTAATGACACCCACTGTATTTAGCAGTATTTCGGATTTTATTGTGTTCGATATATGACCTTACCACTTGACCACATATTAAAATACATTAAGCCGAACAAATAATTTTATAGTGAACTATCGCAAGAAAATCGGCCGAATATACAAACTATCTATTCGCGATTTCCATCAAATATAGATTGCGTTTTCTACGTCTACAAGGGAGATGAGAAAAGTCATTATTTTGACAGCGTTGGCCTCTCTTGTACATAGCAAACTGCGATTCGCGTTTTGTTCACCAGATGTCAGCTTCTTTGTTGGAGATCGCCAATTACTATACAGTCGATATCTTGTGAACTCTTTACATTTTGAGACCACAAATCCTCAAATAGGTTCACGATAAAGGCACCGTAATTCTGAACTGATATTTCAAGAAGATCCAATTAATTTTAAAATATCTGTTGTCTCGAATTAATATCGCATACAAATTTGTTTGGTGTTTTGCTAGCCTTCTACCATTCATCGTGATATTCCTTCTCAACTATAGGCGAAAATTTACCTCGTTTGTTTATCTCAACATGCGGAGCTACTAGTGTTGCCAGCTGATTAAATAACGCCTTTAAGTGCCATTTCGCTAATTATATTCTTACTTAGTGCATCTGAATGAATGGCTTAACTAATTAAACAAGCATTTAAACAAAGTTCATCATCCACCTGACAAGCAACAAAAACATATTCATTGTAATATGTATCATATATATTGTGATGTACTCATATATGTATAATAGGATTTCCACTCAACGGTAAAATCTTGTCTCAATCCATTTCACCGTGTCATAAACAAAATACTACATACATCTCTATATACTAAACAAGAAAAAGCATAAATTTCCATTTCACCCTTAAAACCCGAAAACATTCACTCATTCCTCCCATTTGTTTATTTGTATGCATGTATGAGTTTGTTGTCTCGTCTCCACTTTCTTCCTCCCAAAGCATATGCGATCCTTTGGTAGTATACAATAAGGATATGTGTTACATAAAAACAACAGAATAATGACAATAATAATAATCATAATAACGAAGAGATGATTATTAAGGAGTCTATGTTGTTTTATTATTATTGTTATTATTATCCTCTCGCTACTCTAAACATCCTTGCGTATTTATAAACGCACACATCCACACCCATATACCATATATAGTAAAAATACGAACCGTCATATACCCATTACATATCCTTTCTTATTGTTTTTATTTAAGATTTGACACTCTTTCTGTCTGTACTTTGTATTATATATCCGTTTGTCACACACAAAAACACTGTTGTTCTTGTATTTACATTTTAAGATGCTATTATACTTCCATTAGAAAATTCATGTTCATCAAATGGCACATACACGGTAAATGGCTTATTTGGGAAAATTGAAAATTATATGGGCTGTAATATTTTTTTCTTGTGATTTGTTGCCCAACAACACCATTGGTATGTTTTATACACGGGCCGCGCTGCCTTTAATTATCCCTAATATGCAAATTAATTTTTTATACCGCACCAGTGAAAAAGGGTTAAACATTATTTCAACATTAACGCATGTATAAAATATGAAAGGGTTAAACGAGGTTACGATTGGTCAATTCTGTGTGGTTATATCTTCTTCATTATTACCACCCACCCGTATTAATTACCGTCATAATATTTGCACCATTTTGTATGCCGTGCGTATGAACGGCGGAGTTATGGATTCATTCGATTTTTATAAGATGCTAAAAGTCAGCAAATTGGAATTCAATGGCCAATTGGGTATTGTAAATATCCTACTTAGGATAACTTTAAAAGGATATCATTTTTACATAACAGTAAATTTTTATGTCTATGCGACATTGTACTCCATAAATGTACCCGCATATAAATTCGAGGTTAATTTGATGGAAATACGCGAGCATACAAAATTTTGTTGAATCTGGAATTTTTAATTTCATGAATATTTAACGACCTAGCGACGTTCTTTGATTTTTAGAGCAAATATATCCAAAAATGCGGTGTTTTCATAGATATCCAAAAAATCTATTTTGAATAATTGATTAGGAAAGTGGATAAGAATTTTTTTTTTTATTTAAATTAACAATTAGTTAAATTTTGTTTAATTTAATTTTTGTTCTTCAGCCAGAATAAATTTTGTTTTTTCGTCCTTTGAACCGCCTCTAACTCTCCTCTTTATACATTTCAATAAATCTACAAAAATAATTTATTGGTCCCTCCACTCATTAAAAAAATTAAATAAATTCCAATTTGAATAATTTATTTGAGTGTTTTCGAAATGATTGTTCTAAAATATTTTTTTTTGTTTCGCATTTCTTAAGTCACAATGGCTAATTAACTCGACTTAAGAAGCTTAAAAAATTAAAACGGAAAATTGAAAATCGAAGGAAAATATAAAAAATAAAATTGATAAAAGTCACTATACAGGATTCTTTATGAAATGAAATAGGAAAATGAATATAAGGGTAGATTTTTGAGTACAAAAGACAATGGGAATGTTGGGCGAGGGAAAGGGGTTTTCGCTTTTCCAAAATTTATTCGGAGTTAGAATTGTGTAATATTATTAAAATTATCGATTTCTCGTGTTGGGTTCGAATTATTTAATTGAGTGATGCGTATTAGATTACATTACATGTGCATACACTTGAAGGTTTAATGAACCTTTGGATATTAGTTTAGGTGATTCTCTAACTCTCTTCTACCATTTGGTTGTACTCTAAAAACCTATATATTTGTAATATTCAACGCCACTCTTAACCAGACCTCCGCAATAATTGACACTAGATACACTAACCCTTTTTGGGCGTTTGATATATTCGTAGAATGTGTGTCATGCAATGAAAATGAATATCTCTTTTGCGTGTGTCTAGATGTTTTACAGCCATATACTGCAGCATTGACCATCAGTAGCTTTGTGTTTCTTTATATGACGGATGGATTCTAAATTTTATGGATCATATTGCAAAAAATTTCTAATTTTGTTGATAAGTTCTTTGTTTATGTTTTAGTATACAGATCTATTGTCTGTATCGACTTAAAGGATCCCACTGAATGGTATTTGGGGTGGTATTGCTCAATTTGCGCTTCACATTATCCAGTACTAAAGTAAAATAGTAGTGAAGATTCTCTGTCCTAGCTTGTATTAAACTTTCTCTGCAATATCTCTGTACTTTTCTTTGATGAATAAATGTTTCGTCGAAATGCCTGTTTGCAAAAGCGCTATTGTGGCCTGATTGTTTCTTATAACAGTTGGTGATATTTGTTCAAAAATTGTCAATGCTTAATTCTATCAATTGTGCTTCAATTAGATTATTTATGACACCCATTGTTTCTTCGTTAATTCAAATCTTTTTTGACCAAAAACTATGTGTTTCTGCCAACGGAAAAGAATTGCGACGAATTTGCGATACAGCGAATGAAATAATCCGCGGGCTGCGAGCATTGGGACCAAGCACTGAGTTAGACAAAATTGATAGTGAGTCGAAACAATTATGGGCACCTGATTCGATTGGTAGAGACTATCCAACATTCATAAATTTTATTGAATTTTTGAATAAGATTCTGTTTGTAAAGGATTGCAACGAGACCTAGTATACCAAAACCTTTCTAACTGCTAATTCTACTATTATATATGACTGTTTAGTCTGCATACAAGATCACCCGCTGTTCAAATGTTCAGAATTTAAAAACAAAAAAATTGAGGCAAGAACAAAGTTAGTGATAGAAAAAGACTTGTTATAATTGTCCCAAGAAAGGGCATATACTCGTAAGTGCCAAAAACATTACTTCATCAAGGCCCATACGAAAATCACAAAATACAAGGATCCGTAGTCACTCCTTCACTATTCATCACATTTTGGTTAATCACCAGCTGATGAGCCAGCAATGCAATCATTCGAAGCCAGAAATCACTCATGATTCAAATCAAAACAAGGACAACCACACGGTTATTTATATTAAATCATATTAAATCATTCATCACATCATCATCCAACTTCGGCGGTTAGCGAATGGTAAATGTGGAAAAATCTAAAGGTTGAAAATTTACATGGTTACACTATATTTACATTTACTTTGTAAAATAAAGTAATAATTACGCCACACTTGGTTAAGCAGCGGCTTAATTCTATTCAATGTAAAGAACCCAATGGCTTAGGGTAATTTAAATGAACAATTTTTTAGAGGTTGGTTGAAAATGTATATTAGATTTCTTCGTTCATCATTAATCTCGAGTTCCACCCCTTCGATTGAGAAATGACATAGTTCAAATGTGGAACTAGATATGCAACATATTTTTTTAAAATATGTACCAGGTTCTTATTTAAGAACCCTCAGAACAAATTTTCTAAAATTTAGAACTCACCACAATCGATTCTTAGCACTCGAAAACCCTTTTCACCCATTTTTATAGAAATCAATCGACCCGAATCCTAAGACCCAACAGGAAGCAACATAACACAACTTGGTACAAAATTGCAAATCAAAAATCATCCCTCAACGTGATCAACATTCTGCAATATCAAGTAACATGGTGCAATGTATCGCTACATTATGCAACATCACGACACATGGTTCATTATCATGCAACGTGGTGCAACAAGACGGCCCCTCCGGAGCACTCCGGAATTAATTATCCAGGAATCAGAACTCCTTGTAATTGATTCCTCTCATACGAAAACCCCTCCCGACATTATCAAAATCGTTGAAGCCAAATAATATGTTATAAGAAGGCCCAAGCTGAACCAAGAATTGGTCCAACGGAGCGTAACAGAGTATCTCCTAAATGATTTTTTGTTTTCGAAATTAAGACTTATCACAATTCATTCCTGCAATTAGAAAACTTTTATCACCTTTGTTATCAAAATCAGTTTGACCGAAAATAAATTTTCCTTTTAAATTTTTTTTCAAAATCATGCTACAAAAATAAATAATGTGCCTGACCACCACCGGTCGATCGCCTAAATGAATTTACCCAAAATCTGGATCCATCACAATAGGTTGCTGGTACACGAAAGCGCTTCTCCAGCAATTTTTATAAAAATTGTCTTAGACGAAGAGTAATTAAGGAAAGATGAGCTCCACCGTAGGACCCTCGATCGACTTTGTCAGAAATAACGACCCATCACAATTGATTCCTGACAATTGAAAACCCCTTACATAAATTTTTATCAAAATCAGACGAGCCAAAAAATAAAAAAAATCGTTCCTTGGAATCAAAAACCAGACCTACGAAATTTTATCGAAATCGTTGAAGCCAAATAATATGTTAAAATAACACTTCAAAATGGAGCCACATTTTTTAAAATAAAACCTCATTCCCACTAAAGGAACCCCTAAACGAATTTTACCAAAATTAGGACTCATTGCAAACCATTCCTGCCATTACAAAACCCTTATCGCCACAATTTTTATCTAGATCGATTGAGCCTGCCATTTGAAATCTTCCTAAATGTTGCTTGGCCACACCGGATGAAACCCTAAGTGAATTATGCCTAAATCAGGACCCTTCGCAATCAGTTTGTTGCCTTCGGTTGAAAGCTAGATACTCTAGAGCTTATTCCGTAATTGCTGTGATGAATAGGTGCTTAGTTTTATGACCATTGCTGGTATTTGCAAACTCCCATTTCTGATACCAAACAAATTTTGGGCGTTCGATACGGCTTCGTAGTAGATTTTGCAAATAATACACTCAGCGTTTAAGTTACCAATTTTATATACACCAACACCTATAACTTGAGCAGTTCTCTATTTCACTATTTAACACTGTTCGCTATTTATCTTTTACTGGTTTGTTAAACTTTTCCTACTGTTGTCGTTTTCCTCCTTAACTTACACTGTTCACCACTGTGTCTGCGTCACAAATTGCTCGCGCTTATATATTTGTCTAATGTTATTCGAGATTATTCCGTTTATTGTATCTGGCGATGTGTGCATATTGCAATTGCCAATTGTAGTAGTCGAGAACATTTCACGTTATCAATTTTCTTGTCTTAAAGATTAACATCGTTTACAATTGCTTTCGTTATTTTCATGTTCTCCTCCACATGGAATCCCTCAAGAATGATATTCATTCTAAAATTCAATTTCTAAACAGTATTGGAAGAATACTTGATCTGTTAATATCATCGGTAACACTAAACCATTTCTATCAAAATATTTTTCCTAATTCTCTATTCTCAGGGGAAGCCAGAATAGCCACTGGAAGAAGAATAAGAAAATGAAAATGACATGAACCAGTATGGCCACTGTAATAGTAATCCTGTTACAAGCTTGACTTACCGTTATAACCCAGACTCGAATGAAGTTCCATCTTTGAATGAAATTGGCGATTTTCAGATAATTTTCTCGGAGACTCCTTCGGATTCTTATATTAATGTTCAGATAAATTAAGTATTAATCCCCAAATTCATTGACCGCTTGGGTCGAGGAATAAAAGTAAGATTGTTAAATACCGCCACAGTATTTCAAACTCATAAAACAACAGAATCTACTGATATTCAAAGGAATTGCCGAATTTAAAACAGGATCCCCAATGGAATTTTGTTTATTTAAATTCCATAAGTAGTTTGATTCTTAATCAACCAACGAGGCTCTTGCGACCGATTAGCGGCGGGATAAGTGAACACCATGAACCTTGCAAATTATGTTCTCCACACCTTCACTGGAGCAATTTATCAATTGCACTGGTTAGGTTGGTAGCTGGTTCAATAACTAGTCCAAAAGCAATGAGTCCAAGCAATGAGTTCACTAGAAAACATATTTTTTTAGGCTAAATGGATTCTGAGTTCGTAAATATCTAGATTACCAAATAGACAAAAGCGCTTCGCGACTCAGCAAAAAAAACGAAAATGCAGGTAGTTCAGCGAAAGAAGACTTAGTGAAATAGAATAAATGGTCTTACAACTTAGCAATGAAATCGTTCAGTGAATGAAAAGAAACCACGAACTGCAGAAGACTAGACTGATAGGAGTTTGGGGAACCTACTCATTATAATTAAAACAGCACAATTGTCTGTATTAAAGATGAGTTTCATACAGATGATGATGAACTTGTATAAGAGGAATGGATTGGATGCATAAACAGAAGAAAAAACCTATAGACGAAAACCGCAACAATGTATCGTGCTTGTACCGTAACAATGCCAGAAAGAAGAATAACACAAGGTTGCAATGAAGACACAGGCGGCACCGTCAACTAAAGCTTTAATGAAATCGGTGTCTACAAGTGACTATAGAGTATTGCCACTAAACAATAATGTTTAGCCAGAGGTTCTCATCCCATCTGCAAGAAGCAGGATATAATAGAAGGCCTCAAGATGAAATATTTTCAAATTGAAGACGCAGTAAACATCATTAAACGGGAGGATTCAACGGGCTCCCGCTATTCATTAGCACATTCAACAAAAATCAAAGCAATAATCAATATGAGAGTTAAATTGGAACAATTGAAAAATAACACGAGATTAATACCTTACTGCAAGAAACGCCAAAGCCTTAACCAAACCCCAAAGACATTGCAGGACGACAAAAGGTGCGTAAAATGTGCCGGTAGGCACACAGAAAATGACTGCTCAGTTAGCAGAACCTGTAAGGTTAATAAATTATAATTACAACACCCGACCAAATATAGATTAATTCTTGCGTTAGGTAAGACAGAAATCAACTTGAAAGGATTTTCCGAAGATAGAAACGATAAATTCACGCACAAGAACGTAGTCCAGAAGCGACATATAAGCGACTGGATAGACAATACGCGACAATTAGAATTATTATTTGGAACGCAATTCAATTACCATAACATGTACCAGAACTAGAAATGTTACTAAAATTAGAAAAATAGATTCTGTCTTAACGACAACTCATTTAACAGAAACTTCATTTATCAAAATACGTGACTATGAATGCTACCGTGCTATTCATCCTGGAAGAATTCCTAGAGGTGGATCTACCGTAATTATTAGAAATAATGCTAGTTAAAACCATAAAGGTCGAATCAATCAATAATGGGGATTTCAGTATCACCTCTATTTAGTGTTTCTCACGCCACTTTTCAACATAAAGCAGACTACTGTCGACTTGTTAAATCACCAGGACCAAATTTTATCATATGCAGTGATAATGCAAAGAGCGATAAACCAACATATTACCAACATATTATAAGCACCAGATATTCCTGTCTCCTATGTAACAAAATTTGTTTAGAGTACTACACGTGAATCAAAAATAGTAAATGACTATCATCTGACTGCTAACTTGTGATCATAACTGCATAAATTAACAAAAAAATTAAACCAATTGGGATATATTTAAGGACTTGATGGAAGAGTGGACAAATCTCCGAGTACCAATTAAAACAGAAATGTAGCTGGAAGATGAACTAGAAACATTCAATTTGAAAGTTTACCTAATATTCATACCAACCCCTCTTGAAGTCAGATAACTAATTAGAAGGAAACGAAAATCTCGAAAAATCTGACAGCAGACTCGTTCTCCTCAACATAAAAATATACCAGGTAAACCAGAAAACAATAAAAATCTTATAGAAGTAAGTTTTATATTTAGTAAAGGAATTATAGAATCTTCAGTCTGAATTGTTCTGCAACCGAATTTTCATTTTACAAAATCTATTGTGTGACTTGTCGTTTAACCTGTCTAAAGCGACGGCTTAAATATTTGAAAGTTTTATTTTGATGTTGATAATAATCAGTAAAATAACTGTAACTATAGTTTCGCTGGATCGGTGATTCCTCCAGTGAAGAAATCGCGGCCGAAGGCCAATGGTGGCAACTGAATGAGAGCAAGACATATAAACATATTTTGTTTTATCAAGTAGTTTCTAATAAATATGTAGCTATCGAGTTTTCATTGAAAATTTGTTTTGAATTTTGTCTCGATAAGTTGAATTGTTTGCATTTGTTTTTGTATTTTGGTTTTGATAGATTAGATACTGTCGGTTTCCTCAGGAATCAAGGAATTATTTCAATGTTTTATGCTAATGGCATATTTAATATCAATATTTAGCACTTATCGGCTTTTTCATGAATTCTTAGAATAGCGAAGTAAATCAACAAAATCCTCAACTTAATCAGCAAATCAAAAAACATTTCTCAAATTAAAATTTACGAAAAAAAGATCAACCATCTTACCTCCATCAAGACATGTAACAAATTGTTGAAAAAGGATTTACTGTATGTATCATCCTTTGTGCAGCAGTAAGAAATACGATCAATTGATCTCGATACAACACAATAACTCGAAAAATAAACAATACAAATCCAATTAAAATAACATTCATTGTTCATTCATATCTGGTCGGATATTGCGGATAGGCATACGATTGGCATGCACTACCAATATTTACCAGAAACTATTATGTGTTTAATAAAATAACAGTAAATATTCAGAACTATTACCCGTACCACAAACTTATTCAATTTGTTCCATTCTTATGTATACGGTTGGTTGTGTTCTTATCTAAACAACATTCGTACGTACATATTTAGACAAGACAAGACAATACGGAAAACCCAGGAAGTTTATATCAAACAAGAAACCAAACAAAAAAAAACACAAAACAGAAAATAGTTTTGTGGAATACATAGTTCGATTAAAGAGGTTTCTGAATAGGGTTTCAATTCTTACAATGTTATTTTTTTAATATTTGTAAAATTTTATTTTGATAAAAAATATTGAAAAAACCGCAAAAATATTCTGAATATATATAGAAATGTATTTCAGGTGTGGTTTTAAAAAAAAAATTTCGAAATGCGATTAACATGATAAATTTTGAGGTTATGAGTTAGATAATTTTGAAATTACATTTTTGTTTTTATAAAAATTGGGTTAAAATAGCTGAATGTGTATAAAATGATAAGAATGTGAAAGGAAGTCTGGATTAAATTGTGTGCCCGTAAATAGATGGGCAAAATTATGCGGTCTATCGTGTTATCAATACTGTTATGTGAAGTCTCGGACATGAAAGATATTTCCTATATATAGAGGCATATTATACTGCGATAACACCGCCGTCGCTTTACAATGTGGCCCTAAAGATAATAAACCATAAACACGGTTAAAATGCTTCCCTGTATATTAATACTCGGAGTCGAAGATTGCTTTTCCCGTAGATTTAATTTAATTCATTCCTAAATCAACCCTGTCTGTATCAGTTGAGATTAAAATAAAAATCCAACAACAACCATACGCAAATAAAAAATAAAAACTTTTTTGATTAAAAAAACCCTTTCAACTCGTATAAAAAAATTCAAATTACATAAAAAATTTACCCTCAGACTTACCAGAAAACTCTTTACCCACAGTTTTTTTTTGCTATGCTATATCCATACACATAATTTCCATAGAGAAAACGAAAGAGTTTTTCACCCAAAGTAAAATACAAAAAAGGGTTAGAAAGCAAAAAAAAAAAAAAAATTATTGATCGTACAAACAAAAAAAATGTTAAAATATACACGCGCATCACCCCATAGATTAACCCCACGATTTTTTTATTATTTTTTATTTTAACAAATACATTTAAAAAAAATATTAAAAAATAAAGAAAAATCCTTCTATTCTCCGTTATTTTTTTTTTTGGTAACTTCACCCTCATCAACCTTCATCGACAACCATGAAAAAAAAATTAAAAACGAAAAGAAAATTCTTCGCGTATTTTTTTTAATGTTAAATTAATGCAAAAAAATTTAAATGAAAAAAAAAACCCTCGATGTTTCTTAGAGAAAACGAAAATGAAGCAGAAAGGATACCAAAAGAAAGAAAACGAAGAAAAATGGAAACGATCCCTTTTCTCTTCATATACTTAAGAAAAATGAAATAAAAATTTTCTTCATCTTAATTTAAAGTAGTATGTAGCTGTATATACGTATATACAGTAGTAATTCAAGCGAGATGTGTACACGAAAGTAAAAAGGAGTGAAAGAAAGGATATGAAAATTAAAAAACGCGCTTTCTTCCGTACGTTTTTATTATTTTAAATTTTAGCTATTTTCTTAACTGATGTTGATGATGTAATCGAATTCAAGAAAAACGTGTGGAGGATGTTTACGAACAAATTTTGTACGCATAGAGTTGTCATTGTCCTTTCGATATCTTCAGTATAAAAGGGACATTTTAATCGGCTTTATGAATCGTGGATCATGTTCAAATTCATAACCCCATATGGCAATTGTCTATGTCCTTTTAAATATCATCCTTTTATAGAGTTCTTCCATATTGCTTTTATTCTTTTTTCTCCGCTTTAATTGAGCCACAAACGATAAAACCGCTATATTTTATATAGTATTGATCTAACGGTACAAAATTAAAGGAATTTTGTTTTTATTCCTTTTTATGTTAGATAGCGTGTCGGATTTAAACAATTTAGTAAAAATACCCTTTCGATGATTTGATCTATAAAGTAGTATTATATCAGTATACCTGTCGAAATATATCGGATTTAATGTTTTCTTAGAAATTTATAAAGGAATTAAGGGTTTTACAAAAAGGATATTTTAGTGTGATCGTAAATTTTGCTGCAAATTAAGAAATTCATATTTTTTGTATAATTTGATTGAATTTATTGTCGTGTGACGTAATTTTAAATCCACGTCTCCGATTTTCGGCTGTAGGTGGCAGAATAGTTAAATGAAAAGATTGTGCAGGTTTGCATTTATTTTTCATTAAATTTAGTTTAATTGAAACGTCAATCGGTGGAAGAAAATTTTATTGTTTCAATTTTGAAGAAAACTACTACAACATTGTCGCCGGGTTGATATGGCATTGCGAACTAAAGTCGAGCCAACTACTTCACTCAATGATATGATGAGACCAAAGATCTGTATTCCCTCTTTCACTGGAGATTATTCGTCGGCATTCGGCATTCGTTTTATGATCGGTTTTGCTGAACCATACATAACAACCCCCGTTAACACCACCCCAAGAGAACTACAGATGCTAATTGTATAAAAGCCTTGAGAAAACCATATGAAATCGTTATGATCGTTAACAGCATACTTGACAATACCGTAAAGCACAAATGACAGAAAGCTGTTGGATACGTCGAATAAAATAATTCGAGGACTACATATAATGATCACAAATTTTTTGATTTTCTCGTAAAGCGTATTGATGCATTAGAGTCAGCAAAGGGAGCCAAAGGCGCCCTGAACAGATTCAATCATGTACATTTTGTCACGAGGAGTGTCAAAAATTATTTGAATGCATCAAGTTTAACGAAATATCATTTGATGAGAGAAGAGCGTTGTTAAAAACGGAGTATTGATGCTTTAATTACTTAAACAACAACCATAATATTTATACATGGAAATCAAAGTTTAGATGCAAAAAATGCAATAAAAAGCATCATAGTCTGCTGCACATTACTGAAACGTTACACTCTAATTCCGTTCACTTTACTGAAACGTTAGAGTCCAATAAACTAACAAACGAATGAGAATCATCTAGCCATACTACCACCACCCATCATGTACGAAACTCCCTATTATACTCACTGCCTTGGCAAATGAACAAGGAAGCAAATGGAAAACAATTATGCAAGGTATTGATATATTCTGGATCTTAAGGATATTTCATCACGGTAAATTGTGCAAACCGACTTTATGACTTAAACGAAGCAATGCTATACTGGCCATCTCGAGTAATGGAGCATCTGTATCCTTTGATACACCAAGGGACTAGTAACCTTGTCAATCACACCAAGGAAGAAAAGCGTACCATCTTTCCAAATTGACGCATACGTTTTTCCCAAATTGACAGTCAAACAATCGCTCATTTCCTAATTCAAACAATATCAGTTATAATTCCAAATTTGTCTGAAGCGGAGGAACTATGCAAAAATTACTTCGAGCAAAACAAAATTTTACACTTCCGGCCTCCAGGTTCACCAGAGATGAAGAATTTGTTGGGAATACAAAGAATTTATGAGAGAGGAAATTCATTGAGGGCATGTGAAGTTAATTGACGAAAACGAATGGAGTGTTAGGCAGCGAGATTCGCTAAATAAGCCATTTAGCATATACGAACTGCTATCCGTAACATATGGGACAGCTAACGCATCGTATTTAGCCACGCGGGCACTCAACAGAGCAACTGTAAAATACAAAGGATATTCGTTACCAGTGCACCACATAAAACGAGTATGTACGTGGACGGTTTAATGGCAGGATCAGAAACAATTTAAGAAGCAAGCAGCGATGAATCTAATTCTGTTAAGGTATTAGGATTAAATTAGAATCTGAACACGGATTACATCCAATTTAAAGTTGAACTCAATGAAAACTCAACAAGCACCGAAAGAGGAATCTTATTCGAAGCTAGTCGCTTGTTTGATCCGTTAGACGTGCTTCATCACTATAAACATTAAAATGCTCTTCCAAATTCTATGGGCAGAAAATTTAAGATAAGGATGAATCACTACCCCAAAATGTATCCTCTAATTA
Organism: Nephrotoma guestfalica; assembly: GCA_963691935.1. Lineage (NCBI taxonomy): Eukaryota > Metazoa > Arthropoda > Insecta > Diptera > Tipulidae > Nephrotoma > Nephrotoma guestfalica. Next base: position 295,235,757 of record OY829914.1, on the reverse strand, counting down.
TTTGAAAAGCCAAAAGAAATTACCGAAAATTTAAAACCTCAAAATAAATCGTTAAATACACAACACCAAAAATGGAAAAACTAGTATGCATTCGTATATAGTCAAGTAAGATAAAATGGTCGTTCGAAAACTAGAGTGGCACCCGTGAAGCAAACAGTCATATCATGTTTAGAACTGTGAGGAGCATTACCTTTGAGCAGACTGCTTCTATCTGTGAAAAATGCTTCGAAGCACAACATAACGGGATACTTACCAATATGAAAAAGTTTCAATGGAGAAACGTAGACTCCCAGGATAAACCGGCAGATTGTGCTTCGAGAAGTATTGAACCATCAAGAAAACTACAGCACTGTAGCTTATGGGGACAGGGTCCTAGTTGACTTGATAATTCGGATAATTGGCCAAAAGCCATAGAGAGGCAATCCAACACTTTAGGCGAAATGCGAGACAATCCTTACATATTCAAACATATTAACCCAATAAAGTAAATATGTTAATTGCTAACATGTCCAGTTTTAGTCAAATGCTTCGAATTCGATTAAGGTAAGTAAAGAGGTAGCATTTTCAAGCTAGCTCGATTAAAATTACTAAAGAAGTTTAGAGAAGACTTTCAAATGCTTTCATAACATATGACATAAAACATATACGATATTTACATGCTGGACCATCTCTCATGATGGCCACACTTTGTCAAACATATTGGGTTTAGTCGTCAAATGCGCGGGATACAATCCAATAGAATTGAATCAAATTATGGGCCATCTACCAAATCCAAGAGTCGAACTCGTTAGACCATTTTTCAAAGTTGGAGTTGTTTATGCAGGTCCTTTCCAAACATGCTTGATTAGACGAAGAGGACTGAAAACATATAAAAGCGATGTATGCATCTTCGTTTGCTTGGCCACTAAAGCAGCTTACATTGAATTCAGACAGTCAGACTCTTACATTGCCGAACTTCGAAGAATTATAGCCCGCAGAGGAGTATGTAAAGAAATTCACAGCGACAACGAAACAAATTTCGTTGAGCCTGCGACAATTTATATGATTTTTTTAAATATTTAAGCGGTGCCAGCTACACACCAATTTGCATATTATCCAGTGATGAAGCCAAATATTTATCACCTGATAATTTTATAATTGGACGTCCAGCTATGCAACTACCAAGTGAAGATCTCTCCTACTACAAGGTATCAAAGTTATCTAACGGGTGTTTTTTTAGGAGGTTTGTTTTTCCGATAGATGTCGTTTTATTTTATGACAGTTGTTTTGACAGCTCAAAGTGGCATTTCTACTCAGTATTGTTTGGCAAATCATTATGAATAGGTTAACTCCAGAACAACGTTTTCAAATCGTGGAAATTTATTTTCAAAATCAGTGTTCAATTAAAAATGTTTATAGAGCACTTCGTGAATTTTATGGTGCACATAATCGTCCGTCAGAGACCACCATAAAGAACGTAATTACCAAATTTCGGTCTACATTCACTCTTTTGGATGCCAAGCCACCGACAAGAATGAGAAGAGTTCGTACAGAAGAAAATATTGCTGTCGTTGAGGCCAGTGTCGAAGAAAACGACAATTTATCGATTCGTCGTCGTGCTCAGCAAATTGGACTTTGTCCATCGACTTTATGGAAAATTTTACGTAAAGATTTGGGTTTGGTGCCATACAAAATTCAATTGGTGCAAGAATTAAAGCCACACGACCATCGTTTGCGCCGTGAATTCAGTGATTGGTCGTTAAATCAATTGAACGAAGATCCATTTTTTTACCGTAAAATTCTCTTCAGTGATGAGGCGCATTTTTGGTTAAATGGATACGTCAACAAACAAAATTGTCGCATTTGGAGCAAAGATAATCCACACGCCGTTCTAGAATTACCAATGCATCCTGATAAATGTACTGTTTGGTGCGGTCTATGGGCTGGTGGGATCATCGGTCCATATTTCTTTAAAAATGAGGAAGGACGACGCGTTACCGTGAATGGAAATCGATACAGAACCATGTTAAATGAGTTTTTGTTGTCAAATCTTGAAGATATGGATATGAATGAAATGTGGTTTCAACAAGATGGTGCCACTTCCCATACAGCACGTGAAACAATCGACTTATTGAAAGAAACTTTCAACGACAACATTATTTCGAGAAATGGTCCGGTGAATTGGCCTCCGCGTTCGTGCGATTTGACGCCACTCGATTACTTTTTGTGGGGATACGTGAAGTCATTGGTTTATGTGGATAAACCTCAATCGATTGACGCTTTGGAAACCAATATTCAACGTGTCATTGCTGACATACGCCCTCAAATGCTTGAAAAAGTGCTGGAAAATTGGACCTCCAGAATGACATTTGTGAAAAATAGTCGTGGTAGCCATATGCCAGAAATTGTGTTTAAATGTTAAATGCCAAAAAATTATCTACCAAATAAAAAAAAATTTTGGTCATTTCATAATTTTATATGTGTTTTATTCAAAAAAAAAATCGGCAACCTCTTAAAAAAACACCCCCAGATGGCAATTGCTGCAAAATATGAATCAATACATTTGGAATCGGTGGTACTTGGAGTACCTAACAAGCTTGCAAGATCGAAGCAAATGGCACGCAACTAAACCTAACATCAAAATCGGCGATATTGTTATAATAAAGAACACAACTCGCCCCCATCAAAGTGGCAATAATATTAGAATCTTCACCATTAAATCAACTCACGGAATGATAAAACATTCAATACACGAGCTTTGTATGCTTCCAGTTAATTGAATCAGCCGATTCAAGGCAATGCAAATATCCGCATTACTGCGCGATGCACAAAATACCTAAAAGAAAAAAATTTCAATTTTGGAGTATCCCCTCCGATGCAACCAAATATGGTCATCTCATAGCCGCACTGGATCCACAAACGGTCAAGTGTATTCGTGACCAAATACTGAAGCCCCCAGTCAATGATAAATCCGAAACAATAAAACGGGTGATAATTGAATGTTTATGCGAATCAGCGAAGATGAAGCTTGGTGTCAAAAAACTATCATAGCATCGTTTACCAACTCATGCACAAGTTTAACTTGTATACATTTTATCTTGTATGCGGATGAATCAAATTTAATTAAATTAGCTAAGGCAGCCGATAAAATTGTTAACATTCAGAAACCTGTCGGTGTGTATTTTTAATACATCCGGTAGTTCACCAAGTTAATGTAATGACTCAAAGAGTTGAAGTCTTATTTAATCAATTTAATACAAGCAATACAAAATCAACTCGTAGTTCATCTCAACCCGCACGTCTAAAAAGTCCTAATCGAAATATCGTAGTCAATCATACATCCAACATGCTGGTATCACTAAAAACATGGTACTCGGGCAAAAAATTGTTTAAAGCAGTACAATGTTGACGATGTCAATTCGGTAGTTATAAAATTGGAAACCCATTAGGCACCGCGCTTCATGCAGCAGGTGACGGGAGCCTAAATACCACTAGCCGCTTTATAGTTACCGATTCATAAAATAAATTACAGTTTTTAGTAGACACAGGTGCTGAAGTTTCAGTAGTATCACCAACACATTTACAATTAGCTAAACCATCGCAAATTGTTCATTAATAGCTACATATGTATGGTTACAAAAGTTTAATTATTAATGTAGGCTTCGTTGACCATTTACTTGGAAATTCATTAAAGCAAAAGACGAGTATATTGCGTATTTCTTGTTACATTTTCGTTTGCTAGGCGATATTAAATACAAAAAACTGATTGATACCAATACCAATTTGATTAGAACAGGAAATACAATATTCAAATCGAGTCATGGGGTATATCACGAATTGACGACCATTAAAGCTGATATGTATGCCCCGGGTATTTCGGAACTGTTACATGAATTTAAAACGGTTACACATGAGTCATCAAGTTTAACTACGGTAAAACACAAATTACTCATTGCTCGAGACAACAGGTCAGTCGCGTCATGTAAAAGTGCGACACTTAAGTTATACAGATAAAATAGTTATATCCGAGTTCAAAGCTAGGTTAGCTCAAGGAATTTACAAGCCATCATATAGTAATTGGGCGAGTCCCGTACACATGACATTAAAGAAAGATGGTAGTTGGCGTTTATGCGGCGAAGCAATAAAAGCATTAACGAAACTGAATACGAAATATCATTTCTGGGCTTTCAATTCTCATCTCAAGGCATGTCACCGGACAAACGGAGCGTCGAAATCATTCAAAATTACACACAACCGGCAATAATCGAGAGATATCTGGGAATGATAAATTATTTATAAAAATTTTCTATTTTTTGAAAGATCGGAAAAAGAGGGGCTAAATTATCAAATTGCATACAACTAGCGCATCCTATTCCAAACTAGATTTGCAATCTTTGTACTACAACAATTAATACAAAAATGTTGGCAATCTCTGTTTTTATTTTCCTGGAAGTGACATGCCGCCGACACTCGCTATAGTACGTACGATAGAATTACTATTCGTATAGTGGCGTATTCGGCCTTTAAACATTTTAAAAATTTCATTGAAAGCACAAAGTTTATTGTATTTTCAGATCATAAGCCATTAAGTTTTTCATTACGTCAAAATCTACGACGATACTTAGATTTTATAGCTCAATAATTTTCTTCAGAGATTCGACCTATTGCGGGAAGTTCTAACATTGTAGCTGATACATCTTCACATATCGAACTAGTCGATATTATGAGCAAAATTGATTACGTTTCAGTAGCGGAAACGCAAACGCCTGACTTAGAACTCGCGACAATAACCGAATCAAACCCAAATTTAGTTCACCTTTTATCTGATATCTCAACTGGTAATTAACGTCCATTTATACCGAAGCCGTTCCACAGACAAATTTTTGAAGCATATCATAATATTTCACACCCCGGTATTAAAACAATTGCAAAACAAATAGGTCAAAGGTTTATTTGGCCATCACAGATCAAAGAAATACACATATGGGCAAGAAATTGCGTTTCTTGTTAAAAATGTAAAGTGATAAAGCATGTTCAACTGGTACATATGAAGCAATAAACGGTTTGATGAACTTCATATTGATATAAGGCATTTATCACCATGAGAAGACACAATTTATTGTTTAGCAATGATCGATCGGCCTGAAACAATATAATTTTCAAACATTCGGGCAGAAACTATTGCTGATAATTTAATTAAAAATTGGATAAGCCGAACAAGTATTGAAATCTTTAAAACACTAGGGCTTCAGCATAAGCACACTACGACATATAATCCAGCATGCAATGGATTGATTTAACGATGTCATTGTACTTCTAAAAGCGCAAACATGTGTGCCACAAACACATAATGGTTAAAGTCAGTATCAATAGTTTTCATGAACTTTCAAAGTTCGTCCGAGAACTAGTCCATGGGCAGAATTTACACCAAGTAAATACATTAGCCAATCTGAATTTGTTACTCATTCTCGACAGATATTCGAGTATAAACATCTGACAAATAACCGTTAAAATTCACTTTCACTTTTACGAGTATGTCAGTAACACAGACCACGAACTATCTAATTATAATTGCACTATATCACTTAAAACAATATTATACCACATCGCCTGAAAAGTCCCCGGTCTAACAAAGAAAACACAATTTCTTTGGGAAAAATACATTTTACTGATAATCATAATTTCCTTCTATAACGATACAATCAATCCAACGCCTCTCTAAAATTTCGATGCCTTTTTTGTAGAATGATTTATCTTTGTCTTCAATATAAGCTTCAGTTTCAGTAATAACTTCTTCATTGGAATCAAATATATTCCCTTGGGCCATTTTTTTGAGGTCTGCAAACAAGTAATAATCGCTGGTGAATACGGTGGATGTGGAAGCAAGTCAATGTGCAATTCGTGCAATTTTACCATTGTTGCGATTGTCGTGGTGCATTGTCTTGCTGAAACAGCAATTTTTTTGAATTTTTGACTCATAGATGGACAATTCCTAAGAATCCCAACAATCAGTTTCGAACGGATGAAATTATTGATTTGAAAAAATCAGTCTTCTCATCAGGTCGCGACGACTGATGTTGTATTACTTACATTGGAATATTGTGTATATCTTTCGAAACTGATTGTTGGGATTCTTACAAATTGTCCAAATATGAGTCAAAAATTCAAATTTATCCGCGGTCCAGCGATAACGGACGAAAAAGTATGGGGTGGTCGGGGAGTTGATTGTGTATAAGTAGGTGTCGATTATCATAGTCGTTTGTCACTCAGATTTGACGCTAAATGGAATAATTTCCTATGATCGTGTATTTAATTCGAGAGTACTGAAGATAGACCAATGTAGGGAACAATCACAATAAAACCCATTACAATAGTAGAAAAGAAAAAAGGAAAAATTAGCAATTTTTTCATGGACAAATGTTCGTACAAGATGTGACCAACACGTTCCATTAGTATCTTTACAATGTCAGCTATCTCACTCAACTTCACTTTAAGGTCCAGAGCATGGCCATCGTCGATGGTTGTACCACCCCGTTTAAATTCAACATACCAGTCAATGATGGTTAATTTACCTGGCGCAGCTTAACAATTTAGTTTTAAATTCAAATTAATTAACTTTAAATTAATAAATACACTTTTGAGTCCATCAATTTATTTCGACTGATCTATTCAATTGATTGATAACGCAATTCGTTACGTACAATATTTTAGGGTCAATATGCTCTTCTGTTCACTGAGGAGATTCCATTCTCAACTGCTGTTGAATACATCATTATCCAAGAGATAAATCATTTATATGGGCTCCATATATTTTAGATAGAAGTGTAGTAATGAACAATCAAGTTATTATAGAATACAAGTTCTTCTCAGAATTCTCAGACCCAGGGACCCGATTCCTTCAAAAAAATTATTAAACTTTGCTCATGGGTATAAAATCCCTAACCAATGTTTGAAACCGATTGGATGAATGGTATGCACTTTCATATAAGATTTTCCTTAACTCATTCCCGTCAAAAAATTAAAAAAAAAAATAATGTTAGGTAAATTTGTACCAAGGCCCCTAAATCCCAGGGTTCAACCCCTTCAAAAATATCGTAAGGTTGGTTCTGGACATGCAACTTATATACAGTCAAAATTTCAAGACGATCGGTTGCGCGGTTCACGATGTTTGGTGATCAAGGTTCACCCAACCAAAATATTTGGTAGTGTTTTAGGTACATTTGTACCGGGGCCTCTAGGCTCCGGTGTTCAACCCCTTCAAAAATATCGTAAGGTTGGTTCCGGACATGCAGCTTATACACGGTCAACATTTCGAGACGATCGGTTTAGCGATTCGCGATATTTGGTAGTGAGACTCGTGCGCCACTTATTGTAAAAAAACGCACTATGCTCAAGACCACCCGCTTGCCGAGGATACACATTGTGTGAAAGTTTAATTTCCATCTGCCGTATAGTCTTTGAAATTTTGCGAACATACATACTGACATAATTTCACTTTTATATATGAAAGAATTTTAAATAAATGATTCCAACGTTTCTATAATTTCAGATTAATATGCAGCTAATTTGGATATACGATATAACCAAGTTCAAGTTCAAGGCTAAGTTCACAAATTGTTAGTGTACTTAGTTGTTAATATTATTAATAATTTTTTTTTTGTTTTTAATTTTAGGTGATTGGAACCACTGGATCATCAACAGTGCCTAGTTCAGAAACGCTTTAATGTTTTATATTGATATTTTAATCATTCGTACATGACCTTAAATTTTAAATGATTTTTCACCTAGTCGGAACCTCGAGTTATTTATATAAAATTTAACATTTGTAATTGAAGTAGGGTAAATTTAGTTACCTATAAAGTTAAATAAACTAGTTTCTTACGTGTACTGAAACATTGTTCGAGGAAAGATTGTGGTTTACTGTTCGGAAACACGAGAAATGTTTTTCGTGGAATCCAGGAAAAAATTATTTAAGCGCACTAAAATCCTCAACTTTATGGTGAATGGAAATAAGACAAACAACGGAAGCAATCCAACTAATCAACTAATTTGTATAATGCAATAATTATTTACTAACAAGGGAATTTTAGAATCGTTATGGCACACCTGTAAGCGAAGAGGAGAACCACGGATATGTGCCAAATGCCGGTTTCTTCGAATAATTATTCGAAAAAATTTGCAAACATTGTGAAATTGGCATTTTTAAAAGAAGTATGTTAAAGATAACAAGCCTAACAGCTGCCCTGAGTTGTAAACTTATTATATTATCTTTATTTCAAAAAATCATCGGAACAATGAGTGCTGAGTGTTCTCGACGATAAGACGATATACATGAAGCGTCTTTGGGTCATTAAATTGCAATTACATTAACAATCTAATATTTTTCCACTTTCTTTCCAGCGTTTTCATCCTGAACAGTTCATGCAAAATAATATAAGCGTGGTTATTATATGGAACTTAGAAGAGTTGTTACTCCGATAAATACCGATAATATGATAACCTTATTCTACTCGATGGCAAGCACATCCAACATTTTCGTTTTCGAATGAATGTCAAACAATAATTACTTCCTGATTATCTAAAATTAACTAACCCTGTATGTCAAATAAATCTTAAACACATTAAACTGATTTTATTTCAGGTGTATATCCGTAATATAATAAACAAGTCAATAATCCTTTTCTTTTGTTTATCCCGCAACAATAAAAATCGAAAGCATATAAAATCACAAGATTAATCCTTTTTACCAACCAAACAATAAAAAATATTTCAATCAATTTACAAAAACCAATCCTTTCACATTTTATGTGTCACCTGTTTTTCAAGAAATCTCTAATACATATCCCGTTCTTTAAAATGAAAAAGGATAAAATTTAAAACCAATCATAATAAATTATCAATGAAAGTTAAGTTATTTTCCAAGTTTAACTTTCACCCCTTCGGTTTCCTTTTATATAATTTAATTTAATTTATATATTTATACCTTTTTTTCTCTTAAATTGGAGACGCGTATGTATATTGATCTAATTACATTTTTTGTTCTACTCTAAAGAAAATAAACCGTGTATCCTTAAATTCATCTGCCGGAATTTTGACACGAGACTCGCGTACGTTACGTACGAGTGCATATTAAAAACCTAATCGATGGAGAAAATAAACCAACAAAACATTTGGTTTAATTCAACCGGCAACAAAAAAAAGGATATAAAAAAGGATCCCCGATAAACATGATGATGTTGATAAATTTTATTACAAAGAAATTTATTTTGATTTACTTCTCTCTATACTTATATGTAATTTATATATAAGAAGATGACTGACATATGTGTTCTCGCATCTTTTTATTCATTTGTTGCGTTATCCTTTTTTTGTAAAGGAAAATATAGCGGTAAATAAATGATATACCGTAAACCTAGTATTTTTTGTATTTTCGGTTTTGGGGTTAATAGGCCTGTAGAGCAAAGTAACATATTTATGTAAGATCTTACCCTTCCTTATGCATCAAACTATCAATTGATCAAATTTCTTTTATGTTTGTTGCTTTTGGTTTCTCGCGATCCCTTTTAAAAAATAACGGTAATTATAAAAAAAAAAATCTTAATGTAAAGTGTGATGATGATCGTATGCACCTTGTTAAAAAGTATATGGAGAAGGGATAAAAAAAAATATACTAATCGTAATATCGATCATATTTTGCCTTATTTTACGTCATAATATACTTAATCGATCATTTCTAGTTGAATGATGCGCTCTAATTTAATGTTAATTAAAATTTGCATAACTTTATCATTAGCTGATCAATCAAATCGATGTTTGTACCTTCTCATCCTTTACAACTTTTAGCTCAACAATTTATGCAATCAATATACGAAAAAAAGATATTTTTATCTATTCCCTTTTTTTTTGAAATTTAAGATCATCGATTTCTTTTCATTTAAATGCACCTGGATAAAATTCTGTCAAATATATATTATACATTTTTTATTCAATAATATGCAAGAAGATATCCTTTTTCTTATCCTTACAGAGAAAAAAAATCGCCTCAGATGATAAATAATAATGAATTCCTATTGTTGTACTCTTCGTCAAGAAAACAACTAAGTTGATGAAGAACGAAAAATAAATTTTTGGTTGATTGAAGGAATTCAATTTCGTATGTACAAGGACTCAGGTATATTGGAATAATTGACAGGAGGAATATATATATATTGGTTAGTTTGATGATGCGGAAAAATATAATTTTAAGAAATAGCATAAAATGAATTTAAAGGATTTTATATGCAACACGAAATACACTCGGATATTGTGGAGAAAAAGGATAATCACATCACATTTTGACTGTTTTTGGGCGACGCAGAGGCATGATGTATACGGATAATAATTGGAACAAGCGTTTAATGTAATATATCAGGTGTACAATATATGTTGGTTAGAACTTCAATATTGAATACTTATTTCTGCTTTAAAACAATTTTGTTTCCTCCATTAAAAGAAAAGGATTCGTGTATTGCACCATTTTCCACCCTAATTTGTGTATGATTTTATGTACAGATTCTCTCTCATCAATATTAAAATGAGATAAAAATTAAGAAAACGAAAAAAAACTTTGTAAGAGACAATGATGATGAAAACTCAACCACCCACCACCTTGTATACTGAATTTTCCATGAATACATATTATATCTACAACGCTTTCCATTCATTCATTTACAGAAACAGAATACGAAAAAGCAAAGTAAAATAATGGGGAATCACAGAGAAAGGAGTAGAATGAGCAATTTATATGCAGATTTATGATCGAAAAAAAATTTTCCTTCCATTTTAATTTTTCCTTTCGCGAGCTTCTTTCCACAGCATAATGTATACTTGTCTCACCGCGCGGAATACTGCTGTATGTAGAGCAAAAAAGGATATTTTCCGTTCACAAAAAAATAAACACAGATGAAATTAATGAATTAGAGGGTTGAAAAAAAAATATTTTCCTTTCATTTTCCGAACACGCGGTAAAGGGTATACTGTATACATTTCGCCTCAAATGTATAAGACACAGAGCTACGCAAAATGTAGAATATACACAAAAAATTTAATTTAAAGTACACGCGAGTTGTACGCACAGAGATGGGATGCTTGAGGTGAAAGTTAACGGTACAATACGGGGGTAAAATTTTTAAATTTAGCGCGTTTCAAACGTAATTTTAATTTGATCAAATTCATTTATGCAGCATTGTTTTTGGAACGCACTAGCATGACTTATGAATTAGAAAAATGAGTTATGACAGTTTTTTTTTCTTTTGGTGGAGTGATGATTCCATATACGTATGAGGTGTGGGGTGGAAAATAAATAAACTTGTTTAAATTATAAATTTTCATTAATGTGCGTTCGTTCATATTTTTTGGATGCACGGATGATATTATGACATTTAGGGTTGTTAACTTTTTTAATATATTTGTTTTATTTAGAAAAGTCTATTCACCTGAGTATTATCTGTATGTGCACGCATGTGACTTGCTTCCGTTCTTCTTTAGTTAATTTTATGTTTGTGCATAATGAGCAATGAAGCACACTTCAGTGGCACTTTACTAGGGCGATCCCATATGTCGGACCATCAGTCGATCCAACCAAATTCGATGTCGTCTACAAGCTATCCAATTTACCATCCAACACGCCAAACTTCATTTTGTCGACCAACTAGGCTACACACCAACCAATTTTGTTTCCGATTCAACCAAATTGAACCAACCGCCTGAACAAATTGGATCGTCTGTAGCGCTCTTTAAAATAATTACATAAAGGGTAACTCAATATTGTTACAATTTCAGCTGTTGGATATAGTTCAGCGTAGACTGGTCACTTGGGCTGGTTAGTGCAGCATAAATTTGCCAATCAAGGGTTTAGAGTTTAAACACGTTTGCAAACAATTAGTGACATCTAGGTTTAGGCATAAGAAGTAGTTTTATAACAGTTTAGGTTTTTAGCAAATTATATTAGATTAGTGTGGAACAGAACCGAATATTCGTATAAATCTTAAATATTCAGAACGGTATGTATGGAGTATGGAGATACTGTACGCGGTATTTTAAAAGTGTAAGTGAACAGTGCGAATAATTATTAGTGGTGTTTCAAGTGTTAAGTAAATAATTGGAAAATTATTCTAAATTTTTTTAAGTATTTTCAGGAATATTCCGGAAGCGATGTAGATTATGGGAATTAATGTTGAAACCGCCAAATATAAATTTTATTCACAATCTAGTGATACGAACCGGATTTGACAACGACAATTCGTAACAATTGATGGCAGCGGTGGGATTGTGAATATTGTATGATGGATGTTAAGGATTTGACGGTTACGGAGTTAAAACTCCAATTAAAGCAGCGTAATTTACCAACGGAAGAAGAGGAGCTTTCGACATGGCGCAATTATTGGTTGTTATAACTAATTTGATCAACAAAGTAAAGAGCCACAACAACAAATGAATCAACAATTGAGAAATAATTTGGCAGAACAAATGAATTGGGGGTTTGATCAACAAAATCAAAAGTTAGAGCAAAGTGCGGAGGAACTCGAGCAGCTAGTTGAAAAAATCGAGAACGAAATGAAGGAGAAATTTCTTGAGATTCAACAGAAAATTTATCTGGTACAGTCGAATGTTTGAGAGGTTGAACAGAAGTTGAAGTCTCGCAGGTTCAACGTTTTAAAAATATTATCAAGACCTGAAAGCAACTGGCCGACTAAACGGTACACGTGAATAAACTAAAGCCACCAACATTCGATGGAACAACTTCATTCAGGATTTTCAAATTTCAATTTGATACGGCTTTACCAGAAATGCATGGGATGAAGTGAGGCGTGTCGCAGAATTAATAGTAGCACTTAAATGTGGAGCAGCCGAATCATTGCAAACAATGACGATATAATGACGGTGCTGGATCGGGAATACAGAAGTAACAAGCGAGAAAATTATCGGATCGATATGAAGATACGCGTCGAAAGCAACTATCGCTGAAACTGCTTGTGCACAAGCCAACATCATACCGGCAATTAAGGTACAATGGGTTGAATTAGACACCGAGAGAAATATCGAGCGGACGACACTCAGATTTCGTAACAGTAGGATTACTTGTTGGACATGTGACAAGGTGGGTCACATCTCGCAGACTGCTAGAAAAACCGACGAAAGTGGGATAGGTCACCATCTCCAATGGAGCGAAAATCAAAGTAAGGAAAAGCTTTTGGCAAAGGTCGAGAACCCAAGTAACGGGTCGTTAAACTCCAAGGAGTCAGAATAAAAGGAAATACTAGGACAACTTAAGCAGAACTGGATCGATTATTTTACTAAGGAGCAGAAAAATGAACCACAGCGATTACTGGAAGGATACATGTATCCCTTTTCTGTGGAACAATAGAAAATATTGCAATGACCGCTATGGTAAAATACAGAATTGACATCAAAAAGAAGATACCGATTAGGATGTTCGAATGATTGTTTAAGAAGTGGAATGGATCGAATGGTTGAAGACATAGGAGCAGCAGGAGTTTGTAGGAGTCATCCAGTAGTTCATAGTGCTCACCGGTGGTATTGGTTGAAAAGAAGTACGGTGACATGAGACTTTGTGTAGATAATCGGAAACTTAATGATGTGTCGAAAAAGGATAGCTTTCCATTACCACACATCGATGACACATTAGACACATTATCGGGCGCTAGAACGCCCTTCATATTGCATCTTCAAAGTAGAAGTTCGAGAGAAAGATTGTGAGAAAACGGCGTTTAGCGTAGGCAATAGATTATGACAATTTAATGCTATGCCTTGGATTATGTAATGCCTCAGCATCTTTTTAACAATTGATGGAGCGCGCACTATAAGGATACAATTTCAGAACGTGTCTTGTAACTTTAGAAGGCATGGGAAAAACTTTCGAAAAGCACGTGAGGAAGCTAGCTCGAACAAATTCAATCTGCCGGGTTAAAGTTTAGTCCAATAAAATGTCCAATCTTCAACAGACAACAACATCGAATTCCCAGATGATTCACAGTAAAACGGTCCAGTTAAAATAAATATGAAATACTTACAAAATATAAAGAAAAGAGCAAGAAAACTAAAGAAAGATTTTGGGAAAACGAAACAACCTCATACCTCATTCCGAATGACCTTTTAAGCTCAAAATGTGGTGGGAGGTTTGCAAAATTTCTGTAAGTTATAGAATTAAATAAATAAATAAAGTGTTTAGGCCACAAAGTAACCGACAATGGAATTCACACAGATCAAGCAAAAATATTAACGATAAAGGAATGGCCAAGACCCAAAACTGTATTGTACATGAATTAATTTAAGCTTTCTTGGGTTGTGTACCTAGTATATACGATTCATACCAGGATCCGCCAATGTTGTAAAAGTTTACACGAATTAACGAAAAAGAATAAGCCTATAATTCGATGAATTATAGAAACGGCTATGCACAGCACCAATACTCACGTACCCTACACCCAACGTCAAATTTATATTGAATATACCGATGCAATCAATGATGGTATAGGAGGAGTGTTGTCACAAGAAATCGAAGGCCGAGAGCGTCATTGCATATACTTAAAAAATCCTACTAAAACCGGAACTTGACTATTGTGTGACCTAAATACCTCTAAGATCATTTCATTTACGAACAGGCCATGGGACATTACGATGGTTGCTACTATTGAAGAATCCGGATAGACAGATGACCTGTTGGAACGAATGTGGACACTGCAGACAAATGAAAGGAGGGCATAATTGATGTGTGGCTTAAGAAAGTGTTACCCGACGAGGAATGAACAGGCGAATCAATCTGTTAGGAGCAGTTCTATAAGGAAGAGTATCGTCGGTCAATTTGGAGTTGAGTTTCAGATAAGACACCCTTAGTGAAGGCCTATTAGGCACAGTGGGAAAACCTTTTTATAGAGAATGATTTTTTAAAACGAACGTGGGAGAGCTCGGCTGGCAAAGTTAAACAATTATTAAAAGTGGTGCTGAAAAATGGAATTAACCAAATACTTGAGCACTATTGTGAAAAGGTAAGTGGAAGTCATCTCGGAATTAATAAAACACTCACAAATATTTCTTAATGATTTTATTGGTTCCAGCTTACTGAAAGCAATAATAGTATTAGTAATAATGGAATTTTTCAGCAAATGGTTGGAAGTGTGTTCTTTACCCAATTAGGAAACAACAATCATCGTTGATGTCATAGTTAACCACTGGATTAGCCGCTATGGAGTTCGAACAACGTCGTTACATCCTCAGTCAGATGGGTTTTTGAGCGTAACAATATGTGGGACTGGGATCGACATACACAATTGATCTTGGTAGCTTATCGATCTTACACCTCTAGAACAATTTTAAGGTGTAATATTGCAAGCGTTCGAATGAAGGCTCGGTATGACATACGTGCAAACAATAAAACTTCCGAAGAAGGGTAACTGACAAGGAAAAACGATATTACAGAGTAAAGAAAGAGCAGCGGGATAAACCAAAAGTAGTTAGTTGTTATATTGGTTTCGGGGCGAACCGATATAGGTCGGTATATTGTTACGATTTAGCCTACTGGGTGTAGCTCGGCTTAAATTGGTCACATGGGCTAGTTAATGCAGTGTAAATAGGTCAATGAAAGGTTAAGTGCTAATTAACATTTATAAACAAAAATAATGGCATCTGGATTTAAGCATTAGAAGCAAATTATAACAGATTGGTGTAAAACAGAACCGAATGTTCGTGTAGTATCTGTAATATTCAGTGCGGTATATAAAACGAAGCCACGAATTAGTCATTCATGAGATTTGGTACCCGACAGTGGTGCTTAAAGTGACATATATTGTGTGTGTGAATTAATAATAAATAATAGTGAAAATTAATGTTGTTGTGTTTTCAGTGTGAAGTAAGTATTTTGAAAATTATTTTCAGAAATATTCCGGAAGCGTTTAAATTACGAGAATTTTCGTTAAATACCACCAAATTTATAACCGTATTCGCTATCCAAAGTTTAGTTTCTCAATATTATCGATAATAACGCCACCTCAGGAAGTGTAGAATATCGTTGCAAATACATAAACTACATAAAATATTAACGTTATGTATACCGACCAAATGGCACAGTGGTTAAATCTTTGGCGTTTGGATCGGGAGGTGCCGGGTTCTAATCCCGATAGGGGCAGGATGCAAAAGGAAATTTTCATCAACAGATTACGATCTGTGATTAAAAGGAACACAACTACGACCCTCTATCGGCGTGCAAAACTCATGGGTCGACCCATCTTCCATGTCCAGTACTATAGGCTGGCATGGAGATATGCAATGCGCAGATGGTAACTTAAATTGGTCCTATAGCCGTACGTCTTCGATTTGGCAGGAATTGCGTAAAGTAAGACGGGAAAATCAACCGCTAAAGAACAGGGAGTGCTTCGGCTCCAGAAAAGATTGCATGGATTAAAACAAAAAAAAAAAAGTTATGTAGAAATTTTTTAAAATAAAATTTTATTGAGATTTTTATATTTTCGAAACCGTCGATAAATTCCTAATACTGGATTCGACGCTATCGAATTAGTCTATATTGACTAAAAAGCAACATGTAATTTATAAATTACTATTCGAAATTTTGGCAAACAAATTGGAGCGACCCATAAAAGAATTTTGAAGTATTATTATTTTAGATCGACTTGGTGCAAACCATTTTACCTGAAAATTGCGTCTCCTCGAGAAATAAAATTAGCAGTTGTATGCGATCGCTCAGGTCACGCAATGGTTTTCCTGTCTTGATTTAAATTTAAAAATTTGATAGCTTATGTCAAAAACAAATTTCTAACAACTTTTGTTGATAGAAATATTTGTTAAATACCATAAGGTTACCAGAATAGACACCGAACTTCTGATCATGACGAACGAATAGACAAATAAATAATGTTACTCATAATAAACAACACTTTTGAAAAGGTACGATTAACAAGATCTTACCGTAACGCAACCAAAACAGCATGGCAAAGGATTATGAAACAGCATGAAATATGATGAAAGACGTTGCAACATGGTGCAACATCACACTGCGAAGTGCAATATCATACAACCTGGTGTAACCAGGACACCCTCCCTCTTATCAATCGTCGTCTCAAAATCGACAAAGCCGGAAAAACTCATAAAATGAACCCGGCCTCCACCGGAATACCCCATAAACGGGGTACTCACCGCAATTGGTCAGTTTGGACTGGAAACATTTAGCATGATATGCGCCGACCAAGTAAAGTACCAAGCCCAAGCAACTACATGAAAACCACCCTGTTGTGTGATATCATTTCCGCCGTATTAGTTGTAGATGCATTACAAATATTTAAAAAGCCTAAATTATGGCTGGGAACAAAACTTCAACAATTACTTAATGATCGGTTTAACACTGTACGTTAACGTTTTCGGTAAATAAAATGTTATCAATTGGTGAGGAATTAAATCAAGCACATCTTTCTCAAAGCTCAAATTAAATAGATCGGTATTGGGTATATTCCAAGCAGAAAAATTAACCTCGTTCATGTAACACAGCTGGTTTACCCAGTTAATATGTCACCTACATAAAAGCCAGCTAACACAGCTTTGGTAGCTGTGGAAAGGAATCGGTTCCTTCTTGAATATTAAACATAAAAATGAAAATTTCGAATATGAAATTAACAAAATATGTGCTTATTGCTGCTTTGTTGACAAGCAATGATAGCAGCAATCTAATTACGCCAACTTTTTTAATTATGTTTGAAAAGCTGAATCCTAACTCTCGCCGTTTTTTGATAAAGCACGCATCATAACCAAAAAGGGGTTTTAATTAAATTTTCCTTTTAAAATTTGTTTTATCTTTTAACTTCTTTCTTATCATCACAAAAAAATATTTTCATCGCCTTAATTATTATAACAGTCAAGTTATTGCCGAATCTACATCCCACACCTCACTTGTCCTCGTTATTTTTTTTGGATCATTCTCAAACTTCCATTTATATTTTTTGTTTGCTTTCTCTTCACCCGCTTTATGTACTCTGTTATCATTTAATTTTTAATCCAATTATTTGAGAAAAGCAGCATGAAAAAGAAAAGAATTTTTACTTGAAAATTCTATCGTTTTCAATCAAATTATTCATCATCATCGTCGTCGTCGTCATCGTTTATTTTGTCATTGTGTCTCGTTATATTTCCTCCACTTTAATGAAAACCCCTTTGAACTGTTTTCTTTAAGCAGTACTGGTTCTCTCCGCATTTCATTTTTCCTTAGTATTTGTGCTCCTTCACACCGAAAACCTACTTTCACTTTCATCATTTTATAAAACAATCATCCTTTATGTTTTCCCAACCGATTCGTTGTGAAGATTCAGATAAAATTTTCTAGGTTTCGTCTTTAAATTCATAAAACGCGAATTCATTTTTTCGTATCCTTTTTTTATGATTAATCTTTTTTATTTATTTTATTGTCTGCACAATAAAAATGTATATCAAAAAATCACAATACCGAGGATCTCCAAGGAATCTCAAAAGAGTACAAAAAACTAATAAATCAAATCAATATTTTTTCTCGATATACACAATTGAATTGAAATTCGTCCTCATCACTTGAAAATTACGAAACGGTTGTCTTATTATATTTATCCTTTTTTCTTAATGTCATTGTTACCAATTTTACTGATCATCAAGGATATGCGTACACGTTTAAAGAAAATATGACCAAAAATTGTTTTGTGTCTCCGAAAATAAAAATTATATCTACTTTGTCACAACAATGGCACAAATCTTTCAATTGAATGTCCTTTGACCGTTTTTATATAAAACAGGAATGAAATAAAACCTTACAAAGACTACTGTAAAATTAAAAAAATAAAAAACTTAGAAACACCCTCAGGATTCAATCGCTTTATAAATTTTTGCTTTAGGAATAAAAAAAAACAAAACCAAAATTTAAGTAGAAAAAGGATTTTCGTAAATAGTCTTATGAGTACGCAGGGATAAATATGCAACAATAATAAATAATGTCCTCCAAAGAGATCAAAACCGAAATATTTTGACAATATAAAAACAAATTTATCGTTCCGTGATTAACCCGGAAATGAAGTTTAAATTTTCTTTTATCTTCCGTGCAGTATCATAGAGGATACGTAAGGATAAAGGCGATGGTGAGTATGTGCGATTTATAAAATTTTGATGTTTTAAGTGTTTTATATGAGATCCTTTAGGAATTTGGTATAAGTACTAAAGGATCATTTTTCTGAAGTGTGAAGGACCGTGTAATGTCAATTGCTAAGGAATAGTTTTGTTAAAAATGACATTCAAAAACTATTTACAAAATGGAGAACGTGAAATGGCTTATAATGCAGAGCATTTGCCAATTTAGAAAACCTTTATAAACATGACCAGTGTTGTGCCGTATTGTCTATACCGGGTAGTGAATTAATGTTCTATAAGTGTAGACAATGAATGTAGGCAATATCGAAAATTATTGTTTCTGTTAGCCATCAGCAAACTTCTGGCATTTCTTTTTTCATGGAACGATTTCAAGATGGAAAGATTCATTCTTCCCTCACATTTAAAATATTTGAGCCCAAGTTTTAATATGGTGAAAAACATTTATGAGGATGTTACAACAAAATTGGTTGCTAATTCGTACACCTAATTAAACGTTTATTATTTATTGACCTTGGCAGGATTAAGTGAGCGCAGCAAGTTCCTACGTGTCCATGGTAGTTTGAGCGGCTTTTAACGAATACAATTCCTGTTGACAGTAAAACCATACCAAATGGTTCGTCGGGTGAAGGGTGAACCATTTCGTTAATATAGAATTTTTCACTACAATTTCTCAATTTCTATTCGAATATTTACCGATTTTGCACTATGTGTTATTAAGCTCGGGAAAAGGAGTGATTAGGAAAAATGAACGTTTCTTGTGTGTATGCCTTACCTGAAAAAATTAACACATCCCTTCTAAAAAGTAGAACGATATACGTTATATTTTTGGTGTTTAATGCTTAAAAAAATTTGGTAAATTCTCGGTTCCGGTCTCCACTAGATGTTTCAATTTAACACCAGTGGGAAAGGACTATACAAAACCAGAAAAAACAAGCGTATAGGATAATTAATTGGTTAGACAATTTTATCTAGTAAAACCACACAACACAATCGGTTGTGCAGAAACTAATCATGTGGCCGCCTTACTCGTGCCGCAATTTTTTTTTGTACTTTTGTTTAATTTGGATCAAAATACAACCAAAAACGCTAAAATCCATTAAAAAAACACATTTATTGAATAAGTTTTGGAGCAACCCCAACTTTGCTCCACAAGAAACGGACTGTAACATTGCAGCGACACATTGCACAGAGAATTTCTTTTAAAATCTATACTATAGTCGGATGTAGCCTCGTACAGCGTTATACAATTCGATTAAGATCATGAAAGTATATTACGCCTCGACATTTTTTCTGATCTCATTACGGATCTAGTTTTTCATCCCAGAAAAATAAAAATTCCTCAAACAATACTATTTTTCTCATTCCAATGATGAAAAAAAAAATTAAGTTCTTACTCAACAAGGAAAATCCATCCATCTCTAAGTACGAGTCTGAAAAATTTCCGACCTAACAAAGTTACAAGACATTTTTTCTTCAATTTTATTTTTTTTAGTTTAAAGACTTCTCCCAGCGAAGCTCCCATTTCTTCAACCCATCCAAGTAGTAGTCGACGTCTTTATCTGTAGAACCGCTGAGGTGTGAGACGGCACATTGTCTTGGTGGAGCAAGATTTTTTTCTGCAAATGTGGCCTCCTGTAATGGTTTTCCCTATTTGAAGATAATCGATAAAGATAACTTCATAACTGTCCTAAAAAACTGTCGCAGTAACTTTCTTTGTCGAAGGAACAGCCTTTGCCTTTTTTGGAGTCAATTCCCTTTTGGCAGCCCACTGTTTTGACTGTATATTTGGTTCTGGAGTGTAAAGGTGTGGTCGGCACCCAAATTCTTATTTATTGCGCCTAAACTGTGCCAACCTAGAGCGTTGAAAATGTTCATTTGAACACGGTTCTGGTCCAAAGTGAGCAAATGGGGCACCTAACGCGCGGATAGCTTGCTCATATCTAAATCTTGATTCAATATGTGACAAATACTTTCTTTGGATATTATCGTGGCCTCTTCTATCTCTCAAACTTTAATTTCATTGTATAGCACCGTTTGGTGACCTTGAGCGATGTTATCGTCAGTGATTGCAGTTTTTAAACGTTCAAAACGTTCATCGTCACCTAGGCTGGAATGGTCAAGTTTAAATTCAGCTGTCCAAAAATTTCACGGTAATAAATTATGGTGCCTCATGATGGGGACTTCCCTCGTACACAGCGTCCAACTCGTCTTTGATTTTCCGTAGCCTTTAAAACAAAATATTTAATGCAGCAGCTCGATACTCGATTTTTGCCATTTTCACAAACATACACAACTCTCACATCGACTCACTCAAACAATTGTTAACTCACGCAAACTGATATTTCGGCGAGTAGCTTTGAACGCATGCGCAAATTTACTCTCCTACTTTTGTTGGCGCGTGCTGCCATCTTCATATTGCAGTCGTAATCTTTTCAGATACGCTCGTAATATGGTTTGTAGGTAATAATTGATACTTGGGTTGTTAATAGTAAGGGCTTACAATGACTAAGAAGGCAGTACCAGCCGTATGGTAGGATTGGAGCCAATGGCAAAGTTCCGTAACATGGACCCATATAAGTGTATGAAAAAATTGTGCCATTCTCTTAGAAATATGCTTTGCCGGGACCCTATTAAAGTTAGCCGCAAGTTTCCAGCCGAAAGATGGTAATGCAGATAGTGTATTTGCCATCCCAGCCGTAAACATATTTTGTAATCGAAAAATATATTACTCGATATACCTGGTTCTACAATCACCTCCAAATAATCAGACTACAGCAAAAATATGTCAAAAGCTATTTAATTTTACCAGATTGAAAATCCTATGATATGGAATTTACAATAAATTTAGAAATTTTCGAAGCTAAATAAATAAAATGTTTTGTAACTTTTGTTACCCACTTTCCCATCGACCCTGCTATGTTTATTAGATAGGGCATATTCCTAATTAATTCGAGATGGAGTTTGGAGCAAGTCGGAAGGGAATAGGGGGATTTTTTCGAAACGAAAATGTTCTCTGATGAACGCTAGAAGAGACAGGTAGGAAGTCAGAAAAAGGATTGGCATAAAAGACTCAAACGACCCAAACTATAGAGAGAGAAAAATTAAAGCTCGAAATAAGCTTATTAACCAAAATTTGGTGATTAATTGAATCGAACGCTTTAGAAAAATCCAACAGAGGAAGGCAAGTTATTTCTCTTTTACTCACACTACAGTGAAACCTTCTAAAACCCGATTGAAAAATACTCAGCAAATTAAAGCTGCATGATAATAGAAGGGAAATGGAGAAGCTCAGGCCTTATTAAAGTTTGTGGCTTTGCTATAAAAACCAAATAAACAAATCCGATTAAGTTGATCAATGTAATTGAGCCGAAAGTTTACCAGCTGGTATTTTTCAACCGAACAATTTTTTTAACGGAAAACGAATTTGAGATGATTTGGGAATTAAAAATTGCAGTATATGTATAAACAAATTAAAATTAAAATGTGAACTTTTAGAAAACCAGGATACGGGAATGTTATTTGGCAATACATATTTCGTTAATTCAATGAATGCTAAATTCATCAAAGACCACTAGTTCTCTAGGTATACCTAAATCCGCATTATTTGTTACCACTATGGCTATTTGATAGGCTTTAAAATCTGTTAAAAATCGCTGCTTAATTGTCACGAAATTTTGGTGAGGATGCGGAGGCGTAGTTTGAGAAGATTTCGATAGTTATATTTCGGCGCTATTATCCCGGCGCTCTAAGTTAACCTAAACCTGCATTGATGCCACGATGGTCATTTGAAACAAGAAACATCTTCAGTGAAAGCCACCATCAGTATAGAACAAAAATAGAACGAAACTGAAGATCCATACTGCTTTCGTATACAGAAGTACTCGGCTACCAAGAATACAATTGGAAGCCTTGGATTAGTGATGATACATGGAAAAAGGTTGAGGAACGCCGTCAACTTAAGCTACAAATGTACCAACAAAATACGGCAGAGGTGAAACGTGTATACGAAGAAACAACACGTCAAGTAAAGAAGATGGCAAGGAATGATTGCAGAAAATTTGCAGAAAGCATCCTCAAGACTACTGAAGAGACAGCAGCAATCCACAATATGCGAGCACTACACCAGTGTGTAAGGTGAGTCATCGGAAAAATTACAATCATACCACCTATAAGAGATGATACTGGTCATGTATTAACAGCGAATGAAGCACAGTTAAAAATATGGAAATAATATTTCGAGGAAGATGTTATCAACAGTACCGAAAATCTCTGGTCATCAATTGACACTAATAACGAAACTTGCAACACCCATCCGCTAACTGAGTGGGAAGTTAAAAGTGTTATTTAGAAGCTGAAGAACAATAGGACTGCTGGAACAGGCAGTATAACCGCCGAAATATTCAAAGGAGATTCATCTACAGCTGCAAGCACACTAACACCAATAATCCAAGAAGTCTGGAATTCTGGCAGAATACACACAAAAATGGAAATAAGGCAAGATTAAGAAATGCAAATCAATGCAAAATTAAGAAACGAACAAGCTGGCTTTAGACCAGGAAGAAGTTACACTGATCACCTCAACTCAATCCGTATCATCAATGAACATTCCAATAAATGGAAATCACCACTGTACCTGCTTTTCGTTGGTTTCGAACGCGCATTTGATACGATAAATAGGAACGCAATATGGCAGACACTTTGTGAAATGTATCGGGATGCTGGAACCCGATTTCAATATAAAGGCAAACAAAGTGAAAAATACTATAACACTCGAGGAGTAACACAAGATGCGTACTCTCACCAATGCTGTTCCTGATCGTATTGGATAATATAAAAAATCGGCGTTGTAATGACCAATTTCGAGTATTTCCAATGAAAACGTGATGTTTTTTATTTCAAACGTATTGCAGAATCGAATGCGTGTGTTCTAAGAATAAGGAGAAATTGAAAAAATTGAATTTCGTCGATTACAACGCCATCTATCATGAACCGAACAAAATATTTCATTCAAATCATACGTACTTTTAATCGTAGAATCCGTATCTGCAATAAAAAACTTGGCTTCCTATCTTAGTTTAAAAGTTATCCCCGCCCCACCTACAAAGCGGGGGGTGGGGGATTATTTTTTTGCACTAATGTATTTCCCCCGCGGTATGATTAAATTTTGATTATGGACATTTTTTCCGTAGAGTGGCTATTTTTCGAGATATTTGATCGTCTCAGTTTAAAAGAAACACCCGGTATATAAAAAATTTAATGGAGAAAAATAAATTTAATTTGTTGGCAGTCGCAAACAAACAAACACGCGCATCAGCTAGGCTTGCTGCTCAAGCTAACGAAGCTGACGAAGTTCATCAATATTAAAAATCAGACCCTGAACGTTTAAGCTATCTAAATTAAACATGTTGGACCTAGTCGGAAGCATGGATTTGAATAAAACCGAGGGTAACGAAAGCTCTAGGTGGGCATCGTGAATCGTGGCGCACTTCCATAATAATACTTGGCACATGCAAAAATATTTTAGTGAAATAATAAAATTTACGGAGTCCGTCACGCAACCTGTAACGGAATTAAACCTAATTCCGTTATCAACCCATCCCAACAAAATCTATTTCCTCATCGGCATGACCTCGAAGATAATATCTTCAACTACATTCCATTCAAGCAAACGTCATGCCAGCCTTCTACATTTCTTCTTTGCCTTTATTTATAGTGGTATCATATGATTCATTCACTTTAGAATTTTTCATATGTGCCACAGTTAAGTAAACGCAGATATGTACATCAACGTAATTTGATTACGTTGCCTATGTACATAATAAATGTACTTGATCTATTTATTAGGTGAATAACAATGACCAATGCAAATATTGAAAAGCATTGTGGTTGTTGTTGTTCGAACTTCCTCAACGGATGAATTGAACAAAAAAATTTTTGCGCGTGGATCGATTCAGCAAAATCGGTGTCACGTTGCTGTACAATTTTCATAGGAATTTTTGTGATGAGATCGCATAAAATTTCCTATGAAACTCAAAATAGGTACAATATTTTTCTTGCTTTTTGGGGACAGTTAGTTTTTAGACAGACCAACCGGTGGTTGCTTAGTTTTTAGTTTTTCTAGACGGTCAGTTTTTGATATAGACCAACGCTAGGCCGGCTTTTGGAGTGCGCGAATAGGTGTATGGGAATAATAAATTCAATAATAATAATTTTGGTGTTTGTTAATAAGTTTTTGATTTAATAAGTTTGTTAATAAGTGTGCATAATTGTTTAGTTGCTGTTTGGTGTAAGGAAATAAACTTAATTATAAAGAATTTTTTTCGTGTTTAGTTATTTTGGTGCTCAATTTGAGTTTTTTTGGTGTGGTGCAGGAACATCTATCAGGTAAGTTCGAAGTGTGGAGGCGTTACTAACCTAATAAATAACGATAGTAGGTTGACGTCGGCTGCCGGCGGAAAGAAAATTGTTGACGCTAAGCGGCTCTTTTTCTTTCTGCTGCCATCGATAGCATACCACTATCAACCCCTCCCCTTACTAACACCACCTTTTAGGGCCCATGGGCCAAATTGTTTTAATTAGGCTAGTTAGGTTAGGGTAAAATGTTATTCTAAACATTTTACCAATACAATCACGGTTGATGCTGCCCGCGTAATGGGCAGGTCATGTTAACCACTACTTCGGGGTCCGATACCCCACTTTTTCCTTTTTTTTTGTATGTTTGTTTTTTTTTGATGCGGTTATCTAGGCCGTTAGCGGTGCATCCCCATCCCCACGACCAATTAACCTCTCCCGCCTGAGCTACGGGTTAATGCCGCTGGGGATGAATACAGGTAGCGGCAAATTTCTGTGAAACCGGGTTGACTTTAGCAGTAGCTAAAGTTTAACCCGTTACAAACCCCAATTTCAATTACATCTATGTATGGCCACTACATACTCTAGTTGAAAGATTCACTACTACTTTACCAAACGTTTTTCGTTTTTTGAAGCTTTTAGGAAATTTTTCATCACCCAGATGTGAAGTGGAGTGGGACGTTTCGAGATGTGTAAAAGAGAGGTTCGAACCTCCCTCTTTTTGGTGCTATTTTAAAGGTTGATTGTTTACTCAAATTTAGTTACCGTCGATATTAAATTATAAATCAAAACTCTTTAAATTTTTAAATATTTATATATAATAATATTTATGTATATATAATTTTATTTAATATATAATATAATTTTAATAAATATATTCTTTTTAAATTTCTCATATTTTATTTTGGTTTTGAACTATTATTTGTTAGTTTTGGTTTAATTTTTTTTTTAAATACATTTTCCATAAATTTAATTACAATTACATACATAAAATATAATAATTATAATTTACATAATCATAATTAAAATGTATGTTTTTATATTTCCGAAAAAAGAGACGAAGACAATTTTTATTATGTTAAATATTTAATTATAATATTTATAAATATTGAGGTAAATTTTTTATTTTATTCATTATTATTTGAGGTAAACTTTTATTTGTACTTTTATATTTTTAATTATGTTACTATAATATTATTGTTATTCTGTTAATTAAGTAAAATAATTAGAAAAACAAAATTTCAATATACTTACACCATAATAAATAATAAATTTTTGAAAAAAATAAATAAAAAACAAGATTTCTTTTCAATAAAAAAATTAATTTAATAAAATAATATAAAAACATAAAATAATTAATAATGTAATAATAATAATAATAATAATAAATGGCACATAATTTAGGAAATAATTAATAATTTTAATTATTTTAACAATTAATTTTGATTATAATTCTTTTTTGTTTATTACATAATATATAATTTTTTATTATTTGGCTTATAATTTAATATATTTAATTATACATTTATATTTGTTCTAGTCCTTATATAATTGGTTTCTTTGAGGTTTTTAGACTAGATATATATTTATTTATTTAATTATTCGTTTTGTACACGGAATTTAATTTAAATTCGTAGATTTTTGTCTTTATTAATTTTTGGTTAAATTAATTAACAAATAAAATAATTTGTTGCTTTTTTATTATTTTATACAAATACATCAAACAATTATTTTATGTTGATTAATTAATTGGCTATTTATAACTTTTGGAGGAAAATTGTTTATTTAATTATAATTTTTTGGTTTTTTTTCCATATACACTATTTTATATAATAATATATAATAACAATCTACCTAGTTAATTTTTCTATTTAATAATAATAATTTATAACAAAGAAAATTTATGAATTTATAATTATATTTTGATTTTATATTTTAAATTAAAACGTAAAGAAAAACTAAATTTTGTTTTGCGGCCAACTTTATAATATTTTCGCGTATGTATAATATTTTTATTGTGTGTGAGGAACTTGTATACCATTTTCAATTTAATTTTTAATTAAAATAAAAGGAAATTAATTTATATAATTTATAAAAAAAAAACAAATGAACGAAAAATCTAAAATTTTACACAGTTTTATAAATTATTCTTGGGGTTTTCACTCCTGAGTTAGAAATGATTGGCTTATTCAACAAATATATTTTATACACATATAGTTATGAGACTATTTACATAATTAAAATTAATAATTGTTTAAAATCCCTGATTTTTTTTGTTTTTAGTATATTACAAAAGTTTTAGTGCATTTTTCACCTGTATACATGGGTTTATATATTGTTAATCCGTTGATTAATAAATTTTTGTTTTATGTATAGAGTGGCTGCGTCATCCAGATCATCAAGATCGACGTCTTCATCATCGTGCGACACTAGCGACGAGGTTGGCGATCGTGGTATATGAATTCTTAAATCTTCCGGTTCGGTTTGTTCGGGCAATTCGGGACACGGCCTATGCATTATTTGGGGCGGCATACGTATTAATCGTCGTATATCACGTGATTTCCGATTACGTTTTATATCGGTGGTTAATTCG
Source organism: Nephrotoma guestfalica (assembly GCA_963691935.1). Lineage (NCBI taxonomy): Eukaryota > Metazoa > Arthropoda > Insecta > Diptera > Tipulidae > Nephrotoma > Nephrotoma guestfalica. Next base: position 295,207,661 of record OY829914.1, on the reverse strand, counting down.
ATCGGTGAGTCCATGTGCGATAAGTCGAGCGGGATCGGTACTACTTGGTTATGTAAATAATTCAGTGATTTTGGCTTATTGGGATTGGTTAAGTCTAGTGATTCGTCGCTAGTTTCGGATCGGATTGAACTGCTGCGCTCCGATTTGACGTCCGATAGTGACATAACGGGACTGATTGCCGGTGTCGGTGGACTTGTCAAACCACACTTATGATGTAGTAAATGATGTCGCCGGCGAAATCGTGAATGGCAGCGTTCACACTGGAATGGTTTCTCACCGTTGTGTATCAAAATATGAGCTTTGAGTTGGTTCGAGTCAGAGAATCGTGCTTCACACAAATCACATTGGTATGGACGTTCTCCTGTGTGTACCCGCAAGTGGCGACGTAAATTTGCGACCTGTACAAATTGTCGATCACAGTGACTACAGTGATACGGCTTTTCACCCGTATGTAACCTCATGTGTGTTTTTAGATGATGATCTCGTGTGAATCGTTTATGGCATTCTGGACATTCGAACGGTTTTTCACCCGTATGGGTTCGTTCGTGATTTTGTAATACGTGCTTATAACCAAATGATCGGTTACATATTTTACAGGTAAACACTTTATCGCGTAGCATATCACTAGGGCCCCGGGACGCATTTGGAATTACGGTTGTGGGTGGATTTGATAAGGTCGTAGATAACACGGATAAATTTGGATTCTCAATCGAATCCGTCGACTGCGGTGATGAACCGCTGGTCGGAGGAGAAATTGGACCTGGACTAATCATATCACGAGGAATTTCGAGTTCTTTTTTAATACTCTGCTGAGTTTGTTTCCGTTTCACGCCTTTTTTCGTGTTCATCGGTAAATGGTCGGTCGTAGTCGAAACTATATGATTATTATTCGCTAGATTCGTGTTATTATTATTATTATTCATAATTTTTTTGTTATTATTATTAAGGATGGGCGAAGTTGGCGACGGTGTTGGACTATGTGCCGTCGTATTATTATTATTATTTAACAGTCCCTCGTTATTATTGTTGGTCGCCCACCCGCCGAAAAGTGCATGATGCGGAGAAAACAATCCGGATGATGCTAGTGTTGCCCGCAAGGACATCGGGAGCCCGGCCGCCATTAAAGCAGCTGCCGCGGCTGTTTGATTCGCTAATAAATGTGGTGCTAATATTCGCATCGAGTTCTGGGTCGCCGCTGATGGCATATGGTGCGTGTGATGATGGAATCCGTGGAACACCGGCGATATTGGTGTACTCGTGTTCATCATCGGATGTGGACTTGAATTCGCGTGAGTTAGCATCGGCGGTGAACATGACATACTTCGGTCGTCATCATTGTGCTGTTGCTTAATACCAAGAGCTGTAAAAACAAAAAAGATTTGTACGTTAGAAAGATTACGCCTGTTCGACTGTATTAATCGTATGTGTAGTCTATACTCTATATATAAGACGTATATGTACGTACATACAAAAAACTCGAGAATCACAACAATAATAAAATAAAAAAAGGAAAAGCGCAACAGACGATTTGGCAATTCAATCGTCTCGACTACCGTCGGGAAATTTTTTTTTTTTTGCTTTTCATCTTCTCATTTTCCAAACCCCCACATTTATCACATACATATATACATACACGCATACATTGATTTTCATGTGTGCTTTTCCATTTTCTATTACATCATATACATATGTTCAGATGTAGAGTCAGGATATTAAGGCGATATTTTTGGCAAAGTGATTTTATATAATTGAAAATTTGTAACTGTGTATTTCATTCAAATTAACGTCATCATTCGAAAAGAAAAATATTTGTGTACATATGTACTCGACAAAAGGACGAAAAAAGGATCACATGTGATTTGTTTATATATACGTACTCAAGTATATCGGAAAATTCTCAATTTTCTCATGAAAGGCGCACATGTTATGTATTTTTATACTCGAATGAAATATTTTTGTGAATGGAATTGTAAAATAAGGATATCTCGCACATTATTTATATAGGATATGAGGAAAATGTAAATTTTCTGCAAGGTGAAATTAATGTTGAGCTTTTCCGCGATTCATTAAAATTATTGATTCGGTTTTATGTAGGATCCTGTTTTTGCTGCTTTTGTTTTTTAATCCATCCCTTCATTAAGGATATAATAATTTACTTTTTTAATGGATTTTTTTATATAATTTCCCCTGCGTGCGCGAATTTTATATTTTACTTTACTTATTTAAATAAAAATATATGTTCAAGGGATTTTCCGCGAAAATATAATAAAAAGGATGTACGAAAAAAATTCTTAATAAGGATAATAATTTATCTACCCTTTTAAATGTCACCCCCATACAAATATTACATTTACATTGGGGTGATATTAAAAGTTATCTTAAATTTTATTTATTCATTAAAACGGATCCTTACCTCGAGAATTTTGAGCGTCCTGCAGCATTGACAATGCCATTATATCGTAAATAATGTTTAAAACGAAATTAATTTTGTTAAAACTATTTGACTATAAATTTCACTTGTGTGTATAAATATTTTCCTCATGAGTATTCACAAAATTTTCATAATTTCCACTTAATAGATTTTATCCAATTTTTATGTATATACAAGATCACTTCACTCATGTAATGTACATTTCACTTAAATAATTAATCCAAATAATTTTGTACTCCAAAACAAAAATCTGTTTTTATTTTTCAAAACTTAAATAATTTATTAATATTTAGAGAAAAAATAAAACTAAACTTCCACCATCCAGCGTTCAAATGTTACTGAATTGGAATAAAATTTTTTGTATTCTCGTTTTCCTTATCCACGCGATTCTGTTTTGTTTTCATTCATTTACTACACAAAAATACGATGTATATACGCACGCATACTATAACATCTGTTATATATTTAGCTTTGATTTTCTACCTACCAAACCGAGCTCGAGCATATAACAAAAAAAAAATTATTATCCCCACTCTAGTTTGGTGTATATTTTACGGTGTATGTGTATGCGTGCCAACTAGATGACCAATTCAACGAATATTCTGACCTATCTCAATAGTATTTTTATATACTTGGAAATAGCAAAACAAAAAAAAATGAAGAAAGTGAGAAAAGCTCCTGCGCACTCTCCTCCCAACGGAACCAAGTATATAATTTTCCGACTATATAATCCAATATGTGTTTTGTCTCATTCCATCTAATTGCATTTTGTATTACATAATAATATTCTGGTCACACCGTACCAACAGCATGGTTTTAGGGGAAATGATTTACATATCTACACATTTTTGTTGTAAAGAGTGTGTATTAGAATGAAATTTGAGTGGGGATTGTTATTTTTCCGACAAAGCGCACAGTAGTATTTTGCATTGATGAATTGGTGCTGAGTATTTAAAATTGAATTTGATTAATTAATTATGAATTATTAATTAAGTGTAGCAGATTTGTTAGATTTTCTAATTGTTCGTGATTTTTTGAGGAAATTTGCATATTAGGTGCACATCTGCAATTTAACCATCTAATCGAGTCTAAACCTATAATAAATTTCATCGGCCCCGGAATACCATACGTAAAAATGTTTCAGATGAGAAACGGAAGGGATTTCGGTCTAAAGGCCAGTTCACAAGCGCTGATCGTGCGAGCATTAATGATCAGTTGGTTAACTTAAAATTATCAAAGCAAATTTAAAAAAGTCCTCGACATAATAAGACGGACGAATTTTCTAAGCATTGGCGCATTTTCTGCGGATTAGTATTAGTTATGAGCGGATTAGTAGGAGTTTTGAGATACAGCCAAGTGCAATAATTATTGATACAAAGTAGTTAGTACTTAATTCTTTTAATTTGAGTCGTTGCTTAGTTGCTATTATAACACAACGAACATGAAATTATAAGCTTACGAATTATACAGCCACCAGGTGCCAAAATAGACAGAGGTCGAGTTATTGCGAGATCTAAACAGATATGATGCGATTTTTACTTAATCTGCTAAGTAAATTTAAAATTGTAAAACTAACACCGGTGTGACGAACTTAACCAAATTTGTTATTTCAACAAAAAGTGGACCAAAATTCAACAAAAAGTTGAACAGATATGATTGAAAATCGCATTAAAATAGTTAAAAGTAAACTCATTCAACTTTTTGTGTTGCTCAATGTGTTTTACGAGCCCGCAATTATAGTTAGTTCCACGCATTTACATTACATAAATTCAATAGTCTAACTAATAAGCTTTCAAATTACCATGATAAGATTAAGGGCTTACGACTCATTCAATTTTTTGTGTTGGAACATGATTGGCCCCTTATAACAAGCTGCAGTTATAACGGGCCAATCCTAGAGATTTCCACGCAGATTTATTATATACGTTAAATCTCCAGACTAATACGCTTTCAAGTGAGATAGGGCTATAGTGAGGAGCACTATGAATTACTTCAATGGGAAATCTTAACACATTCAATTTTTTGTGTGAGAACTTGTATTGACACCAAGCGATCTGCCAAACTACTTAAGACTTAATATTATGCTCTCACTAAAAAAAGTAGTGGAATTGAAGCAAATCGTTTTAATAAAACAACCATCAATATATACTCGTAGTGCCAACAAACTTTTTTATCAATTTGAAGAAAATTCAACAAAAGTTTGTTAAAATTTCTTCAAAAACAGAACGATCATTTTAATAAATATATCCTTAATATAATTACGATCGATGTTAAATTTGTAAGATCACTTTTCGATTAATAAAATATTTCTTCAATTTGCTAAAAACAAAAACAACTAATTACGAGTAAATAATTTCTCAAAATGATAGAAATGTTTAGTCAATTAACAAAATATTTCTACAAATTGATAGAAAATTGTCTTCGTTTAATGAAATAGTTCTTCAATTTGATAGAAAAATGTATTATAATAGAGAAGTTCATAACTGAAAGGTGAATTTCATTTACATAGTAGATATAGCAGATCAACCGCCCCAGAAGCCATCCCTTAGAAGATCAAACAAATACCTGAAACTAATTTTTGTTTATTAAACGAATTCTCACCTTAAAAGTTTTGGTATTTTCTATGTAATTTGTTTGATTAAATTATTCCGCGGAATCGGTTGTACTGGATACCAGTTAAATTGGATATATAAACATTATTACAAGAATCTAATAATGTTGCATATAGTCTATCAAATTTTCACGGATGAACTGAATTGTTTCCGTATACTGAGCTCAATATAGGCGAATATGTATTTAGGGGTTTCAATTGAATACACTTCCATTTTGGTTTATTTCAATATTTAATTATTTAATTTCAATTTTTTGAAAATTTGTTTTTTTAAGTTTATCAATTAACAATAAAGGTATTTCTGTAATGACCAGTTGAGGATTTACTTTTAAAAATTTTGGGAACGTTCAGGGAATCTATCAAGTCCGTGTTGATCACCATTCGTTTAACCAAAGTATCAGTTCAAAACTACCAACAACAATAAAATCCACTAACTTGACAGTTCCCAGTATTTTCCTATTGCCTATATCCGATATTTTTTGGTCTACCTTCCATTTTGTTGTATTGTTAAATTAACATTAATTCTGTAAATTTTCTAACCTTCAGTCCAATACGCAATACAACTAGTAAAATAATTGCTGGCATGTGTGAAACAAAATTTATTTCTAGCGAAAAAATTATTTCAGCGTGTTTGTGGATCTCCGTAAGAGTATTCTTGTATTTTTGACTACAAGAAGACTCTTACAATTGCAATGTGTCAAACCTGTCACAACTTAAAAGTTGCTTTTTAAAACGTCAAAAAAACTACGTTAATAAAATAAATTTTATTTTTAAATCTCTTTCAAAATGACATTAATTCTTCTTTGGCATAAGGCCCATCAATTTGCAAAAATATTGATGTTCATCTTTTGGTAATACTTTGGTAATTTTGTCGGCCGCCTGTTCATCCGATCGCCACATAATCCAAATTGAAAGTTGAAATAACCTCATACCTCATACCTATTGAAATGCGCGCACTTCTATGTGTTTGTTCCTCTTATGGAATTTCGGGTTTTTGATGAGTCGAATCGCGCATTGATAATACATAAGGAAAATCGGCTTGTCGAAATCGATTGATAAAATTTCGGACAATAATCGATGCAGCCTCACCAGTTCCTCCATCACATGTTGTCGATAACGCCACTTAGTCGAGGCAATGAAGCATTAAAAAGGCTAAAAGTTCGTTATTTTTGCCATAAAGACGGATCCGAATGCGGTTTTTTGCATTCGTTTCCAAAAATTATTTGTAAAAAATTTACCTACTTTGTACCTCTGACAAATCGGAAATTGCATTGCTGCAGCCAAAAATGCATTCACAAAATGCATCTTTTGAGACGCCTTTTGCAAAATGTAAACACTTTGTAAATAAGAGTCAGAACGGGCTCAAATCGGGTACTCGGGGTTTTCGAGGTCGCTAATCACTATTCTGATGTTCAAATTGACCTTCCGAACAACTGGAGCTCAGGAACGCCGATGAACCTCATCTCCGTGGGACTCTCCAGAAAATCACGCGGGGATGTGGTGCGCCCGAACCTGGACGTGGACGTCTTCCCCGATAATTTTCCTGACAATATCGAGAAAAACAACCCGAAAATTACTCGAGGGGCGTTTTTTGGGGCCCTCCCACTACCTGGTGCACCGAAACCTACGCCTGAATGTCGTTTCCGAGGGTTTTCCAAACAAAATCGAAAAAGACTAACCGAAAATCATCTCATAATTTCCACATCTCATAATTTCATTCTATTTCTTTCCACCCCACATAATCTAGAATCAACAATTCCACACAGCTGTTGCAGTATTGACGTCGGTCTCTAAGACATCAGGTTTGGTTGTCATTCATGGGAATGGCATCGATGTCAAGATAAAAGTTCCAGTGCACCAGGTGTTGAGAGGGTAGTTTTCGACGTGAAATTTGGATTCAGTGCCCCAAAAAACCCCCCTTGAAGTTTTCGTTTCGTCTTTTTACATCATGTCAGGGAAACTCTCGGAGATGACGTTCAGGTCTAGGTTCGGGCGGATCAGGTGTCCGGGGGGTCATTTTCGACGTGAAATTTGGATTCAGCGCCCCTTATAACGCCCCTTAAAACCCCTTATAACGATGTTCGGTTCGCCTTTTTCGATTGTGTTTGAATAACCCTCGGAGACGACGTTCAGACGCAGGTTAGGGTGCACCAGGTGGTGGGAGGGCCGTTTTCGACGTGAAATTCTGATTCAGCGCCCCAAAAAACGCCCCTCGAATATTTTCGGGTTGTTTTTCTCGATATTGTCAGGAAAATTCTCGGGGATGACGTCCTCGTCCAGGTTCGGGCGCACCAGGTGTCCGGGGGGTGTTCGCCGATGCCATATTTGAATTCAGCGACCCGAAAAACCCCCGGGCGCCGATTTTCTGGAGAGTCCCACGGAGATGAGGTTCATCGGCGTTCCTGAGCTCCAGGTGTTCGGGGGGTCAATTTGAACATCATAATAGTGACCAGGGACCTCGAAAACACCCGATTACTCGATTTGAGCCAGTTCTGACTCTTATTTACAAAGTTTTTACATTTTCCAAAAGGCGTCTCAAAAGATGCATTTTGTGAATGCATTTTTGGCTGCAGCAATGCAATTTCCGATTTGTCAGAGGTACAAAGTACGTAAATTTTTTACAAATAATTTTTGGAAGCGAATGCAAAAAACCGCATTCCGATCCATTTTTATGGCAAAAATTCCGAACTTTTAGCCTGTTTAGTGCTTCATTGCCTCGACTAACTGGTTTTTGGTGTTCTGAGCCCCAAGTTATAATTGCCAATATATATCCGGAAGTCAATCGCCTGGTTTCGATGCTTCCTGCACAGTATGCGTCATTGTAGCCACACAGACTCAAATGGATGTCGCTTTCAAATCGAATTCCCATGTCCATTGTCCCATTTATATATTTCATAATGCGTCTTATCGCATTGGCATGCGCTGCCGCTGGTTTCGCCAAGTGTCGGCTTGCATTGCCAACAGCAAAACTGATGTTTAATCGCATTTCCACGGCCAAATACACATTAAGCTACCGATCACCTCATGGTACGGAAAATTTCTCCAACCAAAACGCTTGCAATCAAACCATCGTCAACATAAATGGCAAGTATTGTAGTTCCATTTTCCACACATGAACCCGATTCACTGGTTAGAAATTCGATTTTTTTTAATATTTTGTTCCATGCAGCGCGACGCTTGTTTCAATCTGTACAAGCTCTTGGACATCATCTCATTAACTGCCATCGTCATTCTCGTACGGTTGACTCATACAAACGTTATCCTCTAATTACCGTTCAAAAAAGCTAACTTTATGTCGAACAGCTGCGATGTCATACTGTAAATCCCGGACTGCCAATCGTGCTTTGTATCGATCAATGCCTCATACTGCATTTTGCTTAAGTTTGTAGCCCAACGATTATCAATGACATTTTGATCTTTTAGTGAATTAATTCCACGTACATACTACGTATGTACGTGGTTCTTCGCTGATTGCCAATGTTGCGCTGTTGAGTTGTTTCAATAGTGCAAATGTCGTTCAGTGATATTCATCTTATCCAAATCGCATATTGCACCATGTTCGTTCGATTGGTTGCACCAGCGATGTCACAGCATCGTTCACCTCTGATTCATTATCTATCACGTTCTCGTTATCATCGGCCTTCTCATTAGTGTTACTAATGTTCAGAGCAGCCATTAATTCTTCCAGAAAGGTGATCACATCACGAGCTATCTAAGTTTCGTTCGTCTTCGAATTCCACGTTGCGTTTTCGAATAATTATCATACCCGACGAACACTCACTTGACTGCCTTTGGATCCATTGTCGCCTTTGTCCGCAAATGATCGATTTTCACCTTTTTATCGTACTATAATTCATACGGTGATTTCTCAGGCACTGTGTTCATTTCCGTACGATTGTACCTCGAATTAACTTTACTGCAACCTCCGGCTTTTGCTTCATGAAATATAACGAAAATGTGAAAAATCCTCCTTTAAAAGCAAAAACTACCTCGCGCTCCAAGTCGAATTCGTTTGCATTGGTCCACAAACGTCCGCTTGAATAATTTTGTCACATTCCTTTGACTGTCCATGACATTTATTTCGTAAACATTTCTTCACGTGTGCAACGTTCTGATCCGAGTCGTTCATGATATGCGTGAAGTGAAATTTTCATGAGCCCCGCATTTGTGATAGCCTCATTGACCTCCGATGATCCTCAAATTTAAACATTTGAAACAGCCTTTAGCGTGGAACTCCCGCAAATGTTTCCATTCCTCGTTTGCAGCGCCTGCTATTATTCGATTGCAGACGATAGCCACGATCCATGATCTTACCCGACGAATATAGAATTACCGTCGAAAGCACGAATGTTGATATCGCCTTTTCTTCGAGCCATGATCTTTGCACCATTTCCCACCGTTTTGTGTTACGATGTCTCCACAAAGTTCTTGAACCATTTACGTCAATACCCAAGTATTCTTGTCTCCACTTGATGTGGAGCCATGTTACAGAAATGCATCGTCTAACACATTTTTATGTTGCTTGTTATCTAAATTGTTCCTTCTCTTTATTGTTCTACGCTGACAAACGACCATTTTTAGGAAAGGAAAATCTGATCCGTTCTTCCAATCTGACCCTGCAACTTAAATCGAAGCTCCCACTCATTGATGTGAACGGACTATATGAAAATGCTTTTATTCAGCTGGCAAACACAGTAAAATATTCGTTCTAACTATCAAATCGGAAACTTCTCCACCTTGATGAGTTGCATGTACGTTGCTCGGCTACTTTGTGAAACTGTAGTACCAATGTTGCAGGAACATAATATTCGCCTTCGACGTTTGCTCAAACATACTTTCGAGCGTCGCCCACATCGAAGCTACCGAATCACAATTTATTATTTGAGGCAATGGTTCATTTTTGCACATCGTCGAAATTGCACGTCTGGCATTGGAACGTATTTAACGTGAACTTCAGTCATATTGGTGTATGACTTAGGCCCAAAGAAGTGTCAATCTAGTAAGTTGTATGATTTTGTGTGTCTGACTGGGTGATCCATCAGATTTAAAAATAAGTTTTAAGTGAGTTTCAAGTACGAATCGTTTGCGTTTGATTCTGATTTCGGAGAAATTTTTAAAGGGGTTCTTACGCAGGAGCCCGGGTTATTTTTATAATATTTTTTCAAACTCCGATTACTGTGAATAACGTTACTGGAAGAGAGCTTTCAAGGAATCGATTCCGATGGTTCCTGGTTTCGGGAAGAATTTCTAGAGACACTCCTTAGGGTCTAAGCATTCCATCAATATCACTGAGTACATATGCTAAATGCATTGAAAATACTTAGAATGACTTTGGAATGTGCCTAAGGCATATTCAAAATTCATAATTTCGAGTTTTTGGGCACATAGCAATTCTTCGAAAATGTAAATATTTCACACTCATAGAAGTTCCACTATATAACTTCGCCTGAATGCCTACTTTTACCCATACTATTACAATAAGTTTGTTTTTGTTATATTTTTTGGATTAGTTTGGATAAATTTCACTTGCATTATGCTGTCCTAAATCCAGAAACAAAATGAACAACCGCCCAAAATTCAGCAATACACAAAAATCGAGAGAAGTAGCTGTAGAGACATGTGATATGAAAGACTGGAGCATGGGTTGGCCAGTTAATTTTGCAACCTGACTATTTGTAATCTTAATTAAAATAATTTTATTGGGCTGGTGGAGAGTGACCGGTGCGTGAACGAGCGTGGCGTGAAAGGGAATGATAGTAAGCGGAGCATGTAAAGAATTGCAATAAAGAATGGGTGTGGTTTCGCTTAGGGGAAGTGCAAAAAGTAGACGTGATTTTCCGGCTCGATTTTTATTCCCACTTCCTTACGTTGGTCATTCATTTAGCCCGCTCTCTCTCTCTCTCTCTCTCTCTCTCTCTCTCTCTCTGTCTCTCTCTCTATCTTTCTCTCTCTAATGTATTATTCAGTGTTTTGACATGTTGATACTGGGATCAAATTACAACACCTAGATATGTACTTGGATGCAATATAAATTTTGCAGTATTTTGAAATATTCGTGCTCTATAACATATAGAGCCAAGCCGTTCTAGAAACAATTTAGGTGTTTTTAAATAAAATTAGAAATGTTTATCAAATTTTGTTAAAATTTTAATACATTTGGTTGATCTTGAACAATGAAAAATCGCCCATTTTCCAAAATCCATATCACCAACAATTAAAATTAACAAAAGCCCAAAACTAATGTGAAAACTTTTGGGCTATTTATAATTTTTGGTTTCAGGGCGATTTAGTTCTATGGGCGATTCAACATAGCACCGAAAAATATATTCTAACTATTTTTTCACCCGAACCATTCAAATATATAGTTTCCATTTAAACCGTAATTAAACCATTTAAGTTCAGGGATGGACAATGTGAGAAACTTAAAGAAGCAAATATACCAATATTTATTAAAATCCTTTGCCCAGTCAAGTTTGTTCTTTTTATTTGTTACGAAAATTTTCTAAAATGATGATCCAATGATTCGGAAAGTTTTTATCAAATAGCTCTTTTGAATAGTGCAGTCCAACCTACTAATCCAACATAGTTTTAAACGAGAGTAAAATTATAACTGTCTAAGAAAAATATCGAGGGAATTTTAGTTAACGAATATTTCCCCTATTACGGATATTGTTCACTAACCGTGAGCTTTGGTACTTAAGAAGATTTCGCTGAATAATCTTCATTTGCCGGAGCAGAATCTAGGTTTCTGGCTTCTGGCGGGGTAAAACGCCAAGAAGAATTTTTCCAAGAAATGCTTTTGTTCAAATTCGGTAATTTTATTGATTATAACATATATTCAATTGTGAAAAGCTTCCCATCGGGTATCCAAATTGTTTTTTTTTTTGATATTTCTTACCAAGAACTGTTTCATTAACACTTTGCATTTTTGGGTTACGCGGACTTCATTTTGTCCATAAGATTATATTTGCAGGATCTTATGGTCCCCTTTGACTATTTTCCGACCTAATTCGCGGGTTATTTTAAGATTCGTGGCTTTACATAACGCATAGTGATTTCGGATATCCAGATATTTGATGATACGGTGCTGTAGAGTTGCTTTTAACACTGTTGAACTAGAAGACGAAGTCTTTGAAGCAAATTATCTAATTCTAAAACTAAAGAAATCTAGTTTTTTTAACAAAGGGGCTTTCTATGCCTTCTGTATGCATTTTGAATGTAGAATATTTTAAAAATTACTTTTAATTTAAATATTAAATAATTTGCATTAAAATTTTAATTTTGTAAATACAATTTTTCTCTGCGAACTACAAACTAGAGAGAGAGAGAGGAAAGTGGAAGACCGGTACCTAGATTAGAACTAAAAGCATAATGACATCTATACTAGACCGTTTAAATCAAAGATAACCGGCAAACAAATATTGGTCCAATATTAAAACAAAATGTCGCATTCTTCAAGAGTGAACTTACTTCAAATACTGAGACGTTCCACAAGCAAGTGACAGCATTTTAACACTGTTACAGAAATTCTATGTAAAATTGCTAGAAATGGTACGTGTGTTAGTACTCTACACTCAAAGAATAACGGAGAAAATTGTAGACAAAAAGCTTCTTATACAGTAACCATTGTCTCTGTTATAGTACATAATCCTTTCCGACCCATCAATAGTTTTTTATCACGCACCCCATTCAGTGACAAACAATTTCAATAGTTACAACTCAAAATATTTTGATGTAAAGACAAAGCAAGAATGCGAACATAATAGCAAATTAAAAGGATTATAATTATCGCTAAAAGGGTACCGACACTAAAACGATGTCCGTTTTCTGTACCGCGTTGTCCTCTCAATAGATACATAGGTGTACATTTACATTATTTTGAAAACTCGACCATAGAGATGAACTATTTTTATTTAATTGTTACAATTTTTATATTATATTGTACTTGCCTTCTAAAATATGCACACCATAAAACCGAAAAATATAAATAAAAACTAAAAGGATAAAAGGACTTTTCTATAGTTTGCCCAAAAATCATTTTTGGGGGTGGATATTTACGAATTTGGCTGTGATTTTATAATATGCGATGTCCCGTTGGGTCAATTAGTATTATCGAAAATTTCATGAAAAAAGGACATTTTTATTTTATTGATCTGGCGCGCATATAATAAAATATTATAAAAGGACGAATCTACGGATATTACTACGCAGACAGTGTTTTAACTTTGAAATTTGGGTGTTTTGTTTATGTTGCTACACTGACCGTAATCCTTCTATTATTTTAAAATAAACTGTTTTGTAAATATCCTTTTATCCTTGTAGCAACGAATAAAATACTATGAATAATTAATGAGAGCGGGACTATAGCGTAAATATGTTTTATTGATACTATTAGGCAAACAAGGTGTTACCGATAGTCGTAAAATTTATATAAGGCATCAAAAATGTCCTCATTGTGTCCTGTATTGTCCTGTTCGAGGTCATGCTGTTTTTAATTAGTATTTTTGTAAATATTATTAAGACGTTTTGGATGTCTCATGTATATTCGGTTATATAAAGACTTGAGATCGTGACGATTCATAAAAATGGCAGGCAGACCCGTATAAGGGATCGGGGTGACTTCAATTAATCATCTTCGCAGATTATATATATTCACATCAATTCATCATAAAGAATTTTGGAAATTTTATTTAAAGACCAACAAAAAAAAATTGAGGGTGGATGATTTATGAATTCATTAAATATCGAGTCAAGAATCACCAAAAGGAATATACACACGACAAAAGGTACACTCCAGATCTTTATAGTTATAAGAAAATTCGTTACGATTATTATTTTGCGTAAGAATGAATTGTTAATGTCATCGCCTCGTCATAAACACTTTGAATCTACCACCTATGATGATAAATCGAAAAGAAATGTCCTTTTTCTTGTATTATGTATGTATGTGTGTGTATGTGTACGAGTAAATATAAATCGAACTCGAATGTCTCTTTGTTGCAAATAATTTAAATTTAAATATAGATGCTTTGTTTGGTACACAATGTCCTTTGGTGATTTTGATTTTTTTCTTACGGGTGACAGTTTGAGACATCATCAATATGTGTATATACAAGATGAACAGAATACAAACATGTAAATTGAATTTTACAATTTCTGTAATAATTATGTATTCATCACTCTTGCCTCTCTGATTGAATTGAATTGTGTTCGATGATTTTTGTGGTTATCTTTATATAGAAATATAATTACCTTATAAGTGATGAGTCACAAGGAATTCAAAAGAGGAACATTGTTACACGCGTGGAGAGGTCACCATAAGACTACAGGTAAATAAATTTTGTGTCAATCGATAATTTAGAACTAAGCGGGCTAAGCACAGCAAGGCACGATACAATATAAATCACCGAAATCTTTGATTTAAAGTCAAGTGGTTCTGTTCGACATTTCCAGATATTAGAACAGCACAATTTTTTTGTATGTATGCAATCAAATTTGGCCATTTTATGAATGATTAGTAAATGTGTCTATTTAATATTCCTTTAAGGCAATTTTTTCAAAATTATTAAATTTTTTAACTTACACATCACCATCCTGGTGACGACGCTAAAATATCATACAATAATTAGGCATTACGTGGTTTAGTCCAATTAAAATCGGTTTAGAATTCTATAGCGAACAAAAATGAAAAAGTGAACATACCCTTATCTTTAATTCAGGAATAATGAGTGCGTTTTGTAACTTACCTGTCATAAGAGAAAATAATTTTTTTTATCCAATAACAAATTAAATATTTTTAAGTAATTCAAAAAAAAAACTTTTACGCTGGTAATAAAATGATTCACAGTCGATATCTTTTGAACCAGCGGGTCCTAACTATTCATTCGTTATACAGTTATTCGTTATACGTTATTTACACTAGTATTCGAGCACACTTTCTCATGTACAAGATTATCCACTTATTGTATCTCCACAATTAAAACGTACAATTAGTTATCTAGGTACTATCGCGTAAACAGTACTAATCTTGGAATATATAATTAAATTTTCCAGAATAATCCATGTTCTTTACCATGTTCAGTTTTTGTATAATCGTCTTATTTTTTTCTATAAATCATTATCCTTTGTAATCATTTTCGTAGCCTTCCGCATGGTAGACATCTCTCTCTTACATTTAAGAAAATATCACAAGAGCTACTGCGTAGTCAGCGCTCAAATGCTGACAAAATAAAAGTTTTTCAACAAAATTACAACAAGGACGGCTAAATACGCAAAACAAAAACCTGTTTAGAAGGTCGTATAAATAATTTGAGTTGCAGTCACGGTTTTGGTATATTATCAAACAACAGAATCAACCCAAACCAAGGAAAAGTGAAGATCGAGAACCTTTATCAATACCTCCCGAGGAACGGGATTCAATAGACGATGGGGACGGCAGTAACAAGCTATGCAAAAAGAAGGAGTGACCTATGAATGCGTCGCATATTGCAGTAATCGAGTATGCATTAGTTACCATAGATTGCTCAAGGGAATACTTGCAACTAATAAAAACCAACCGGCTGCAAAAATGTATGAATGAAATCAACCAGTTGTACATTGAAATTATGGTACATGCCGACGAAGATGAACAAACCACCCAATACCTTAAAAAGAACTTCAATGTCACCGTGCAGGATAAGGTGGAAGCAACAATTATTAGGTTGCAACGTTCACTCTAATAAAAAAATGAATCCAGCATAAGCTAGGCTTTATCAAACAATGTTATCTATCTGTCTCGCACAGCATAAAATGGTCAGTGAAGATTGGCATCGTGTATTGTTTGCAATGGACATCATCATATACACCTCTGCATTGCATCAATGCAGCATGTTGAAGCATCGGTACATCTCAAACTCTTCTGGTAAACCAACAAGGACCTGTGTTGCTACATAACGCGGTGATTAGCTACTACCGGTACTGGACAGTACGTCACTTTAAGGATGATGGTAGATTCAGAAACCTATTGAGTGTTAAAAAATGGAAAACCTATGTAAATATTGCAGAAACAAAGCTGGCGTTAGCAGACACGATATTAACATCAAGCTGAAACCAAGATTTTTTACAAACTTTTCTGTAAATATCGATGCTTTGGCAAGCTCACAAGACAAAAGAAAATAGAAGCATCTAGAAAAGATAGAATTAACCGATCCCCGGTACAAACGCTCGCAACCAATTGACTTGGTAATTCGAGCGGATTATTATCCGTTAATAATAAACAACAACATGGCTCAGCTTATGGGACTCGGCTGAATTATAATGAACAACCTTGGGAGAATGACAACGTTCCAGAAGAAAACAATCTCATCGAGGAGGAAATAAGAAGAATTATTTCAAGAAAACTTGGAGCGCAATCCAGATGGAAGATACACAAAGAGGATTAATTTTTAAACGAGCCATAGCACTTTAGGAAGTTTACAAATGAAACATCATAGAAGCAGGTGTAGCGCCAATTCATTCAGGAATACATCGACCTGAAGCACATGGAGTTAATTCGAGCAGATATCGAAGTTACTCAAAGCTATCATATACCAATTCACGGTGTGCTCAAAGAAGCGTGCAGCCAATCTACAACCGGCATACAAAGCGCTACTTTCTACAACCGAAATAATCATCACCTATATCGGCATAGCCGGCCAACAAAGCAAAATCGGAACACACCAGTCTACAGCCAAGTAACAACAGGCAAATATAATAGCCAAAGGCAAGATGGCTAAGCTACAAATTAGAACTGCTACAATTAGACAAGATTAAAATTCATCGTTGGATAAACGTGGAACAACCTCTTTAGCTGTCGCTAACAATAATTTATGGTGAAAGGGTCAACATTTTATTCATAATAAATTACTATTGAGTTTCGATGTAACCATGCCAGGTAACATTAGCTTGATTCAACCATTATGTTGGGGAACCATACCAATTCAAAACATTTTTAACCAATAGAATATTTACAATAAGGGGTATTCTAAGAACAACTGTATGGCATCACATAAAGTCAAATTAGAATCCTATGCAGACATAGCGTTAAGGTACAACCCCTCTAGCTCTTGCTAACAACAATTTATAGCGGAATGTTCCAGATTTATTCATTAATGATGGATTCTAATGCAACCAGTCAGACCACATTGGTCTGATATTTGTCAAAACAGAAATCGACTATGCTGGCCCTATCCAAATCAAAACAACCAAAGGATATTAGTGCCAAAATTTTTTATCAATTACAGGCCCAATAATAAATTGATAACAAATACACTTCACACTAAAAAAGGTGTGGAAATCTTTAATTTTTTCAATATTTCTTTGAAAAATGTAAATCAAGTCAACTATTCGATAAATAACTAGCCAACACCCGTAAGTTACCGAAACGCAAGGTCTGCTGAAAACATCGCTGCTGTGTGGGAAAGTGTAGGGAAAACCGAGACAGTCAATATCTAGTCGTTCACAAGAACCAGGGTTTTCTTGGCGATTTTTTTTTTTATAAAATCCGACTGATCTAGGAACTTAAGGTAAACGACCATAGAAAACGCCGTGTGTTCGCCGATTGGATTCTGGAGCAGTTGGAAGTTGACACAAGGCCCATTTTTGGATGAATGGATATTGTACGCATTCCGAAAAAGTCACTGTTTGGTGTAAATTTTGGTCTGGCGGAATCATCGGTCCGTACTTCTTCTAAAACGAAACTGATATTGCCATAACCGCCAACAGCGAGAGTTACAAATCGATGATAAGCAACTTACTGTACACTAAATTGGATGATTTGGATACCGACGACAGGTGGTTCCAACAAAACGGCATATATATGAGCGATTTGAGGGCATGGTTATCCCGCGCCAAGACTATCATAAATCACAGGTCAAATCACTCAAAGTCAACATAACGAATGCCATCCAGAAAATTCAGCCAGATTTATGCGACAAAGTCTGTATAACGTGCAGGGAAGTAAGAGTGTCCCTTATCCTCGGCACTACCTTCATCAGACGCGTCCTGAAGAAGCGGATAATAATATACCCCCACTAGGAACTGTGTACAACGTACTTACAACAACACCTGTAAAGAAAATCGTTCCGAATGCGGTGATGGATAGAGTTATCCGGAACTGCACAAATAATTTTAAGGGGCCGATTATTTTGGGGATATTTGGAATAGTCTTTACTACTAGAAAATAAATTTAGGCACCAAATCAATAAAAAAAAAACCGATGCCAAGTTATATGGTTCAGTCAGTCAATACTACACACAAAATCAAATCAAACGCATAAATGAAGTCGAATGCAGTATGACTTGTGATGCTGTGGAATACAATGGTCGATTAATTATCAACGCGGCGGATCGACTTCAATACCATTTTAATGCTGTGTCAGGCCTGAAAACTCAACAGATGAAACATGTTTCAGTTTATACAGTCGCGGAGGTTTAGACTATCATCGCCGAATGTTAAAAATGTGCCTGATGTTAGTTTTGTTGGGTTTAGTCCAACAGAAATTTTTCGCTTAGCGAGGATATAGAACAAAATATAAAATCGGTCATTTCGTGTTACCAAGCACTGGATCGTGCTGCACGCGTGATTATTGGTGCACACAAAGATAAAATAATAAGTTCATGGCGGCGATAAGCAACAATCGTCACTCGAATCGTATATCGTACGACCCTTGTAGCATTTTGTTTTGCGGTGGCCCAGACAACTTTATAGAAAAACAGCTAAACTGTTTTGTTTGGTGTGTGTTTACTGATAAACGTCAAAATGATGCGCATATCGAAAGTAAAAATTGTAAAAAATAATGTCGGAGTGGCATGGGGTGTACCCTTAGTTAACTACTAAGTAATAGCTGGGCAAACGAAATACAGATGGTGGTGTTCGTGAATGGAGCAGAGGGAGTAGTTTAAAAAAGCAAAAACAGGTTTTTTCTGAAAAGAAGACATCAAACGTGGATGCCGTGGAAAAAGTGGTAGAAAAAATCAAAACGTGGGCAAGGCAGGAGAAAGTGTTTTTTCGTTTTGCTTTTTGATTGGTCGACCGGATTTTTGAAAAGGGCGGATTACGGTCGCGAGGTGAACAGTGTTTGGTGTGATGAGTGTCGTCTTGAATTTGGGTTCTGTGCATTTGACAAAGGACTAGACGATCAAGAAAACTGTTCATTAAGACGGTCGCGTGTTGGATTTCAATTTGGTATATGAACTAATAGCCAAACGGAATTGGTTGGTAATTTTCTAATTTTATTGAGACAGCTATATGCTGTATTGTGTTCGTCCGCCAGTAATTTGAAAAAGGGGTTGCTTAAGAGGGCCGCTTGCTAATTTGTATATTTTTTTGTGTAAGAACGGCTGTGAATGATAGTCTGCCTAACTACTTTGAAAGCGGCTTTAAAAGTGAAGAACTGCTTCGAGTGTCCTTATTGAAAGACCTTTTATAATTTAGCAATAAGTTGCAAATTAAAATGTTTTTCTCATATTATGTTTTCGCAGCGTTCTGAACTCACCCCTGTCACAAAACTATGACCATCTTCTTGGGCTGTAGAACTCAGAACAACACGATCTAAACAAGAATTGTTGGTGAGAAAGCATACAGTTGAACTTCAAATGATATTAAATCCATAAATTAATGTTTATAAAAAAAACCGTTATGAATGTTGGATTAATAGGGCAGTGTGAAGTTTCTGACAAATTGACAAAAAAAAACCTTATAACAGTCAAAAAGAGTAAAAGAAAATGTTACACTTTAAATTAAGAACACTACAATTTTTAAAAATAATTTGTAATTAAGAGCAACACGAAATCATTAAAGAATATATAAAAAATATATTTATTTAAATTTCTTTTACGTCACTAAAATCAAAAATATAAATTATTTAATTTTGTGTTGAATTACAAAAAATCGAAAAATTCGAAAAGTTCAACCATTCAAATTCATCATCCAACTGTTTGAATTCATTATCGGTGGTAAATTCAAATGCTGACGAAATCACAGCCGCATATTCAACCATTCGAATTCATTATCCAGCCACGTGAGTTCATTATTGATGGTAAATTCAAATTCTGACGAAATCACGGTCGCATATTCAACCATTCGAATTCATCATCCAACCGTTTGAATTCATTATCGGTGGTAAATTCAAATGCTAACGAAATCACGGCCGCATATTCAACCATTCGAATTCATTATCCAGCCACGTGAGTTCATTATTGATGGTAAATTCAAATGCTGACGAAATCACGACCGCATATTCAACCATTCGAATTCATTATCCAGCCACGTGAGTTCATTATTGATGGTAAATTCAAATTCTGACGAAATCGCGGTTGCATATTCAACCATTCAAATTCATCATCCAACTGTTTGAATTCATTATCGGTGGTAAATTCAAATGCTGACGATATCACGGCCGCATATTCAACCATTCAACCATTTCAACCGAAAATGTATGATTTGACGGGTTGCATAAATATGTTGGCTTCTACAAAAGCCTACCTATTGCCACCCTATTGCATGGTCAGTACTACACGATAGCATACTTCGATTTACTTAGACATCTCTACGATGCCTTGTCATTGACAATCGAATCGCCTTTACACTTTCTACTATGGCAAAATTATAAAATTAAAAAAAGTCTATGACTGCATAAATAAGTGAACTCCTAAAAATCATAAAGAATGGTTATGGCACATGGTTATGGCTGCATTAGCTTGGTATTGTAGACTATTTTAATAATTTATTTCGTTTTGCATAACACGTTTTTTTTGATAACACTTTTTGGGCTGTTGTAAAGTTTTTGTCATTTTTAGTTTGTCAGAAACTTCACTATAGTGATTAATAGTGCAATTTTCTACGTTTGATTACTGCAATTGTAAAATGTTATATCCAATTTCGAAGATGGAATAGTTCAAAATCACAAAAAGCGAAGAGAAAATAAATTTTTTGAGACTACTCACATATTCCAATTAAAATTCACATGGTACCTATATTGCAGAAGCCGCCAATTTTGCAACGGACAATCTAATCAAATTCATATTGTTAACGTAAATGTGTCATCAAACTTATCAAACCAATTAAATTGCCATTTTTGCCGCGTTGACAAGTCCGGTAATACGATACTATATTATATCTACCCAATTATCCTAGTTTTCCAATTAAGAAAAAGGTGTGAAAATTTTGTTAGTCCAAAAAACTTGTTATACGCTTATAAAGGTTCTGCATTAAGATTGACATTTAAATTAAAAAAACACGAATCAAAAATCATATTTTCGGCAGTTAACGATCCTTTTTGATATGCGAGAATTTTTTTTACATTTTTAATTGAAATTTAATTGAGTTGAATGATGAAAGTTCGATACAACACAGAAATACGTTACATAATATTTATAACGGACGGATCCTTATCCATGGGAGAAAATCCTTATTCAAATTTCTTTCTAACGCACAAATCTATATACACATGTATATATTTTTATTCACGGAGGCTTAAATAATCATTTTATTTTATTGTGGAAGATTATAAAGGTGACACGAGAGATGTCCTTATTGTTTATTATCCGTATGCCAATATATATTTGATTATGTCAATAATATGGTCATTCGACCCTAACGGGATATATTATTTAAATGTTACGATACGTGTATATACAAGCAGGATAATAAAAGGACTCAAGATTTTCGATTTTAAAAAACTACTGAAGCAAATTCATGTTACATGTATCTAGGGAATCTTCACAAGATGATTCTTATCAAAATAACCGTCAAACGTTTACCCAGACATGGTAAATAGTTGTCCATATACATGCAAGATAATTTCCCAAATATATTTTTGTGCGATAAGACGAACGATTAAAAAGCAATAAAATATGTATTAAGATACAAATTGAAACTGACCACAGGTCATTGGAAATCAATTGTTTGTGTATATTGATTAATCATTAAATTAATTGTAATTACAATTGTTTATATTGATTGGATCACCGCACTTACTAATTGTTACAACACACACACACACACATACACACACACACACGTATCGCGTATACCCATGACACGAAAAACCCAAAAAATCCAGTTCAACATTATTTTTGTGACAACAACAACTTACATACATAAATATAATTAGAATGCATCCGAACAAAACATTGAACATTCGAAAACCTTGAAAATGCATGATAACGCATCAAGTTTGTACACCCAGTACATTCACCTACCTCGTAGAGACGAGCACGAACACCGAGCACACATATCGATACAAAAAATTAAAAAAAATTTGCGCGATTCTAACCGTTTTTTGTTGTTGAAATGTCGTTTGACGTTTGTTTAGATTTAACGCATCATAAATCGCGGGCACTTTATATGCGCGGATAGATTAAAAATGCATGCAGATGAACTCAATTCCGTATGCAAAAAACGAAATTATGTCTTATCATTATGTGCTGTTATCAGAAAAGAGTAGATTTAATGTATATATTTTTGTGCTTAATGTGGACCATTATTGTGTGCCAAAAACAACAATGTTGTGTATGCGGTAATTGCATCGCATAGAAAAGGCGAAAGAACTCTTACCAAACTGGCCTTGAAATGAAATATTTTAATTTATTATTTGGTGATGTACGGGGTCACCATATTTAAAATATATATTGGATCGTGATATCCGAGTCTCCCATAATCAAAACTGGTCTCGTTGTTGCCAACCATGCCACAAAAAAAAGGATTAAACAAGTGATCTTGCCACATCCAAGCCAAATTAAATAATTTCTTATCGTGTACTCAATTTTAAATGCATTTGTCTTAAATACTTTGTGCTATCGCACACAAAAATTATTAAAAACAATTTTTTGTGTGGTCTTCTTATGCGCCTTATCTAAAAGTAATGAATTTTTTAAGGTTAGACTAAAAATAAATTAATATGATCTTGATCTTCATTATTCCTATATATTACACCTCACGCTTCTCGTGTATATACCACAAAATCGAACGCAATGCGGAAATCGAAAACCCGTTTTATAACCCGACGTTCCCTCATTATATTCCCCATATATAGTACAAATTGTATGTCACACACGCACGCTTTAAAAATTAAAATGTAATAATTAATCCTTGACAATATATAATATGTACCGAACTCGAAAACCATTCCCATTCGTACGCCTTACATTATTCGATCACCCTTTTTTAAAGTTTCCCGCAAATATTCCGTCTCGATGATACCACTCAATCGAGTTTTCATTATTGTTATGTCCCCCTTTCACTCACTGATTTATCCTTTATTTCCAAAAAACTGTAAATTTGCTAAAAAAAAAAATATTAATTTTTTTGTCTATTCGATCGAAAATGATCGCGAGCCAAATTTTAACAAAAAACTAATAGAAAAATTGACAAATTTTCGTATGTGCACCAAATATAAAAGGGTGACAACCCCTTTTCATAATCTTAAAGTGTTTATCTTTATACATATACCTACATAAAAATTCAGCCATGCGCAAAAACTACTGTGCATAAAGTTTACGCCACCTATGCTCCATCACATGAAACAAATATGTTTAGCGTTTTTACGATCGATCAAAAATTCAACAAAAATCTTACAACATTAAGAAGGCACGCGCGACTCTTGTGTTTGATCATTGCAGTGGTACCGATTTTCCTCTTCTGCGTAATATAAATACATAAAAAATAATGTGTACATAAAAAATGATCGCAGGTGGGTTTCCCTTTATATTTTTTTTAGATGTGAAACAACAAAAAATTATAGCGCTTTCATATTTATGTAGTTTGAGGGACCCAAATATAGTTTTTGTACCAAAAAACGTTTTTTAACAACAAAAAAAATTTGTTAGAAATAGGGAATTTCAAATATTTTCCATCCTATAAACTCGTATTTATATTTGTTTGATGATCAAAATAAGGATAACACACTTATGACGATCACTCTATACGTTAGGTTTTATATTGTGTTGTGTTTTATAATGTTTAAGGATGTTTGATTATTGTGTATACAACTACAAAACCAGCAACAACAACTAAAACACAATCATGTGTTAAAATTATCGCATTTCTGATAAGACCTATCGCGTATTGGGTCGCGGAGACGTTGTTCTGTGCGCGCTGATCGTAATCGCACACGCTTGAAAAGGATTAACATTTTATTTATTTATATAGGCATGATAAATTGGAGGTAATTTGTAACGCTTAGAATAATTTTTAAGGACACACACGGTTTTATGCAACAGTAGGTAGATGTAGCTGAACACACTTGATATTGAGAGCACAATTGATCATATTGGAACTGGGATTTTGTCCGATCGAATTTACAACAAGCATAATTAAAATATTTGTTCAACTGAACTCTTAAACAGAACTGTGCCTTAGTTCAGTAGAACGTTATTTATTTAATTTTCTAAAATTATATTCAAAAATAGGGACACATTTGGGACAGACTACGCACATCTGTACAAATTCTTATGCACACAAGTAATCACAATAAAAGAAACAGTGGACTGTAATTTTCACAATTTACAATTTAATATAAAAATAAGTATTGTATGTTATTGTATGATGTATTGCGTGGTCACGCCCAGGCACAACCGAGTGAAGCGGAGCTCGTATCCACTACCTGTCGCTGACTCTCGTGTGAGGAACGCGTTCTCTTTGACGCTTTCCGATTCCAGAGGATTCCAGTATAGTATATTAACCAGCAGTGGCACGCTGGCCCAAACGGGTCAACCAAATAATTGTAGGTCGTCCGCTATAAATACGTCTTCGGATACAACAGGATCATCTCTGGTCAATATTTCGTGTCCGTGTAGTTCTTTCATCGTTTACTGGTTTCAACTTTCATCATAGCAAGTCAGCTTCTTTTGAGCTTAAGTTATGTCTGATTTAAGAACCTTATCTTCTTAGTGGTTCTGTTTCGGGATTTGGTTTCACATTTCGAAAGGATTAATCGAATCTCCAACTTCGTGCAAAACACTGCGCTGATAGCATCTGTCTAAATGATGCTATTTCACCTCCACCTTCGGAGAATTTTCAAATCATGTCGTGTGGAGTAACGACAGCTCGAATATTAACATTAGAGGATGGTCCTTGTTAAACTATCTAAGTACTTCTGAGCTTTAAATTTTCAATATAGGTTGTGAGCCGACTTATCTCAATCATGTTAGGAAGTAATTGACGTTAGCTGGTGCTCTATGTATATTATCGATTTAGTTTGTCTTTTAACTTAAACCTTAAAAGTCCATCTCTTAAACCTTACCACAATAAGAAGTTGACTGACTACGATTCATTCCTCGAACCTCGGGTTATTTCGCTCGGTGAAATACGATCGCCTCAAGACGTTGAACTGCTAGCACCGTCATTGACGAAAGCAATTACACTTTTTGGTATTTTGATCTTAAAAGGCTAACCAAAATTACAAAGAGACTCAAGAATAAAACTAAAAGATCCACTCTTTAGAATTATTGCCTTAATTTTTTAGATACATTCCGCGAGGAAATTAACAGTCTTTCTGGTATCGCCAGACTGTATAAAACTCTAGTGAAATATGATGCCAGTAGGTCTAATGTTCTGCGACGTCCTGAAGGCATGCTTACCTCTTCCAGTATAGGAAAATTTGGGAGTTACTGGCTTCAGTTCATTTTCCAGGATGTGACATTATCGGCTCTGATTATGTTGCAACCATGAATCGATTGGGATTTAGCCCACAGTCACCCTAGATACTCTGCGTTAGAGTATATTCTCCTTTGCACCTTAAAGGCTGCTGGCTTGAAGTGATCTTCCCTGCTGAATTACAGCATGGATTTCCTCCCACTCAATATCATTCGCTTCAAGTCTTCCAAGCATGTATTGCTTTTGGTTCTGTTCCACAATCGCGGGAGAGAAGTATAGTTGGTTCTAAAGCTAGGAGGTCAGATTATGGCTAGGCTGTCCTAAACCTATCTGAAAGCTTTGGAAAGTATTGTCGACAGATTTATTAGAGATCGCTTCTTAACTATCTTCCCGCTCAGCAGCATGCAGCATGCTATAACGGAGTTGGCAAATCATGTTAAACTACTCTACATGAACTTGTAATCCTACAAAGAAAGGTCGCCTCACAATAAAATGTTTCTCATAGGCACTTTATTGTAGTTTCAGTCAGAGTTTCGAAAGGTTATTCTCAGGGTGGTTTTATGCCACTTCTATGACTTCGAACTGAATGAATTATTATTATTGATGAATTATTAGTCAAACTGCAGCAAACTGGCTTTATTGTCAGAGCTATATACTGATAACTTGATATCAATAATTTTGGGTAAACAATTAAACGTTTTGTCTGACATATTACGGGACTGTGGTGGGTTGTGAAGGATTTGCACGTTAATCCGTCTAAAACCAGTTCAGAAATATTGGCGAACTGATCGTAAGTATAGTTTGCAGAACTGTTACCGCTGCTATGCCTTCAACTTCAATTCTTGCCTTGCAGGCCAGCCAATTTATTATTGCCACCGCTGCAGTCTTCCATTCTAGGAACATCCTGGTCCGCTGCTTTTCGACTGAGTTGCATTGGAGCCTGAAACTCGCTCGGCTCGATTGTGAGGCACAGACAAATTTGTTCTTATTACATCCCATCTACACCAAACATCGACATATTTAATGAAAAATTGTTGCCTGAATTTTGCTTCGACAGGCCCTTTTCGGTAGTTTACCCATTGAGGGACTTATGGTTGTCCCCTGAATTTTAACAACCTGGCGTTTGAGTCGTATTTCTCGCTGATATCTCTCACTCTGAAATTGGTTCGGGTTTGGAACCTTACTCCCCTTCACTTGATCATAGATCAACTGGCAATTTAGGTGTATACTGCACAACGTTTCTGGAGGAGTTGATAACACTTACACATTTTGCGATTGATCGCTCAGTCGATATAGTTTTGCTATTGGGCGTTTAAACTTAGTTGATTGTGTTTGTACCATGGCTACTCAGATCAGGTCATCAGCTCCTGGATGGCGATCAATTACACAACCGAATAGCCAAATGTAAGGTGGTGATTTATTATCATGCAATAGGTCTACGTCGTCAATCTTCAGGTGATTTTACGTTTGTTGCAAAGTAATGGTATAGCGTCGCCAAAACTTTTCAAAAAACCGTTGAATCAAACTGATTCAGTCGAGACATGAAACTTTCTTCATAGTTCGCATGAGGGGGTGTAGCGAATGAACCGAGTGTAAGAAAATATGCTGGAGTTTCCTTGCTACTTATGTGTCACAACTTAGTAATTCAAATATCTCCACAACGCTTTGCGTAAGTTTCACTAACAAATATACGCGCCAGATGTCAAATTTCACTCGATGTCACTCGAACGGGTTTCCTCAAACGAAGCGTTCCTGTTGGCTCGAACTTTCACATCTGATTGGTTTATTGCAGAAGTTTTCGAAATTTACGGGAATTTTCAAACTTTCGATGACATCCCCCGAATTGACATTGTTATTAGATTGGCTTTGATCATCGCCCTTTTGAGATCGACTTGACTCATCACAATTTCTCGATGCACATACCGATGCAATATAAACAATTATAAAACATTACCGACATTCCGCATCCAAGGTCGACATTTCCTGCGACCTTGCTTTAACCTACAACCCGAACTTGATTTTAAAGAAATTGCGGCAACGACCGAATGAATTTCGTTTTCCTTCTTTAAAATAATCATCGCGGATTGGGTACTTTCGTGAGCTTGGGCAATTGAAATGACGTCATCTACGCTGAAGTTACCTTTGTGTAAAATCGATATTCTTGTTCGTGAAGGGTATGTAAATCAGTCAAATCTCGAATTGCGAAATCAGAATAACATTTCTTACATTCTGTGCACTACTCATTTTCAACTGCAAGAACTTGAACCGATATGACAACACATGAACAGATTTGGTGAAATATTCTGTTAATCTTTCTTGATGTCATCTAGCGGTTTATTGACGAAACTTTCTTCTCCGTACAACTTCATGATGGTATGATACGTATCGATTCCGACCCAGGGTTAAAAAACATGAGCCATCAAAATCAAACTCATCAAAATTTTCTTTATTGTGGTCGTACGCGCGAAACGGCACAGACCCTGGGAAATTCGGTGTTCTTTGATTGATCAACGAATTTTTTTATCTGGTCCATTAAACCTACTTGACTGGTAACCAGCTGTGCAACCAACTCTTTCATATCATCACCAATTTTGAGAAAAATGAAAACAAATTTTTTCACGCTTTCAGGCGAAATTAGCGCCAATTTGATTTTAAAATTTCAAAGTGCTAAACATTTGCATAACATTGGCCGCGATTTTACTCAACATGTTCCCAACTGTTGGGTGTCCTGAAAGCGCCCATTGAAACTATAATATTGTTATTTTAACATGTCATGACGAAATCGAATTGACAATGAGAACTGAATGACAATCAATGTTCGAGAACAATAGGATGATGAGAGAACTGAGAACGTGTATAGTTGTTGTAAATGAAAGAGGCGAATGGTTAATTAGTGTGTTCCGGTGCACAAGAACAACAATTTAGCCATTTAGTATGATAAGAAAAGATTTGAATTTAAGAATTTACATTCTAACGTTGTCCTAGCCATAGTTAGCAGATGTAACCAGCACAATCATGAGCAACTGAACCATAGACCATAGACAAATAACATACAGCAAAAATAATGTTTATTTAACTGAGATCACAGCTCTCACCAACGGAAAGCACCCGATTTGAATTGGCGAAACTAAGCCTCAAATAAAGCGACACAGGCATTTCAATCGAGGTCATAGCTCTCATCAGAGGTAAGCTCGAACAATTTGTAATTTATTCCTTATAGTAAACAATATTTGTCACAAGAAATAGATTACAAATTATTTTACTTAGTTATTAAATTTCAAAGTGACAAAAGTTAAACAGTAGTGAAAAATGGAATCAAACCATAACAACACAAACTCAAACAAACCAGGAAGTTCAATCATCCAGGCGATATCCAGGTCAACATAACCAGGAAAGAATTTGGCAGAAGGTAAGTAAATACTTAACTTTTTTATTTCCCCTTTAGTGTCGGACTCAGTCAAATTAATTAAATAGTCTAACCAGCACGTATTCTGTTTGTGTTGCACACACCACGATTGGTGTAATAATTCCGGTTGTAATATTTAACATTTATCATGTTAAATATTTAAAAAAACCAAATTTGTCTGATCAATCAAATGTCTGATAACGTGACATTAAGATAAGTACGAATACAAAGTGTTGATTAAATATTCACCATTCAACCGGAATGATCCAGAAATTTGGTTCACTCAGTAAATAGCACAATTCTAAATAGCAAAAATTCTCAAAACGTAGGTCAATGATAATTATGAAACATTAAAAGTGGTGCGGTTACCTGGGGGAAGGGGACGTTATTCACTGGATAAGCTACTGAACCGGTTCTGGAGTACTTGTGGTTCCCACGACTTCCGACACATGCACAAGAGATATTATATTGAATGGATGATTTAAGTTCGACTCAATTAGCTAAAGCGGAATTGTTGATGTGCAGAAGTCTGCTAGTGCGTATATTTTAAATTCACCAGCAAAAATAAACAACAATACACAGCACAATGATTGCCGCAACGAGTCAAAGTTCTGTATAATCAGTCTAGCAGGTAGTTGAAAATCGGTTGTCAGTCACAAACTCCAAGTTCAAAAAATACTAATCGGTCGCGAAGCCAAATTTATTGGAATGTTAAAGTGGATGATGTCAACTCAATAATTACAACTCAGTAACGGATTCATGCAATAAACTTAAATTTTTAATTGACACCGGTGCTGATGTTTCGATGGTTCCACCAACAAATTTCCAATTAGCCAAACTATCAACCTTCAAATTATTTGCGGCACATTCTTCAACAATCGATACGAGTATTAAAATTTAATTTTGCGAACTTCGTAGACCATTGACTTGGAAATTTATAATCGCAAA
The DNA here is from genome assembly GCA_963691935.1 of Nephrotoma guestfalica. NCBI lineage: Eukaryota > Metazoa > Arthropoda > Insecta > Diptera > Tipulidae > Nephrotoma > Nephrotoma guestfalica. Next base: position 295,177,652 of record OY829914.1, on the reverse strand, counting down.
GCTAGATCGATGCATATTAGGTGCCGACTTCTTATAACATTTTGGTTTAGTAGTCAACGTCAAGCACAAAATCAATGGGGAAACCAATACAAAATCAGTCATATGGTATAACAACATTTACAGCCATTTCATATTCGTTCGCTTCCAGCATTTCAGAGCTATGATATGAGTTCAAAGCTATTACGCATTAATCATCAAATTTAATCACTGTAAAACACAAAACTTATCATTGCATCGAGACAACAGGCCAACCATGTCACAAACATTCGACGCTTCGAGGGTCTGAGTTTCCCCGAATGACGTTCGGGTTATGAAACACGGCTCAAGCATTTGTGTTTTCTTTACAAGACGTTTACATATTTCTTCAACGGTCAAATGACGCAGGTCTAGTAATAAATCTTAACAAATGTGATTTTGCAAAAGATGAGATAGCATTTTTTATGGCTTTTAAATCTCCACACATGGCATGTCGCGGTATACAAACAGAGAATTGAAATTATTCAAAATTTTCTACTACCAGCAACCATTGACGGACTTCTTAGATTTTTGGGAATGATAAATTATTATCGGATTTTTCTAGCCAACGCAGCACATGATCAAACATCATTGTATGAATTTTTAATCGGACGAAAAAAGGCAACGCATTAATTCCATAGAATGATGAGACAATCAAAGCATTTGAATTGTGCAAAGTCAGATTAGTGCAATCGATGTCGACGCATCAAACACAAACAGCTGCATTAAAACAACTAACGTAAAAAGATTGACAAGGCCTGTTTTACCATTCGCGGAAACTACAGACGTCGAAGCCCGTTATAGTCCGTTCGGTAGGAAGTTATTAGCAGGCATATGAAGTTAGCTCAGTTTTTCATCCCAGAAAAAAATAAAATTTCCTTAAACAATACATTTCATCTCATCCCAGTTTTTTCTATTTAAACTTGTATAAGACGGAATTGTTTTTCTAAGTTGAGTAAGAAGCAACAAATACCCATCCCAGATTATTCCATTTAATAGTTGTTTTTGTACTCTACGTAAGACGAAATGATTATAAATAGTTTTTCTAAGTGATATGACTTATAGGCAATAATTGTTCTGCTGATTGTGCCAATTATACCATACCGCTGGTGTTGCCCGACTGGCCATAGTTAGTCCGTCCTATAAGTTATTCAAAACATAAAGAATCATTTCCGGCAAATCATATTGCTTGGAAAATGGCACGATTTTCTCATATTCTTATATGGGCCCATATGGAATTTGGCCATTTGCGCCAATACTACCATACGGCTGGTACTGCCCTCGTAGCCATTGTAAGCTCGTACTGTTAATATTTGAAAATAGTATCAAACGCTATCTTTAATCAAAACAAACAATTATTTCCTATACATCAAATCATAATCATATGGAATAATCTGGGATGGATATTTGTTGTTTTTTACTCAACTTAGAAAAACAAATTCCGTCTTATACAAGTTTAAATAGAAAAAACTGGGATGAGATGAAATGTATTGTTTAAGGAAATTTATTTTTTTCTGGGATGAAAAACTGGGCTAACTTCATATGCCTGTTATTAGCTGGTTATTCGGAGAGGGGAGAATTAATTTAATTCTCAGATCATAAGCCACTAACATTTTCATTACGCCAAAACTTGGACAAGGCTTCGCCAAGACAACGCCGACATTTGGATTTTATTGTACAATTTACATCATATATCCGACACATTTCGAGAAGCTGATCACTTTCACGTATCGAATAAGTCGAGACCGGAAGCACAATTGATTAGCATGATTTAGAACTCGCAATGATAATCGAATCAAACTCAACTTTGATTTAAATTCTCTATAAACAAATCGAATCATAACATTTCTCATCCCGGCATTAAAACAACCGCAAAACAAATTGGATAAAAAATTATTCGGCCATCAATGAACGTCAGACGATCTTGTGTGTGAACGGAATTTAGGATCAGGAAAGCATATTGGCCAATCTGAAATATTTAGACAATTACGAAAGCAGTTCAATGCTATTCAGCCCTCAACAACTTCCCGACATATCGAAGAACAGATGGTATTCGACGTTTGCTAAAACCGCCATACAAGGCGCCTTTTCCGATCATTACACGAAATTAAAAATATTTCATTACAACCGACTCAAACCATGTTTCTCAAACCAACTGACTATTTCACAAGTGCATCGACAGAAACACAAGCCAAATTAAATGCGACTTCGTTATCAGAATCATCGCAATCCTACCGATCGATAAATTAAAGTACCTCACAAACGAGTAACATTTCCATCGAGCGTCAATGAACAACTTATATCGAGAACGGGTCGAGTGACCAATAAACCGACTCGTTTATTATGACGCGTATTGTTCATTTCAATCATTGAGAGTAGGATAATGTGGCGGTTTACATATTAAGCATTTTAACTGAGCCAAATGTTTGAAACGAGCGAAGCAAAACAATAACGAACAAAAGTCGCCAAATGAAAAATAAGATGCAAGTATTCATTAGGCCTCAGACCGTCGAGAATTTTATTAAGATTAAGTGTGTGAAAATAAACATTTATTGTAAATAGTGGGATACATCGGAGCCCCACAGAGTCACGATGAAATTGTCTGTGTCACAAATGACCAGAAACAGTTGAACATTTTCTAAGAGAGAGCTGAAATAATTATGGTTCCCTCCAGTTATTTCCCTACATTGATAAAGTTATTTGATGAAATACGTTACATTCGAAATTAGGTGAAAACATTATCAGCAGTAGTTGGTGCATCAAAAGCAACCAATATCGATACTACTGACAACACTTACTACCCGACTACAAAATCAACCAATTACAAAATCCAGACCAAAATGCGATTAATATTTAAAACAAAAATAGAATATGGAGGAGTACCACACTACATTTAGTACCACAATACAGCATCCCCCCTCCTCTTGAATTTGATTAGATTTATCTGAACCAATTTTATCCAGTTTGTTAGATCACCTTACAAAATTTACAAACATAAAGTAGAATGACCGATTTACTTTAATGCAAGTTAGTGTTAGCTGCGTAATTATAAAATCAAAAATAGTGTTCCGACTTCAAAAGACCTTGAGTTCAATTTTCAACTTGTTTGAGGTCACGCACTCTTGACTAATTACGAATAGTTTTAAGTAATAGGCCCGAGGCTCGTATACTGAACGTAATTTATTTAAACAAAATCAAGTTTTATAAATTTTGTTGTTCAACATATTTTTAGGGTTGGTCAATGTGCTGAGTACAATAAACAAGTGTACGCACTATGGCGTGTTGGGATAAAAGCCCTTCGCAAACGGTGTTGTACCAAAGATATCTCGATGTTTTTTCTTGATTATTCACATTTTTTTCTAACTTCCTGCGAGATTTTTTATTTTTATATTTTTTTTTATTTTTTATGATTTTTTTGCTAACAAAGGAAAAAAGGATCTGTTCTTGACGGCCTAATATTTTCTCTTATAGATTTTTTTTTCCTACTTTGGCGATTTAATTTTTTATGATTTGAAATAGATGTGGAGATGGTTACTGTGTAGTAACGTGGAAAGTGGTGGTGCAAGAAAAATGAGGATAAGGAGATTTTCATTTTCCTTTTGTATATATGTAGAGTACATACTTCGTATATACGTACGAATGTATGTATATCGGGTGGAAGTGAAACTTTTTTATATATATATGTATATATTGAATTGACAGGAGAATAATATTATGATAAGCAGAAAACAAAGTTTATTTTGTGCCTACAGTTAGGGTTTTTCAATTTGTGGATGAATATCGAAAAAAAAAATCGTAATCGATTCGTTGTTAATTCAAGTGTTTTAGTAAATCAATATCAAATTCCAGAATTGGCCCCGGTAAAATGATCATCGATCTCTCGTTACATCATGCACTTATAACTATAATAGTAAAAAATACACAAAGGAACGAAAGGATATATTTTTTACGTTGGTCTTACAAATTTTATACCTAACCCTTACCAAAAAATAGCCTTTTTGTCCGTTGATGGCGTACATAACGATATATTGATCGCAAAATAAGATAATATTTACCTGAGCATAAAACACAAACAATACGTAAAAATGAGATCGATGGGAAAGTGAATTTCGTCCAAATAAATTCCCATGAAAATTGAATAACTGATCGTCCGATCATGCAAGTCCGTATTGTAGTCGTACATAAAAAAGAGTTTTTTTTTCTAAAGCTATACAGAAAGGATAATAAGTAAGGATTCAATACACATGTAAGTATATAAATTGCATTATTTTGCATTTTTTGTCTGCGTACAGGCGAATCATCAAAATTTCGTATATATGCGAAGAGATCGAGCACGCAGGTACCAAACCTAATAAAACGAAAGTAACAATTAATTATCTCTTTTGTTTGGCTTTCATATATGTAGTATAAAATCTATCATTATCGGCAATAATTTATATCCTTTCACAAAAAGGATCCTTTTGTTGTTTGGTTTCACAAAAATTAATTTCATTTTTTGTCTTTCTAAAATTGGTTTTCTAAGAAATTTAATCGCCTCCAAGATCACACACGCATCCAAAATACTTGATTCGTATATATACGAGTCTGAGATGATTAAAAGGGTTCAGACCGGTGCTGTTTCCACTTCGATAAAAACCGCACAAGTGTATACAGGTTTTTATGCTTTTTAGAGATAAATATCGGATCAATAATGTGCGCGTCCTTAATATTTTCCAAAAATTATATTTTGGTTCGAAACTGATTTCGAATGTCCTGAAAAATATTATTTCAAGGATATGACCCATATCGAATTTGAAATTATTTTGGAAACACCGGAAATTAAAAAAAATATAAAAAATCATGGATTTCATTTTTTTTGTGTTGGGTGAACATATAAATATATTTTTTAGCAAACATCTCCTCTATGCGAGAGATAAAAGGATGTTTTTGATTCGAAATTGAATTTTATTCCTTTTAAGATTTTTTTGTTTTCGTTGCCGGTTTGCTTTTGGGGTTTTAGCATTTTTTGTATGTATACATTGAACAGGTTGATAAATGGTCTTCTTTCTATATTGCTTCCCACGAATAATTTCGCGCGCTTTTATCCAATCAAACCTCTTGTTTATGGTTTTACAACTCAGTCGTCTATAAACATAACCGCTTTTAACTTGTGGCGTACAATCCCGGGTCTTGGACGCATTTCCTGCTTTAGAAAAGTTTTTAGTCCGTATTTCTCCTAGTATTATCTGTACCTGACAGCCTGTTGGATTATTTGTATCGCATAACTTGAGAAAACATAAAACAATAGGAGAAGCGTTGCGCTTAAAATGACACCCACTGAAATACCGCCTCCTTCCCTTGAACAAAGCCTTCGCTCAGATCGCTAGTTGCCCGTTCTTGCTCTTGTATGGCACCAAGATCTGGACGAAAGCTCTGTTCAAGTGAAGAAGGCGGTATTTCAGTGGGTGTCATTTTAAGTGCCACGCATCTCTCATTGGTTTATATTTTTTCAAGCTATCCGGGGCGAGCTATTGAACGCTGATTGAGAAAATATCTAACCAAACTTCCGCTACTACCCGTATTGTCGCTGTACCATTCAAATTAAGAAAAAATTCATCCATAAAACAAACTTTCGACAAACGATCTGAAATATACCATCTGACATTTATTTTGACATGACAGGGTTTAAGGGTTGTACAAAACAAAGGAATTTTCAGAAATGGATAGCGACACCCGAGAGCGGCGCCAGATAAATAGGTAGAGCAAAATATTTTTATATCGAATTTCAACTAAAAAGTTGAATGAAAAATATTTGTTTGGAGTTCAATAAATTAAATATTTTGACATAGAAAATTAGGTGCTCCTGATGTAATCTATCGGGCGCTAATAAAAAAAAACACGAACATATCAATCAAATAATCATTGGTAACACCTTATACACGTACCATTTGAAATTAATACAAATAATAATTTTAGATAGAAGAACTAAATCCTGGATGCTTCTCTCGACCAGTCCTCACTGGTGGGAATATTAGTCCTAAACCTGTGATCAAAAGATGTTAACGGGATTGTATAGTCAGTAGTATTTGGGATGTTCCTGTTTCTTAGAATATATGATTGTCTTGTGTTGTTATAATTCCACATGGAAAAGGAGTAAAGCCTTATTTCTCAGCTCGCCGCCTTTTGTTTACTTAGGATATCTAGTGATGTGAGATGAAACAGAATCTCTTAGCTCCACTAATGCATAAAGAAGTTGTTCGCTGTACTTTCACCAATGCTTTTATGAGAAATATAGTACCAATATGTGAGGCTCTAAACCACTTTTTCCAATGACATTTTTACAGGAATAAAGCGCTAATGTGGCTTTCTTTACTCTTTCAAATATGTTGTTGTGTTTCCAGCTTAGTTTGCCCAACTCAGTTTTGCGTGCGTTCTCTTAAAGTGCAAGGATATTGCCGAAGACACTAATCGCAATATCATCCGCATAAGCAACCACCTTAAAGTTGTGCCCTTCCTGGTTTAATAAAAGGTCATTAATGACCAAGTTCCGAAGAATAGGGGATAATACCACACCTTGCGGTGTGCCTCTACTCACAAATCTGCTATTTATTGGAGGGCTCACGCAGGATGGCCATCACGACCCTGCTTTCAAACAGTTTATCTATTCAGTCACTTAGAGCTTCGTCCACGCACAGAGAGGAGAGTGCCTGTATGATAGCCTTTGGTCTGAAGTAGTTAAAGACCCCCTCTATATCCAAAAAAGTTATCATGGAGTATTCCTTATGTTCAATGGACTTCTTGGTAGGAGCAATAATGGAGAGGAGAAAAGTTTCTACAGATTTCCACTTGCATAATATGTTGGGTAGTTGGCATAAATACTACATTTACTTATAGTTCAGACCATTTACTAGAAATGTGACAGAGTTCTAGGCTGCCCTTAAAAATAACTTCCGGTCAGGGTAAGATTATGTCAGTCGTTTGTTGAACAGCCGCAGGTATAATGCGATCGAGTCCTGCCGATTTATAAGGCTTAAAGCTATTTATAACCCAAAGGATTTTTCTCCTGCTTATAACTTGGCTTACATTGTCTATGACTCTGTTGTCTCTAGTCAATTGTGGCACAGATGAAAATCAATTTCAAGTAGTAGCTCCAAGGATTCTGCACTAGTTACGGTCTAAGAACCATCCGGTAGTTGGCGAAAACTCGGAGAAATGGTCTTTGAGATTGTGCTTTACGCATTACTAGATGCCCTGAGGATTCCAGTGTATTGTACTAGGACTTCCTAGTTGCAATTCCAGTTCTTTAGTGTCCTTGGCTTTTCTAAATACTCTTCTAAGACTCCTGTTTAGCCTTGTGTTGTATCAGGAACAGGTTTGGAACCGGTTTTGGCAGTGAACTACTTAGCATAGTTCTTAAAATATTACAGTCGGTTTTCCTTTTGATGTAGGGCTAGCATTTGTAGGACAGATTTTTGATGGATTTTGTCTCCAATTCAAATTGGAGATTCGGATAGGACGATGGCAGCGGACGAGATGATGTTCAAGAGTTTGTACGGATTGAAACAAGCGTTATGATGCATGGAACAAAAACTTCAAGTGATTCTTTAAAAAATTCGACTTTGTGATAATTGCGAATGATGATAATTGCGATTTTTGTCAACGACGGTGCGACTGCACCAGAGCACGAGGAAAAAAGCTTTCTGATCATTGAACACTTACGCAGGAAACTCGAGGTCAAAGCGTCCGAGAGCAAATGTTTCTTGCGGTTTGAAATCAAACAACAGCCAACAACCGTTTTGGCTTGGTAGATTGCAATGTAGTGGCAACTCCATCGGACAGTGTACATAATTTTGAAGCAGATGGGGAAAATCCATTTCCTTATCATGAGGTGATGGGTATAGCTTAATGTGTATTTGTAAATCGCCAATTGGAGAAACCAGCGGCAGCGCATGAGAATGTGGTAAAACGCATTTTGAAATACATAAATGAGACATACATAAATTAAGAAATTTATGTATGTATTTATGTATTTATGCATTATGAAATACATAAATTTCAAGAAAGAGAACATCAAAGGTCAGTGACGTTATCGCCTATAGAGTCCGAATACATGGCTCATCAAAAATTCGGAACTCCATAGAGGACCAAGCACATGGACTTGTGATATCATTTCATCAGAGAGAGGTATGGTATGAGGATGGAACTTTAAATTTAGAATCCCTAACCAATACTACTAACCATATTTGCAAATAATTTGTAAAGAAATGGCGGAGATAGATGGAACATTGCAAAATTTCAAAATTCCGTATCGAATTTCTTTACTTCGGAGTTCAATCAATTTGCCAATGTAAGGAACACTTTTAAGATTTTATTCCACTGGAATGCTTTCTTTTGTGAAAAAAGTTATAAGAATGAATAAAAAATTTCCTCTATTTATAAAATAACATCGGAAATTATCTCATGTGACAGTGCTGCCACTTGCGGCAAATAAAGTAATCTTTTATTTTCTACTGGCAAATTTCCGCTGTCTTACATAGCATAATGTAAGTTCACCGCATTTATATTTATGTTATGGCTCTGTTAGTCGACAAAGCAGTTCCTGTTCAAAACTGCTTCGTCAATTTGTTGTGAATTGCGCCGCAGGCGTCCTTTTTCAGTGAGATTGTGTGCTTCGATCTCGATTACTTGTTCCGTTCTAGTGGTATTATTGTCGTGGTTTATTTTTTAAACCCAATAGATTTCAGTAATTGGTTAGAGCTGCCTTGTGCTTTTATTGGAAAATCCTCTTCAACAAATTGAAATTGCTGTTTGATCTTAAAAGTTGGGTTGATGAATATGGAGGTTTCGTAACTCCTTAAAAACGTTGTACCCTTCCTATGCACCTTAAAACAGTTATATATTTAGTTAGAACCGTTTGTGGGTAGTCCTCCAGAATTAATTAGAAATTCTGAGACAGTTCTAGACCTCCAATGTTTATCGTTGTTGTGTCGGGAAAATCTGGTATGGTACTATTCCTTTGGGGCCGCATATCCGAAAAATATTCTCATTCTGCATACGTCCTAGATGTGGTTAGGCTCTTTACAGAAGTTTCAAATTACTTGTGTGGGTTTTATGTTAGTGCTCATTAGTTTTTTTCTAAATCTAAATGAAGTAACACATTCGGAGGATTTGCATATAATTTTCACAAATCATGCAACGAGTCACGTGACATTAAAGAGAAGCGGGATCTTTAGCATGCTGGAGAGGCAGAACACTTATGTTTCCCAAAACGGTGTTGTCATTTGTCATTGGTGTTTTCGTACTAATACGGTGAAGTTGGCCATGGTCGTTTTAGGTGTCGCAAGTTGTGGTATAAATGAAGCATACGGCATTATGATTTGGTTTAAATACTGCAACAACGCGATCAATTATCAATTACGCGATCAATTATAATTACACTTCAATAATTTTCGAATCAAAAAATATATTTTTCCAGATATTCTAAACAAAACTGATTACACGCATCTTTTGGGAAGATTTTGCCGAGATATAAAGAACGCACCATCATGAATACGAACAACCTCAAGGGAGATGAATTCGATTCCGTATATTACTCGGTTTAATTGGACTAGAAGTGCGGTACGATATGCGTGTGCAAGGAACTTGCGCACATCTAAGCAATGTGTTCGCAAAATTAATAGTGGTAGAATTCATATTATCCCATCTAACTTACGCGGATGCATTCAAATTGAAAAAAATATTCGTTGAACAGTGAATCACAGAGATAAAAAGGGATTTGCGTCTTGAATATTGTCCCTGAATATTCAATTAAAACATTAATTTATTGTGAACATCAGAAGTGAATCAGAAGTTTCCAAAATTTTTTAAATGCTTTACTTTCATTACAGTAAATGCCAAGTCAAAATCGGGATGTAACGCCTGACCATATATTCACTTAACCGATTTATGTTTGGTTCGTTCCTCGCAAAACACACACAGAAAAACTCTTGTATAGTCGATAAGACACAATGTTAGACAGACAGAAAGTTAAATTGTGCAGTTAACTCCTTTATTTATAATTTTACTGATTGAAATAAATGTATAACGATTTGTCAAGGGACGACATAAAATTTATGATAAAAATACAAGCACAAGTTAGTGCTTAATATGGCTTCAAGTTTGCCCCCAAACAACAAAATAATAATGTACTGAGTTTCTTTTAAATTAATTTAAAAAACGTTAAACTTGCTAAGATTTTCAAATGATTTATCTACATATCTTTCTTCTGACAAGGTTATAACAGGGTCTTATAGTTTGGCCATTGAGGAGAAACGGCACAGACGTCAGGCTGCTGCATTTTCACGATCTATCAAAACTGGGATTGTATTATTGATTTTGACTTCAGATTATTGGCAAGCTGCTTTCTTCGTAGGCTGCTCGCATGGAGCTGAAGGCTGCTTGCAGGTAGGCGGAGGCTTCTTGCATGGATGCGACTCAGGCTTCTTGCATGGAGGCGGCGCAAATTTCCTTATTATTCTAACTACAATGGCAGGTGAATGTGTCTGCAGAACTGATTTTAAATGTTCCCATTGTTGTGGTGGCAAGTTCAAACAAGCAGCCGTATACTGATTTAATACGCATTTAATTCGACATTTTTCTAGAGGTGTTATTGGAGGCATTGTGAAAATTAAATAATTTAAAAATTCGAAAAAGAATACACTAAAAATTTTGATTTGGATAGGCCGAAATGTAACAAACAAATGAAAGATGGCAAAACGGCTTACTATGCCTAAAATGTCAAGGAATATGTGATCCGTATTTAATGAGACATTCACCAAGTTTCAAAGTAGATATGGGTATATATGGTTGCAGTGTGCACACTAGTGTCTTGTTACCGTAATCATTTATTCAAAATTGCTGAGGTAAAAGGGCATCCTTGGTGGTAATATAATTGATGTTGTTGGTATTTCGGAAACTTGGTTTCACCCGAATATTTTTTCTACCGCATATATGATCTAAATTCTGAGTTACAAATTTTTCAAAAACAACAGAACGGTACCGAGAAGCGATGAATATATGAGAGCGGAACCTACCTTTGTCCTGTGAACTACGAATAGTAGGGTCAAAGTGACGCACAAATCGTATACCAGAACAACCTCGGAGTTTCCTTTCGACGAGGTCTTAATGGTTGATTGTCCTCTTCTCCGTGGTAATTAACCCTACTCTGTGTGGTAGGGCTATGAATGTAAAAAGTTTTCATTTCAATTTAATTGCTGTGATTTAACTGCTTTGATCTTGATTCGTTCGTAGTGAATTCTGTTCGTTCTATTCCGTAAAAAATATATTTCCGATATAGCAACCGAGATAAGTACTTCGTAAATGATCGCACTTTCTATGAGTAATATTCAACATTATCCAAAGCAAATCTGTCGTAAATCTAAATATACAAAGATGTAAAATAGTGTAGCTTTCCATAATGTTAGAAGCGTAACCTAGAACAAAAAGATTAGGCTCTTCAAAACTTAACAAAACATGATCGTAATTGAGAATTTGTATTATATAGGCAATGTAGACAAGAGAGATTTACAAAAGTTATCCGTTATCATCCCGAGAGAAAATTCACCACAAACTTTGCTGACAGCAAAAAACCCCTACCAGTTATGTTGGGCAGCTCATTAAAATACTGAAAAATTGAAAACTAGAATTCCACTAAAATTACTTCCAGAAAGTTCTGGGTCCTATATATATCACTAGGCTTGGTCAGAGAAAGATTCGAGAGTACGTAGCTCATGTGCTAATGAAATGTAAAGTTCGGAAGAGATGTACGATCGAGAACAAGTTGAGTTTCTATATCAACCTATATCCAAATGGTGTACTGACTTCTAGATTTAGTCTCTTATAGTCTCTTTTCAACGCTAACATGTGGTGAGAATCCCTAAAATAAGCACATGTCAATAATTTAATTAAGAGTTAACTGATTTGTATTCTTAAATCCAGAAGCGTTTGTCTTATACTGAGCAGGTATCTCAGGATAAGGTAAACAAAGTTGATCGAAATGCCGTCAAATGATAATGAAAAATATGAGAAGCAGCCACTTAAATATATCTTTTTGTCCAGAGTATGCGAAATGTTATGGCTATGTTGAAAGAAGGCTAAATGTTACGTTCGATGAAGTAACCACGGCTTGCATAATAAAGTTGGCAATAATATGCCACCTGGTATTGCAATTCGAGTTCAAATGTCTGAGATTCATGCCTTCAAACAAATGTCATTTTACGAGAAATAGGGAACTAAACATTGATGTAGCTACTTAAAGGCAATGAACCACATAAAAATCCGTCGGATTTGATACTAAGCCTTTGCCAAATCAAATAGTGAGTATTTTTAAAATGTCAGTATATAATCACGTGAAGGAACACAAGTGTGCTGGTAAGTATATCTACGAGTCAGTTGTCTCATTGACAATCATCAGAAAAGGAATGGATGTGCAGCTCATTGAAATTTAATAAAATCTGATGTCAGGCACTTCTTGTCTATCCAGGTTAAAAACTTGGCTTCTAAGTATGAATTTCTGGGGTGAATCACCTTTATCGTTCTAATCCTCATTTCTTAGACTATTTGATTAGAACCCGTAGCATTTCCCATAGAATGCTAATAAGTTTCCTAGAATTAAGATGAGGTGACCTCCCCATCTTGCCTAAGATTGTTATTAGACAGAAATTTTCCCAATCCCCTAGTTTATTTAACTAAGAAAAATATTTAGTTTCTTTTTAGTAAGAACACAAGAAGGAAACCTGTAGTTTTAGCATTTAGCAAAGCAAAATTGGAGCTCTAATTTTAAACGGCTGAACCAAAATTTAGGTCTTTAATACCAACTTTGAATTTCATCATTTGGAAGATTGATTTATAAAACTTGAGGAGCTGGTATAGCTCGACGGCTCTCGCAGATTCATCTTCTGATTTCAAATCTTCCAAGAGTCCAGGGTTGCATGAATCGAGCGTGCAGATTTATAACTTGACCATAAGGAGTTGTATTCTTTCACTTAAAAGTGAGTCGGAATATTCTTGCAACATCATATCGAGTCCAGGGTTAACTTAGAACAGGATCATCGGAACCTCGTTAAAACGGGAAAATTTCTTAATTATGATATTAAAAAAGCTAAAACAGCTAAAAAATATATGAAAAGTTTAAAACCTGAGCTCAGAGTTCCATAAATAAGCTTATGAACAAATTAATAGCCAATCTAGTAAAGTCAGACTTTACAGAATTGTGGCCATTCACGATGTTTATCAAATTGGTGCTTTGCATGTTTCTGATGGCAAAGTGTTTAATAACCATAAGGAAATGGGAGAAGCTGCTTTTCTTGCTGTCTCACTTGTCAAGTAAACTTGGAAAATGTTGCACCTGATTTCTCGACTACTACACTTGACTCTCCTGCAGTAGAGTTTGTTCCATTTTGGATCATAATAAACCAGTGGTTATGATAAAATTTAGACGAATGTGAAGAAAATGCTAATCTTTTGCTAGTTTCTTTAATTGTGATTGTGTTAGTGATATTACCTGAGTAAGACGGAACTTTATCGAAGATTAGAGTTTTCTTGGATGTATTTATTAAATCCTATTAAAATTAATTGAATAATAATAATTAACCGCTTTATTACGACTAGTTACTTAAATTTTTGATTTGATTCAAAGATATATGTATTTAAAATTCTCATGATGCTCATATTTAGACACCAAAAATAAATAGTGTTCATAATTCTAACCAACAAGTTATACTATATAGTAGATAAAATAATCTTTAAGGAATTCTCGGAAAAAAAATATCCCCAGAGATCTTAACACAACCTCAGGTATATGGAGTGTTAGTTGGAGGCCTTGTCAGTTAAAACATATAATCAGTTGCTCCCCATCCAGAGGAGGTTGTGTTAAGATCTCTAGAGATATCTCATTTGGTTTAAAATTTTTTGTTATATTTGGTCATAATACAAAAATCTCTAAACTGTTCCCACCCCTGGATGGAAGGCTCCTGAATATTTCTTCTAATAACTATGGTCCCCTTCTAACACCTCATACACATGAAGTTGTGTTAAGATCTCTAAGGATATCTCAGTTGGCCTAATCATTTTTATTATATTTGATCGTAATACAAACTTTTATTAAATGTCCCCTCCCCTGGATGGGGAGCAACTGAATATATTTTTTAACTGACATGATCTCCAACTAACACCCCATATACCTGAGGTGATGTTAAGATCTCTAGGGATATCTCATGTGTTTTAAGAATTTTTGTTATATTTGGTCATAATAAAAATATCTCTAAACTGTTCCCACCTCTGGATGGGACAGGGCAACTAACACCCCATATACCTGAGGTTGTGTTAAGATATCTCAGTATAATTGTTACCATTTCCAAAAATAGGAGTTCCCTGAATTTGGAGCTTGATATTATTTTTCTAATTTTTCTACACTTGAGTGCAAAAAATTCAGTTGCAATTTTTTTTCTTCATCCGGAACAAGAAAATGAATGCCACACTAGAGGTAGCTGCTCAAGTGGTTGCACTAACTGATGTAGAGTAGAACCAAAGTGAAGTGGCTTGACAACTAAATTTGAGCCGATTCTCCGTTCGTCGAGTGTAGCAGAGATACGAGATTGATATTGAGAACACGAAATTGATCCCAGACCACCGGCTTGGCTGCCTTCAGTTCGCTCGAGAGCATTTAGACTTTACTGAAGATCAATGGAGAACAGTCCTGCTCTCTGACGAGTGCAGGATGTGTTTACATGGCAACGATGGACGAAGAAGAGTGTACAGAAGATCAGGAGAGCAATTTTCACAATGTTGTATTGAAAAACGTGTCTCGTATGGTGGTGGATCGTGCATGTTCTGAGGAGGTATGTCACTAGAGGCGAAGACAGATCTTGTGTTCATCACCGGAACGAATACTGGCCGCCGATCAAGTAAATTGACTTCTCAACGGTACATTGAGGAAATACTCGAGGACTACGTCGTACCTTTTGCCGGGTTTATTGGTGAAAATTTCCTAGTCTAGTGTACCAGTACCTTCAAGAAATGGATGTTCCTATGATGGAGGGGTCAGCTCAAAGCCTGGACCTCAATCCCATTGAACATTTATGGGACGAACTGAAAAAATGAGTTCGAGCCAAAGTTATTGCTCTAACGAGTCTCCAGGAGCTACAACACGCGATACTTCAATATTGGGTTAAAATTTTGGTGAAATCATAGAAACATTGAATATGGAAGCTGTTATTCGGGCTGGGGGAGAGAATGCATCTTATTAATAAAAATATTATTTTTGCTGATTTCCTTGTTTTAATTCGATTTTTACCAATACTGGTCATGCTGACAGATTCAAAAAAAACGTGTACTTCAGATGTTGACCTCTTCACTTTGTTCGCACGGTATAAGTACAAAAAAAGTGCCACTGGATAGGTGCTGGAACAGACTTTGATTCTGCATTCTAGATAATTAAAGAAACATTGGATTTTCGATATTTTTGAACTTTTGCTGAAAATTGATCAATGTGCGTATTTTATGCACCCAAGTGTATTGCCCCACCCAGTTTACCCGAGTATGAATTAAAATTTCTCCGGTTATCTCATTTGATTCCAATAATTCTTCCTTTAGTTCAGTGTGTAGTGTTTGTTACTAATCTGCCTCGGATACTGATTTTTGTAAAACTTTTATTAACCGCAATATTCGTGTTAGTGAATATTGATTAATGAAATGGTGAATATATTTTAATTTCGTTCGGTTTTTTTAAAGATAACTGCAAAATAGTTAAAATAATGTAAGTTACGTTATTTCCGCTTTGTACAGGTATCATTTTGATATGCACCAACACATATAAACGTTTAGCATAGACTTAGTAAAAACTTCACACTGCTCCGATGTATTTCAGCAATTACTCTAGGGTATTCTGACATTTTTAGTTTATCATCTATCTTTCTTGCAGCTCTTGAATGTTCTGTTGAAATAATTATTAGTGACAGCTTTTCCATATTTTGAATGTTTACTTCAGACATCAACTATATAAGAACCAGCTGTGAACAAGAACGACCAACACGAACGTATTCACGTCAATCAGAGTTGACACCTTTCAGTGGGCACTCTAACCAACACCAAATCGATTTAATGTCGGACAACCCCGTTATAACCAATACACACCAACACCACTTCGTAGCGGTCAAATTGATATTTCCGGATATGACAGTTTCGTCTTGGATAGGTCAACTCTAAATTCGTTTTTAATTTTTATTAATTCGCAATTTTGTTTCAATTTTTTTGATGCTTCACGATTCATATAGCTATCCATGTGCATGTTGTGAATCAGCGGTAAAAATTCATTTTAATATATGCAGTGTACTCGAACAGTGTGGTAGTACAATTTTGCTCGATAACAGTAGAGCTCAGAAGTCGTCTCTTCAGAGAGCTTCAGCTTTCAGAGAGTCTACGATGTTCAAGGTTAGGCCGAAGCTGGATGCAGTAAGCTTGTGTGTGCGTATGGAAAAAATCCTTGGAGACGAAACATTTGAAACTAACTTTTGTGCAGATTCGAACACAGGATATTCCACACCATGCTGTTCGACCTGTTAACACATTTAGATTTCGTATGGTGATGTATGGAACCTACAAGAGTGATTTTCTAGCGATGCCGCTATTAGAGCAAATTAAAATGAATCGTCAGTTGGACCATCAAACATCAACTAGCAAATCGTACTGCAAAAATATTAGGCACGAGTGTATTATAAGAAAAAGACAAGATTGTGAATCATCATCTGGCTATACTGAAGACGCTGCAGAACTATTACAAGATAAGATATCAAGAATTAGGAAGATACAAAGAGTTGTACCTTGGATGCATCGGTTTTCCATGGACGTTAAGACATGAGCTAAGGCCCATGTAGTTATAAATTCTAATATTCAAGATTGCAGTTTACTAAGTCTCGTGGAGTTGAATAAGGCACTATACAATCGTACTATACTCGTATTAATTTTAAGATGCAAGGATGCTGTGAAACGAGTCGCAAAGTCTTGTGTCAAACGTTGGCGATTCATATTTCCCAGACCATTTCATGAAAATGGTGTTAAGTACGCTGGAAGAAGTTCTAATTCTTTAAAATGTTACTTGGAGGTGTTTGTCTACATTTCAATCAAGGCAGGCAAGATGCAATAAAATCTACAGTGACAATGGATTGAATTTTATTGACACATCAAGGGAATTATAGAAAATGGCAATACTTGCGAAATCGCACGAAGTTGAACGTTATTCAGCGGAAAACCAGCATGGCTGATTATCATCTCCTGGGAAAAGACATCGCCGTTTTAGCGGTCACCGAATAAAAATGAACAGTGAAGATCGTTAGATTTGGATATACCTCCAAAATCGTACGCAGTTTTGCAGGGTGGAAAGGAAAATTTCCCAATATATTCCTTTTGTTTATAGTTAGGCATTACAGAATCTTGTGATAAATATAATAACCCTTCTTAATGATACGCCTGATTAAGCTGCGCACGATTACACAATAACTGACTTACTTATCATCTACGACAGATGTAAGCCGCCCTCACAATAATGCATTTTACGATCGATGCCTAATCAAAGCACCGCAAAAATTCGTGATTCCACAATAATATCACGGATAATCTAAACAACATAATTTTCCTTTCAACATATAGAGGCGCGCAGAACATTACACATACATATAGTATTAATAAACAAAAAGGACGAAAATAAAAAATGCAATAAATCTTGCAATTCATATCAACGATCGGATTAAAATTTCCTAATTTAATGTGTGTATAATAACAACTATATATACACCATATGATATCCTTTTGTATGCGTGAAAGGACAAATCTACAGAATTCTATATTTAGGTGACAAATTTACAAGAATTTTCACTTTTATCCGCACCGCATTCCCATCATATAAGGCGAGTGGTATGTGCGATATAAAACGAAACACAATTTCGTAAAATTATGTAAAAGGATGTATTAGACATATATAAATAAAAAACAGGTTAAAATACCTGAATCCTTTTTGGTGATATTTTATTTGATTGAATCCTTTTTTATAATACATAGATTAAAATATATACAAACACCTGAAGTAAAAGGGTTTTGTAAAATTTGTAACAAATCCTTTTTCCTTTCAGTATAACGCATATATACTATTGCGTGTAAAAAAGGATCAAAAGTTAGTTTTTTTGTCGATTAAATAAAGGATTTGATTTCTTTACAACTTTTGGATTTTTATTTAGTGTGAATTGATCAAAATCAACAAATATGTTTTGGATATTATAAAAAGGATACTTTATAGGACCTAAATCGTGTATAACGTGAAGTAAAAATTCGCGCAAAAATTTTATTTCACATGAACTGTCATTTCGTATACAAGATGTTTATTATGAAGTGGCTATCAAAAAATATCCTTTTTCATGTAATAGGAGATTTTTTATGTGTTGTTTCGAGTAAAAATGCAATTCATTCATAATTTTATTTTTGAGGTTTTGTTCCTTTCACTTTTCAAGAAAAAAAATTTAATAAAATTGATGTGTGCATTGTTTGCCCAATTCAAATAAGGACGATGTCTCAAGTATATATATAAAAATAAAAGGACAAATATTTTATATTGGATGCATCTTCTAGATATTTTGGTTTTGCACCGATTTTTATCGAATAAATGTCTTGTAGGTGAATAGATTTTCTGGTTTGGTATCCTTTTTGAACGAATCCTTAGGTGTTGGGTTACTATAGCGACCACATAATATGATGAAACGTCAAGAAAGGCGAAACAATGATGGTGTAGCAAAAAAACCAACAAACCAGCAATCTTATTCCCATGGGCACTGTGAACGTAAAAGAAAAAGGAATTTGTAAGGATATTTGTTTGTTTATAAATTTTTTGTTTTTGGATACTGCAGAGGGTTAGAGTAAAATGGATTATAAATGTATGTAGACTATAAAATGTTTAGTAAAGCAACCACACTGCAAGTGTGCATCACTTATAAAGAAAACCGCGAGATCCAGATCAGGAAATGTGTTACATAAAAATGAAAGTATAACCAACCAATATTTTTTATACAAGAAATCCCCTTAAATTTATTTTTAGAACTTTAAAATTTTTTATGTACCCGCTCGCGATCATCCATATGCTATTCATATTCCAAATTGATTTCTTTGTACACAAAACGTTAAAAAAGTAAAAGGGGACCACAAACTTGTTGAAATATTGATACATTAGATTGATAAAAGTAATCATTAAAATAAATCAAAAAAAAGTTCTTTTATCGCTCAACAGGAAACCAAATTCAAATTGCAAAAAATTTCGTATAAACCAATCACAATAATACAAACAGGACTCTGCGGTTCTAACATTTATTTATTTTATTTCAATCAAAATCGAAAGTATAATTTTAGAGAGTAGCGTAATATGAGTCCCGATTTTCGATACATCCTTAAAAATATTGTTACCATTTCCGGTCGTCCTTTATACGGTTTGTGCTTGTATAAAAACGTGGATTGTGCAATCAAATAAAGGAATTCAAAACCGTTTTAATATTCAAAAAAGGACTGGAACGATCAAATTTCATACTTTTTCCGGGGTCCATTATAAAACCTATAAATAAATCCATATCCTTTATCCTATGTTATATAATTTTAACAACACACCAAATCGCACACCTCATTTCATACAAACGAAAAAAAAATAAGCGACCAACAACAATATAAAATCAATAAAAAATAAATTATCCTGTGGTTTGTTTTTCAGCGAGAAAAATAAATCAGATAAAACCGAAACAAAAATAACGCGTCGAAATCCTTTTTTTCCAATCGCGTCGAAAATATATAAAACGTAAACCTTTATAAAATTCCCCTGATTCTCCATTTTTAAATTACAAATATTTTTTTCTCCACTCGTCATTTTCTATTGCGTAACATTAACCCATCCCAAAATATATTTTTTATTTGTTTAACTCTTTCTCTTTGATTTGTTTTATATACATTTTCTCATTATATACCAAAACACAACGAAACGAAAGTGAAAGGATTAAAAATGAAAGTGACTAAAAATATAATTTCTTATATATTCATCTCGCTCGTTTTATTTTTTAAAAAAGGGGTAACATCTTTATGTATTTATTTATACCAAAAAAGGCGGAGCTAAAAGGGTTAAATAAATATTGTAAAGAGATAAAATTCGATATATAAGAAAGATTTCCCCTTAATTTTATATACTCGTATGCATGTGTATTGGTTTGCTATTTTTAAAGAGTTGAGATTTGTAATTTTTGATAATTTATGACTCGGTAATCAATCATATTATAATGTGGGTACAGTAGGGGGTCCGAATAGTTTTTCTTTCATTCATAATATCTTTTCAATTTCTATGCAAATTGTTTAGTACATAGTTATGTATATACCTGTTTGTCATTATACAATCCTTTCATTATGTTTATGATGATAAAAGGATAAAGTAATCAATCATATTTTGATGCGACGAATGTAATTCTCACTCCTTTTGAGTATTTATATCTATTATCCTGATCTTGAATGAGATTTCGAAATGAATGGATAAATGAATTAATGCGTTGGGTACGTTCCTTGTGTGCAAACAAAATAAAGTTAGAAACAAAAGAGAAGCATATTTAAGTTTTCCTTTCATTCGCTGTCAGATGTTTTATTTACTTATTTGTATGTACTTCTCCTCGTCATGTCTTGCTTAAAACGCGAGGCTTGTTCAATTTCTGTGGTCGAGAGTAAAATAGCGGAGCGTACGCAATATGCTCTTAGACTACTAAACGAGTGGTGCTGGTAAGTTGGCCTCATTGTCAACCCAGATATAAACTTTTATATCCTGGCCATGAGCAATGAAAACTCAATTTCTCGTGCTATAGTTTCAATGTAAAACCCTGCAAATAAGGCCGAATGCTAAATATCTGTGAGGTATGGTTAATCAAAACCTGACATGGAGGATCCATCTCGTATATCACCAACATAGATAATTAATTAAGCATATACCTCCCCTTTCAACGAATGTTTGACAAAACGTGGCATATTAGTCGACAAATTGGCTTGGAAGCTCTATGAATTCGTAAGCGGCTTTAGTTTGATGGCCAAAAATATAGAAAACGAAAACTTGCAAATATAATCTGCCTAAGTCTTATGTTCTAAGTGTAACGTGAGATGGTGGAAACAGTTCCAGGGCCCCCGGAACTTTCGATATGGTTCAATTATTGGCTGTTATAGCACAAAAGTGTGATCAAAAAGAAAAATAAATGAGATGACAATGACAAAACATAATAAATAGGATGACAGCGCAACAACTGATAAGATGGTTTCGATGATTTTGATGCTGGAATTGCTTATGTAACGTAGAACAAAAGTGATAGTCCCAATGGTGCTGAGCTGACGGAGAAAATGGAACACGGATTGCAATGCGTAAATGATGTTGGTAAGTATGAATTAAAGAAAAATGATGTAAAAAATCAATTGTGCGGCAACTACATTTAGACGGAATAAGAAGTCATAGAGAATGTATTAGACAATCAAAACAGTGGCGTCGACAATGTAGACAATGTCAAAATTCAATGATTTCTTTGTTGTTGGATCCATTTTGCCTTAATGGAGATTTATTTCTACCTCACATTTGAAAAATTGTAACCCACGTTTTTATATGACTATTCTGGGTGTTAGTTAGATATTATTTTTATATCGAGGTGAGGCAACCAAACTTCCAACGTCTTGGTAACCTCACCTCGATGTAAAAATAATATCTGGCTATCACCTAGAATAATCTAAAATTTTAAAATATTCGAAGAAAGTCTAAAACCTATGTTAAAATTAGAACTTTACAGACACAGATACTTCACGAGAAATCACCCAAATACCCCAATATTTATAAGAATCTTTGTCATGCAACATGCAAAAAAATTGAACACAGAACCCATTCGTATGAAGCCGTATCTGTACGCCCTTTTGCTTAAGAAATGAATGTTGAACTTGGGTAATGAAAGTGAATACAGTACTCGTTTCAGAGTTTCAGAATTTCATTCAGAGCCGCTAATTTAGCACCGTACCGTATTTTATTTGGTCTCGTTAAAATAAATCGTAATGAACTCGATTCCGATAAGCTTTAAAATTACCTCCCCGGGTATTACCCATGCAGACAATATCCTGCTGCTATATTACTCGCGGGCAATTACCCCTCTGCCCATTACCCCCGTATATTAACCTCTGGATATTACCCACCGGGCATTATCCTCACCGGCGATTACTGCCCCATTACGCCCTGGTCATTATTAGATTATTAAAGGATCGTCTGATACCATTTCTTTGGGAAAGTATATTTAAAAAAATGTATTTTCGTGAATACGTGAGTTTTGGTATTAAATCCCACGAGAAACACGATCTTTGACAAGAAAATTGAAACAAATTTCAAAATATAAAAACGTTTGCATGAAACTAGCTGATTACGGGACAAATATATATTATTATGAATATTTTCTGAGAATACCATACGGATTTTCATGACGATTAGAGCATTTTTAGAAAACGGTCATTTGTCATCGGGAGGCAAGAGCAAATCCATATGGGAAAATGATTGGGGGTAATAGCGGTAGGTAATGACCGGAATGGCCAAGGCGAGTATTAACCCTTATAAAATAAACCCTGACTAACACGTCCGGCGTACCCCGCTGTTGGCTTTGGGTTAAAGGCGGGGGTATTGTCCTCGGAGTTAAGTCAGTTATAGTCGCCGTGTAAAACATCTGTAACAAAAGTTAAGGGAGGTACTGGTGTACGATTATTTACCGATGTGCAAATCGTGCGAACTACTAATTCTATGGCCTATGCTAATTTACCGGATGAGACACTACTAGTAATAATTATTGAGCCAATTCCAACAAATACGCACGAACTTTTACCGCAAAAATTTAAAATTAATGTTTTGATTTGACCTACCGAAGACAGATGAAGCTGATGGTTTTTGAGCTGCCAGTATTTCTGTTTTTTGCAGGTGGTGTTGACAATTTCATAAAAAACTTTTTAAAAGTTTAATTTAGTTCGAGTATTTTTTTCGGAATTATCATGTTTTCTAAAAGAAATGTCAAGGTGACAACTACAAAGTGCGGCGAACAATTAAACTTCTGTGATAAGAGATAAAAAGTACACATTTGCCCAGTAATGCATTATATGTGGCGCAAGGGTTTTTTGATGAAAAAAAACATGTGGCATTGCAAATACAAAATTTGAAATTGTAGTAGAATAACTCGAATTATTTTAAACATAGAGCTATCTAACATATTTGTTTTATAAAAATTTAATTAAAACTTTCACAATATTGGAAATTCACAATTTGAACTGTAAAACTATCAGCTCCATCGTGACCCTATTCTGGTAATTCCCTGGGAGTAGGAAGCTGAAGAAAGAATGTACATAGCTTTTATCTAAAAATAATTTTTTTTCTCGATTCCTTATTCCCGAGGAATTACCAGAATAGGGCCACAGTCGGAAAATCTGCCAAGCAACATATAACAAGAACTGGTAGAGAGCAGTGGCGAGTAAGAGCCGTATAGAAGCTGATCGATTTCAGAATTTTTGAGGAGCTAGAGGGACATTAACTCCTTAAGACCCAGATTTCTAACTAATTTTTGCTAGACACATTTTTGAAGGACACAATTTTCCTTATATTCAAAATAGCTCGCACATACTGCTACATCTACAAAATTAAAAATAACCCAAAGCGTTCACTTACGTGATTTAATGAGTATCCTGTAGTAGCTCATGTAATGGTTCATTAAATCCACGACAACCATATCGTCAATAAACGTCATTTATTTTGTTCCATCGTTCAACCATAGTTTCATCCTCCATTCCAATAAAATTGGTCAAGCATTTAATTCAACGGTTAACCACTGCTGGTCAGGTCACTGCTTATATTTTGATAATTTTTTCTCCACCTACCAGCTGTTTGAAATATTAATTGCTAAACAAATAAATACAGTAGGAACTGAACAAATTTTAGTTCTGACGCGTCTACGAAATAAAGGAACGAGGATCCTCTGAACAGTTGACCAGTCGGAATGGTGACATAGCATTGGCTTAATGGTAGGATAATCGATACCGACCGATAACAGTTCCTACTGAATTTATTTGTTTAGCAGTTAGTATTTCAAACAGCTAGCAGGTGGATAAGTCATGTAGATATCCTGACTTGCCACATATCATAATCACTTTTAATCCTCATGGGTTAGATTTGCTGTTCAATTGCCAAATGAGGTTTAAACGGTATCATTTGTTCGTAATGGAAACCGGTGGATCGACATTGACATTTTTACGAAACGCATCCATGATGGTGCGCAGTTTATAAAATGTATCTCAACAGTTAGCTGTCACGCGATTATTATCTACCAAATGTAAGTTCGTCCGTAGCCAAAAAATATTTCCTTTGACAGTATCATCTGTCATCCATCACTTTTAATTGGAAACCATGGCTCCAATACATACGTGGAAATCCAAAAACTCACATAATCAAGTGCAGACGATGTCTTCATTATATGTCAATTTTATGTGTCAGATTTAATAATTCATCAATAATTTATATTTCAATTTCGTCGCCCACTTGGGAAGCATTCGAATCCGGGTAACATCCGCAGCCTCCTCAGCGCTAGAAGGATTTTAGTAAATAACTATTTTATTATTTTTTTTGTAATAAATAATGAATAATTCTAGTAAAATGTGCAACCGTTGAGTAGGACTGGCAACATATGTTGACATGGCAACAAACGAAGACATAACTCTTGCGACCGGATAGCAACGTTTATTACAAAATACAAAACAAAAACTTTAATCAAACAAGACAAATATAAAACACCACAAATTCCGATAACAGCGATGAAGTAATTTTTTTAGTTGCCAGGCAAGTAAAATATATGAAATAAAGCCTCACACACACTGCTAAACATTATAGAACGCATGTACATTTCAAAAATTACAAAAAAGTGTATAGATTTTTGTTACTTTAAACTTAAATATCATGGCAACAATCGTTGCCAAATAGACTCAAAGGGTTAAGTAGAACGGTCCTTACCCTAAGTTGCTAAAGGTCTAGGGGGTCAGACGAAGGCAGAAAACATCAGCGATGAGATGCTGGTTCATGAGGACGGTGACAATGAGGGCGTTGGTTGTTTTCAAAGATGTCCGCATGAATGAGATGTGAGAACATGCGGTGCCGAGTATGGAGGAGATGCGTGTCGTGGCTGATTTTCAAGCAGTGATTTTCAAACAGTCAAAGAGAAGTTGTTGTTGCTTTATGAACTGAATTGTAGAGAGGGTGGTTTGGATTCTGTTCAAGACGAACAATCTTAGGTGAGCGATAATGTTACGATCTCGCCTATTGGTTTGGGTGGCATAAACTCCGCGTGGATTGGTTACTTGGGCGCGACATTAATTCAGCGTAAATACATTTCCAAAAATTAGTAACATCTATGTTTAAGTAGAAGCATTAGAAGTAGTTTTATAACAGTTTAATGGTAGATGATAGCAGATTGGTTGCGATTGTTCGCGGATAATCGAGACTGAATTGTATAGATTCTCGGTTTTTATATACGAAACGAGTGCGACGAACACAGTATTGAGTTTTAAGTTAGTCTTTGCGATAGAATAAAAGTTAAAGTGGGTAGCGGGAAAATTATAAGTGGAGTTAAAATAAAAATAGTGAAATGAATGAATAAATAATTACTGTGGAAATAATTTGCTGTTGAGTTTTAATGGACAATAGCGGGAAAACTATTGTGGGAATATTTCTGGTATTTTCGATAATATTTCAGTAGTGGTAAGTCTTCAGTAAATAAATAAATTATTTAGAGATTTTTTCCGATATATTCGGGAATATTCCGGAAGCGGTGTAAATTTAATGAATTGTTGTTGTAACCATTAAATTCTATAGCTGTATTTACAATCCAGTGAGACGAGCCAGATTCGACAGGGTAAATTCGAAATAATTGGTGTCAGCAATGGGATTCTCAGAAGATAGCGGAAGAAGATTTGACAGTTGCGGAACAAAAATTCAAGCTACGGCAACGTAATTTGAAATGAACAATTATGAGCCGAAGAGGTAACAGTGGAAAGACTACATTATAAACGTAAGATGCGATGGAGGCAGTTTCCAAGCCAAATGAAACTTTCGGTATGGCGCAATCTTTAGCTCTTATAACTCAAAAATGTGATCAAAAAAGTATAGAAATGACATGATAATTAAAGAAATTAAATCAAGCAACAAAAACATCGAGAAGAAACTGGATCAAATGATAGACATAATATTTGGCAAACGAGATAATGACGTATGTGAGGTACGGAGCAGCATGTCGAGCATTCCGATAACTGCGGAGAGCAGTTGTTGGAGATGTCTGTTGGTGATAAAGTGAAACCGGATAATGTAGGCCATGTAGTGAATGCCATTGGTCGGGAGGAACCATTGGGCTTGACGATGATGAAAAAATCAAACGGGATATTGCCTCAGTACAAGAAGAAAAAAACCAGCTACCCTGGGTTTTGAATGTTCAACCGAATGCAGAATCGATGTCTTATATAGTGAGCCATTTACTACTCAGCATGGACCAGGATCACTGATAAAGATGATTTTGATGATTTTGATGCTGGGAGTGCTTCAGTAACGAAGTACGACAGTAAACTAGTGTTGTGCAGTAAACTTGAAAAAGTAATAGTGCAAGTGGTGCTGGGGTGACAGAGGAAATCAAACACGGATTACAAGGTATGGATAATGTCGAAAAGTATAAATTAAAGAGACTGTCGTTTCGGATGCTGCCGAAATCTATTGTGACGACTACGTTTAAGCGCGATAATACGTCATAATATGAGCGAATGCCGTCAGAATAAATTGAGACTGGTGGGTGGGTCAGAACAAAGTGAGACTCCACTTAGGATTTGACGGAAGTCGGCCAGGACATTGAAAAGTGTCTGGAGGGGATAACGAAAAGTCGCCGTGTGGCGACTGCGAATGGTATACCAGTTATAAATGCTAAAGATACAGAAGTATTTGGAAGCGATGACTGGTAATTGGCAATCCGGCCCATGATCAGAATTAAGATTTGTACAGTAGTTGCAATCATCAGAAAAGGATCCTGCACAATCATCTGAAAGGATCAACATAGTTTTTGAATATAGGACAACGCATTTTTTCAGGTTCTCTAACAATTCAATAAACTTTCATGAAGATGACTCAACAGCGAGCAGTGGGGAGTAAGAGCCGTACGGAGGGTGAACGACGTAAAAAAAGAAAGCCTATGGAAAGCTGCTTAATCTGACAAGTGGAAGGGTCCAGCCCGTTGCTAAAATTCAGGAAGGATCACACGAAGGCTAAAAATATCATAAATGAAATCCTGGTTGAGCAGGGCGTTGACAATGTAGGCGTTGGCGGTTTTCGAGGATGCTTGCATGGATGAGATGTGAGTGCAAGTGGTACCGAATGTCGAGGAGATGCGTAACGTAGCTGATGTTTTCAATAAATGGTGACTCCAAGATTGAATGGAGTCAAGAAGTCGTGGCATGAGATAGTTCATTTTGTTGGCGCCGTTCAGGACTGAACTGCAGTGCCAGTGGTTTGAATCCTGTTCCGGACGAAAAGGATTAAGTGGGCAATATTGTTACGATGCGTGAATTGTTTACTTAGGCGAGACATTAATTCAGCGTAAATTGGTCAATCGCGGACTAAGAGTTTAATGGCATTTATAAAATTTAGTGACATCTAGGTTTGAGTAGCAGCATTAAAAACAGTTTAATAACAGTTTAGTGGTATTGCAGATGATAGCAGATTGGTTGCGATTATTCGCGGACAACTAATAATATTCAATGCAGTATATAAATACGAGTACGATCACAGTAGTGAGTCCTAAAGTAGGACTTTGAAAAGTCTTCGTTAAGACGCGCTACGTGCGATAAAATAAAATAAAAGCGAAAGTGAATAACGGAAATTTATAAAATGTGTTAAAGTGAAAATTATTGTTGTTATGTTTTAGTGATTAGTGGATTTTAGGAAAATTACTGTGGGCGTATTTCTGGGTGAGTGTGCAGATAACATTAGAAAATTGTTCAGGGATTAGTTATCATATATTCTTGAATATTTCGGAAGCGGTGTAAGTTACGAGAATTGTTGTTAACCGTCAAATTCTGTAGCTGTATTCACAATCCGCGAATTCGAAACAATATTTAATTTTACTAATAAATATATTTTCTATTTTAATTTCTAATTACGGTTTCAGAGCACATTGAGCAATGATAACCTTTAAAAATCTACATAAAACTCCTAAATTCAGACCTGGTGATCCTAACCTTATTTTGAAACATTCCTCATAAAAAATTAAAATTCAGAGTTGCGAGAGGCGAAGTGTTGTAAACTCGATTTAGATAAAGGGGTGTTTCCTAATTGATTGAATGAATATTAAATTCACGCTAAGTACCGATATAAGTACCTGTTTTTGCACATCGAAAAACAAAAAGCCCGTTTCATGGAAAAGGCACAATTCTACATAAAGTATTTCATGTACATGAAATTTTACGTAACGCTGTTTGTAACCATAATAATGTGATAACGCAAACATTTTAAACCTCTAAATAAATTCGCAAACCATAAATATTATTGGACCAAATAAATCGCAACATTTGTTGTGTACGGTGAACAATAAAATAAAGACAAATTTCTTAAGAATTTGATGTTTAAGTCAATATCCAGAATACCGTTATGTAAAACAAAACTGTATACATTCGTATTTGTGCCATTTTTGACCACTTGAACTAAAACATTTCTTGAGAAAATTGCAATCGATTTTAGGTAATTTTTCGCAAGAAAGTATAAACCGTTCTCGGGTACACTTTAGACCAGCACACAAAGAGATTTGTGATCTAATTTTTCATGTCATAAACAACAAAAACCGAAAAACAATATTTAAATTTATGCATAAAGTCCTTTTTATAACATTTTGTGAAAAAAGAGACAAGGACGACGCACAAGATCCTTACTCTTCCTTATTACTCTGTATTTTATATCGGGAGACCTTTTATGCGTATGTACTCGTACATACAAATATACATTTTGGACATGCTCTAGAAATTCGGTGTTATCTTTACCAAAAATAAAAAAATAAAACTTTATATACAACTAATTTTGTATAATTTATAACCGTATCCTTTGTTTAAGGATAACAATTTTTATTCCATTTTCAATCTTGACCTTTCTTGGTTCAAATATTTGCATAAAACGAAAATACAAAAATTGCCAACCTTTTTTATTTCAATTTTTTGTGTTTTGTTGGTTATCGCAAGAATATTTCGTTTATTTTTTATTGGATCGGTTGATCCTTGATCCTTTTTTTACTTAACCGTAGTCCATCATAAAAACAATATATATTTGCATATACCAAATATGACAAACAAACAATCTTTGATTTAATTTTCTTATCATACACGATATCGTTTGATATGCAGATTATGTACTTTAGAGTTTAGGGTACCTGATTAAACATCCTTAGTGTGTAAAAGGATAATGTTAATTTTTACTACGCGTGTTTCTATATTTTCTTTAAATGAATTAGCACACAGGTGATGATGAAGTTCTTCGCCAGTAATACGTATATTTCTAATTTACGTCTAACCACACATATATTGTGTATACTGTCACAAGGCTATTATTTAAGGATTCGTTATATTCCTTGATATTGAATATAATTCATATCATTCAGGTAATAAGACATAAATCTTACAACTTAATTTATTCAATTTCTTTCAAGAATAAGCAACTGTCTCATATGTTGTAATTTATTTTCTATTATCCTTTCTTGCATATGACAATTTCTTTTTATCCTTTTTTTGGTCTTGTACCATGAAAAGGAAGGAATTGGTTATTTTCTTTATAAATATGTATCGATTTGTGGATACAAAAGAAATGTCTTGGAGAAAAGATCTTATATATATATAAAGTTTCTTGTTATTCATTTTAATTAAAGTGAAGTATCCTTTTACCGGTCGAGATAAAGTAAAAATATCCCTTTTAAGCACAAGTAGAAACAGGCCGCCAGGCACAATAAAATAAATTAAAAATGTATTTACTTTTGTCACACAGAAACTATATTTAAAAGATTTAGGCGTCCTACTCCTTATATACCGAGTACGTACAGCGTATACTTTATCACTGTATGCCAGATTTTCCAGCTCCTCGTTTATGAAAAAATGAAAATCAAAACATCAAAAACTTAAAAAAAATTACTTCATCTTCATCATTTTTCTATATAGACGACGAGTGTATTTCATTTCCAATAAACGTATTTATGTTTTTCTTCTCTAGATTTTTTTATATCAAAATGATATCCTTTTTTATAAACATACAACTATCCCATCCTTATAATCGTATTTCGCCACACACATCGTATATGTGTACCGTATTATATAAAGTGTCCTTCAATATTTATTTTTTTGCTCGTTGATTTTATATCATCGACATCAACATTACAGTCATCTTGTGGATTTTCCGATTTTTCTTTATTTACTTTTGGGTTTTCTACCCTTTTCATTATATACCATTTTCTTTTTTTATCCTGTGTTTTTTTCATTTTGTTATTTTTTATCACATGAGAATGTATATAGATCATTTTACACATCTTAGTGCGAATGTATGTTGTTATCCTTATATGGCCTCCATATCGATGTGTATTAAAAGTAACACTAGAGTTTGCACTCTCTTTTGTTTCGGCAGTTTATTTACATAATTTACGTATCGAGACGAATGTTTGTAGTATAGGTGTGTTTAGCAAGCGTTACCTAAAACCACTTCTCTCTCGGCTTATTCAATTATCGTCCGAAAATGTACCTGTTTTCCTCAATTAATAGTTTAGTACTAGTGCTGAAAAGGAATTATTACCACACGGCTTGGAAACTACGTGGATCACATACACATACATATATTTATTTCTATGAAAGGCAGAGAACCATAAATGCAGAAACAACCATGCAGAAAATACTCTCCCACGCTCTTGGAACAATAGGCTGATTTCAGAGTGAATTAAGTCACATCCCGGACTCATACTGGAAGTCTATTCCATGATTGTGAAATACATACCAAAATTAATATGAAAAACGTACACTGTTAAATTTAAAAATAGTCCAATTCGATTTGTTTTGTAGTGAAATTGAAACATTTTGAGAAAAACTTTAACGTTTATATTAGAGTAGTCCCCGAGTTCCTAATAGTGTAGATTTAATTATGATGATAATTACTAGCATTGTGCCGTACAAGCTACTTAGGAGTTTGAATTTGAATAAATTTGCATACTTTACTTCACCGATCCTTGAGATGTTCACGGGGTCTCATCTCCATGATCAGATAGAATTCCAGAAATTTTCTATCAATATTGTGAAAACGGGACATAAACGGCGATTTGCATCATGTTTTCTAAAATTTTAGATTTCTTCATTTTCAATTTTATTCTCAATTGGAAATTTTGCTATTTTCGCCAATTTGAATTTTATCCAACTGGCATTCTCAAATAAGCTATGAACCAGATTTATTGACGTATGTGAAGCTGGCCCGAAAACCATCCCGAAAAACGCCTTTAAAATGTAGGTGTGTTTCTCCGCTAAATTCATTAAAACTCTTTTCAGCCCGAAAAATAAAAAATCTCACGTACACACAGTAAGTTTTAAGTATAAAATTACCTTAAAGTGGGGACAAGGGACCTCTCCAGCTGATTTAATCTTCGCTTCTGTTAGATTAGGTTTCGGAATTATGCTCACATGTCGCTGAAAAATTCTCCGTTCACAGAGTTTGGCAGATGTTACGGTATATGCCTAATTAATGCACTGACCATTAGCATTAAGCACACAAATGCTCATTACCTTACAGTGGGGATAAGAGACCCCTCCAGCTGATTTAATATTCGCTTCTGTTGGGCTAGGTATCGGGATTATGCTCATATGTCACCATAAATTTCTCCGTTCACAGAGTTTGGCAGATGTAACGGCCATTACCTTACAGTGGGGTATATGAGCATAATTCCGATACTTAATCTCACAGCAGCGAATATTAAATCAGCTGGTGAGGTCCGTTATCCCCACTGTAAGATAATGAGCATTTGTGTGCTTAATACTGATGGTCATTGCCTTAATTAGGCATATACCGTAACATCTGCCAAACTCTGTGAACGGAGAATTTTTCAGCGACATATGAACATAATTCCGATACCTATTCTAACAGAGGTGAATATTAAATCAGCTGGAGAGGTCCCTTATCCCCACTGTAAAGGTAATAAGGATTTGTGAGCTTAATGCTGATGGTCAGTGCATTAATTAGGCATATACCGTTATATCTGTTAAACTCTGTGAACGTTTCAGCGACATATGAGCATAATTCCGATTCCTAATCTAACAGAGGTGAATATTAAATCAGCTGGAGAGGTCCCTTATTTCCACGTAAGGTAATTTTATACTTAAAATTTGTTGTGTGTGCGTGAGCTTGTTTTATTTTCTCGGGATGGAATTTGGTTTTCTCCATATTTTTTTTAAATTTTTCGAGCTTAAAAGCCTTTTAATGGATTTAGCGGAGAAATACACCTAAGTTTTTAAGGCGTTTTTCGGGATGGTTTTCGGGCCAGCTTCACATACGTGATTTATTGTAGAAATAATCAAATAACAAAAATCCTAGAGATGTTCACAGGGTCACGCTTATATTTTTGAATAGTTTAGAGATTCGACGTCTTTTAGTTCTGGACAGGGTTCGGTTACAATGATATTTACCCCATGAACACCTCTGGAATCGATGAAATAAAGCTTGAAAAGTTATTCAAATTCATGAAACTTCTAAGTGGTGTATGGCACAGTATTACCCAAAGCATGAACTTGACCCTGTGAACATCTCTAGGATTTCTGTTATTTCATTATTTTTACAATAAATTGGGTTCGTAGCTTATTTGAGAATGCCAATTGAGTAAAATTCCAATTGGCAAAAATATCAAAAATTTCCAATTGAGAATACATGGTGAAAATCATCATTTGTGACCCGTTTCACAATATTGATAGACAATTTTCTGACCTATTCGGATATATGAAAAAGATCCCGTGAACCTTTCTGTCGGTTTTGTCTCTAAAATAGCCTTCTTTAGAATTAAAAACCTTTTGTAAATTGTATCACAATTCTCTCCTGTTTAGTTCAAATTGTTAATAAATTATTTGACCTTTACAGCGACACTATCAGGGACTCAAGGACTTCTCTAATATAAATGCTAAAAATTATCTAAAAATGGTTCAATTTAACTACAAAATAAATCCAATTGGAATATTTTTAAATTTAACAGTGTAAATTGATGGTATTAGTTTGTGTATGTATTTCACAACAAACAAACAAATGGTTTTATCTCAATCGGTTAAAATCGGTTGAAAATTTTCCACAGAAATGTCCACAATTTTTATTAGGTCCCCATTTTCATAATGCAATCTGAGATCAAAGCCTTTTTTTAGGAATGACATAGTACTATTGTTTAACAAGACGCAATATAATGGCTAAACAGAAACAACCTAGAAAAAATTTCCCGAAATTCACGTCCATGACACTCGAAAATCCCTTTCTACAAATTTGTTTTCAAAATTGTCGAGCCGCGTTTTTTAAATAGCGACCCAGACTCCATTTGAGAACCCCTAAACAAATGTTCCCTAATTTAAAACTCATCACAATCGATTCTTATCGACAACCTAATAAGAAAAAAACATTAATTATTAAATGAATAATTCAAACCAATATTGTTATCTCATAATAATTACATAATTTGAAAGTAAATTGGCGGCATTAAAATAAAATTCGAAAGAACTCGTACAACACAATCATTTGCCGTCACACAATCAAAGCAACCTGGCATAATATGATGCAAAATTACAACAGACCTCTAGTAAACGAAAACACATGATGCTTGCAACGTGACGCAACATAATGTAGTATGCTGGTGCAATATCCTGCAACATGTAGCAAATCACACAACATGAGTGTCCCCAGAGGACCCTATAATAGAATTATTGCGATATGAGGTCTCACCACAATCTTGATACTTGAAAACTCCTTTTCACCAATGTCTATCAAAGTTATTTAAACGGCAAAAAATTTTAAAAGGGAATTCGAGCGCTGCCCGTTCGTTAAACGATGTTTTCCTAAATCAGGACACATTACACTCGATTTTTTGGCACTAGAAAACCAAATTTTAACATTTTGCAATAGTGTGCAATATGACGAAACATAGTGGAACGTTACACAACATCCCTCACGGTGCAACATCACGGAACATTGTGGTATATAACACAACATTGTGTAATATGGTGCAACATGTTCCTAAATAAACTTTCTGGGAGCCAGAACTCCTAGTAATCGTTTCCTTGGAAGCGAAAATCATTCTCACTAAATTTTATCAAAACTTTTCAAGCCATATAAAATGTTAAAAGAACGTCCCAATCCCAACCAAGAACTTCTATGAACAAGTTTTATCGTAATCGATTCGTGGATTTCGAAAAACAGCCCTCACCAATTTTTATCAAAATCCACAATTAAATTAAAGATGGAACCGGAAATTAAAGAAATAAAATTAAACCACAATTGATTCCTAGTATTTAACATGGCGGATTATTCAGAGAACTAATAAATGAATTTTCCGGAAATTAGAACTCCTTCTAACCGTTTCCTTGCCATTGTTCTGACCATAAACTTCATCAAAATCGTTAGATGTTAAAAGCATACCCCAAGCCCGACCAAGAACCCTCATGAATAAGGACCCATCGAAATCAATTTTTAGTACTCGAAAACCCCATCTCCAATTTTTATCGAACTAGTTTTAGCTAACAAAATTTCAAAAAATGGGACCAGGGCCCTCGCCTGAAGTCCCCCGAAGGTCGATTCAGAGTTGAAACTATTGTTCAATATTTACAAAATGTTAACCTGACCAATCTGCAGACATGCAACGTGAGATAACTTTCAAGGAATGTACATAATGACATTATGGTGTTTTTATGTTATAGAACAGTTCTAAATCTTCTCCATGAAGGCCATTGGAGAATGGTAAGGATGGAGCAGATGGCAAGAAAACATACAGTTGGTGGCCTAATACTAAACATGTATTTCCGAAAGTCTCGCGTCCAATCCAAAGAAGGAATTCGAATGATGGTTCTTGAAAGCGATTAAAGATGAAGAAGATGTGGTTGATGTGTTGATTCTTTTTCCCGTTATCTCTTTGGTGTCGGGATAACAAATACCACTACAGAAACTACAGTTGATGGTCTTCAAGCGATACTTTCGATTAAAGGACTACCTGAAATTTACCCGCCAAATGGAAAGTCAACTGATACCGCGGTTCAAATATATTTGTCATTTTACGCCAGGTAGCGGTGACAAATCACCAGGGGAATGACTACCTGGGAGACAGCCAAATGCAAACTTGCCGGCAATGATGTACCTAAAATATAAAGATCGTTCGAAAAATTACGAAACAACCAGAGAAGAGGTTCGATGATCCACAAGAGTTCCTTGGCCCAGAGTTAGATTTGATATCGTGGACTACCGAATTAAGGAGGGAAGAATGACATTTTCGTATACTCCATTTTGTGACCATTATTAGAATGATACCCACATCCAATTAAAATGCGACAACACATTTTTTTAAATGTTATTTCTAGTTAAATAAGGTTTACTTCCATAACATCGTAAATACTTACCACATCATTGTACTCGTATAAGCACTTAATCGTAACATCAGTCAATCGTAAGACCAGTCAATCAAAAGGCCTCTTAACCGTAAAACTAATTAATCTGGTGAGAGAGATTTTTACTATCGGTATTTCTGAGTTCGAAATTTGTTTCGAGCATATCGTTATCGACCATCTATGCCAAACCTATTCTACCATCTATGCCAAAGTAAAGGAATGCAAAGAGAATTTCCGAAGTTAAAAAAATTATCACAAAATAAATCATCGACCACCTATTTAATCGAATTTAATTAAAGCAATTTTATTTTACCTCATTTTTCAGTAATTCCTGCGCAAAGAACTCCATACTAAGCGCCTTTGAGAAGTTAATTATTTTAGTATGAGGATTAGAAACGAAGGCTAGGTCAGGATAATTGAACATTTACACCATCATTTTTTTCACATATCAAAACAATTTCATTTGTATTTATTCAAAATTATGAAAATTGAAGAATTAGTAAGAATTTAGTCGAAGTTCGATCGATTAATTTTTTTAACATTTAACCTGTCGATATTTCCGTTTCGATGTTTTAGGAGTTGGCCAATTAATGTAGACCCGTTTTAATTTTGACCCGGGCGGCAACCCATCTCTAAGTATCTAGTGTGAACACAGGTCACACAGAATTAAAATGGCAATTTATGATCGAATTTCAAAGGTACAATATTTTAAAATCGGCCACCAGATCTCATCCAGAATTCAATTTTAAATTCGACGAAAAAAAATGTTTTCGTTTTCGACATTTAATCATTCGTTATTTCGATGTTTCCGCAAACGACCCAAATCCCTGATGCTCATACCATAATGTGGTTTATGATTAACTGGCCCTACGATTAACTGGTGTTACGATTAAGTGCATATACGACTATGTGTAGGGTTGGGCGATGAAAAAAAAATTCATATATTTTACCCCAGCCCATATGCCCGATTTAACCTAGCATTAATTTGAAAAAATCTATGTTTAAAATTAGCTTTTAAAAACTCTAATACCTTGAGCCCGACACAAATCCTTTCGGCTATTTCTGACTAAACTAATTTTATCGTGCCAGTCATTAATAGATGGCGTGTTAATAAATCGATGTTGGAAAATTAACAATTTAGTATGCAATTTAGGATTAAATATTAGGCCCAGTACGTTTTATGAAAGCAGTAACTATAAATCCCTAGTACAAACTAACAGCAATTTAGTGTGGTCAGTAATTTAGACTGCGTATCTTCCAATGTTTTGTCTAAATTTACGACTCTAGTCGTTCATAGATGGCACAAAACAAACAAGCAGTTCGTGGAATATAAAGGCAGCACATCTCAAATAATATTTTCATTCTGTACCTTTTATTAATTAAACAAATAATTATAGTCATTTGAAATTAGCGCACCCTGATAAAACTATAAAAATTGCCTTTTCATCAGCCGCTATAGCATTCATCATTTTTTTTTTGCTCAATTTAATTTAGACAGTTAAGCCACACAGCATTAAATAAAATTTGCTAAATGATTTTCTAAATTAAGATGTATCAGTTTCGGCAACATTTATAATCGGCTATTGACAAATCTAAACTAAGTTTGCAGTTTAAATGTAAATTTCATGCATATTTTTTGGTTTTAAAACATTAGAGACATCTACATGTAACCGGTATGAACTGACGTTCTTTTTAGTTAGTTGGAAATTAAGACACAAAAGTTGACATCAGGCAGACAATATTAGACTGTGGGTACAAGTAAGATCCTTCAATCACTACTGGCTGAATTGCAATGGGTTGCTGAGGTTATCGACGAGTAGGTGAAGTTGTTGACGAATAGTCGATGTTGTTTACT
This sequence comes from Nephrotoma guestfalica, assembly GCA_963691935.1. Classification (NCBI taxonomy): domain Eukaryota; kingdom Metazoa; phylum Arthropoda; class Insecta; order Diptera; family Tipulidae; genus Nephrotoma; species Nephrotoma guestfalica. The sequence continues at coordinate 295,140,055 of OY829914.1, read as the reverse complement.
TCGTCGACGAGTTGTTTACACAATTACGTAAAAATTAGTAATGACGGGTAAACACCCATCTCTATAAACGTGGCTACACGGTTAAATATTTACGTGTATGTGGTTTACGACTAAATTTTTACTATGATATGGTCGGATACCGTTAAATGAAGCATTCATGGAGTTAATTTAATGTTTTGAGATTTGATTTAATCGAGGAGTGTTCGATTTGTACTAAGCCATTTAAGAAGTGAGTAATGAGTTTGATGTTATTACCCTCCTCTCCCTCCAATCATTCCGGACCTATGCATTTGCACACAAAATCATTAAACTCTTCTTTACTCTATACTATATACGAAGTGTCTCAGGACGCTATAGTTTGGAGTAAAATTATTCCCATTCAGTAAATGAAGATTGGTGAAAAATCATCTCCCCCAAATTGTTTAAGAATCCCAGTTTTATCGTAACAACCCAATTTCATCAAAATTGGTCAAAAATAAACATTAAAGATTTAAGGCTCATCTTAATATTCAATGAAATATTAGAAAATTTCCACTCATTTAGGGGTTGCGCAAAATATTTTAGAATTATACAATGCAAAAATCCAGGTTTGTCTTTCATATTTTTGGTATATCGGCACAATAAGGCTTACCATTGCCATTTTTACCATTTGCTAAACAACAAAACAAAACAAAACCAAAAACTATCTCTCGATCTCGCGTATATAAAACGTATTTAACGTTATACACAATCACCAAAACAAACATATGAACACGTACAATTGATTATCACATGCGTGCGATAAAAATCAAAAATAATCGTCAAACCATAAAAAATGTTAAATGAATTGAGCGCGTTCACATGCTTATCCGACCAAATATCCATCCAAATAAGAAGAAGATCATAAAAACCGTCCAATTGCTATGCGCCGATCGATTAACACAAAACAAACAACAATCGTGAAACAAAATTACATAAACGTGACAATGCATCCTTTCTTACAATTTTTTTTATTCAAAGGATTAATTTTTTGAAGAATTATGGGTACGTCGTAATTTAAATTCCAATTTGCACCTTGTTCCTTTCTACAAACACCGGCTTTTTTAATTCCTTTTGTATTTTTTCTTTTATTCGGCCACAAAATTAATGAGTTGACATATTTTAGTAAGTTCATGTAGTAATCCTTCTAAGGACGAAAATAAAAATTTCTTATACATTATGCATAATCTGTTATGAAAGGAAGAAAAAGAAAATTGATTAATCGGACAGGTGAACGAAGCAGGAAAATCGATAAATTTTAAACTTTAATTATGTGGTTAAGGTGATTTTTATCAAACCAACGAGAAAAAGGATAATTTTTTTATTTTTTAATCATGTAGAAGAAATAAATAACCACTCATATACGAGTATACTGTACAGTTACTAAACCCTTAAATTAACAAATAAAATTTTATTTATCTGTATACAATAAATTCAACCCTTAATTTTTGGTTTAGGAATTTTTATGTTTGAAAATTGTTGGGTCCTCAAATTTATTATTTTATCGATCTATGTATGTTCAAAGGGATACACAGGATAAAAATAATGTAATAAAAAACGAATTGGTAAAAATTAATGAATTGGTTTTTAATGATGACATATATGGATAAAGGATATTTTATGATTCTCTCTATAAATAACAGAAAAAAAGGATTATTTTGTTAAAGTTGATTAATTCGTTTTGATTGCGATTCAATGGAGTGTTGAATTGAGTTATTTTCATATACGATTATTACTTAAACGATTTATGTATTAGATGCAATGATTTTAATAGAATCGGTAACCTGTTTAGAACTCAGAAATCAGAACTCACTCACAACAGAAGAAACTTCTGTGTCGTACTCTATACGATTTTAGTTATTCTGTATCAGGTGACCCGCTCGCATCCTTAACAAATTTACTCTGTTTTGGGCTTCTACATATATAAGCCCAACAATTATTTTGTTGCAGACTAAATCACGTTGAGCTCCTTTAATGGTTTGAAATTTAGGTCCCTCGATTACAAAAAATATCTTCACTACCGGAGCGTAGAAAAACTTTCCTAATATTCGCAGTTTCTGTAACCCGAATGATTTTCACACTAAAATTATCTATCAATCGTCTTGCCTTCACGGTCGATGCACGTACATTAATAATCATTTTGTTAAATTTTTAGTGCGGACTCGTTATGCAAATCCGCATATTAATTATAGCGGGAATTGTACCGGCTACATATTGCTATGTGCTAAGTGGTTTACGTGGGACTACAAAACCTCATCGTTTTTTTTCAATTGGCTCCAACGTTTCGTCTATTATGAGGAAATTTAACGGCAGTGATTTACACAACCCTCCATGTTTGGTTAAAGTAGTACGGTAATTTTACATTTAACGGTAACGTTAAATTTTGGAGTAAGTGATTTGTTTTGTTAAATTGATTCAGGTCGAGTCTTTTTATAATTTTATTTAGGTAACCATAACAAGTAATATTGTTGTCGAATATTAATTTTTTTTAGTTTGTGATTACATATTTTTGTTTATGGGGTTAGCATTTTTTGATGTGGGTGACATCTATGAATCAAAAGTTTAAATTTGTACACAAGAATAACAATTCTTCAATTCTTCAATAGCAATTCAACAATATTTTTCACGTACGTAGATACACATGTTATATACGATAGATAGTATTCCTTCTTCACATGTTTTTTTATTTACAGTCAGGTCTTGGTTCGGGACTAATGGAGGTGATATCTGCACCCCTCCCTCACCCAGAGATCAGCTGCCTCGTTTCCTAGAATAAATCCCACAGTCATCCGAGGAGCACATTAGAGTACATTAACTAAGAAAAAGTTCGGGCTCGCTATGGCTAATATTTTTGCTTGGCTATCCGAGATTATGCCAATTAAAGTTTTCTTGTATATTCTTCTAATACATCTGCGTAGGCCACTTTTCCGCTTGAAATACGGTTTGGGATTTTTCTAAGATTATACGGAGTGTAATCCTAAGCTCGATTACTTTAGCTCCAGTCATTGTAGTTGTTTTTGGTCCATCAGTGTACCATAGAGAAGCATAACGAGAAAGAGATGTTATAATGTTTCCAACTTGGTTCCGTTCGGCAATCCTGATCGAGAAATTTCTCTAAAAAATCGCTGTTCTTTTAATTATGATAATAAGACAATTTCATTTACCAGATTTAGTTTGATCTAGATACTGCTATAACTTGGTTGGTTGGGTTTTATTTGATTTAATATTTTTAGATTAATGGCCCTAGAACCGGCCATTAAACAGTCAGAGGACGACGCTTCCTTCGATGTATGCCAGTTATAAGGAAAATTTCTCCCTCATCTCTTCTCTTCGAACGGCATTGACGAAGGTTGCGTCGCATCATAATATTATTCAATAAACAGTATTCAAAAAGATGCTCAACTCTTAAGTTGGTGTCGGTGCTTCCCAAACTATGTGGTATTATTTCGAGTCGCAAACGATGATACATTTTTGGTGAATGATTGATGGTGCTCTGTACGATTACAGGGCGGATCGTTTTCGCCCCCGGGAAAGTAGACTGTGGCATAGTTTACGGTGGTTCTGCCCTTCTTTGGTAAATTCATCTCTAAAGAGATAGTAGTTAAATCTGTGGAAATTAATTGGTTTATGGAGAAGATATTACAAGAAAGTAGACAAAGAATTGATGTCCTTAACCTCTCATCTTCCCAGTTATAGACTTACTTGCGTATATCTTTATGTAAAGATGTCGCAAAAGAGAACATTCGCTGCCTTTAATCTGTGCATCTGAATGCATCTCAACCTACAGAGTGTCCTTTGATTGGTGATTTACTGGTTTCCCTCAGCCCTGGTATATATATTTTAATGGAGGTTGTTTAGGTTCCATGGTTTTGTCTTTCTTGTTCTGTCCTTGCCTGTGCTATGCTATCCTGTAATTAAGGCAAGAGGAATCTGTTCATTATGGCTGGTTGATAGATCGGAAGAATCTGGTCTCAGAAATTCATTGTGCGGGCTTCCTGGCACTTAACCGGTGTTCGGTTTGTTGTGTTTTTCAAGCGCCCTTACGAAAATTGTCGATTTCTTCAGTGTGATCCTTTCTTCAATCGGAAGTATACCAACCCGAAAAGCCAATTTACTTAAAAAATTGGGGCCTTTATGGTTCCTCCTCCTCTTTTTTACGGTTCTGTAATGTGCAGGAAGACAAGGAAAATTTGGAGTAGCAAAATTTCACCCTCCCCAATAATTTTTAGGTTTGTAGTGTTTCACAGCCTTAACTTCAGAACCGTCATGGTGAGCGATGTCGCTGTGTTTTCCATTCCCGCAGTTAACGGTTTACCAATCATTTCTCACTCTTCAGCCCAGAATGTGTTAGCTTACATTGATCTGAGTGGTTTCTAGAGAGATCTCGGGAAAAGTTCAAACGTGTCACTTTGATTGGTAATTGGTTCTCCCAACTGCCTCATCACTTCTAATCTGTGGTCCGTCGACCAAGGAAGGATAAGATTTTCATTTTGTTTGGATGGGTTTTAGGGCTGCGGTCGTCTTATTGGCCATTCATTTAGACAGTTTTCTCGTTTAATTTAATTTGACATTTTTCCAAGACGTCATCGTAAGTAAAATCCGATAGTTTTAAAAAAGCTTACTTAAGGTTTTCTTTTCTTCTTACTTTCCAGTTCTAAACTTTTCAGTAACTTCTGATGTAGGTTGTAATAGATTGGAACGGGGATTGTACTAGACGGGTCAAAGCTCCATTGTCCTCGGAGATTGGTGCGTTTAGGTGCACTGCCTTTATCGTTTTAATTTTTAGGCTATATCGACTTAATTTGGAATTTAATTCGATCAATTTTCCACCTATAAGTCTTAATAAACTGACAGCTTCTGTGGCTCTGATAATTTTAATAATTATAAAATAAACGCATCTTGTATCCAACTAAAGGTCTATCTAATTAATGTCAGTTTTTGTAAAATTTTGGAAAAATACCTGAAGGCACGACTCGGAGCGGTACTGAAATAGGCTTAAACGATTTCACTAACAAAATTACAAATACATTAAAGAACAGTGATAGCGCTGGAGGTATTTTTATTGCCGTAACTGGAGCTTCTGGTTCGGCAGCCTTCTTAAATTGGGCTTGATTTCGTGGGTTAGCTAACAAGTGGTTAAATAAAACCTAAGAAATAGAATTCTTGAAATTGGGAGATGAATACAATACATCAACCAGAGAACTATTCGCTATGATGCTTCACAAGGATCTGTTTTAGGCCCAATATTGTTTTTGATGTAAATAAATACAATATTTAATTTAGATTTAATTCGATCCGTGGTAACTGCAGTGGTACATATACAATCGATGCAGTTCATAGCTTTAAATTCCTTCGAGTAATATTGGATTCGCAATTGAGCTTTAATTGGTAGTAATTTTTTGTAGACGGAAACTGTTATTGCAAATTCAAGCATGCTAGAGAGCTAACATAAAGTCTCAAAAACTTTTAAGGACTGGTGCTGTCAATCTCAGAAAAAAAGACTCACTAACACATGAGAGTTGGCGAAATTCAAAAATATCCGAGAATTTCCGAGGGCCTGGGGGAAAGAAACGAAACGTTACAAAATCAAAATTCTCGGCCTCAGGGAATTGAGATGGAAAAACAATGGTGAAATAAAGACAAGCCAAGGAAATTACCTAATACTGGGCGAGATAGCAAGGCATGAGTGGTATTAACGTTAGCTAAAGCAAGGCACTAATGAAATTGAACTCAGTTAATAGCAAAATAATCGTAGCAAAATTCCGTTCAAAAATAAGAATCACAATCATAATTCTCGGCTATGCCCCAACAGAAGACGCAGATGGAAAAACAAGGATGAGTTCTATGAAAATCTATACAATTCACGAAAACAAGGATGCACTATATTGATATCAAAATAATACAAGGAGATTTCAATGCAAAAATTTAAACTGATAACACTAATCTGACAAACATGGAGATCGACTCATCGATCAATAAATTTCCACACGAAACATACACAAATACACATGGGCATCATCTAATGGCAGAACAAGGAACCATATATATCAAGGACTGATCAACAAAAAATGTCTTGTCCTTTACAAGATCAGTGCAATACTGCAATGAGAAATGCAAACATTCACACTACCCACCAACTGGAAATATCACACAGGTCCACAGCCCGTCATTTTAAAACGTATCAAGACAAACCGGAAGTTATTTAATATAGATTTATTAAAAGATGCCGTCACAAGTAGCACTTTCAGCGAAACGCTCAAACTCAGCATCCAAACCAATGAAGAAGTCATCAGTGTTAAGCAAGAGTGGATCAAATCAGAGAAGCCTTTGAAACAGCTACCAACACACTCAGGTACCAATAATACGGCAAAGACTCTTTGTGAAATGGGCATCCCAAAGAAACTATCACATTACACAGAAAGTACAGAAGCTAAATCATCTAGCTAAAGAGATTGGCCTAAATGCAACAATGTCGTCACCGATATATGTTAACCAAAAAGAAATAGAATAGGTCAATGAATTTATATACTTCGGTTGTACACTAGAGAAAACGGGTGGAACAGATGAAGACATGACGGAGCGAATTAACAAAGCCAGAAAAACATTCAACGTGTTACACAAAGCTACACATCTGCCCTACCAACATCATCACCAAGCTAAGAACTTTCTATTCGTTGAACAACGAATCAAGCCAAAGTGTTAGATGGTCCAGGCTAGTTGAAGCCCTATGCTCAAAATTGGAGATTAATGTAAAAATAATTGTTTCCCTGCCAATGTTCAGTGGCGATTTGATTATATCGAAATTACTAGAATAGTGCCTATGCAAAAGCGAGCCCCCTTCAACGATTACGATGAAGTTAGTAAACACAACTCTGACCCAAGTTAGAGTGCAGAAAATAGCAGTGACCTACTTTACATGTCAATGTACATACTCGGGAAATTGTAAAATTCATATGCATTTACGGTTTCCAGCTCTGGAACTGTACAAAGAAAACGAAGGTCAAAATCATTTAGTCATTGAAAAGCAAAATTCTACATAGTATATTTAATGCACCGTGGCATACAAAATATGACAACCTCCATAAACATTCATGAAGATAGATTTGGTCAGTGAAGAAATAAGCGAACAGGCAAGGAAATACAATATAAGCACGCAGTAAGATAGCTGTGTAAGTACAGCAGCTCAGTGGAATGTAGCAGAAATAAACTCAACTAAATTTTTGTGGATTCTGATTGCTCAAATAATATTTACTTTCTGTAGAGAAGAGAGTTTTAAAATGCTAACTTTATACTTTACTGTATCGTGATTCTGTGAAAACGCTCCGGTCGACAGTCTACAAATTTTATTTCAGTAATCAGAAAATTTTTTTTTTTTTTCAAATAACAAACACAATAAACACAAATTTATGGTCTAATTCACAAACTGTATGTAATCTCTGTAACTATAAAATTTCCGATATGTACTAAAATTACAGAACCAAATTTGGTGGCTTAAAGTTACACATCAAGATTTCCAGAGCGAATAACTTGCCAAAATTGTCTTTTTCTAAAACGGGTATCGCATATTTATGTTTTTATCAATAGCATCTCTATACCAACAAAAGTTGTAGCAAATGCCAATTGTAGTTTTTGAGATTTTTGATAAAATCTATTTAAGATTTTTTACTTTTTCATATACGCCCAAATGTCGATAATGAAATACATGTACGTACAGTCGAAACAAATAGTTTGTCTGCGATATACACTGAAAAAATATTGTTTTTAAGGTATACAAACGGATATCGCCAACTGTACTAATTTATTGTTTGAAACCCGTATTGATTTACGGCGGCGATAGATCAACAGTTTGTGAAGATCATTTCACAAGTATTAATTTGCTCAAAATTTTGAATTCTAGACTGTATAATACAAGCAAAAGCTGCCGACACTCGGAGGAAGGCTCACCAAAATGTAATAAATGAAAAAAAATGCAAATTGCAAATTGTTCCGCTCGGTGAAATCTAAATAATAAGACACTAAATAATTTTAACACACCATATTTCTAATCAAATTAGAGCAAAATATATGTCCTAAGTGGCAATTTTCAAACCTAAAAAATATTCTTGATTATTGTAATTTTAATTATAGTTTTCTTTTTATTTGACATTTAAGTGAAACTTTTCTGATAGTTGCTCAACAACTTTCACTGTCGGTATTTTCTTTAAAACAATCGACCAACTAGGTTTCTTTGTTTCTCCTAAGACTGGCTCCGAATTGTGTGATAAACATTTTGAAGCTTTGCTGATAATTTTCTACTTCTCTCAGAATTCTCTAATAATATTTGTCAGTTTTAATTTTAATTTGAAAATATTGATTTTAGTCATTATAAGATTAAGAGTAAGTTATAAATTAATAAAGACACTTAAAATCATAAGCCCAGTTTCATTTATTTAATTTTAACTTTGTGTTGAATTATAAAAAAATCGAAATACTGACACATATATTATTGAATATTAGTTCCTTGAGTCCAATCCTTTAGCATATTCAACATCTTATAATCATAATCAATGCCTAAACAAGTAAATTCGATCATTTCCATCCGATTCATCTGTCAAAAATTATTATGCCTATAGGAACTGTGATAGTTCGGGTGCGTTCGGTATTTTCAAAACATTAGCCCTAAAAATATTTATCGCGCAATTCGGACACAATCTAAGTAAATTAAATCATTTTTGGGTGATGTCCCGCAATGATAATCACATTTGGATATGTAAATAATAGCCACCGCAACCAACTTCACGGATTATAAAACATTTCCCGTATCTACTCGTATATAAAACCCCTTCGTGTTTAAAACTACTTATTTAATAATAAATTAAAATTACATATTTAAAAAATTCATAATTTTATTTTATGAATTTTCATGTTTCCAACGATAAAAAATAATAATTTTTGGGAAAATTTCAAGGCGTGGTTCCCTTTCCTCGCCATCACATACAACAATATACAAAATCGCTATTAATAAACGGTAATAATGACAAGAAATAAACATTTTACTCCTTTTAATATGCTTTCGCTTGCCGTAAAAGTTTTTTTTATATTCTTTATGTACGACATGTCGCGGGCCGTAACGCATATAAGTAAGGGGATGGGGGCGAGGTACGTATTGCGGTCGTACATAAAATAATGAAGAAAAATGAAAACCAAAAATCGAAACGAGTTGAAAATGTGGGATGGGTTCTCAGGTCTCTTTCATTATTTATTAAAAAGCCGTGTATTTTTGTCAGTTTGAAATATACTAACATTAAAAGGATTGCGTGAATAAAACATATAGTCGGTCCTAATAACTACCCTTACCCTAATAGCAGTCTGCCTAACACCAACATTTATACAAGCAGCATCTAAACCATTTTCTTAGCACGTGTGATGTATTCACACTTTACACCATTTCGTTATTTTAAAATATTTAAAGGATAATCGACATAAGCATTTCGTAATAAATTCACATCGTTCATCGTTATTTACTGAGATAACGTAATATCCAATGTTATGCAACCCGATTATCTGCGTAGCAGGATTCTATAATTTCGTTATCCCTCGCCATTCAATATAACAAGTAAAAACGGAATAAAATTTTTAAAAAAAAATACAAATTAAATCTAAAAAGGGTGAGACCTTTACGCATACATGCTTTAACATATACTCGACGAGGAAAATTTTATTGGAAAATGATAACAAAAACTGAAAAGTCTATCCTCCTTTTTTTTAAATAAAGGATATATAAAAAATTGCTAAACAATTCCACCCAAGTTTTCGATGCTGTTTTTAAACGAAAAAAATATAAATTTATCCTTTTGCTGTTGGTAGCGATCACCCTCATATCCTTATCGTCCCTCTCAAAATGTTATAGCTTCCTTTTATATATACACGCTGGGTGGAAAATGGAAAAGTAAAATAAATATATGGATATATACTCACACAGATCGACATGAGTATGTAGTAACGAAAAAGGGATAACAACCCACATGAAACCTTTATACGTATACACATGTACATACATACGTGAATAAAAAGGATATATTTTTTTTTATTTTGTTTACTTCTGCCTTCTACATACATATGGATGTGCTTGGGAGGATTTTTTTATTTTTATTTTCCTTGATCCTTAAGAAAAATAAAATAAAAATAAAAGGGATGAAAAGTGTTATTTGAAAAATGAAACAACAATAATAACATAAAAAATACAACAGAATAAAATTTTCCATGGCGACGTTTAGATTTTCAAATAAAAAACAAAATCTTTTTCCTTTTTAAGGATTTCAAAGTATTAATACAGATAAGAGGAAGTAAAATTGTATACAGTAAAAAGAAGGAAATTCTCTGGGTCGATTACTTGTACGTAATGTTGTTGTGCACGTTGGAATTACTGACAGAATTTATGTGAATATTTTTAGAATTGAACTTGGATCAACAAACGACACGTTGCAAATGATTAATTTTAAATTTATTTTCTTACAGAAACCTAAATTATTGAAATCATATCAAATATTATCAAGAATGCCTTTTGAAAGGTCTTTTAACGTGCTTTTGTGGCCTATTACTAACGAGACGTTACAGGTTTCGTAACTAACGTTTCGAGGTATTGTATCCCAAATTCATATATCGGAGCATCTGAATTCAACATTGACTAACCGATAATTTAAGATTAAAGCCTTAATTTCAAAACCAAAATCGACAAGAAACTCTGCTATGAAGAATTTATTTAATATTATCGGGGTCAGGATTTTTTATTCACGAAGATATTCTGGTTTAGTACAGGGCTTTCAGCGAAAATATTGAAGGCAGTGATTGTCAATTAATTCGTTTATGTACCTTAGAACTGGCTACATAAGATTCTTGTGTAACCTAAAATCAGTAAAAATTGAAAACATGGTAAAAACAGGGTTTTCGTCATCAGGACTATTAAAGCAGTCTTAACCTATCTCTGGTTTGATTGAAATTTTGCACATATGAAGATAAACTTTTTAAGAATATTATAATGCAATTATAAGTTTCATCGCCTCAGCCATGATGCCTTTTGTTCCGGGCTTTCCAACATGTTTGATTTGATGTCGACGGTGTCTTTACTTCTTATTCGACATACGTAAAGTCAAATAACATAATTGATTCTTGCACTGACATAACAATGACACAAGTAAACCGGATAAGTAATAACCGTGGTAAATTTCTGAAGCTGTTATTTGCTAACGAGGTGATGTTTTCCGAAGTCTTAGCCTGTAAGGATCTCACCGGCTGCAGCAACATTCATCACATTCCTATTACGATAAATATTTTGATTTTAATTTCAGTCATATGACTAAACTTCTTTAAACAAATGTCGAGTTGATTGGCATTGGGACATTCAACAACGCGGAGTTTAGTTAAATGACATTATTTGATCATTCAACATGCTGCTCAAGACTGGCATGGACCGATTTGTTCCTTTTCTAAAACAAACATCCTCGATTTCGTGAACCTTGGTATACTAGGGGACTGGCTAACCTTGGGAAACACCAAAATGAACTTCATACCTTATATAGGCAGGACGCCAAGTCTTATCCTGCTTTCAATTCCGCCCGAAAAGAGTTCAAACATTTGAACTGATTCCTGTATATCAACTATATCTTGCGGATCGAAGAGGAATTTACATCTAATCCGAAGGTGTCTTGGAGCTTTATGAGTAGTAAACGAAAAGTAGTTGCATTTTCCTCTCGGATAACTTACCTGGACTCCTCTGCTAATTCGCTCTCTAACATATACGATCTATTTGCCAGATCTATTTGTTGTGTATAGTAATACAATCGGTAATGCAAAAAAAAAAATAAAAGCAAAGACAATGCCCATGAACATTATAAAATTCAATTAAATCTTTGTTGGACGTATCTCCCGACAAATGAAAATCAAATAAGTCGCTTACCGAATTAAATATTCACGACGCGCTCAAAATTGGTTCCGAAAGACCGTAGTTTGTTGATGTATAGGTGGTCGATATATAGTAATTTGCCGCGTTAACGAATACTACGTTCGGGAGGTTCCTATACTTCATCACATAAATGAAACGTGTATTGAAGATAGAGTTATCGGATCGCGAAAATCTTTACAATTTCCTTTGATGAAACCAAGCATATTGTAAGCCTTTGGGACAATAGTGTTAATATGCCTGTTAAAAGTCCCATCGGTTGAAAAAACTGTTACCCGGTCAGATATGAATTCCACTCTGTCAACAACTTCATTGTACAAATGATATTGATGCCAAATGTTCAGTCATCAGCGAAAAGAAGGCAGCTTGAAAATTTAAACCAGTCAATGATGTCGTTGAAAAATAATGAAGATAGCGAAGGGCTTTAATGACTACTCTGTGGTACAACACCTGATGTCACGAAAAATAATTGAGAAGATTGACTCAAAAGTCTTAGAGTTTGCCGATGGTCCGGATAAATAGGTAAGAGTGCAACCACTCTATGAGAATGAATTATAAACGACGTCAAGTTGTTTTCTCGATTTTAAACTATCCAATAATTTACAACAGAAGTAAATAATGTTCGTAACAGTAGACCTCCATGCGAACAAAAACCGTGCTGTGCCAAAGATATAATTAGTTTAGTGTGAAAACTTAAAACTCTATTAACCATTGATTCAAAAAGATTAGGCTTGACGGAAAGAATGACTTTACCTCAATAATTACATACCTCATTTCTTCTGCCTGCTTCAAAAATTGGTTAAATGCACGAAACTTTCCAGGGCTCAGGAAATAAACCTCTACGTAGACTTTGAAATAATTTAACAACTGCAATTGAAGCACTAGCCGCATTAACACGAAGAGCAATGACGTCTAGGCAAGGGTAGCAAGCTACCAGCGCATTAGGTAGTAAATCTTTTACGGCAATCAGTAATCCGCTACCTCTACGCTTGGTATGAAAATTATATCTGTCCTTTCTGTGACCGACATAGTCATTTGGAAAGTATTCCGCAGAGTTCATATTGTCTTTAAGCCAAGTCTCACAGATTATTATTATGTTGTAATTATGGTGTACCCCAGTCGAAAACTTTTGGCCTTACCACTGATGGTAATAATTCGAAGTTAGACTGGTGTTATTATGCATTACTTGTTGATTACAGGAGCTATAACTTGGGCACTTCGCCTTCTAGAATATGGCACATAGCCTCAGCTATGCTCAGCAGAACATAACCATCCTGTTAAGATCAGCGTGGACTCCAACTTTAAAGTAGACATATTCCATATCCGCTAGTTTACACCCATTTGGAATCAGTTTGGTTACTACAGCCAAGAGCCACATCGAAGAGCCAGATGAACAACGTAGGGCAGCAGCTTCAGGTAAAATTATTGGACCAGTTTTGTAAGAATAGACGAAGATGTCTCGGATGTATACGTAGCAAGTCGATTCGATACAGAAGTTATATTAAGAATTAAGCGGCTATTTAATGAGTCTTCGGACTGGTGTTTCTCTTCATCCCTGCAAGTTTTCTGTGTGTCATCTGATTTTTAAGTCAGGTAAAAGGAACGAATTTGGATATTATCGTGGTATTACCGAAGCTCTTCAGTATTAGATTGCCCGAAGTTACAAGTGGATCTTGACAGATCGCGTAACTGGTCAACTTGCAACAAGCTGTTTTTGAATGTAGGAAAGTGCAAGACTCTTTCATTTCAACGTAACTGCTCTGATTTTTGTGATCTGCTTACGTTGAAAACCTTGTATGTAGCGCTTATTCGACCTATTCTGGAGTATGCCTCCAGAGTAGAGAGCGTTCAGAAACAGTTCGTTCTGTTTGCATTTCGGCGTTTACGATTAGATCATCAATGTGATGTGGCAGTCGTAAGTTTCTTTTTTGATGTCACAAGCGCGAGTATGAATTTCACCGAATTGCTGGTAAGTTTTAACATTTATGCTCCAGAATGTATTATGCGCCGGCATGTTGGTTTTCTACATACTGCCGTTTAGGAAGGCGTTCACATATTTTTTAGTACTAAAATTAATTAACTAATTTTTATAATTTTTTAATTATTGTCACTCTTTTCATGATAATTCAGTTAATAATAAATCTAATATAAATAAGGAAACGGTTCAAAACCACAGTATCCGCCAGTATCGTACAAAGGACGACTCAGGTCCTTGAACTATAAGTTCTTGGCTTCTGCTGGGAAATTTATGGCAACCGTTTTTCTGAGGCTCAGAGAGAATTTTAATTACCGTTTTACCGAACATTCTATCCGATATTTTTGTGTAGTTAAGAGATTTGTCGAAGGATAGATCATTTGGTCAAAGGCGTTCTGTTATCAAAGTAAAATGCGTCTGTTCATAAGGCGCAAGTATAAGAATTATTTTTAAAAAGGTTCACCAAAATTCAAAGGAGTCAAAATTGTTTGTTTTGCGGAAAAGAAAAAATTAAAATAAGCACAATTTTTCATTTTTCATGAAACGTAATTCAGATCAACAGCTTCCACAATTGTGAAGTGTTATCAATACAGCGAAAAGAAGGCAGCGCCTTCTTTTAGGACACGCTCCCCGTTTACAATTCCATTAATTTCATTAAACCGAATCACAAATCGTTAAAATAGGATTGACAACTCGAATTGTGTGATATAACGTATAGGTACCGACTATTCAATTTGTTTATAACGTTTGGTTGTTTGTCGAGGGAAAGGGTTAGCGTGAATTTTGTCCTAAATCCTAAAAACTTTTGTATGTGGTAATTAGTATAATATACTAAATCCGAATAAGTCGAATAACCAATGATTGGATCGTTTTTACGTACTAAGATCGAACGCGCAAAAATATCTAATACCAATTCAAGTAAGAAAAAATTAGAGGTTTTGTGTCGTCAGGTCAGTTAAATTTGCCTTGGAGTGCAATAAATCGAACGTATATTTTTCTGAATTTTTCCGAGAAATTCCTATAAATCAGCATGCTAAGTAAAGTATATTCTGAGATGCGCCGGGGCTTCATTTTATAGAAAACCTCGTTTATTTTGATCAAATTGTAGGTTTAGGGTGTTTATGAGAGCCATATTTGCAATGATCTTCTATATAGATCATAAGCGTGATAAAAAATTTCCCTAAAAAATTATATAGAGATACTACTATAGGTCCTACGAGGACGGATTGAAAATGAAACTACCTAGCGCTAGATGGCAGCACAAACACAAAAAATTTTTGTTTTTTAGAAATTGCGATCTGTCAAACGTCAGCTGTTAAAATTTCACCCAAATTCATCGATTAGTTTATTTGTTGTAGTGGTTTGAAGTAAGCAAAAATATTGGATTGCTGAATTTAAACGCGGCCGAAGAAGCACTGCAACAATACCATCAACAGGAAGGCCAAAAGAGGTGGTTACTGAAGAAAATATCAAGAAAATCCTCGATATCGTTATGAATGATCGCCGAGTCAAGTTGCGTGAGATTGTTGAAATGGTAAACATATCATATGAACGTGTGTTCAACATTTTGCATGAACATTTGCATATGAAAAAGCTATCGGCAAGATGGGTGCCGCGTTTGCTCAGTGTCGAACAAAAACGAGTTCGACAGACCACTTCACAGCGGTGTTTGGACAAGATAAAGCGTAATCCTGTTGATTTTTGGCGTCGATTAATTACTGTTGATGAAACGTGGGTCCACCACTACACACCTGAAACCAAAAATCAATCGAAACAATGGGTGGAAGCTGGTGGAAGTGCTCCGACGAAGGCAAAGGCAGTGAAATCGGCTAGCAAGATTATGGCAACTATATTTTGGGATGCACACGGAATATTGCTCATCGATTATCTTAAAAAAGGATCCACAATCACAGGAAAGTATTATCGTGCATTATTGGATCAATTGGTTGATGTAATCAAGGAAAAACGACCACATTTAAAGAAGATAAAAGTGCTCTCTTTCTTCAAGACAACGCACCGGTTCACACAGCATTAGATGCGATGCTAAAATTACGTGAAATACACTTCGAATTGGTTGATCATCCACCTTATAGTCTAGATTTAGCTCCTAGTGACTTTTTCCTGTTTCCAAACTTGAAAAAATGGCTCGCAGGACAAAGATTCATCTCAGACGAAGAAGTGATTATCGAAACTAAGGCGTATTTTGAGGGGTTCCCGAAATCGAATTATTCAGATGGTATAAAAAAGTTGGAATATCGTCTTACTAAGTGTGTCGAACTAAATGGAGACTATGTTGAGAAATAAATGGTTTTTGGCAAAAAAAAATTTTGTTTTCCTACTTAGGTAGCTTCATTTTCAATCCGCCCTCGTGTATAATAGAAAATCAGCTGTATTTAGTCAAAAATGGGATTTCAGGGTGATTAGGTCTTATTTTTTTATCATAATGGATCTGTAGTATTATCTCTATCTAAACACCAATCTGACCTACAAGTATCTCTATATAAAGGTCATTTAGAGACGCGGATTATAGTTATTTCCTGGGAAATTTAGAAAAACCGTTCATGTGTTTTATAGACGATCCTTATTTGGCTGCCCTAACACCCTAAATTCCCAATTTTGCCAAAGCAAACCTGTTTTTCTATTATGTAGCACCCAATAGTTTCTCAATATAAAAGTCAATTGGAGACGCGCAGTGTTGGGCATTTTAGATGTAAAAACGTTACCTACATTTTTATGTAAGTAACGTAAATTACATAAAAATTTGTAAACTCTGAAAAATAACTGAAAATATTATATAAATGTAACAAATGTTTGTTTATAAGGATTATACGCATCATAAATATCAATCAAACAGTTCATTTAGACGGTCAATCATAATTATTTTAGACTTTTAGTTATCTACAATCATAAGTAGAAATTCATTTATGTATCTACAGTGCCATCTGTGTTTGTCATAAACAAGCTCGAAAAACGATTACTGACATCTTTAGGTTTAGTTTAGCTAAATATGAGAAAGATACTAATTTTTATAGTGTAATACGTGCCATCTATTATCAAATTGTAGCATTTTACACGGTTTCTTTGTGAACGTCAAACAGTCGAGTAAATGTCATAAATATATCAGGATGGACACTTATAAAAGTTGTAAAGGGTGCATTGACAAGTTCAGAGTACTTTACAAAATGTCTTAGTTACATTTAGAACGGAAGTTATGATGGTTTCTGGAACAAGACAAGAAAGCTTATAACCTAAAATTTTTGACATATTAATTTTTTTTGTTTTGTTTTCAACACTACAGTCATTTTTGATAATAATTAAATAATTATTAAATTATATAATAGATAGCGCGCTTGTCATTAAAAACTCATTATTTACTTTACATAATGTAAAAATAATTTATGTAATATTCATGTAAATAACCGTGTAAATTATATCGTGTAATTCACGTGCCCAACAGTGGAGACGCAGATTATTGTATTTTTCCGGGAAGTTTAGGAAAATCGTACATGTGATTTGTAGAAGATCCTTGCAAATTTGGCTGCCCTAAACACCCTAAATTCCCAATTTGGCCAAAATTAACTTGATTTTTTATTATACAGGTAGGACCTAATATAGTATCTCAATATAAACGCCAATTAGAGACACAGATTATATAGTTTTTCCCGGGAAATTTAGGAGAGGAAAACCGTACAAATGATTTATTGAAGATCAATGTAAATTTGCCCGTCCTAAAAATTCGATTTTTATCCATTTTTCACATGGTTTAGTATTAACTATATAACACTAGTAATATTTGTTTGGCATTGGTCTGGATATTCTAATCGTAGTATCTCTCTCTGCTACTTACACCCCATTACGAATACGAAAAATGTAAATTGCTTGCAATAAAAGCGACTTATTACACTTTCAAATATTCTAAAAGTGTTACATTATTTTCTAATTCTTCACTATGACGGAGAAAGTTGATCAACAAATTATTCCGTTCGCATGAACAATTCGAAATATGTATAAAAGACGCTTTCGCAATCAAGTGTAACAAAAATATCTCTTGTCTCTGGATGCTTCTCGGTCCGTGCATTAATTTATGTCAATTCCCCAAATAAAAATCCATAAAATAATTTAATTATCAAAAACGAAAAAAATTATCGTAAAAACTGATATTTTGAAAAAAAAAAATATTTTCGGTTTTAATTGACGCCAAAAAAGTCATTAAAAACTTTTTTTTCCGTTGATTTTATTACACAACAGTTTCTTTCGTTTAGGATTTTGATTGATTGAATTATGGATATTAATAATCATAAAAATTTAATTTTAATGTCCTTTATACTTGGATCATTTGGAAGGCATATACGAATATGTATTTTCCACATACGATATCGTGTTACCAATTCAAATGGATCTCCTGGTGTGATTAATTGCATTTGAAAGCCATCAGTGTTTAATGCTTTTCGATTTTTATTGATCTACATCCTACTGATTTGCCGTAATTAAAATCTATTTCACATATTATTAAGGATAATTGTTGTAATTATAACCTATTAAAATATGTAAGTCGAATTTTATATATAGTTCCATGCTCTTCCCCACTTTTCATTTCAATTTCAATGGCACGTGAGCCAAATCGCTCTATTTTTTTTGTTACAATTGATAAAAAAAAATCTCGCGTCATCTTACATCCTTTCGCGTAAACTATCTTTTATATACGATCTTATCCCTCAATAAAGAAGTATTTCTTAATTTACTTAGCTGTATGTTGTCTAACAAACACAAGAGGGTTAAAAAATAAAATCCACGCGTCAAAGATATTTAAAAAATAAATGAATTTCAGTTTTTTATTTTTTCATTTCGTAACAAAAAATAGAAAGTTATTTTTAATCTTTTATCAAACCATCTGGTTGATTTGAAGGAATTTTATTTTCCTCTGCTACTTCTTAGGCGAGTCCTTAAAATTGTGTGTGTTGTTACTTGATCGAAATAGTTTTTTAATTTATAATTAGATTTCTTTTCTGTTTGGTGAAACGAAAGCAAAATGTTAAATAAGGACAAATGATGATGACCACACATATTTTTCAGGAAGGGTAGAAAATATATATATATATATATATATGTATAGGGCTAAGGTTTATGTACAACGTCCTTGTTATGTTATTTGTCTCTGGTGAAAATTTGGGTCGCGTGGTTTTACATGAGCATGCGGCATTAATATTAAATTTTAATTAGTTTCTATTTTTTGTAAATGGATTGTAAACTTTGAGGGTGTATAATACGCGTTGAAATGAAACATATGGGAGAAAATACTTAAAATCACACTTGATTGTAGATGAAATTATGAAGTGTGTTGTGCGGCACATTTAAGTGCAAAGTGTACCACTAAAGCATAATGGTAAAGAATAAATATTGAACTCCTAAAAATTTTAGCATTTTTCCAAGATAAAAATGATTACTTTTACCAGATGAACGTGTCGTTTGCATCTCTAAAACGTTCATGTTAATATTTTTTATGAGCCACACATACAAATAAATAGCCACAAGAACGATACCCCTCGAACAGTTTTCGTGAATTTACCTCTATCTCACTTTTTCTCACTTTTGTTCAATGATAATCACGAAAATTTTGTTACAGAATACGAATTTATTATGTTACGTATCTCTAAAACATAGTACAACGAGTGACGTATTAAATTTAGAAGTTTTGAATTAACTGATAACGAATTTTCACAGACAATAAAATTGTTTGCTCATAAATTTTTCCTCTACCACCTTTTTTGTTTTAAATTTTGTCTCCACATATTTTAAGATAACAAACAAATGTAATTTGTATGTAACAAAGCAAATGTAATTTTTTTCATTTAAAGCCGCAATCGAGTTGAGCACAATAACAGCATTTGCCAATTTTATGTTACAGGAAATCTCTCGACGTCGCTGTAGTTGTAATCATATATGACCATATTTATGACAGTTATTCATAAGGTACTGAATTCACTAAAGCAGGCATTTCCTTCCCATTATTGCAGAGAAGTGACCACATATTTATATTTTCTTGGACCGTATTTGCTTTATTGTAAATGCTTTATTGTACGCGGGCACGGGAATATTATAGAACATTCTGTAATGATATTATTTAACATCCTGTGGGGTTCTTGTCCATTCTTAAATAATAAAACTGCCTTCTTACAAAATTTCATTATTAACTTTATTTTACATACAATAATCTTTCTTTAAAGAAGTCGCTCACTTTCGATTTTAGCATACATATCAACAATGAATTGGTGGAGAAGTTGACGGATGGATAATAATACCACTTTAATCGAAATCCATTTCGACCAGACCAAGACAATACCCACTTTTTTGATCGTTGGAGCATTGGAACGTGTTTCATGTTCACCAAAAGGTTTTTTTGCCTGCAATGACTACTCTTTGATCATCTGATGAGTTTTGCTCCAATAAAGTTTTGAATAAATTTACCAAACTCTGCAAACTTAATATTATTTCACGTTTTGTTGCGGGACTAATAGCATCAAGGTGATCAGTCTCCGTCTCGTCATTACCAATAAAGAAAATTTATAAAAACTGAAGTCATTGTCAAGGAGAAGAAGAAGCAATCCCACTTTATGGTAAACTTGTCCTTGCACTTTGAACGTGAGCACAAAATCTCCATCATTAAAAATTTATATTGCTAAAAAGATGTCACTTGAAAGCATGAGTTGTACGTTCAAATGTTCTGCAAAAATTGTCTGGATAACTCAGTAGTTACGGAGACGTACGTCGGAAAATGTTGAGATGAAGCACTGAGAGGTGTTATCTACTTGCCCAATTGAAACATTTGAGTGCATGTTATAATCATAATCTTTATCGTAATTGAATGCTGTTAACTTTAAATCAGCTCTGAATTTTTCTATTAATCGGCTATATCGTAAGCGATTGTTTTCCAGCCGAGTCTCACTCTTTTCACTCGTATAAGCAGCACTAGAAGAGGACGTTCTGGTTTGACCTTTTCACTTCAGCTCTGAAAGACGACGTTCGTCTTGACGCGTCGAATCAATTGATTAATAACGCAAGTCGTCTAGTACAATATTTCAGAGTCAACAGTGTTCTCTTTTGTTCACTGAGACGATTCGTCCTAATTGCTGATGATTACATCCCTATAGAGATAAATCGTTTGATAACATTTTTGCTTATACTTCTATCGTTTCGAGTGATGAACAATCAAATTATTATGAATTACAATTTCTTGTTAGCTGATTAATTGGCAATGTAATTTCTATGTGTGGTCACCATTTTCATAAGAGGCGTGAAGGAATTTCTGTTTTTCCCCCCCTTTATTAATTACAACTGAGACTGTGCTCATCTAGCAATTTATCTTTGAAATTTACAAATTTTACATTTCTTAAATAATTCTGATTTGTTGGGATGAAACCCAATGGTTAGTCCCAAAATTATTAAACGTATTTAAAATATAATTTTAATTTGGTATGTTTACTAGGTCAAGTGGTCTCGTTCTTTGAAGTCTTCTTTCAACGACGGGGTTATCTATCATATGGCGAATATAGCCCATGTTCCTGGAGCCTTATTTCGTGTTTGGCGACATGCTTTTTTATTTCATCTTTGATGTATTCCATCTGTAAATCCCTGTGAAATTCTTCATTTCTTGTGTTTCACGGAACATTTACGATGCTACGGAGAACCTTGTTTTGAAACGTCTGTATCATTTTGGCGTTTGTTTGCTTAGTACATCCCCAGAGCTGAATACCGTAGATCCATATCGGCTTCAGTATTTGCCGATATAGCAGCAAATTGTTGTGTATTGTAAGCTCAGAGCCTCTACCAATACATTTGTCTGAACTTAATATTAACTTCTTCTTTTTTCTTTTTGACGTGCTCTCTCCACTTGAGCTTGGCATGCTGGAGCTTGGAGAGTCATGCCCAGATATTTAGCTTTGTTTGCATATGGCACCGGTCGTGTGTTAATTACTATATCGGTAGATGGGAAGCCTTTTGATATGTAAAGTTAATATGCGTGGATTTCGTTTCATTAAGCTTGATTCTCCAGCGCTTAGTCCAGTTACAAACCTCATTGGTAATCTTCTGGAGTTTGCTCATTGCATCAGCGACATTACTTCCAATCGCCATGATTGCTGTGTCATCTGCAAAGGTGGCTATGGTTCATTCATCTGTTGTTGGAATATCCCTTGTATGTAATAAATACAGGATTGGTCCTAAGACACTCCCCTGTGGGACACCGGCAGAGATTTTCTTTAGTTCGGAGTATTCATCCTCATATTCCACACGAAAATGACTATTGGATAAATAAGATCTTAGTATAGAAGAGAAGAATTGCCTTAGAATTGCCTCGGCAGATGTCTATGCAGCTTGAATTCCAGTCCACTGTGCCAAACTTTATTGAATGCTTGGGCCACGTCCAGAAATATGCTGGAGCATACTTTCTTGCGTTCTATTGGTTTAAGTCTTTTTAGTAATTATTTTTCAAAGAGTTTTGACATAATTGGCAGCAATGAAATTGGCCTGTATCATTTTTTATCGTTAGGTGGTTTATCAGGTTTTTCTATCATGATTACTTCTGCTATTTTCCATTGCCACGGAACATATTTTAACCGAAAGCTTGCATTGATTATGTGTAATAGCTTACGAAATCCTTTATCTGGTAGAGCCTTGATTATTTGGCAAGTAATCAAGTCATATCCTGGGGCTTTTTTAACATTCATGTTGCTTTTCACCTCTTCTTTTAATTCTTTGAGAGTTGCTCTCAAAATGCTCAAAATCATCTAGCTTTTGGATTGACATTATATATATTTTCATTGGCCGTTTACCTTGGTAGTGGTTGGACGGTATCCTCGAGATACTCCGCAAACAGATCAGCCTCCTCTTTAGGACCTTTTGCCCAGGTTCCATCATCCTTTTTCCTTTTCCTTGAGTCCCTTCGACGCCTTTCACAGAGAATAATCAGAATTTTTTTCATCGGCTAGGCTAACTAGATATCTGTTGATTGATTCATTTTTAACTTCTTTAAGAAGAGATTTGAGACTGTTACCTAAATTGTTAAGAATTGTTTTGTTCTCCGGTGTTCTAGTTATTTGCCAGGTTTTACGTGCCCGTCGTTTTTGTCTTACCAACTCTCTAACTTCCATTGGGTAGGATATGTTAACCTTCTTCTTATTTTGTATAATGTTAGTACTTGCCAAAGCAGCATAGTGAATTGCTTCATTGAGTTGTTCTAATGCATCTTCCAACTGGCTCTTTTTCTTATCGGCACCTGAAGATTGATTTTTCCTCCAATTTCTCACGAAAGAGATCCCAGTTTGTTTTTTAATTTGTTAATCTGGGGGCACTCTCCCTTTGAATTACCATTTCACTGACTGTCATGATAACCGGGGAATGATCCGATACTAGAGAATTACTGTCTTCAATGTGAATGTAGTTCTGGGATATACCTCTTGCTACATAAAAGTATATTAGGCCAGGTATCTTCGTTCCGTCACTGGGCCAGTATGTTGGGGAACCACCAGAGGAAAATTCACATTTTGATGTCTGCCCTGCTTGAAGCAATTCTTTAACTTTTGACGTCGTAAGTCTAGATCCCTAATAGGTGTTTTTCGCATTAAAGTCACCTCCAATAATAAAATCACGTCCAAGCGATTTAAATAATTTAAGGTAGTCCTCCCTTTTCAAGTTATGCCTGGGAGGACAATATATTGCAGAGACAGTAAGTTGTCTGTGTTTAATTTGGATCCTTACAGTAGTGACTTGCATAGTTTCTTCTTCGATATTTGATTCTAAATGGTGTTTTATATTTTATTTTATTAGTAATGCCGAACCACCTCTTGCTCTTTCCGCTGGATGAATGGAGTGATATAAGTTATAATCCTGTATTTTAGCAAACGAAGATTTAACTAGATGGCTTTCAGATATTAAGAAAATGTCGATTTTTTCTAAATTAAAAAATATTTCTATTTCTGGAATATGTTGCATAATGCCATTCGCATTCCAGATTCCTATTTTGAAAGTTATGTTCTTACTTAACATTTTTTTTTATTGCGTTGAGGGAGTTGCATTTTCTTCAGTTGATCAAGTATCATGTTGTTCAGATTACTTTGGTCATCTAGCCGCTTTGTAATAGCTGCAATGCTGTTCATAATGTTTTCCATAATTTGGTTACTTTCAGAGCCCATATGTTTGGTTGAACCCAAACCTTTCACTACCTGCGCAAATGAACTTCTTTGCCCTGTATTGCTTGGTTGTGGGTTTTGATCAATCTGATTTGATATTTGAACCCTTCGATTTTCGTTGATTTCTTGTTTTATCTCTTAATTTTTGTAGTTGTTTAGCAACCTCACAGCCTCGATAATTAGCCGGATGTGGGCACTTACAATTTGTACACTTGGCTGGCACATCTCTCCCTATTGTACACGCCTGGGTAAAATGATTACCTGAGCATTTTACACATCTTGGATCCCGGCCGCAATATCTTTGGGTGTGATTAAATGCCTGGCATTTCTTGCATTGGGGTATGCGTGTTGTGGTTCTCCTCACTGGTTCAATTTTCACCTTCATGTGAATAATTCCTTTTATTCCATAAATGTTTTGAACATTCTCTTTGTTGTAAAATACTAGCATAAAAAGAGAGAGTCCCCTTTTACTGATAATTTGGTTTCGTTCTTGGATTTCTGTTCTCTCTTTTTTAACAATATTCACAGCATCTAGTATTTTAAGACCTTTATTTTGTAAGTCTTCCATTATTTCTTTGCTTGAGCAAGTGTGATGCAAACCTCCTGCCATGACTTTTATAGGTCGAGCCTGTCTCGTAAGTGAACCACTGATACTTTTCAGCATTCAATTTCATATAAATATAAGGTTCTATAAGTATCTAAGTCCAGAGTATTAATTTTCCAAACGTCATTATTTCCGTCATTATTATGTAACCGATTTCATCAGTGACTGAATTTCTGGGTAACTGGTTACACCCACAATATTTATTGATGGGGATGGCTTTTCTTTCGATTGCACCAAATTTGGTGTAATGTTCTTGGTAGATTTACTACCTTTTGGTTGATTGGCTTTGGGTTGAGCATCGTTTGAATCTGGACTAGATTGTCCCCTACCATTTAATTGCTCAGCCTTAGGTGACGATTCAGCTTTTCTTTTCTTAATCTTCCTGGACTGCTTTTTCTTCTTTATAGGATCCAGTCCGTCTCTCTTTGTAATTCATCTTCATCAGTGGAATAGATGAGTTTGTCTGGTTCAATGCTTCCTATATCGCAATCTTCTTTTGCATCTCGATTCATTTTTAGGTTTTCATTTTCTTGCTTTAGATACTCAATTTCTTCGCTTAGCTTGGCAAATAATTGCTCCAAATGCTCTAGCCTCGCCAAGAGATTCATATTCTCCTTTTCTAGGTCAATAGTTGTATCACCAGATTCGGCTATTTGCAAAGTAAAATTTCCGGTGGCATCACTTATTTCGTGTAATGTTTGTAGGTATAGCGTTAGAAAAAGTATGGGCTTGGTCAGCTACCGAGTTGCTTCTATTTTTCTTTATCGGTGATCTTTATAAATTTGGTCTTCTCTGGAACGGATTTGATGTTCCCTGATAATGCAATAGATGGCCCTCCCCAGAATTCATAGGGCCAGTCTCCACAGAGAGTGGATTTACCAATGTTGATATTGGTGTACCACCTGGGGTATTATTTCCTTTTGTTTGTACGATTGCATAGTTTTGATTATCCAATTAGCTATTCTGCTTCACTATTACGAAGGGATTGGGTACCGCAACCGTTCGTTCTACAAAACATTGCCCAGAGTACGCCCGTATCCATTTATGAATACTTCGTGGAAGCTGTCAATCCCGTACTCCAGGAATTTCTGTGATTAATTTATAGAAAAGGTTTAAAAAAATTGACATTTTGGAGAAAATTGTATGGAAGCACCTAAACCCAGGGGATCGACCTCTTCAAAAATATTACGAAAATCTGCTAGTTTTTTGGTTTTTTCCTATTTGGATTTTTTTAGAATTCAGAATAGAATCGTTCGAATGATAAACGATATGTTCATTATTGAAATGTCAGTAAGTTTTAGTAAGGTAGATGCTCTTCCAAAACTATATCTCGGGCTCCATCTGCTTTCGTTATGGCCAATACTCAGTTCTAGGCAACATAGGTTTGCATAAGAACCTTTCTATTGTAAAACCCAACATTTTAAAGTGTCCTTTTTCCCCAAATGATCTCGATGTGGAACCAGTTGGACGACACCAATTTCAGTAGATCTTTAATTCACAGCAGTTGAAGAAATAAATCAATCGGTTCTGAAGAATCGGGAGTTTGTTCAAATACTTAAAAATCAAAAGGAATCAAAAAAATAAATTGAAACCGGCTACAAACGTGGGGCATGAGATAAATATTGTAAATAACTTGCCTTGAATCTGTTAATTTTCAATAAAAGGACACTGCCCACCATATTGAGAAGACGAAAGTCATTCAGGGTGGTCTTCTTCGGCAATATGTTTGTATTAAAATAATGCGATGCGGTAACACAAATTTTATCTCAGACGCTGGATATCATTTAAAATCGGGCAGGTTCCACTTTCACTTAATGTGTACAATTAACGGTGACCATTGCAATCTAGTACAGGTGAAATAGTTTATGACCCTGATGGGTCCTAATAAAATTCCAATTTTTGTATGATTTTGTTTTACCATACAAAACAAGCCCTGCACCGCCAGTAACAACATGCAGTTCTATTCTAAGCTTTTTTGCACCAGGGAACCAACTCTTTTAAAATGTTTCGCCTTTCTAAGAATTTGTGGAAAATTTCACACCACTAAAATAACGACAGAATGACAGACCAACTATGAAAAAATAATAAAATATGTAAAGGTATACATACGTGCGATGGAAATATACCAACTGCACTACAAAATGTGGTGTTGCTCAGCCTTGATCTGGCATCCTTACGAATTTTATTATATTTGTATTTAAATTCTGAGTCATGTTTAGTAGAATACCAGCCCTCATACAATATATCAAAAAAAAACCGAGAACCTCTTCTCACGCATATGCATATTCAGTTGTTCAGTTCTCACATAAAATACATATTATAAAATCTTCAATTTATTTAGCTGACCATCATAATAATATTCAGTAACTACCCCATTACAAATAGCCATTCATATATCGTTGTGTTACGAGTAATAAAATTTAAACAATTTCACCCTATCGTTTATTAAAATATTCCCAAAACTAAAAAAGCTTAACAGAAACATTAACCAAATCCGTAACGAATTTGAATCATTATCACAAAATATTTGTTTCCTAGTACCTTGCCTGTAAACGTATATAGATTTTATAGGACTAGGACCAATCATCGGGATATTTCACGTTTTGAGTTTTTTTTTTATCGAAACTGGAACAAATTGTTAGTTCTGTCATTAAATAATTTATATTCCATGAAATTTTTGATTTTTTCGCCATCATCGATCGAGCAGCCGAACAGTCGAATTCTCATTTTATCGCACGCATATATCGACCAAAATTATATATCGAGACATTCCTTTTATGACATTTAATAATATATACGGATTTTCAATTGAAATAATTGGAAAAAAGGATAAAAGAAATAAACAATAGGGAGATCCGTTAGAAAGGGGTTGAAAAATTGCATAAAGGGAAAATGTTCCATATATATGCAAGTAAATGAAGGGATGCAATCTCATTATTGATTGAAGGGTTTTATGTATATAATGTACTGCGCAAATATATAAACAATATATAAAAAAAAACTGCCGCACGTATTAAAGACATAAAGGGGGTGGCTTTATATTTTGATT
Source organism: Nephrotoma guestfalica (assembly GCA_963691935.1). Taxonomy (NCBI): domain Eukaryota; kingdom Metazoa; phylum Arthropoda; class Insecta; order Diptera; family Tipulidae; genus Nephrotoma; species Nephrotoma guestfalica. Next base: position 295,112,287 of record OY829914.1, on the reverse strand, counting down.
AATGTTGAATTTATCCCTTTTCGATTGGGTTAACTGCAATGGTTCCATATCAAACAAAACATAATATGGGCCCTGTATACCGAAAATGCTGGAAGATCCAATATCAAATCAATTTGTAAACGTTGCAAGGTTTTTTTTCGCAAGATTTACGGGTACCCGCTATATAGGATGTAATAAGATCCAAATTAAAATCGTTTACAAACAAAACAACATGAAAAACTTAGAAGGAAAATCATCTCATTTCAAATCAGACAAAAATATAAAATTTCAATTAAATTAATTTCCATTTTTATGAAGATGAAGAGCGCGCACACAAAAAATAATAATTTTTCCGCTAAATTTTTTTTGTGTTTTCTGTACATTTAGAACACGTGACAAAATTTTAGGCACAGTATAACAGGCAAAATTTTGCTAAGAGTAAAGCACAACAACAGCAGTATACAGCACAGTGTTTTTTGTGTGTACGAGTATTCTCTTCTTCAAATACAGTAGGACAATATAAATAAAGCTCAAAGGCAATAAAACAATAGAATCGGTAAAAAGAAAATGAGCTTTTGTTTGTTTATTTTTTGCAGTTGCTTGTTGTTATTTATTTGCTACTGTGCTGTGTGCGAAAAGCTCCTTTTCATTGTGTATATACTGCTGCTTCCCGCAAAAACATCAGCAGCAACAACAACAATTAAATTCTTTTCTTAATGTTTTGGACTTATTTTGTTTTCTATCAAATAATAGAATTTTCTTTTCTTTGATCGTCTTCATTTTTTTTTATACACACCATTTTCCCTTTTCTCTACCGACAGCCACCCACCCGCCTTACCCCCGGTCACAATAAATGCGAAACGATTTTACCTCCTTGGACACCCACACAATTAAAAATAAAAATAAAAAAGTCCGAAGTAAAATAAAATAATGAAAACACTCACAGTGCTTGGGCAGAGTATAGAGAGCGCACACAGTGATATGATTCAGATTCAGGTTATACACACAGAGCGATGGAAAATCTCCTTCAAAGCACAAAAATAAAAGGATGAATGATTTGAATGAAAAGTTAACGAAATCTTCTTTCTTCCCCATATAAACATACAACAAAAGATTTTTTTTTATTTATTTATAAAAAACGGATGTGATGATGGTTAATGCAAAAAAGCAAAGTTAAAGAAAAAATTTCCGTTTTCCCATTTTTTTTTTTGTTTTTTTGATAAAAATTAAAATGAAAAATGGAAAATGATAAACGATTTTTTAATAAAACAATAAAATAAAATAAAAAAAGGAAAATTAAGAATTTAATTTAATGTCATCGCAAAAAAATATATACGAAAATTGCCTTTGGTGATGAAAAACGGAAAAGCAGTTGCCATTGTTAATTTTCCCTTTTTATTATTAATTTTCTGTTTTGTATTTTTATTTTTTGTTGTTGGTGTAAAGTTATCATGAGTTTCAAATTGCTATTTTAGAATAATTAATGTCTTTGATGGGAATATAAGCATTTAGAAGCGCACGCGGGGACGATGGCTAAATCACCTTGTACGTGCTTTTGTTTGTTACGTTGGGGTTTAGGGTTTCAATTTTAATTTTATTTGAATCGCACTCGAACTTTTATTTTTAATTTAGCAGCTTTCATCAATATCAAAATGTTCTCTTCAGATCAAATATCAAACAAATATTGTAAAATGCATGTTTCTTTTACAAAGTCAGAAGTGGAATAGTAATGCTGAACATTTAAGAACTCGAGACTATTGCAGATTCAAAACTCGCCTTAAAAAGTTATCTTTATAGGTTTGTTCATGTGCCGTCTACAGGCCAGATCTTCTTATTTGCACTTATCTAACATTTTCTAACGTAATTTTGAAAAAAAAAAATGAAATTGTTGTGATTTTCCACACAACCGGAAGAGCCAGTAAAGTTTTTTTGTATTTTTAAAAGGAGTTATAGTTTCTTTTATTTGTAACTAAACTCTAGCGATTTGGTATACTAAGATTAGTTCAAAGCTGTCTATTTACTTTCTCAAATGACCGACTAGGCGATTAAAAGGAATTGTAATCTAGGGGGTTTCGAATTTAATGATCTAGGTTTCTAGGAACGCCAAGCACGAGAAGGCTTAAAGTTTAGTTGGAACTTGGAACAATTAGAATCCTAGAATCTCGCTATTAACGAGTCATTGAAATAGAAGACCAAATATTGCATTTTATTGAAAGAGAGGATGAAGACGAATATACCACATATATCATCTAGATGTTCATCAAGTTCGAATTTGAATATACAAATGTTAAATCCGAGATCATGGAGCTAATCGACCCAAGGCTTGAACATTTAAAGCCCAGAAAAGTATTGTATACAACTGCTCAAAACCAATCGTTAGTAGTTGCCACCAGAGCTGTCAGGTTACGAAATTAAGCCTGCAGAAATTCAAAGGTGTATATAATGATTGGATTGACTAAGAAAAATAAATTTCACTCTTTGATCATAGAGGTCGTAGAGTTAATGGATCTCGGTTCGTTTTTTAAGATCATACTGTCAGATACGAAAGTACATTACTTATTTTTTAATCGCATTTAAATGACATCTTTAAAATGGAAATTCTTCACAAGAAAAGTGTCGAAGCAGTTCGTGAAATAATAGATCAAGTATATGTGCCCACTATTGCACACTGAAATTGTGGAGATACAATCCATAACTAGCGGAGAACTTCATGAATTGTTTCATGTTGAACAAGTTGGATGCAAATTCCAATCAAGCTCGGTATCAATATTACAGCAGACGACTGAGATTTAACTGGCTAATTGGCGGGCCTACACGTATAAAAATCGAGCACAAGTCAACTTCATTATTTTGCGATCAACTCCAAATTGACTTATGCAAACCTACTTTGAAAAGATTAAACAGGGTTTCTGGGAATTTGAAACTTTTCAATTTGTTAAAACAGAAATGAGCTGTAGCGATCAAGATTGTGAAGACAAATACGCACTTCGCAGTTCCTAATTGAGATGGGTTATACACCGTAAGATGAACCGATTGCCTGAAATGAAAATTTATGGCACAAGAGGAATTTGTATCAGCAATTGTATCGCGGAACTGTTCGCATTACGCAATTAAGATGTTATATCGCTTAGCAAATGACGTGCAAAGCTACTTTTCCATTGCTATGCGCAAATACTTCGAAAATTATTTTATGTGGACGACATGATGATCGAATTCAGTTGCTGGGGTGTTATGGACATTGTGAAAGAATATATCGCTATCTTGAAAGCAAATTTTTTTCTAACAGCCATGCATTATTGTTATGCATAATGGCAATGAAGACGTTGCAAAATTTTTGGAGTTAATTTGGAAACCGGAACGAAACATTTTCGATGTTTAAGAGAGTTGTCTTGTCTGAATTGGATACTAATTTTGTCTCATTGGGGCTCGGTTGCCCAATCTAGCATCACTATTTTTCAGATAGCGTTTTTTCCAATGAGCGATTTAATCGCACAATGTTCATCGAGTTATGAGTAAAATTCAGCAGAATACCAGAAGGTTCGAGATATGTTCCGAGAAATACAAATACTGCCGATTTAAGCAGTTGTTGCCTACCGAGATATCCAATTCAGAGTTGTGGTAGGCTCATTTTCTTAAGTACGTTGAACGGTCATGGCCACCAGATTCTATGAGAATAGTGCTACTACGTGGGTGGAAGTCGGTAGCGATTTATTTTATTAAATGGTATTTGTCTCTTAAACTGGTTGTTTCATTTACAATTGCATTCACTTTTCGTCATTCCAAAGATTACTGTGGAGTGTTTAATAACGACCTTGTAGGTGTTGCGTGCCTGCCTTGCTAGTCGAGAGAGTGGTTTGGTTTACAAAGGCGTACATTTGCTTGAGTTGAAGCTAAACCGATTTGAACCGCCGATTTGATTATTTTCCACTGGTTCTCCACAAAATGAAGCAGTTGTTGGCTGTCTAGGATTTTGTATATGTTAGTATTGAAGTTGGCCCGAGCAACTTGTTTATTCAGTGCTCCAGTATTCAAACACAAGGCTCGTTGGAATCGTTGATTAACAGAATTGGCATATTTCCATATTTCACAACTGCCAAAAAGTACGCAGTAACGACGTTGGCATCACGTTTGCTCTTAATTTTCTTCATGCTAGATAAATGCCTTTTGGACAAGACGATGATCGGTCACGCATCAGTCGCTAACTCTGCAAGTATAATCTGGTAGTCATACGAATCCCGTAGCTGTTCGTGCAAAATGTTTAAGAATGAATACTCCCTGCACTGCCTATTGGGATGTTTCGATTTCACCTTCGTTGGGTCATTTATATGTTCACAAAAGAGATGTTGAAGTCGTGTGTGCAATAAAGTACACAGATCCGGTTGTTTATGGATCCGTTTCGTAAATTCCACTACGATTTGACAAATGTTAGCTGATCAGAAAACCAACTACGAACTCATAACTATCGAAGATGTTATTTTGGCAAAGTGAAGATCCGCGGCAATCATATGACGATGTTCTACTCTCCGGATAGTTTAATATAAATGCTTTCTAAATTCCAAATTTTGAAGTACTGTAAAAGTACTAAACCTACCACACACCTAGCCTATCATTATGACGGGGTAGTTATCAGTGTTCACCGCGAGCTAGAGGTGTGAGCACTTGCAGAATTTGCTTACAGAGAGGACACAGAAGATGGGTCCTGCGGTAATCCCTTTGTTTGCACTTCAACCTTACTCCCAATGTAAAGGTGACAATATCTAAAATTATGGTGAAACGTAGTTTGAAGATTGGATTGGTATTTTATTATGAATGTTGGACATGCTGATGTAATTTGAGTATTTCTTAGCAGACTGTGGTCAAATTCTCTGTATAGTATAGGGTCGGGATTATAAAGTGGAGTTCTGAAATATGGTTATTGATATTGAACTTAGCCATATCTAGGATTTGATTGCAATACTAATACTTTTGAAAATAGTTTTGGAATTAAACCATGCTGACTAAAATGAAACTATTTTCTAACCAACTATGATTAAATCTGGGATTTATCACAAGATGATATTTTAAAGTAAATTTTAGATGAAACTCTGGAATATGGCTTTGCGAAATTTAATTTGGCAGTTGTTTGTTAACCAAATCGCTTTGATTTTATTGAAGGTTCTTGACCAAATATTTTACGTGCCCTCGGAGGCAACAGAGTTACATTCAGAAATATCAGTAAAAGCTAAGTTTCATACCAATCAACTAAGAAGTCAGCCCATCTTAAATCAATATATGGAAATTCAGGATTTTGTCAGTATTTGGGAGTTCGATTTCAGAAATTAATCAAGAGGAAAGCTAGTTTATGATCCAGTAGGAAATTTGCACTAAAACGATAATAACTTCAAAAAATTTTTTATATTGTTTAGATCTCGCCTATTGGTTTGATGGGCAATTAATTCAGTGTGGGCGAGACATTTATGTGCAAGGAAAATTGCCCATTTAATGTTTAGAAAATTAATTATATTGTTATGTGAGATTAGTGACGTCTAGGTTTAGGTAGTATCATTAGAGATAGGGTCATAACAGTTGTGTGGTATTGCAGATTATAGAAGAGTTGAGATATTACTGCTGAATGAATCCAGGCGAGTCTAGAATGTTCGATCGGTATATAAATACGAGTGCAACGAACACAATAAGTTATTCTTTTGGGAGTCATTTTGGTTAAAAAGATTGAGAATCACCAGTCTTACAAACTAAGTACTAATCCAATTAATTGATAAAGTCTACTTCCATTCATATAGCCCAGTTATTCGAAACCACATTCAGAATCCGTAATGTAGTCCCATTTTTATCATAGGAATCAAGTTATTGGTATCAGGTACCATTCAGTCAAGAACAGGCTTTATTTCAATCAAGTTGCCCCATTTTTAGAACCACATTCCAAGCTGACATTGTAATCCCATGATTGAGAACTGTTTAAATTAGTACGTTATTAGTAATTTTCATTATTAAAACTGAGTAATATTTCAACTGACTGGAAAGTACCTTAGTTTGTTCCAGAATAATTCATAAATCGTTTGGAATTCCATTTTCATTTTAAAACCCAAGTTTCAAAATGCTAACCATGCCCTAAATATTAATGGGTGGCTCTAAAAGCAAGGTAATAGTCGAAGACCAAGTAGCCCAAATTATATTTAACCTTTCGTTAGTATATATCATGCGCCAGCTAACATATCGGCAACACATCATGCATCTTAAAGAAGTTCTGTTTCTGTTGGAAACATCATCCCAACAAATCGGCCTCTATATCAACGAAGCAAAAACCAAATACATGGCTATCGCGAGAAGGCCAACTCGCGGAGAATTTTTAACAGGCGACAGACAAAACGATAATGTGTATGAGTTTAAATATCTGTTATCGGGGATGAGCGAGATAGATTTAACAATGCAATCTACGCGATTACCGACACGTAATCTATTTCGTAGATTACCTAGTCCCTGACGTTGACAATGTAGCCAACGTCGACAACCTAAGAAATGATATGAAAAACTCAATTTTGTTATTTTTTTTGCTTTTTAGTTTACGTTAGCCGGTCTGATAAAGTTACTGTCTATAGATATTAGTTAACTATCTAATCTAATTATCCTAGAGGCCAAATAAGTTTATATTTTGATACTAAATCACATAAATTATTCGTTAGTATTTAGTCGGACTTCTACCCTGACCTAATCTAATTGAACCACGGCAGATGTTATTCATTCGATTCTATTCAACGTTATAAAGTACGTTGCCCACAGGTGTTGAATTCTAACTTTTACAAACATTTTCTAAATTAAAAATTTGGAATAAACTTAAAATCTCTAAATAAAATAAATAAATTTGAATATATTATTTGATTTTCGCGCCATCTTTCATCAAATAAACTTATTTATCGACGATTTTTATATTTTCTATATGTTTTTGAACATGTTTTAAGAAATCGATGGAAGTTAAATATCGTGAATATCACTCATGGAGTCGGCAGCAATGAAGATAAGACCTCGTGGGAGGCCATTCGGTGGATGGACGATGTAGAACAGGACCTGAAATCTCTTGGTTATCGTATTTGGTGCTGCAACAATCAACTCATATTAGAATTTCATGTTTATTATACAAGTTTCACATCCGGAACTCATATATGAAAATTCAATTTTCATTATAAATCACGAATATTACGCCAATCACTTGAGATTGGCTTAGTTTAATTTAAATTAGTCAGTTCTACCCAACAGTCATTCTCGAATTTGTTATAAACTGAAGTTTCCGATGAATTCTCGTTTTCAGTTAATTATGGTTTTTGGTGAACTGTTGGTTTCGGTGCTTTGCCGTTTTCCTTCAATTTTCGATTTCGGTTAATTGCTATTTCGATGAAATGTCGTTTCCAATTAATTAATTGTCGGTGAATTATCAATTTCAGTGAAATGTTGTAATCGCTACCTTCTCAACAAAAGGCCATTAAGTCTTACATTACTCACTTTACATCTTAATTCTATAATTTTTAGTATTGCTGCTCTTCCGCTGTATTGCTTTTATACCTTCAACATGACCTTTGAATACAAGTTTTCCTTATCACTTTCGACTAGCGCAGTTTTGGGTCTCGTTTCTTATTTGATTTGTTGTTGCTAGTTAACTAATTGTATGAATATAACGATGGCAGATAAGCTTTAGCAGTGACACTCTTCGAAATGACATAACAAGTCAAAATCGATGGAGCTCAATAGAATTATTATGGAGTATCTTTTTCAATGAGATAATGTTGCATGACCATACGTTGAATAAAAATTCGCTGAACAACCACACAAAATAACTGAATATGTCGTGTAAATCCGACATTAAATTAGTTAAATTGAATTCCAAAAAATGAATTGTACTAGATTTGTACTAGAACAATCACTACGCTGTTGTACAAGAAAAATAAACTTTTCGACTGTAAGAGTGTAAATGCCGTAATCGTACAACAATATTTAATCATGTCTTATGTACAAAGCACTTGTCATATGCGTTCTCAACCCAAACCAAAGATAATAAATCTCATATACATAGACAAGTTAAAATCCATTTTATTACTTATCATTTCGGTTAAATATTTACGATCACCCGAGTTATCACATAAAACCAACATTGACGGGACCATCATAACATCGAACAATGAACGAGTACACGACAAAACAAACCAATTGTTTTCTATTTTGTCAACGTCTCTTTAAAAATATTTGATAAATCAAAAATTAAATTTACCATAAAATATGGCAACCATATATGTGATTCAACCCTTTTTATATAAACTGTTTATCATTCGATTTACTACTACAGTGTTTGCCTTGCGCAGTTCAGTTGTTTGTTTGTATTCCTTTGGTATATCCAGAGACAAGAGAAAGCTTATTTACTTTTCTATCTACAACTCAAACCAAATAAAATAAACCCTTTCCCGTTTACTTTATTTTATTTAACCCTATAATTGCTATTAATCGAAAAGAACCCTTTTTTCAGGTTTGTTGTATACAATTAAGGCAACACCCTTCTAAAGGTATGTATACACATACTACACGACTCTATTATACTTTTGTTATATCGATCTATCTCAAAAATCTAGTAAGGCTGAAAAGGGTTAAATTTTCTTTTTGACAGGTTATTTATATCGTTTTAAATAGGGTTTGAAGGGTTAACGACGTGGTTTCTTTTATTTGTTTGTGTGCGCAGGTTCTTTTTCGTGTGGATGCTATTTATATAAAATATACTATATAAAGGGTAATTGAAAGGGTTAAATGATTGAATTATAGAGCGAGAGATATATAATAAATAAATAAAGATAATGATATTGTATTGATTTTTTGTGTTGTGGCATGGTTTTGGTGACATTCCTTTTGTTTTGGGTAATTTTTTGGTCGAGATTTTATCTGGCAGCTCGATTATTTTATATATTTATAATTATTTAAACAATCGATTGGTAATGTACACAAAGAGGTACACGCACAAGGTAAAATTGTAATCCAGATGTCAAATTTGCAATTCACATTAAATTAACGTAAAAATAATTTGATATTTTTTAAAAAATTCTCAAAAATATCGAATTTCCAAGAATTTTGTTTTCAATTTAAAAAAATTTACTTTTTTGTGCGTTTTATTATTATTATATTTTTTTTAAAAAGATGCTGGTATTCAAGGAAATTATAACCTCAAATTAAAAATATTTTTGTTTGATAAATCGGCCTCCCACTTTCTCCGTTACCGAAATTGAAAGTCAATCATATCAATTGTGTATTTTAATCGGAAGAAAATTAGTTCCGTCTGTTCCTATACATATTGTTGTTTTTGGTTTAATTTACCTTTAAGATTATAGAAAAAGGAATAATAATAATAATAATAATCATGAAGGACCCTTTTCAAAAACTCCTTTTTTACCTTTTTAGAAAAAGAACTTAACTCGCAACGTATATTTAGAGGCCAATCAGTTTCACTTTTCTGTGTGTTGTTTTCTTCCGCATTGTTATCCTTTTTGATTAGAACAAGGCAAAAATATATTTATTGATTTTTGCCTTTAATATTTATAATTCCTTTTATTTGACCGAACAATATATTATAAATAAGAGCGCCAGGATCCCCAACGAAAAAATTATTTTTTGCTAAACTTATCGATCCACATCGACCTTGCTTTGTCTGCATATTGATGTATATAAACTCGATGTTGCAAAAATGTCAAATTGACAAACTCGTCAGGATAAAACAAATATATATTTTTTGACGAGACAAGAGGTACGTTTACATGTAGACAAATATACAATTTTAGGATAATATAATAAAAAGTGTGTGCGTGAGTATCGTAAAAGGATCAAAACTAGACATCTGCTCAGTTTTTAGTTGTTATGCAATTTTCTTTTTTTTTTGGATATTTTGTTTATTTGACGAGATGACGATCGAGATCAATTACAATTTGAAATGATTATGATCATGATGGTATTTTTTAGTACACGCATTTAAATAAGGGAATTCGTTTTTACCAGAAGGTAATCCTTCTGCGCGTTCACTCATCTCAGATCCAAAGAATTTCTTATTAGTAGAAATTCGAATTGCATTAATGCATGGATATTGATTCAAACTTTTACAATTTATATGATTTTTATGTATGTAATCAAGCATAGTAATAAAAGGGTCGGTGAAATATACGAACGGCCACTATATACGTAGCAACGAAGGGATATCCATTAGCTAAGTTATATAAGGGTTATAAAGTCTCGAATGTTGTATTATTTATACACAGAAGACTGGACAAACGCATATAAAAATGGTTTTATATAAAGAAAGGGATTATTTGATATTTATATAAATAAAATACATATTTATGTAATTCCATCAAAAAATATTCCCCCATTTTCGACAGTTAATACATTCGATTGAAACGCAACAACAATGGGTTAACAATGGAATCCAAAATTACCAATTTCTTTAAAAAATATACAGTAAAGTATCGATTATTTCGATATTCCAGTAAAAGTCAAAATATTATGAGAATTTCTTTGGTCCACCAAAAATTCAACCACTAAGTAGTAAACCCTGCTGATTACCGCTGCGCAAATAGCGATAGTATAACGTACTTCAAGTACGCTCTAATTTCCAACTGTTAAATAATAAACCAAAAAGAAAATTACCTTTAAAAAGGTGAATACATTTATGTACTTGAATGGTAGATTTGATGTAAACATATTTACTGATGTTTTGGTTTCGATAAAAAAAATAGAATAAAAGTCCCTCGAATTTTTTATTTCCGTCATTTTTGATTTTGACGATAAAAACCAATTTGACCTTTGAGCTCAGCTGATTTTTTTTTCTAATTCCAGCGCACAGTTGCAATTGCACAATTTGTATGACGACATATTTATTATGTAACATAATGTACCTTCATCAGCTGTTCATTGCAATTAAAATGACGATGAAGAGGACTTCATTAACCAATTATTCTACACACCGAGACACAATTTTCATGCAATCACAAACCAACTTTGTTTAACAACCATCACCCACCAATAGTGTGACGTCACGACACAACTGCGTTGGTTTTTTCTCCATCGTATCACAGCGTTTTATATTTTATCCAGAATTTTATTCATTATTACTAGTTACATCTCGCACATCAACTTAATATTTGTTTGTGCCGAAACCCGGGATATCTAACTGTAATTCAGTTAATAATTTAATTTATTTTACCTAATTAACACGTGCGAATTAAGTTTACGAAGTGCGAAGTACAACCGCGGCAAGTATTGTTAACGTTATTTATCAGTCAACATAAGTTAGTGGAATTTATGATCGGTATCTAGAAAACCTCGTGCTTATTTGTGAATAGTGAAGTAAATTGGATCACCGACGCAGTAGATGAATTATGTTATAAGGCACCGGACAAGCCTGTGGTCGTCCTGAGCGAAGTGGCATTGACGCAAAACATAAAATAAGCGCCACACTAGAATAATTTTTTGAACAACAAAAAACATTATATGATGGTGGCGTTAATACTTTGTAGCACGTGCGGTTAATTAATATCGAGGCCTTCTCCGGTGATTATAAATATTGGGCACCTTTCCATGATCTATATAAATCCATACAGTGCATAATAACTACAATATTAGTAATATACATAAGTTGCAAATTGCTTAAAATTGAAGCTTCGTCTTTTGACGGATTAAGGCATATTACCATCACGGAAAGTAATTTCTCTAAACAAAAGATGCGACCCGCTAGAGATTTGCAACGCCACAATTAAACGAGATGTTACAAAACCAACTACCAAATCTTTCGTTCTGGGTATATAATATATATTTAAATGCCCTAAGTTTCGAAATATGAATTATGAAGCTAAAATAAAAATTATAGTGGATAATAAGTTATGCACTAACTGTTTGAAAACGGGGCATATTAGTTCTAAGTGTTTTTCGAGATCATCATGCCTCATCTGCAGTAAGTGCCACCACACCATGATTCATTAACAACATAATGACGGCTAACCTGGTTTCATGTCAACAAGATCTCTACAGTTCTGGAGCACCAAAGAAAGAAAGTCATACAATTAATTCCACTATTGAACAGACACAAGCCACATATAACAAGATTCCAAACAAGTCCTGCACGCCCACTACTCCTCTACAACCACGGTATTACAGCAGTCGTCTGTATCAAATCACGTACCGCTGAACTCCAGCTGTATTGAGCATTGTCATATTCGAGCCCACAAGCGTTCTTCGTTACCGAAGGTTTACGTTTCAGTGGTTGCTTACTGCACACTTAGGCCAATTTTTAGGCCCATTGTGATACCACTCATTCACTCCACATCATTAACCCACCTGCTTCACCTACTTACACAACTACAGTATACCCACCTGCACATTGCAAGCTCCATGTCAACCTGTACATTGACATGGAAGGTGGGTCGGCGTGTGACACGGAATTCTGCACTCCATCAGAGGGTCTTAGTTGTATTTATTAGCATCACCGATCGTAATCGATGATGAAAATTCGATTTGCATCTAGCCTCTGATGGGATTCAAACCCAGCACCTCCCGGTCCAAGTGCCGAAGCTTTAACCACTGCACCACTTGTCCGGTTTCGTTACCTAATCTTGCGCACAAAGTCTAGGCCTATAGCGAAGTTACTCTTCCGTTACTGTTTACGACTAGCGTCTACAATTAGCTGGTCGCACGAGAGAAATTACGCGTTATCGGTAACGGCTTATATTTTTAACAATATTAGCAACGTATTACCAACAACGCCAGTTAAGTTCCATAAATGATGAGCTGATAATGAACTTTTTTGAGGCCCTTAATTCCGAAAAACGCAAAGAAGATAGTCTACCATTTCTCCAGTCCTCAAAATTTGGCTGCTTAATTGAAGGAGCATCCGTACAGCGACTAGTTGCAATGGAAACAAAATGCTCGAAAGATCCTGATTTTTTTGAATCGTACAAATCACTCATTAACGAGTTCATCGCTCTCGGGCATATGGCTCAGACACCAACTGAGCAAGTTCCAGTTCAAAATAACAGAAAGTACTACTCGTACTTATCACACCTCGCAGTTGTCAAACCTATATAGTAGTAGCACCACTAAATTAAGAGTTGTGTGTTTGGTGCGTCGTGTGAAACGAGTGAGTGATAACAATTGAGCACACAAATTGGCCCAAATATTCAAACCGACCTGTTTACAATATTGCTACAATTTTGTAAACATGCAATTGCGCTTAGTAGTCGATATAGAAAAAATATATAGGCAAATACTGGTACAAGTCAAATTTTCAAATTGAACACTTTAATTAATAATGATTTTTATATTGACAATATGCTGCGCGGGTGCAACAACATTTAAGAAGCCATATATATTACTCAAAGAACAACTATCCAATATTTTGAACGAAAGTGGTCTCACTCATTTTCAGAACACAAAGTTCAAAATATGTCAAAATTAGTTGAAGACGATCCATCCATCAAAATGGTTGGAATTACATGGAAAGGAGAACAAGACACCATCTCTTGCGACCGGAGAGTTTTCACAGAATCACGATAAAGTAAAGTATAAAGTTAGCATTTTAAAACTCTCTTCTCTACAGAAAGTAAATATTATTTGAGCAATCAGAATCCACAAACATTTAATTGAGTTTATTTCTGCTACATTTCACTGAGCTGCTGTACTTATTCGATCTAGTAGATCAAATGGCTTCTTCCTACGCAGCTATCTTACTGCGTGCTTATATCATCCAACGATCGTTGTATCTCACCATTTTGATGTAGACTAGTATGTTGTTTGTATTTCCTTGCCTGTTTGCTTATTTCTTCACTGACCAAATCTATCTTCATGAATGTTTATGGAGGTTGTCATATTTTGTATGCCACGGTGCATTAAATATACTATGTAGAATTTTGCTTTTCAATGACTAAATGATTTTGACCTTCGTTTTCTTTGTACAGTTCCAGAGCTGGAAACCGTAAATACATATGAATTTTACAATTTCCCGGTCACTGCTGTTTTCTGCACTTTAACTTGGGTCAGAGTTGTGTTTATTAACTTCATCGTAATCGTTGAAGGGGGCTCGCTTTTGCATTGGCGCTATTCTAGTAATTTCGATATAATCAAATCGCCACTGAACATTGGCAGGGAAACAATTATTTTTACATTAATCTCCAATTTTGAGCATAGGGCTTCAACTAGCCTGGACCATCTATCTTTTTGGCTTGATTCGTTGTTCAACGAATAGAAAGTTCTTAGCTTGGTGTTGATGTTGGTAGGGCAGATGTGTGGCTTTGTGAAACACGTTGAATGTTTTTCTGGCTTTGTTAATTCGCTCCGTCATGTCTTCATCTGTTCCACCCGTTTTCTCTAGTGTACAACCGAAGTATATAAATTCATTGACCTATTCTATTTCTTTTTGGTTAACATATATCGGTGACGACATTGTTGCATTTAGGCCAATCTTTTTAGCTAGATGACTTAGCTTCTGTACTTTCTGTGTAATTTGTTAGTTTCTTTGGGATTCCCATTTGACAAAGAGTCTTCCGTATTATTGGTACCTGAGTGTGTTGGTAGCTGTTTCAAAGGCTTCTTTGATTTGATCCACTGTTGCTTAACACTGATGACTTCTTCATTGGTTTGGAGGCTGAGCTTGAGAGTTTCGCTGAATGTGCTACTTGTGACGGCATCTTTTAATATGTCTATGTTAAATAACTTCCGGTTTGTCTTGATACGTTTTAAAATGACGGGCTGTGGACCTGTGTGGCATTTCCAGTTGGTGGGTAGTGTGAATGTTTACATTTCTCATTGCAGTATTGCACTGATCTTGTAAAGGACAAGACATTTCTTGTTGATCAGTCCTTGATATATGTATATGGTTCCTTGCTCTGCCAGTAGATGATGCCCATGTGTATTTGTGTATGTTTTGTGTGGAAATTTATTGATCGATGAGTCGATCTCCATGTCTGTCAGATTAGTGTTATCAGTTTAAATTTTTGCATTGAAATCTCCTTGTATTATTTTGATATCAATATAGTGCATCCTTGTTTTCGTGAATTGTATAGATTTTCATAGAACTCATCCTTGGTTTTTCCATCTGTGTCTTCTGTTGGGGCATAGCATAGAATTATGATTGTGATTCTTATTTTTGAACGGAATTTTGCTACGATTATTTTGCTATTAACTGAGTTCAATTTCATTAGTGCCTTGTTTTGCTTTAGCTAACGTTAATACCACTCATGCCTTGCTATCTCGCTCAGAGTTAGGTAATTTCCTTGGCTTGTCTTTATTTCACCATTGTTTTTCCATCTCAATTCCCTGAGGCCGAGAATTTTGATTTTGTAACGTTTCATTTCTTTCCCCGAGGGCCTCGGAAATTCTCGGATATTTTCGAATTTCGCCAACTCTCATGTGTTAGTGAGTCTTTTTTTCTGAGATTGACGGCACCAGTCCTTAAAAGTTTATGGGTCTTAATTCTAGGTTTCTAGCATGCTTGATGTTGCAATCACAGTTTCCGTTTACAAAAAAATTACTACCAATTAAAGCTCAATTGCGAATCCAATATTACTCGAAGGAATTTAAAGCTATGAACTGCATCGATTGTATATGTACCACTGCAGTTACCACGGATCGAACTAAATCTAAATTAAATATTGTGCATTTATTTACATCAAAAACAATATTGGGCCTAAGACAGATCCTTGTGAAGCATCATAGCGAACAGTTCTCTGGTTGATGTATTGTATTCATCTCCCAATTTCGGGTTTTAAATTCTATTTTTAAGGTATGATTTAAACTACTTGTTAGCAATTTAAGAAGGCTGCCGAACTAGAAGGTTCAGTTACGCCAATCAATACCTCCAGCACTATCACTGTTCTTTAATGTATTTGTACTTTTGTTAGTGAAATCGTTTAAGCCCATTTCAGTACCGCTCCAGTTTTTAGAGACATATTGTTGGATACAATTTTCTCAAGAATAATAATAACCGAGTCGTGCCTTCAGATATTTTTCCAAAATGTTACAAAAACTGACATTAATTAGATAAACCTTTAGTTGGATACAAGATGCGTTTATTTTATAATTATTAAAATTATCAAAGCCACAAGAAGCTATCAGTTATGCTAAGAACTAATGTACTAGATCAGAATTTTATTAGGACTTAGAGGTGAAAAATTGATCGAATTAAATTCCAAATTAAGTCGATATAGCCTAAAAATTAAAACGATGAAGGCAGTGCTCCTCTAAACGCATCAATCTCCGAGGACAACGGCACTTTGGGTATACTAACACGAAACTATGGACTACGACAGTTATGACCCGCCTAGTACAATCCCCGTTCCAATCAATTACAACCTCCATCAGAAGTTACTGAAAAGTTTAGAACTGGAAAGTAAGAAAAAAGAAAACCTTAAGTAAGCTTTTTTAAAACTATCGGATTTTACTTACGATGACGTCTTGGAAAAATGTCAAATTAAATTAAACGAGAAAACTGTCTAAATAAATGGCCAATAAGACGCCCGCAGCCCTAAAAACCCATCCAAACAAAATGAAAATCTTATCCTTCCTTGGTCGACAGACAACAGATTATAAGTGATGAGGCAGTTGAGAGAACCAATTAATTACCAATAAAAGTGACACGTTTGAACTTTTCCCGAGATCTCTCTAGAAACCACTCAGATCAATGTAAGCTAACACATTCTGGGCTGAAGAGTGAGAAATGATTGGTTAACCGTTAACTGCGCGAATGGAAAACACAGCGACATCGCTCACCATGACGGTTCTGAAGTTGAGCCTGTGAAACACTACAAACATAAAAATTATTGGAGAGGGTGAAATCTTGCTCCTCCAAATTTTCCTTGTGTCTTCCTCCACATTGTAGAACCGTAAAATAGAGGGGGAGGAACCATAAAGGCCCCAATTTTTTTAGTAAATTGGCTTTTCGGGTTGGTATACTTCCGATTGAAGAAAGGATCACACTAAAGAAATCTACAATTTTCGTAAGGTCGCTTAAAAAACACAACAAACCGAACACCACGCACAATGAATTTCTGAGGCCAGGTTCTTCCGAGTACCTAAGTGCTGTAAATCATAAAGTGCTCACCTTCAGAGGATCGGTGAAGACTAGTTAATTAAAAAAATCAAAAGTCGGAAGCGTATGCCAAAATGATACACAAAACTACGTTTCTCCAACATAGTAACGAAATTGAAATTTATTTCAAATCAAAATACAGATCGTATTTAAAAAAAAAATCAAAATAAACCAAATAATTTGAAATAACTTAGGAATTACCGATGATACTCTGATAATATGACCTACAACAATAGCAGCTCCTCAACATGTATACGTTCATTTGAGCGCAAGTTTTCCTAAAATGTTAAAAATCAACTTTGCTGGATTTAAATTCAAAGTATCATAATTTAAATTATATCATAGCTAGCTATATCATAGCTATCATAGCTAACTAACTATATCAACTATATCATAGCTAAACTCAATAAAGATCCCCTTTGAAACCCACCTCCTTATCAAACTATAAGCAGAGGGAAGCGGTAAACGAGTTAAATTATTTCAAAACGCATCGTTTTTGGTTATTGCATAATTATACCAAAAATGATAAGAATGATTTTATAAATTTAATAAACGGGTGACAAGATAACAAAATCCTAAGATTCAGCTTACGAACAAAATCGAGAAAGTTCCTTTTTATTGTAATTCTACGCTTTCCATCCATTCACGTATGTATATAGTATGTAGTATTTAAAACATATGTGATGCGAATTCAAACGATTGTTTACTCTCTGATGCACACATATACACATCCTTTTGTTACCCTTTTATATAACACGAGAATTCCCCAAATTCGAGTTTTTTTTATTACATACGAGTACATATGCGTATATAAAATCCATCAAAGTATATAACTGTAAATATATAAATGGATATACACAATAAAAATGATATCGTATTTAACCCCATAATCAACCAACCCTTATATTCTTACACAGGACCAACAACAATATACACACCATCAAATCAACCCTGCAACCACTATATACCTACTATACATGTACATACGGTGATGGTGAAGAAACGGAGTAAAAACCGTACAGACATACATTTTTTAAAGAATGTTCCATGTGTGTGCATACGCGCTCATATACATTCAATCAATAATAACACGCGATCAGGTAACAACGGTTTATTATAAGGAAGAATATAAAATAATACTAAAAGGATATCGCGCCGGGTGCCGTTATTTAACCCAATAACTCTAATTTAAAATTTTTTTTTTGTACGATTTCTTTAAAAAGAGGACGAATTTTTAAATAAAAAACTAAAAAAATTGGGAAACGACGGATTCGTGTGCTCGGGTTAAATCGAAATTGTAAACCGGCTATATACAGAACGACAACAAAGGGATCTGTGTAACGTTAGTGGAATATACCGTGTACGCACTAAAAAAGGATATATTAAGGAGTTGTTTGTCGAGAATTTGTTTGATAAATATTTGCACTCACTTTAACGGGGTTGAATTATAACTATTTTGTTGAGTGGTTTGAAAACCTTGATCTCAATTTGTAGTTTTATAATATTGAACAAATTTTAAGAATGGATATTTAAAGTGTTGCCAATTGCTTTTACATGTACGAGTATTAAGGAATATTATAGCAGTGAAGTGTACTGTAGCAAGTGAATACTTAGGCCTAAAGCACTAGACCATTTATTCTTGTTGAAGAAACTGTATTTTTCTAGGGTTTCTAGGGTTTAAATTAAAGGACCGTAACTGTAGATTTTTTTTATTTATTTATTTACAAAGTTGATTCCCATTACATATATGTATTAACAATTTTAAATAATTCAATTTCGCAATTATATATTCTGTAATATCGAATTAAACAATAATTAATTAGCACTAAGCAAAATTAAAATTCAACCTATACAATTATTTATAATACTGTGGGCAAAAAATATTAAGACTTTGTTCATAATTTTAAAATTCTTTATTTATTTCTCCAAATCTATTTCGTCCCCCTCAAAGTAATCCCCCCCTCCGGCCTCAATACACTTGTGCCAACGTTTTTCCAATCCTCGAAACAGTTGTTAAAGTCAATTTCAGGAATAGTCTCCAATATGCGTAGCGATTCACGTTTAATGTCTTCAATTGACTCAAAACGGTTTCCCCGGAGCGGTCGTTTGAGTTTGCTGATTGGCGAAAAAAGCACGTAAAACCAATGCAGTATGAGAAGGTGCATTATCGTGGTGCAAAAACCAAGAGTTGTCGACCCATAATTCCGGCCTCGTTTACGAATAGCTTTGCGCAAACGACCATAACACTCAAATAGTATTCCTTGTTGACAGTTTGGCCGGTCGGAAGGAATTCGGAGAGCACCACACCTCGATAATCGAAGAAAACTGTCAGCATCACCTTGATTTTTGACTTGCTTTGACGTGGTTTTTTCGGCTTCGGCTCACCTTTGGCACGATATTCGGCCGATTGATTTGTCTGTTTCCGGGTCGTAAGCATAGATCATTGTTCCACAGACGTCAACGGGACGCTGTTTTCCAAAAAATTGAGTGATTTTGGAACCAATCGTGCTTTCACTTTTCTTAGGCCCAAATGATCTTTCAAAATGGTTTTCACTGATCCTTCCGATATTTCAACGATACCAGTAATGTCTCTGTCTGTTAATCGTCGATTCTCGAGCACTAATTCTCTGATTTTATTAACGTGTTGATCAACAGTTGATGTTGATGGCCGTCCTAGACGTGGTTCTTCGTCAACACGTTCTCGACCCTCTTTGAACAATGTGTACCAATCAAAAACACTTGCTCGCGACATACAATTATCACCAAAGGCCTTTTGCAACATTCTGAACGTTTCGGCACCACAAAATTGATTCCGCACACAAAATTTAATGGAACTTCTTTGTTGAATAATTTCACTCATTGTAAAAATCGCCGAATGCACTTTTTGTACTTCAGAAAGACAAGCGTATACTAAACACTAATGATTATTTTGATGTGACATTTGGCACAGATGTCACTGACAGTCATACCAATATAGAAAAAAAATATTTCGACGAATGGTTTTCCGCGCGAAATTTAAATTAAAAAGTCTTATTACTTTTTGCGCACAGTAGTAAGTGTTTGATAATATAGCTTTAAGCTTTTCTTAAACTGATTGATATTCACTGATCCTTTTATAAATTCTGGTAGTTTGTTATACTCGTATAACGAAGGGCCAGAAAATCTAATTGATTTTCGCCCAAATTCATTAGTTATAAAACCGCAAGATATATTATTTGCAAATCTGCTGTGATAATTATGATTGTAACGATAAAATTCTAAATTAGAGAGAACGGAAGATATATTCAATGTCTTATACATATAATGATACTTGGTAATCGTATAACTCACCTATTGGTAAAATACCGTTGGCTTCAGTTTCAAACAAGCTTAACGTAGAAAATCATGAAGGTAGTCTCGAAATTACCTTCAAACTTTTGCTTTGTAAGATCTGAACTCTCTTTAACCTATAGTATAACTAGCAGTACCATAAACAAGAATCCCGTACAGAATTCTAAAACGCAAAATACATTAATCTCAGAACGTATGTAGGCACATAATAAGAGAATCTTCTCACAAGCCCCACCAAAGGAGCCATTTTATTACAAGTTGTGGCAACATGTTCATCCGCCCATGCCATACGGGAATCAAACATTACTCCGAGGTATTTGAAATGTTCAACTCGATCCACTACGACGTCATTTAATTTAAATGATGTTACGCTAAATGCTGGTTTATGTGGCGAATGAAAAATCATAAATTTGGGTTTTGCTATAGATTCTATGAGTTCATGTTAGACTTGAAATATTCAAGTAAAATATACATGCCATGTTCCATATTATTAATTATAACAGAAGGATCCTTTGTTTCGTAGATAACTGTAGTATCATCCACAAACATATTAATTTGCCCAAACAATGGCAAATATGAAATATTATTAATGAATATTAAAAACAATAACGGCCCTAGCACACTACCTTGAGGAACCCCACAATTAACATCGCGTACATGACTCCTGATCCCATCAATCATTACGTACTGCAGTCGATTAATCGACGAAATCCATAGCAATATAATTTATTAGGGAGTAATTTATGATCAATCGTGTCAAATGCCTTCTTGAGATCAAGAAATAAAGCTCCAACATACGCCTTCCTATCAAAAGCATTATAAATTAAATTTGTCATCTCCACAAGCGCCATTTCAGTACCCGCTCTTCCCTAAATCCATACTGATAAGCATAAAAAATACGTCCCTTAAGCTAGCAGAACCCATACAGCAGAACATTACAAGATAGTATGAATAATAAGGCTAATAATAGGCTAATTAAATGCTCTACTAAAAAGTTTTGGGCTCCACCCCTTCCAACTAAAACGATGGGTTCTGCTAGCTTTAGAAAAAGTTAGCAGAACCCATATCAAAAAATATTTTAAAAACAATTGGAAAATTAAAGGTTAATTTTAGGCTAATTAAATGCCCTATTTAAATTTTATTATTCTGCTCATTCTAGAAAAGTTTCAGAGCTAGCAGAAACCAAATCGAAAATCGGACCAAAACCGAAATTAGAACCCAAAACAAGATCAATAATTTTAGACTCATTCTCTCCTAATCAAATGCCCCATTAAAAATTGTTGGGCTCCACTAGTTCTTGACCAAACTTTAGGTTATTCTTCAGCGTATTTGATTAGGCCATAATGAGCCTAAAATGATTTGTATGTTAATTGACCCTGTTTCCGGTTCTTATTTCGGTGTTGGTCCGATTCTCGATTTGGGTTCTGCTAGCTTTAGATTAAATGACCTGAAGTTTGGTCAAGAACTAGTGGAGCCCAAAATTTATTAATGGAGCATTTGATTAGGCCGTAATGAGCCTAAAATTATTTGTATGTTAATTGATCTTGTTTTGGGTTCTAATTTCGGTTTTGGTCCGATTTTCGATTTGGGTTCTGCTAGCTTTAGATTAAATGACCTGAAGTTTGGTCAAGAACTAGTGAAGCCCAAAATTATTTAATGGTGCATTTGATTAGGCCATAATGAGGCTAAAATTATTTGTATGTTAATTGATCTTGTTCTGGGTTCTAATTTCGGTTTTGGTCCGATTTTCGATTTGGGTTCTGCTAGCTTTAGATTAAATGACCTGAAGTTTGGTCAAGAACTAGTGAAGCCTAAAATTATTTGTATTTTAATTGATCTTGTTTTCGGTTCTGATTTCGGTTTTGGTCCGATTTTCATTTGGGTTCTGCTAGCTCTGAAACGATAAAGCCTTATGCTTTCTCTACAATGAGCAGAATAATAAAATTTAAATAGGGCATTTAATTAGCCTAAAATTAACTTTTAATTTTCCAATTGTTTTTAAAATATTTTTTGATATGGGTTCTGTTAACTTTTTCTAAAGCTAGCAGAACCCATCGTGGGGAAGGGGTGGAGCCCAAAACTTTTTAGTAGAGCATTTAATTAGCCTATTATTAGCCTATAATTATTAATACTATCTTGTAATGTTCTGCTGTATGGGTTCTGCTAGCTTAAGGGACGTAGAAAAATTCAGATTGGTTTAAGAAGTCCCTAAAACGCTTGTTTATGATTTTTTCTATGATTTTATCAAATACGGACAAGGTTGAAATGGGTCTATAATTATAAATTACAGTCTTATCGCCACTTTTAAAAACCGGCACAACTTTAGCAATTTTGAGATAGTTGGGAAATTGGCCAGTTTCAAAAATTGTATTAATTAATTTGACCAGAATTTCAGAGAAATGGGAAGCATTACGCTTTAAAACTAGATTAGATTGGTTTTTTACAATCTCTCGTTCTCGAAAGAGTCAAGTTGAAGCCGGAGTAAAACAAAGCAAAAGAACCTATAAAATCGATGAAAGCAAGCATCGATAAGTATACGTTCGGACCCCTATCCTATAAAATCCATATCATTTTCTGAAATGCATTTTTTTATACTGGACAAAAATACCAAAAAACAGTTACCCCTTGAGAGAACTAACTTGAATAACTTATCTCTTTCAACTTAAAAATTTCAGAATTTGTTGACAGAACATATAAAATTATTTACAACCTACATATCCATAAAATATTATAGGCCTAAGTTTTGAATACATCGACTTAACAGACAGGGCAGAGATGCGACAGGAATTTTTCGTTCCTTTATTTTCGGAATTCGAACCCTACAGAATAGCAAACTCTTATGTAACTTTTATTAAAAGAGAGCATGAAGGAGAAGATTTCCTCTCCGATATTCCCGATTCCTTCCTAACAAATCCGATTTTTAACCAAACTGGTATTAGTTGATTTTCTCATGAAAATAGCACGATGAAACGAAAACTTATATAGTTAGAAATACGATTTTCCCACTATTTGTAATTCGAATTTGAGAGCAACGACCAGACACGAAATTTCCGCTTTTGTATGCTTAATTTATATATTTGCGTTTTAGGGCAAAGCGACTGATTTCTTGTGTTGTTTTCGGCAAGGCCGATGGTTGAAATTTCATATAAAATAAATAGTTTTAGTGGGCGATTTAAATTTGAAATAAATTTTGGATTCAAATGATCAATGTAATTCAATGTAGTACACATTGTACATACAAATTGAGAAGTACGTGGTTGCTGAAAAGAGCACGCGGTTGGTACCTTCAACATCTGGGAAATTTCAACACATAAACATATGAGCTAACGTAGACATATGAGGACTTTATTTAGATTTTACATAAATTTCGTCCAAAAAATTAAAAATATTTAATGCATTGGTGGCATAGATATAAATACACCCCAAACAATTCAACGGAACTAGTAAGAAAAATCATTATTAAACCAGGCTCTAATACAACTTTTAATAACTTTGTTATTATCCTGCAAGTGGTTTTGACTTTAAGTTTTATATTATATTTTTGAAAGTTTTAAAATTTTGAATTTTCTAGCTCTCACAAGTAACTTGATGTAGTTTCCCTATTCAACAGGAAATGTACAAGCGGTTGAGTCATAATTCATGATATAATCAAAAATCTTTTACAGCTAGGCATTTCAGAATGTCTCTAGAAGGCTGATCACACGAGGCTGAATTATTATTCAATAGGCTTTGTAAAGTAATCCATTCTTTATAAATAGTGGCTCCGATTCTGAGATTTTAAATTGTATGTTATGTTATGTTATTTTTATTTATTCAATACAAATTCCTATAGTTATAGTGAGGAAGTTAGTAACAAAACATAAATTTTATGCTTCACATTTTATGCCTTAAATAAAGATAAATCAATTTTAAATCAAATTATTAGATCACATTATACCTGAGTATTATTCTACACTCCTACTGGCCATTGATCACGGTGAAATTAATTTTATTTCAGTTTGACGTTAAATTTGTTGTTATTCCTCAGCAACAAAAAAATTTAAAATGGTGATCTACGGTTAGAAACTAATTGGGGTTAGAATGATTTTATATTCGACAGAGATTATTTTTAAATTCCCATTTGAGTTTCGCGTGTGGATATGTGTTGTCGTCTGTTGTGATCAATTTTTGAGTCCACCTAAAACACGATTTTATTAAAATTTTGCACACATGTGTATCTTCGGAGACAACTGGCAACACATTTTAATGCGAAGTGCCTGACAGCAAAGATGGTAATTTCATATTAAAAACACTTCTGTAGTGATTTCAATTGGAAACCAATTTTGATCATCTTTAGCTCATTGAAGCGGTTTATTTCTATCTTTCGACTCAACTATTCCGTTATTTTATAGGGACTATAGTATTGTCAACTTGAGATTATTTTTTTTTAAAAGCGCTTCTTATTACCTATTAGTCAGTATCGCAATACTCAGCAAATGCTCAAACACTTTCAAAAAATAAAAAACATCGCATGAAACCCACCCAATTTTGTTGAGGAAGAAAATCGTTATTTATATAGTACCGAAGCATTAATTAGTGAGATGAGACTAAAATGACACCGAGTAATTTTTTAATTATATTCGATTTAACCAGATTTTGGCAAACTCTTACATTTTGTCACTTACAGCCAAGTTTCAATTAGCTTCGCATTTATAGAACAGTAAGCTGAACGATTTAGTAAACTTTGGAAGTTTTCCTACTGGTGAGATGAATTTGTTCGGGTATGCACGGGTATGGGATTGAAATTATTTGTGGTAGTTTTATTAATTAATGGCCGGTGCTAAGTGCTGATTAACAGTAAGCACGGAATGTGCTTTCAAAGTAGTGCTATATAGGTAAACAGCTTACCTCTATAAATTTCGCTTGCCGGAGGAAGAACCAAAGAACCAATAAGCAAACCATAACATATATTTATTTCGCAGATAACTTATCCGGAAAACATGAACGGAGAGGTTATGATCAAAATTAACGAGCTTATATTTATATCTTGGTACAAATTTCAAGGCAAGGTAATGTTAACAATTCAATCTGAGATGGAATAACCCAGATTTTTTTAAAATACTTCAAATCCATTAGCTACAGGTAATTAATACTATCTTGATGATGATTTTGTGTAGCGTAGTAAGTTTAGTTCTGAAAAAATATAATGACATATATAAGATATGAACAAACCAACCTTATTGACGAACGAATTTGAAGTGGCTCCTTATTTTTCCTAAAACCAACAACAACGTTTCCTGTTTATAATTAAATTTAACAGTGTGTATACCTCAAAATCGCATTAAAAGTGCTCCTAAAAGTTACTACGGCTGAAATGTGTGTTTTCACTTTATACTAGGAGGTCCAATCCAACTAAAAAATGTGTCCTAACATACCATTTTTATGCAATTTGGAGGTACACAACTTTTGAATATTGCACCCAGTGTTCCTCTAGGTCATCCGAAAAATTCATGTTTACATCGAAAGTAAAGCCGAGGCTCAAGCCTTGTGCTGTAACATTTTCTAAAGCTCCTCTAACTCAGAGTAACAAAGTACGAGTTACTACCATCAACCTCTCCTTAGAGAACCTAATGAGAAAGAAGACGCTATTTATGTAAAAGCTGAAGATTCTTCAGCAACAGTTAGAACTCTCTGAGCATATCTGAGCATCTTGACCATTGAAATGTCGGGAAACATCTAAAGATCATATCAAGGTTGGAATAGTAGTCGACCATCAGAGAACCCAGATCTAAATTAGAATAGTCGCGGTAACTGTTTCCGACCTGTACAAATTAAGCATAAAAAAATAGAAAAGACAGTTGGATAGAATTGCTTTACAGGAAATCTCAGCAGTGAACGGATCAATCACAACGAAAAAATCAATTCTCGAGATAAAAGGATTAAAAGCGTCAATGTTGGGGGGTGGACGACTATGTACAATAATACAACCAACTCTAAAGAAAATTGGAGCACCCTTGGAGCATACCAAAGGGTTCAACAGGTTAAAATTGAAGTTTTCCGTAACGATAATGTTGCTGTGTCGCGTTCTCAAGAGTTCGATAGCTTACATCAGAGATTACAGACTACCAACTATAACTACAGGAAGCACGTCTACGCGTATTAACCACACTAAAATAAGGAATGGAGAAGTACAAATTAATTAATAATTGAAAATTTTCAAATTAATAGTTGAGCAGATCACTCGAAAAAATACTTTCGTTAAAAGCGCATCCGCTGAGAATTCAGTAAGACAGCACACCCTACTTCTAAAACAGAAGATTCGGGTTGATAAAGTATTCCATCATATTTTTGTCGCATTAACCTTTAAGGCCCCCACAATTTTTATGAATACGTCCTTGAGATATCGGACAAATCTAGTGGGAGGGTATTGATCTCAATGTATTGTCTTCGATGGTATAAATCAAGCTTCTCAAGCGGTTGACTTGTGAAAAGCTCTCTGAATTAGACATTCTGTTTTCGAGGTATTCAAATCTTGAAATGAGAAAGACCATTGTGATGCTCCTTATGCTGGTTACGGTACGAAATTGACTTTCTTTGTATCTCCTAAATTCACTTTCGTGTAAATTCTTATGTTTTTTAATTGAAATCCCATGTTCATTGTGAAAACTGTGTTTCATCTCAATCGATTTTGATATCCGCAAATTTGATTTCCGGTAATTTTTTAATTTTCGAAATTTTTATAATCTAGGATTTCAGGTGCTACCTTTCAATACATACTCGTATCTATACCTATGTCTGACATTCTCGATTAATCAATCCTAATCGAATAAATAATCGTGCTCCATGTTATCGGGTTAATCACCAATAAAGAGATAATAATTAGTGTAATATTTCATCGAGCTTCTGGTCTGTAACTGACTGATTCAGGAATTATAATTTCAAACTTTTGATATTATTTAAAACTATATAGTCCTTGCTCCTTGACAAAGGGTCTTAACCAACTCTGAAGAATTTGTGCATTTCTCATACGGAAATGTTCTCATGTAATCCAGATTATATGTTTAAAAAACAATTCCTTAAGAACAAGCTCAATTTAAGGCAAAACAATATCACCGGAGGCAAGCTTAACGAGTGTTTTTGCACTAGGAAATAAATCAGAATGCTTATTTAAAGTCATGTTATAATTATATTTATGGAGTGATATAAAGAATATTATAAATTAGATGAAACACAAGAAATTAATTTTTACCAAGATTTGTTTGCGTCAACGCACTAATACTCGATTCTAATCTCAAAAATATTTAGTTTTTTCGAGATTACCTAAACTCAACCATAATTCTAAAATTACACTGCAACACTATATATACATACATCATTTCATGAAAATTTCGGCATATTCAATCGATCCCAAAAAACCCATATGATGTAAATTACCTCAGAAGCACTATTATATTATGCTGCCTAATCTTAAAATTTCATAAATCCTTTCAACACAAAACAAAATCAAATTATACAATTTCCATCTGGTTGTTATTCCATATATGATGCACAAGACAATGACAGGAGGAGGGTTTCCTCCATCTTATGAACGTTTATCCTAAAAATGTATATATAAAGTATAACGTCTTCGTTTTTTTTTATTCAACGGATTTCGTAAGATCAAAAAATTTTGTATACAAATCAAATAAATCTTTTTTTGTTGCTTTTCTTTTTATAATAAAAACTTAACACAACATTTGGACATTGTCCATATAACAATAGATTTAAAAAAACGTACATCCGTTTTCTTCCTCCTTGTACAATATTACACAAACCGAAACCATGTTATTTTATTATTGTGCATACATCGGGCTCCGATCCGATGAGGTGATTGGGATTATAAATCGTGTATAAAATAAAAATGATCGCATGCCAAAAAACAAGGGATAACTGTAGAAATCTCAGTAAAATTGTAACGGACGGTTTTCGGGCGTGTGATAAGCCTGTAAAATATTTTTAATGGGCTCTTTTGTTTTTTAGGGAAACCACATAACTGTAAATACATAATTTGACATAACGTACGTCTTTGATTTTTTACTTTCTATATATCCTTAAAATATAAATTTACATAAAAAATTATTAATTTGTTTCATTGAAATACACAAAAATAGGGATATATTTTCATTGTGTATCCTTTATATAATGAGAATGACGTTTCCAATTTTCAGATGCAGCTTGCACTTTGTACTTATAATCAGGTTTGGTCTTTTTGCATAACTAACTTCCTTTTTTGTGTACCAAATCGAAAAAAATACAATTGATCCTTTTTTTAGAAAATTAAGGATGCAGCATTCGACGAGGGTCCAGTATTACTTTTTATTTTAATTTTAAACCGAATACCCAATCAATAATTTGCATTTCCCTAAATTATCTGAAAAAAACAAAATTTGTTTCAATCCTGCAGTCCGTTTTTACATTGCTGCTGTTATCCTTTATGTTATTGTTGCATAATAATAATTCATATTTTCCCTTGATATGTGCGTATCGTAAGGCGACCCCTTCTATATATTCACATAAGTTTGGTATTGTTATCGTTATAGGAATTGGAAGTGAATACATTAAAAGAAATTGTTACCAGAATTATATGTATATGTAAAAGGGATATATGAGTTAAGGCAACCTCGCCATTTTAGAATTAAATTGGGTTGCATGATTTATGGATTTTGATTTGTAATATATAAAGAAATTTATTAATCATGCATGTCGCGTTATAAAGTTAAACCGGTTTGATCGTGTTATACAACACAGAGGAGACAGGCATGTTGTTACATAAATTTGGACTAATCAGGGATAGTCCGTAAACTAGAAAAACTAGACTACATACATAAATAATAAATTTAAATTAGATCCATCGAGAAAAAAAAATAATTCATAACTCGCTCGTAATCATAATCGACCCACATGACATTGAATTCAATCAATCAATAAATTATCATCTCATCAGGGTCCATTAAAAACACTCAAGAGAAATGTCGACGTAAAATCAACAATCATTTAGATTTAATTAAATTTAATCGAACCATTAATGGTCGTTTCAACATTTTTCATTTCCACAAATTTTAACCAATCTATAGATTATTATATTAATGGGGTAGGAACAATACTGCACTCTAGTGTTCGCCGTTCTAACTAAGATATGTCAATAACCCTATATAAATTCAAAGAATAAATAAACCGTTAAACATCAAGACGCACGCGTTACTCATAATAACAATAATCATAATATGTATTTACACGTCTTAATTTACAGATCTCCCCAAACGATATTCATATAAGATTCTAATTTGAAACTCGATCTATTCTTAGATGAGCGCGAGATCGACATCTCTACATAAATTTAATGTTACCAACAACAACAACAACAACGCCACCAAAACCCAACAATAATTTAAATTTTTATTTAATCGATACACAGACAGATATATATTACATTTTAATGATCATTTTTTATATAAAAAAATATTTAAGCATTTAAACATAACCTAAAAATAGTACTAAATAATAATAAACAACCGCATACGTAAAAAAAACAAAAAACTAATAATAATAAAGGGAAGATGTTACACAACATTCTTATATACAACGTACTCCCAAAAAACTAAAACCTTAATTCCGAGGGTCATAAAAAACTATCTTACCTTTTAAAAAACTTAAAAAATATATTTGTAATTTTTTTTTTTTAAAGATGTTCATTGTCACGTGACAAACACAAGAATACACAAAAAAAAAACATTAAAATTATAAACGGAAGGCACGCGACATTTTGTTTTATTAATAAAACACACTACACAATATATGTATGTAGCTCTATAAGAAAGACTAAGGTAAGATCTTAATATTTTTTTTATTTCGTTTTTTATCTAAAATTAAAATATTAAAAAAAATGCTTAAGATGAAAATAGAAATAAAAAAATCAGTTTCAAGGGGGATTGACATTCTATTTTCAAACTAACAGATTACAATTTTGTTTTTGTATTTTAGCTGTGCATACAAATACATTCCATGTACACAATGTTATGTACTCGACTATATACATAAACAGATTATGTAATTGGGTAACCCTTTTGATATTATTGTTAACTCTTTCATTGGATGATGTTTTTGATTGGATGAGACGTCGGAATCACATGATATTGAAATATAAAAGATTCCCCCTTTTCTATATTTCAATATTAAAATGTTTTGAAAATGGTGGATTTATTAGCTGGCGCATGTTAAAGAGTTGAGTATATAAAGGGGTAAAGTAATACAATGGCTGACAGAATCACAAAGAATGGTTCTTAAATGTTATTACGTCTTATTATGAGGATTTGTAAATATAATTTGCGTGTGTAAAAATTATTAACTGAAATTACGGATGACTGATAAAATTGTCATCCGTACCATTTTCGCTGGAACAGTTCGGTAACGGTTGGCAAGTTGAATTGTTCAGTACATTGACGCGAGTAAAAAAATAATATTTGCTTATACTACCTCAATTACGCTCGACGGGATTATCGAGTCTTCAGTAAACTATGGAAAATATAGTTTGACATTTGAAAAAGTCTCAGTCTGTAGGAATAGGAACAAAACTATTCAACGTAAAGTTATCGTAATGTCCACTAGAGTAACTTTTTGGAAAATTATAATTTTACGTCACAAATGCAATTAATCGGATTTTTCATTTTAATTGCACAAAGAATCAAATGAAATAAATTAAATAATACAAAAAACGACAAAGTAAATTCAATTAATTAGAAACGTTTACGTCGAAAAAGTATTTTACATTTTTCATTTGTTATGATTATGACATCAAAATAAAACGCATCCTTCGTTTGCTTTTATTAAAATTTTGTACCAACAGATAAAAATAAACAAAAATCACTATAGTTCGAATAGGAATAATAGATAAGCAATTTGTTTAATAGTGGTAACAAAGTTATTCAACTTACCATTTATCTATTTTTAATTTAACCCTTTATATTCAACCTGAGTAATGTTACTGTGCACACTGCGTTTTTATTTGTGAACTGCGATTACACCGTGCGGTTACACCGTGCATTTTACTCTGAAATGAATGTCAGTGTACATACGAAAACGTTTTATTACTTTATACACACCAGATCATTTTGTCCAAAGGTTGTACCTTTGCTCGGTGTACAATACTCGGGGTAAACCTGTTTTATATTCAGCAAAATTTAATGACGTATTTTGACAGATACGCAAATCTTGATGTTGTTATTTTTATATAGTTTGTACTTTAAAACTAATACGATCAACATTTTTGGTTTGTTAAAAGATTTTTAATGTTATGTAGAATAAAAATAAATTATAAATCAAACGACTTTGAAATTGACAGAAGACGGAAACAAAAAACTAGCTCAACTAAATTACCCAAAAGTATCTCTACGCGTTTGGAAATACACCGAGTGATTTTTTGTGAGCAAGTAACTCAAAAGTTACCATGGTCTGGAGGTTATTGAACGGTAGCTGACATATTTATAAATCTACACGTTATCGTCGAGAAATTTGTTGTGTTTTCATTCGGTTGGTGGTTGGATGGATCTTAGAATGAAATTGGTGTTGAAAATTTACGATTTGAAAACTTACACATTTGATCATGAAACTAGACGTATAACTTAGTTTATAGAAAAATTTATATTATTAGTTGCTTTCCAGTCGACCAACCGCTAGTACTTATAAGTACTTATATCATGAGTAGTTAAATAGGTCTTAGCTAAACTGGCGGCTGTAACAGCCAAAAACAAGTTTTATGAGTAAAACAAAAATTAAATTTTTTTACTTCAATTTGTCAAAATAACAAACGATGTTTAAGTAATAATTAATAACTTTCTAACATTTACAAATTACTTTTTGTCTTTTGTGAATATATATGTGGCTCAAAATGTTAGAAATATCCAAAAAAAATTGGTCGTATAAGGAAATTAAATCTCTAATCCAAGTTTATGGAAACAGGCAGGAGGAATATGCGACCACTATTAAAAAAAGCAGTTCTGGGAATCAATTTTAATAGATTTAGAAAATTTAAATATTCTAGTAATTATTAGTTTGTAATGAATATAATAAGTGATTAAAATGATTTTCAAATTTTAGGAAAATTGCACGACGGCTAAGCAAGTAAAAATTAAAAGGAGAGCACTTTGGAGGTCCTAACATTCCCACAACACATTGTCGATCTGTGGGTGTTATCCATGAAGGTATAGAACCTATGTATCCATCACAACTTGTAGAGCCCGAACTGGAATGTCATAATGATGATAATATACCTACTTCTAATGACACGCCCGCCTGTTCATCTATTCCTAAACATAGACGAACAAAAAGTTAAAAATTAGCCGATTTAAAAATTCAGTAATACGAACAAAAATTGCAGGCTTCAAAAGACCGAAATGTATTGCTCGAGCAATATTTATAGAAAATGGAGAAAAGTCGGTTACCACGGCATATGAAAGTTGTCGATACCATTAAAAATAAAAATTTTGACACCATTTTATTTTAATTATTTTTATTTCGATGATATCGGGAAACATTTCTTGTAGCAATTCTTGCCTTCTATTATCGTTTTCCTCTATAATTAAATTTTCCTCAATCCCCGCATCAACTGTCAATTCTATGTCTCCTTCTGCATATTCTAACAAGTCGTGTTTATGAATGCATATATTGTGGGGCACACAAGCAGCTATAGTGCAGTTTACAACAAAATCGATTGAAATATTTTCAAATTTATTTAACCTTCTAAAACGAGTTATTAGTAGACCAAATGCGTGCTCAACAACTACTCTGGTAGAGGAATGTTTTTTATTAAATTTTCTTTGAGAATCTGTTAGGTTCGCTAGGGCTCTAAAAGGCGGAATGAGCCAAGTAAGACATGTGTAAGCGGAGTCTCCTAAAATGACTTTCCTTTCTTTTACTAGAAATTCGTGGTTCTCAAACTATCTTTTGTATAGTTCCGATTTTCGAGGCATACGACTATCATGCAAGCTTCCTGATTCTCATACATCCACTCTTTGAAGCAAAATACTGTGGTATTTTTTCGATTATAGTAATCGTTGGAATTTACCTTTGGCTTAAGTATTTGTATAAAACTATCATCAATACATCCTAGCACATTAGGAAATCCTCCCACTTATTGGAACTGTTGTGAGACGACTTGTTGCTCTTTCTCTTCTCTCGGCCATTTTATATGTTGAAGAGCGCTGCTAGCCAACCAATGAGTATTACGTGTCACGCATCTATGTGCCGAACTTAAACTGATATTGAAAAGGTTAGATAGTTCCTGAAACGTATTTGTGTTTGCCAAGTACCACAATGGAACAAGCACCCTTTTTCCGCTGAAATTTCTTCCGATCCACCTTTGTTACCTCTAATAATATCATTTTTATAATTATCTAAAAAAAACGTTCCTTTGTAATAAATCTTTTAAACCTATTCACAAATTTGGAAGTTACCAATTAATGAATAAATGGTGATCCTTTTTAATCGAAAGTTACTTATAAATTCTTCATCCGAAAATATAGTCCGTATGAAACTTTCAATGCGTACTTTGTTGAATCTCGGTAATTCTTCATCCGATGAGCTAGTCGATGATGATCCAAGCATCTCCACGATTTATTCTATGCTTGAGTCGGACGAACCACGGAACTGTAAATAAAAAATATTTATTTGTTATTTGCACTTAAACCTTCCACAATTAACTTTACCTCAATCATGATTTTAATTAAATATTTTAATTTCGCGAAACACGAAAACACACAATTAAATTCAAAATCAAATTGTATTTTGACAGAATACCATAACGCACGATTAAATTAAAATGAAAAATCAAACGCTATTTTGACAGGAGAACAATAAAATGTCCACTGGTTCACCTAGCGGACACATTTAGCGTAACTACTTCTAACTACTTATTTTGACATGAGCAAGAGCAGTTGCGAATAGTTGATTTAGCAAAGACGGTTGGTCGACTGGAAAGCAACTATTAGCTATGTGGAATTGATTAACTCGACTTGAGTGAACAATCTGTGAGTCATTCAAGGAGGATGATCCACGCCCAGCTGCAGTAAAAGACTTGAAGACGAAGAACTCAAAGTTTTAATGGATGAAGCTTCGTGTCTGCAGAACAGTTAGGAGTTACTCACCAAGCAATATGAAATCAATTGCATGCAATGGGAAAAATACAGAAGGAAGGAAAATAGGTTCCTCATAAACTAACCGAAGAAAACAAAAATCGAAAAGTTGACATCCGAATGAATTTGCTTTCTTGGTACAAAAGAAAGAAATTTTGCACAAAATCATTACGGGTGATGAAAAGTAGATTTTGTACGATAATCCTAAACGGATAAAACCATGAGTCGATCCAGGCTAGCTATCAACAACAGTTGCAAAAATGAATATCATGCTAAGAAAGTAGTAAGGAGTGGAAGGAGTAATTTACGAGCTTCTGGAACCTAGCCAAACTGTTACAGCTGTACGTTACCAGGCCCAATTTATTATATTAAGTGGTGTTCTGGAGGAAAAAAGACCATTTACAGGCCACGGAAGGAGGAAGGTAATATTGCTGCATGGCAACGCTCGTCCACATACAACAAAATCAAACCAGGAACTCGACTTCTCCTTGCGCATGCGGCGTATTCTCCAAAATTGACTTCCTCTGATTACCATTTATTAGGATCGATGTCATCATATCTGAAAGTCTAGCGGTTCACGAAAGTTGAAGATGAGCAAAAATGGCTCGATGACTATTTTGCTTCGAGATAGTAATGGCGAATATTTTGATAATTAATCTTTGTAACAATTATATTTTCAATAAAGTTGAATTTGATCAGAAGAAACAGAGTTTCCACTTGCACACCTAATATTTCATTTTTAAATATGCGTATTGTGTTGTTCATTAAAAATTCCTTAAAGAACCATAAAGTATTAAATTAATTAAGAAATATGGCAAAAAATGAGAATAGCAAATTTGGAGCCATTTGTAACAGCAATTAACGATAGACGGTTTATGGCTCAAGGTACTAACGATGGTAAACCATCCTTATCTTCCTTCACAAAAATTTTCTCCATTTCCTTCCTAACGACAAAATTATGTTCCTCGTCCTCCTTTTAATTTTTTAAAGGCCTTTAATAACAAAATTAATTTTTCGTAGATGAATTATAAAGTCTGTTCAGACTAGGGATTGCTAATCTAGTTGACTTGTAATCCAGATGCAATTTCTTTGCTTTCAGGCTACGTTTGCATAAAATTAGTACCACACCTTGCGATCAATCATATTTTGTTTTCAAACTACCTTGATAAAAATTGCTAAAATGGGAGTAGAGTTTTCGAGAGAAAATTATTTTAAGGATCCTCTTGTGGGACACAGGTTTTGTTTTTAGATAAAAATTGGTGAGAATGCGTTTAATATAAATCGATTGTGTTCTAGTTTCAAAAAAGTCGTTAAGGAGGTCCTCCGGCATGGTCCTCCTGTGCTATATTAATCCCCCGTGCTTGGGGGGTTTCGCCTAAAATTCCACCAAACCACCCACTGCTTGTCGTATAAGAGGCAACTAAAATGATTGTTATTCTTAACTCTTCTTTGCAACTGTTACGAGTATTTAAGTTCAGCTTATGACTTCACGTTAATTGTTTTTTAATTTTATAGTTTATTCCTTTATTATTTGATTTTATATTTTTTATTGGGACGGGTTTCCGCATTTTTGTGCTCAAAAATGTATTTCTAATTAACAATGAATGTTAATAATCGAAAATCTCGAAATAATCATAATTCTCATAAGGTTAAAATCGGCAGCCTTGTTGTTAGTCGTGACTAACAAAAAATCACGCAGACCCGACATAATAATTTTAATGGAAACAATAACATCTACGAGAACGAATTCTACTTCTAGCGCTGCTAGTTCGAACAAGAATTCAAGTTGCAACGTGGAGTGTGCATGTTCGTTAAACCACATACCGTATGTTTGACGTCATAAGTACGAAATTTTAACAATGACCCCTCAAACTTTTGTGCTTAAAATATCCCTACATTATAGTAAACTACTTCGCTTAATTAGTTTGTACAGATCCCCCGCAATCAGTCCGATTTAGAAATCATGAATTTTTTAGATGATTTGTCAGACAAATGTGATGAAATTCGCAACCAGCATCCTTACTGCGAATTACTTATTGCTGGTGAATTTAATGGCCACCATAAAGAATTGACGAATCACCAAGATACGAATTGTGCTGGGCACCAAGCGGAGTGGTTCGCCGCTTCGCGTGACCTTACACAGATTGTTAAGTGATTCTACATTTGAATGCCAAAATTCTACCTTTGTCTCACAATAATTCCCCGTTCCAGGGAAGCACGTGTCGAGGCTGCAATTAGAAATTCTGATCATCACCTTATAATCGTAAAGATAAAACTGTCTGTTAAAGCACAAAGCACCGTCGTCATTCAGACAGCAGCCAAGGCTTTTTGACATTTTAACGAGGGTGACTAGATGATTTACGGTCAGTTTTTAAACATTTCTCTTGGGAGGCTGTTGTTGTTTCTTTAACAAACTAATTGATGACGCTGCTGAATAAACTGATGAAACTGCTCACAAGAAATATAAGCGCAATGAATTTTTTTTAAATAATATTCGAGGCCACACGAAACACCTGTAAAAAATATATACTAAGGAAGCTAAAAGAGCCGAGCACAAGAAAGTCGTCAAAGCTTCTGAGTTGAAAATCTCTTGAAATATTGAAGGACTTTGCCAGTCAGTGACTTGGGTCTAATGTTTATTCAAAATTTTCTTCTTTCCTATAAGTAAGGTAAATACCGGAACGCCTGGAAAAGTCCGATAGTACAACTACTTCTGAAACGTTGTTGTGATAAAACTGACTTCCCAAACTACTGGCCAGTTTCACTTGTGTCAATCGTCGCCGAAGTTTTTGAGAAATGCATTAACCAACATTTAACCAATTAATAAAACCCATTAATAAAAAATAATTTTACATAAATATTATGGCCTTGGTGGAACTCACTCCACAACCGATGTTTTGATATATAGCAAACAAAGCGAATCCTTGTCCTAGAACAACATGAAGAGCCTTTGCAATTGCTTTGGAAATATCCAAGACTTTTGACAAGGTTTATCATGAGAACCTTATTTGTAAACTTGTGGCATACTGCTTGAATTCGATGACCATCAAGTAACTAAACAGCTTTTTCAAAGGCCAAAAGATCAACGTTGAGCTAAACGGGAGATCATCAACGACACACTCTGCAAATGCCGGTGTTCCTCAGGTATCAGTTTTACAACCGACTTTGTTTTTGTAGTACAACAATGATTTGCTGGACAGCCCTAAGTTAATCCTAACAATAGCTTTCCTGCTGACGCTATTGCACTCTTCTGTTTCATTCGAGGTGGAGCCTACTTCTTCAGAACTAAACGGTAAACGGTTAGAAGTAGTCTCTTCGCTTAATTCCGATTTAAGTGAGGAAAAAGAAACCAGGATAAGTTCAACAAGAAAAAAACACAAATATGCACATTCTCGCGTAAAAAGTCACAACGTAAACCCTTCTGTGATATAAAACACCCAGGTTTTCCAGTTATATAAGACCTTCATTAGACCATGCGCAGGGTATTGCCAGTTATTGGATTGGAATCAGCAGCTTGCCATCCGAAGGAGATAATACCGCAGAGATATTGAACTTAGCGTGTTCTACCGATTAATGTACGGCAAATGTTCTGCAAAACTAAAGGAGAAAATACCACCTTTCGTTACACCAGGATGATGAGTCATGCGATTTCCATTAATTAGATGTCTGGTTTTAGGTTGCATCATCCTGCTCCATTACGTTCCGTTGGTTGTTATTAATTTGTATCACTCCAAATTGAAAATGGTGGAAAAGAATTCTAAAATGATTTTCGGTTCAAGTGCCGAATATTACCAACTAGGCCATTTATTAACCGATCAAAACGTTTGGTGAGTGGAAATGTGATTTTTGGAGGGATCGAGATTCTAAAAGTAGTTTTGAAGGGAGTTTTGTAATATTTCCAACTGGAACGGATTTATGCTACATTACGAATTCTACTCTACACGCACGTAACATTCAGTGGCCGAGTGCTTAAGGCATAAACCACAAAGTGTTACCAAACCAAAGGTCGCGATTTCGAATATTGTCGGAGCCATAGTTTTATTGAGGCTTTGCAGAGAGCCTGAGCTTTGAGCTTTTTTGGATTTTAGAATGATATTCCATGTGGACTGGAATAAAATGCTGGATTTAACAACGGGCGTTAATCATCGAGACAGGGGAAATGATGACGTGGAATATTCGCGAGCACAACTCCGTGAAAGTGATTTATAACTGCAATACAAATACATCGCCAGATACAATAAAAATAATAATCTCGAACAGCGATAGGCAAACATATAACCGCGAGCAATATGGAACGCAGTTGTAATTTAACTAGTGAAGAGTGCAAGTTGTGAAAAGTAAACAGTGCGAGCAGTATAGTGAACAATAAAAGTGAACAGTTAAATAAAACAGTAAAAGTGAATTTAGTGAACAGTGGACGACTGGAATTTGTGATTTGCTGCAGAATTAAAGGTGTTGGAAAATAAAGTTCGTAACTTGAAAATCGCTGAGTTTTTATTTGCAAAATCGAGTACGAATCTATATTGAACGTCCGAAATTCGTAACATTAACCGCTTACGATAAAATTAGGAATGGTAGCTGAAAATGTAATTCTAAAATGGATTAAGGAGGAAGTTCTGGCTTGTGCCAAAGGGTTCGGAAACGGCACGATCTAGTTTGATGGAAATTTCAAATTTTTGGTGTAGTTCCGGGGTGTTTAGTAATTTTGGTGTTTTGTGAATTTTTTGATTTTTGTAGGGTTCTGGAAACCAGAAACTACTAATCGGTCAACTTGAATACCACTTGACAATCAATTTAGATGAAACTGGCTTTTCAATATCAATTCCGAATTTGGTTCTGCAAAATAGCAAATTAGTAGGGAACAATCCCGTGGGTTATGTAAAATGCCAATTTGAATAAGTGTGCCGTTTTTCAACCCATTGAAATGGATCTTGGTTTGTATTATGAAAATGTGTTTAAATATGAACTCACAAATTTTTCAAGAGATCTGACGGGAAAGCGCCTATAAAATGGCCATTTTGAACGGAACTAAGCCGTTGCCATAACCGGGTTCGGCTTATTTTATTAACTATTGATGAGAAACATAAAAAATATTTCGAGCTAAGATAGAACGATTCTAGAGAATGAAGAGTTACAATGGTAAAAACAAAAACAATTTGCAAACAAAAAACAACTGATTTATGTTTTGACGTTAATCTCTGATTTATGCATCTTGTATGCCTTATTATACCAATTAAAAGAAAATTGAGTAAAATAGTTACCAATTTTGGCATTGCGACTCTGGCATAGCGAGAGCTCGGTGCGCCAAGGACTAATCTGATAATTGTATGACCAGGGCAAGGTGTTCAAAATAAAAATACCTATGCACGACCTTTTATAAATAATAACACACGCGTTCTAACAAGAATTCATTCACTACACCTGCCAATATCAAAACACAGTTAAATAACGGCAACATTTTCCTTGCACGTATTTTATTACGAAACGTTAGATGGGACTTGTTTACTGCATTATTTTGCTGCGGTTTGAAAAGGTGCATCTCATGTGGTGAAACGATTGTTATCTTCAGATTGTTTAATTACTCGAAATCTGTATAGTACGTCTGGCCTGTCGGTAATAATTACTATACCAGAAGAGACAAGAAAATTGTTACAAAAGCTGTGTAAATGTTGCTTCTTTTTATTTACGTTGTGTGTCTTGTGTATGTTTGGTTACTTTCTTATCTTATTTTGTAATTTTTTTACGGAACCTTATCGTGATAAATATAATTGGAACCGACAATGGTTTATTTATTGTTTATGTTTTTATTTATTATTGTGGATATGTGTAGGTTAAAGGATCCGCAGATTTTATTGTACAGCTAAGCTTGTGCGACTGTTGATTTAATCAATTGAAAAATTTGAATTCGACAAATTGGAAATTTATGTGAAAATCAGTATAGAATGTGCAAAAAATATGTTCACCCATTCTGGCCACCCGAACAATTTTACCCCCACAATATACTCGTTGAACAGAATAAGGAAAACAAAAATAAAAGGAGCTCAGCAGCAACAACAACAAAAAATGTGACAATGATATTATCATTTGGGGATATTTTTCATTCTAACATATTCTTTTTGTTTCCTAAGATGTTTGATGATGATGATGAAGATTGTCATTTTATATATGCGTGTCAGATGGTATGGTGTGAGAAGCTATATAATATTATGGATGGGGATTCCATATCATATCTTATCCGTATGTGGTGTATAATGGACGATGAAATGGGCGCATATTTAATATACAAGTGTGTGTTATATTATTTTATTATGTTAACTCGATCTCACCAACAATTTTTTGACAACCCAATTGGATGGACATAATATTCCATTGAATTATGATTTTATTATTCAAGAACAAAAAAAAAATTTCCTTATTTGTTAGAAAATTTTGTGTATGTTATGTTATATTATTTGAAGTTGATTATGATGAGGATTGTTGATTATGCGATGCCGATGTGTTTCTGGTGATAATTCATATGGGAACGATGTGATGATGATGATGAAGATGATTTATTTTTAACACAATAGTATTTGTTGGATTTCATATGTACATACATGTACATATATAGAAACAGATATTACAAAGTTTTGATCTCTATATACAAAAATCTTTACGATGCAAGTGGAATCTTGTTACGGGTAAAAGCTGCGGCATAACACCATCTATCAATGTTTTCTTGTTTCTCTCCAAACTTTTCTCAATTTTTTTATTTTTTACTTTTGATGGATTGTAAATGAGATAAAAGTTTAGTCCTGTTGTGTAACGCAAAACGAAGAGATTTTATTTTATTTTGTGATTCGTCATTATCATTTTCCGAGTATAAAAAAAATTGATCACATTAAGGTAAGATTTTCAATCATTACTGACAATTTTCTTCTTAAAATATCATTAAAAAAGTGAAACGACAGATAAAAGGAAATCCACCTTTTCAAGATTTCTGTTGTTTTCGTTATTTTTTTTTTTTTTTGGTTGGCAAATTATCTGTGATTTTAAGCTGTCATTATAAAAAATGAT
Source organism: Nephrotoma guestfalica (assembly GCA_963691935.1). Taxonomy (NCBI): domain Eukaryota; kingdom Metazoa; phylum Arthropoda; class Insecta; order Diptera; family Tipulidae; genus Nephrotoma; species Nephrotoma guestfalica. Next base: position 295,070,683 of record OY829914.1, on the reverse strand, counting down.
GTTCATACGAGTATAAGCAGAGTTGCTCTTATAACTTCAAAAATCTCAATTTTAATATTCGTTTGAATCCCACACCGAATAACCACTTGCCCAACCAATCAAATTCAAGTGAAGATTACAATATTCCATTTATATAAATTTCTAATATGTTTGGTCTCAATATCCCTTACGATAAACACATCTCTATTTGTGTGACCGTTCATTTTTTCCTTTTTTAGTTTTTCGTGTTGTCTTAAGAAAACCTCAATCATTCTTACGTTTTTTTTTGGTTTTCGCTTTTCCAAGTTTTGTCCTCGTTTTCATACACTTTCTGGAAAATTTTTAAGATAAAAAAAATCAGGCAGATCTGGAAGGGTGTTTGTTTGGTCGGTTTGCTTATATGTTGTTGAAAGAGGGTGATTTGATAAAAAATGAAAAACATATCAAACTACACAGCACAAGCACAAAACTAGAAAATAGAACCATCGAAAATAAATAAATAAACGAAAACATTCTATAAGTAAAAAACCAACAGGAAGAGAGAATTTTCATGATTTATTGTAGTTTTTGTAGTAATGACATCATCAAAACCACTGTAATCAAGCAAAGAACAAGAAAACAGCAGAAAATTTGTCTTAGCAATACCCAGATAAGATGCTTGAATTTATTTATTTTAGACAAATACAATATAAAAGGATATTTTGTGATTTAATGATTATTATCATCATCATCAAAAATCAGGAAAGATCATTATGATTGGTTATCAATTTTGATGTTTAAATTTGGAATCATTATTTTAGCGTTTGAGGTTGATTCTGTCTCGTTTGGCTAAATGGTATAAACATGAAAGAGGCTGGAAAAAGATAAAGATATTTCGTAGATGGTTTTCTAATGTCACAATTTTTTGCGTACAGCGCTCACCAACACCATCAAATACATTTATATTTAAATTGATTGAATATTTATATATAATTGGTTCTAGATCTATAAATCTAGAATTGAAAGATTTTCACTTTATTTAATGCAAACATTTCTTAAAATAGCCGGCATGCCACATTAAAATACTCGTAATTCCAACATTTAGAGAAACACTGAGCACGAAACTATTAAACTTGTCATGCACTTCATTGAAATATCAAAAGTCCTCGCCCAAAAAAATATGAAAGGAACGACTATGCAGTTGCCGACAATATTAAAAATAACAAAACATGGCGGAACACAAAATGTGTAATGCGAAATTCAAAATGTTGTATTTACATTTTAATTATAAACTGCAAAAAATATTTTACATCGAAACCTGAAGATCATTTTTAGCAACAAGTTTTACCGGATAAGTGGAAAAAGCTTGGGCGCTTGGACCGAGAGGTACTGGATACTAATCCCACCAAGACTGGATGCAAAGCAAATGTTCGTCATCTCCAAGACCCTCTGTTGGAGTGCAGAATTCAGCCCCGATCCATCGTCCATGTCAGTGTATAGGTTCACATGGGGCTTTCAATGTGCAGGTGGTATACTGTAATTGTGTGAATGAGTGGTGTGCGTGCATGAATGAAAAGGGGGTATTAATTGTCCTTCAAAGGACATTAAATCCACCGGACAATTAATACTTTCTCTCATATAAAAAAGTGGGTCTTAAACAATCATTCTGCGTTGTTTCTTGTACTCTTGAGTAAAGTTTTCTTTTCAAAAATCCTCATCTTTAAGTTCTGTAATAAAATAATTTATAATACAACATTTCGAATTTCGTATTACCATAGAGCAAAATATACATAAAAGGACTCATGCAGTGTAAATTTTTTTCTGTTCCGAGGTTAATCTATTTTACTATTGGCAATCTGTATAACCCTAATAGCCTGGAAAGATTGCGGATTAGTTAAACCGGTTTAGCAAATTTCAATCAAACACCCTAAGAAAAAACTTGATTTTGTAAGTAGATTTTTGAATTGTTCGTAGTGTGTCGTACTGAATTGCATTTTATTTCCTAGAATACTTGACCGAATTTTGCTAAACCAGGTTAACTAATCTTCAGTCTATCCAGGCTATAACAAGAACAATGAACTATAAAATAACTATGCCGATATGTTTATAAGACACGTATATAGAAAAAAAAAATTAAATAAGATTAACCTCGGAGGAGAAATTTGCTTATAAAATTTGCACTACATGATTCCTCTTGGAGTACGGGATTGACAGCCTCCACGAAGTATTCATAAATGGATACGGGCGTACTCTGGGCAATGTTTTGTAGAACGATCGGTTGTGGTACCCAATCCCTTCGTAGTAGTGAAGCAGAATAGCTAATTAGTCAATCAAAACTATGCAATGGTACAAACAAAAGGAAATTATACCCCAGGTGGTACACCAATATCAACATTGGTAAATCCACTCTCTGTGGAGACTGGTCCTATGGATTCTGGGGAGGGCCATCTATTGCATTACCAGGGAACATCAAATCCGTTCCAGAGAAGACCAAATTTACAACGATCACCGACAAAGAAAAATAGAAGCAACTCGGTAGCTGAACAAGCCGATACTTTTTCTAACGCTATTCCTAGACAAACATTACACGAAATAAGTGATGCCACCGGAAATTTTACTTTGCAAATAGCCGAATCTGGTAAAACAACTATTGACCTAGAAAAGGAGAATATGAATCTCTTGGCGAGGCTAGAGCATATGGAGCAATTATTTGCCAAGCTAAGCGAAGAAATTGAGTATCTAAAACAAGAAAATGAAAACCTAAAAATGAATCGGGATTCAAAAGAAGATTGCGATATAGAAAGCATTGAACCAGACAAACTCATCTATTCCACTGATGAAGATGAATTACAAAGAGAGACGGACTGGATCCTAAAAAAGAAAAACCAGTCCAGGAAGAGTAAGAAAAGAAAAGCTGAATCGTCACCTAAGGCTGAGCAATTAAATGGTAGGGGACAATCTAGTCCAGATTCAAACGATGCTCAACCCAAAGCCAATCAACCAAAAGGTAGTAAATCTACCAAGAACATTACACCAAATTTGGTGCAACCGAAAGAAAAGTCACTCCCACCAATAAATATTGTGGGTGTAACCAGTTACTCACAAATTCAGTCACTGATGAAATCGGTTACATAATAATGACGGAAATAATGACATTTGGAAAATTAATACTCTGGACTCAGATACTTATAGAACCTTATCTATGAAATTGAATGCTGAAAAGTATCAGTGGTTCACGTACGAGAACAAACAGGCCCGACCTATAAAAGTCATGGCAAGAGGTTTGCATCTCACTTGCTCAAGCAAAGAAATAATGGAAGACTTACAAAATAAAGGTCTTAAAATACTAGATGCTGTGGAAGGAAGGAAACCAAATTATCAGTAAAAGGGGACTCTCTCTTTTTATGCTAGTATTTTACAACAAAGAGAATGTTCAAAAGGAACTCTGCAAATGAAGGTAAAAATTGAACCAATGAGGAGAACCACAACAGGCATACCCCAAATTTAATCACACCCAAAGATATGGCGGTCGGGATCCAAGATGTGTAAAATGCTCAGGTAATCATTTTACCCAGGCATGTACAATAGGGAGAGATGTGCCAGCCAAGTGTACAAATTGTAAGTGCCAACATCCGGCTAATTATCGAGGCTTTAAGGTTGCTAAACAACTACAAAAATTAAGAGATAAAACAAGAAATGAACCGCAAAATCACGAAAATCGAAGGGTTCAAATATCAAATCAGATGAATTAAAACCCGCACAACCAAGCAATACAGAGCAAAGAGGTTCATTTGCGCAGGTAGTGAAAGGTTTGGGTTCAACCAAACATATGGGCTCTGAAAGTAACCAAATTATGGAAAACATTATGAACAGCCTTGCAGCTATTACAAAGCGGCTAGATGACCAAAGTAATCTGAACAACATGATACTTGATCAACTGAAGAAAATGCAACTCCCTCAACGCAATCCAACAAAAAATGTTAAGTAAGAACTCAACTTTCAAGGCACTATGCAAAATATTCCAGAAATAGAAATATTTTTAAGTTCAGAAAAAATCGACATTTTCATAATATCTGAAAGCCATCTAGTTAAACCTTCGTTTGCTAAAATATACAGGATTATAACTTATATCACTCCATTCATCCAGCGGAAAGAGCAAGAGGTGGTTCGGCATTACTAATAAAATAAAATATAAAACACCATTTAGAATCAAATATCGAAGAAGAAACAATGCAAGTCACTACTGTAAGGATCCAAATTAAACACAGACAGCTTACTGCCTCTGCAATATATTGTCCTCCCCGGCATAACTTGAAAAGGGAGGACTACCTTAAACCTTTTAAATCGCTTGGACGTGATTTTATTATTGGAGGTGACTTTAATGCGAAAAACACCTATTGGGAATCTAGACTTACCACGGCAAAAGGTAAAGAATTGCTGCAAGCAGGGCAGACATCATAATGTGAATTTTACTCTGGTGGTTCCCCAACATACTAGCCCAGTGACGAAACGAAGATACTTGACCTAATAGACTTTTATGTAGCAAGAGGTATATCCCAGAACTACATTCACATTGAAGACAGTAACTCTCTAGTATCGGATCATTCCCCGGTTATCACGACAGTCAGTGAAATGGTAATTCAAAGGGAGAGTGCCCCCAGATTAACAAATTCAAAAACAAACTGGAATCTCTTTCGTGAGGTATTGGAGGAAAAAATCAATCTTCAGGTACCGAAAAGAAATCCCCACCAGTTGGAAGATGAATTAGAACAACTCAATGGAGCAATTCACTATGCTGCTTGGCAAGTACCCACATTGTACAAAATAAGAAGAAGCTTAACATATCCTACCCAATGAAGTTAGAGAGTTGGTAAGACAAAAACGACGGGCACGTAAAACCTGGCAAATAACTAGAACACCGGAGAACAAAACAATTCTTAACAATTTAGGTAACAGTCTCAAATCTCTTCTTAAAGAAGTTAAAAATGCATCAATCAACAGATATCTAGTTAGCCTAACCGATGAAAAAAATTCTGATTATTCTCTGTGGAAGACGACGAAGCGACTCAGAAGACCCAAAATGCAAGTGCCTCCACTTAAAAAGGATGATGGAAACTGGGCAAGAGGTCCTAAAGAGAAGGCTGATCTGTTTGCGGAGTATCTCGAGGATACCTTCCAAGCACTACCAAGGCAAACGGCCAATGAAAATATAATGTCAATCCAAAAGCTAGATGATTTTGATATACGCCCAGTAACTCTCAAAGAATTAAAAGTAGAAGTGAAAAGCAACATGAATGTTAAAAAAGCCCCAGGATATGACTTGATTACTTGCCAAATAATCAAGGCTCTACCAGATAAAGAATTTCGTAAGCTATTACACATAATCAATGCAAGCTTTCGGTTAAAATATGTTCCGTGGCAATGGAAAATAGCAGAAGTAATCATGATAGAAAAACCTGATAAACCACCTAACGATAAAAAATCATACAGGCCAATTTCATTGCTGCCAATTATGTCAAAACTCTTTGAAAAATAATTACTAAAAAGACTTAAACCAATAATTGAGGACCGACCACTAATTCCTCCACATCAATTTGGATTTAGGGAAAAGTACCCCACAATTGAACAGGTGCATAGAATCACCAACGTTATTGAAAGAACGTTAGAACGCAAAAAAGTATGCTCCAGCATATTTCTGGACGTCGCCCAAGCATTCGATAAAGTTTGGCACAGTGGACTGGAATTCAAGCTGCATAGAGATCTGCCGAGGCAATTCTATGCCATACTAAGATCTTATTTATCCAATAGAGATTTTCGTGTGAAATATGAGGATGAATACTCCGAACTAAAGAAAATCTCTGCCGGTGTCCCACAGGGAAGTGTCTTAGGACCAATCCTGTATTTATTATTTACAAGGAATATTCCAACAACAGATGAAGGAACCATAGCCACCTTTGCAGACGACACAGCAATCATGGCCATTGGAAGTAATGTCGCTGATGCAACGAGCAAACTCCAGGAGATTACCAATGCGGTTTGTAACTGGACTAAGCGCTGGAGAATAAAGCTTAATGAGACGAAATCCACGCATATTATCTTTACATATCAAAAGGCTTTCCATCTACCGATAGTAATTAACTCACAACCTGTGCCATATGCAAACAAAGCTAAATATTTGGGCATGGCTCTCGATGCCAAGGTCAAGTGGAGAGAGCATGTCAAAAAGAAAAAAGAAGAACTTAAAATTAAGTTCAGAAAAATGTATTGGCTCATAGGTAGAGGCTCTGAGCTTACGATACACAACAAGTTGCTGCTATATCGGCAAATACTGAAGCCGATATGAACCTACGGTATTTAACTCTGGGGATGTACTAAGCAAACAAACGCCAAAATGATACAGACGTTTCAAAATAAGGTTCTCCGTAGCATCGTAAATGCTCCGTGGTACACAAGAAATGAAGACCTTCACAGGGACTTACAGGTGGAATACATCAAAGATGAAATAAAAAAGCACACCGCCAAACACGAAATAAGGCTCCAGGAACATGCACACCCCCATATTCGCCATATGATAGATAACCCTGTCGTTGAAAGAAGACTTCAAAGAACGAGACCACTTGACCTAGTAAACATACCAAATTAAAATTATATTTTAAAGGTTTAATTAATTTTGGGACTAACCATTGGGTTTCACCCCAACAAATCAGAATTATTTAAGAAATGTAAAATTTGTCAGTCTCAGTTGTAATTAATAAAGCAAAAAAAATGATTCCTGAATCTAACATTGCCAACTGTTTTACTAATTACATGTGAATTTTGTTATGTTGGCAAATTTTGTGTTCCGACATGTTTTGTTATGTTTTAACTTTGACGGAAACTTCATAGTCGTTGAAAGGAGTTTATATATAATTACAGCCAACAAAGGGCATTTCTTGGAAAATACCGCCATAACTGCAAAAGTTATTTCCACTGAAGCAAATCTATATGTTACCATACTTACCTACTCATATAGTGCTGGCGCTACATTCCATACAGGGATTTGGCCGCCTCAATCTTATTTTTCTAGATATTTCAGTTCGCAACAGGGCCTCCATCCATCTAGTCCTAGCTACCTCAGTTTAAATGATTCTATGAATCCTATATTATATTTCATATCTCATGACTCATTAGCGGACTGTATTGGGAGATTAGGATAATTATCTAACTTCCGGTATCTCTTTGAAGACTGTTGAACATGGAAAACGAAAACTTTGAAATATGTCTTTGCCATGAGTTTTCAGCTTGCCAGAGTTTAATAAAAGCGATACGATTTATTTTAGACATGGAACTCAAGACATCATAAGAATATACTGCTAATGATACAATAACTTGCGAACGGAAAACAGCAAACTGTGTTAAAAAACGAGGAAAAAATATTTTCACTACATAATGAGAAGCTGTTCCCGATTGAACGAGCGACAATCGTTAAAATATGGTATTTGCGGTATTTGATTAGACGCACCTCTCCAAGAAGCTTGATTTGTTGTCAAAAATCAGGCATCCAAATCTGTTATGGTTTTGAATGGATTTACCGCTAGAAAACTATTGCTAAGAAGATCAATAATGAAGTCGAACGAAATATCTCGATTTTAACGACGTTTTGCAATTGCTAGCAGACTAGTGCCTCCCAAAGTCATAGTGGGTTATTATGTTGGGGACGCAGTCCAAGTTGAAGGTGTTCTTATTGAGGCGAATTAATTCGGGTGGATGACATCAATGTTGGAGTCGCCGCAAAGAAGAATAGGTATGTCGGAGCCCACGCTGATACTTGGGGGTAAATACTGGCGGTTATGCATCTACGAGCGAAGACATACGCATGGAGAAGTTCTACATAGTTGTCCCGGGCGGAAACATCAGCGAGATATATATCACTAAATGAGACGATGTGCATGACCTGTTTGCTGACATTGATGTCCACTCGCCTGCAAGTTGAATTCGTGAAGACCTGCCTGAATTTATGCCTAGAAATTATGTGTCTCCTTAAACGTTCTTCCTAAACATGAACATTGTGGGAAGCACCATCCTGCAACCATGCACATAAAACAGTGATTGCTCAAAATTCTAGCTACACACTCACGAAAAGCATAACGGACATTTCAAACAACAATTCTAATAAAGAAAGATAAATACGCCCGAATCCTCTAGAGGTGATATGAGGAAAAATACTTATGCTCAAATATCAACAGAAACTCACGCTTGAGGCATGAGAATCAAGGAAAACTGGTCAAAACGACAGTATCCAACAAACGCTCCGGCTAATATTGAACCAACATAACTCAACGATCTCAACCAGCCTGATGATACCGGGAGCCAGCAACTTCCTGGTTCGATTATTCCTGGATGATGTCCGTTCAGGAACGATAGATTTAGGTGTCTGCAATGGTTAATGATTTGTTTCATAATTCATGATCATCTTCATTGATCATATTTGAATATCTATTTAATAAAGTATGATGTTTATTTCTGAGGAAGGATTTCTGAGGCTTGTTCTAGGAACTGCATGAATTTTAATAGCGTTGGACCTCCCGTGGGAGGATTAAGAGTGTTTTCAAAGATGATTAAACTTTCTTGGTCAAACATTTTAATCCCAATGTAAACGAATAGGATGGTCCATTCATTGATAATGCATCCTAATCTCTTGAGTGATTCAAGATATCCGATCAACGTCTAAACATTTGATCTCTTCCTCCTCAAATTATAAGAAACCTTTGTTATGTTGAGTTGCGCTATTGAGACACAGATGGAACTTTACAATTTTCTATATAAATTTCAAGGCATACTTAGGGAACGATTTACGAGAAAAATTTATTCAAAAAACAATAAAACGAGGTGCTATATTACATGATCGGTCTTTAGAGAAATCATGTTCTCAATTAAGCATTCAACAAAAAGGTGCTCCTAATATGCAATGTTCCTCGTTTCGACTTTAAACTAGAATCAATGAAGCAACTCGTTTCGCAAGAAAACAATTTTGCCATATAAACTGTTATTAGTGTGTTAAGTAAAATTTATAACCAAACCACCACAAAGAATATCTATCCTATTGTATCGACGACAACAGCATTCTGGTCGAATTTAGAAGATGTTTTAAAAGTAAATTACTCAATGCAATTAGTTTAAAGACGAATAATCGAATTTGAGAAGCCAAGTTGCAGTAAGATTTTTCGCACAAGCACTACATTCGCACTACGTGCATAGGATGTATTAAAGAATCAACATTCTCAACAAAATATCTAGATGTTCATATAAAATATATCTACAAGTGAGTAATACACAGCTTTTGTGCCGTCTAAATATCTTCTGCTGTGTTGATACATCTAACCCCAAAAACAAATATCTTAAATTGACTTCCTTCGAAAGATTGTTTTTATTTCTTTTATATATGGCGAGTATGTGTTGGTTTCATCTTCTTGAGAAAGAAACGGTAAAAAAATGCTAATATAAAGTAACGTATAACCTAAAAAAAATCCATAAAATTCGTATAAAAAACGCGTTAAAATTTTTTTATTGGTTAAAAAAACAAAACCCGAAAAAAGTAAAAAATTCCGTATACATCACATATGGGTGGGATCTTTTTATCATATCTATGTACGATATATCCTTAAAATTACCCTTGTATTTCCATCCGAAAAGAAAAACATGACAAAAAAATTTCCTTTTTTCATAAAATAATAACACACCAACAAAAAAAAGGAGAAAACAGTCAAGTTATATGCACACACAAAAAAAAAACATAAGGAGGTAAATTTACATATCAAGAGACATTTAGGAAAATAAGATAGATAGGATCTAAAGGACGAAGGATATAACAGTAAAACAAAGAAAAGTAGCTCTTCGCATCTAATTTTTTTTTGTGTTGGTGGATTCTACAGTGAAGTGGGCTATAAAAGTATGTGTATGGAAGATAGATGAATTTACCACATATGCTGTATATTCAAAAGGCAAAGTGTCATACCCATAACAACTCTATAAAAATCCCACCAGAGAATTACATTTAGTTTAAATTTTCAAATTCCGATTCGTTAGTTCGCCCGCGTTCTGATTACACCAATTGGAAAATTAGCTCCCTTAATTTTTATAAACATAAAATTTAAATAAATTTTTTGTTCATTGGAATTTTTTTTGTTTCCCTTAAAATATTGAAAATTTAGATAAAAAAAACAAAGATGATGAAAATACTCGTGTGTACTTATAAAATATTCAACCGGGTGTTATAAATCCACATGCTTAGAATAAAGTCTGTGCGATATATGAGCGTATGAATCGGTTGAAATATCATATCAGACAGAGTTCGGAAAATTTAGATGTTGTAAACGTTTATTTTCTCCAGACTCTTGTGATGCTGCGATAAATCCATAAAAGCAATTTTTCTGTTAGATTTTCATGGAAATTTAATACTAAAAACAATGTCGTGTGTGTAGAAAAATATTCTATTCTATAAATATAATAACATTATTACCTTCACACTTCGTATCCACACATTCGAGCTCGTACGTATGATCATTGGTAACCAAAGGAAAATATTCAAATTCAAATTTTTTTTGTGTTGGATTTATTTTTTGTAGAAGATTGAAACTACAAAAAGATAAGGATGTGTGGCACAAGACCATTTTGTATAACAATCAATTTTTTAAGGTTGTAATTGGAAAAATATATATACGAGTATATGTTCGTTATAATGGAATAAGAGTATGGACATATGTATATTTTTAAGTTGTTATGGTTGTTGCTCGTGTCTATAAAATATAATATTACTTTCTTGGAGCAGAATATCGAAGAGATATCGAATCTAATAGACATTTCTTTAAGTATAGTTAACAATTTTGGCTTTTCTTTCGGCGCCATCCGGTTCTGTGTGCTATACTGTTCAACTAGAGATCGCCATTGGCCGCCAAAGATCCATGTAAGATAATCGTTTTCAAAAATTAAAAGTTGGCTCTTTCTGTCAATAATTAACTCTCAAAAATCAAAATTTAAAATATAAATTGCATATTAATTCTAATCATGATTCATGAGCCGGTTTAAAAAATCTGAGTTTTATGCGACGATATATCGGTCCAATTGCACTGAAAAGTATGCAAATGCGGTTTGAAACTTTTCAATTTTCTTTTGATATTCCCAATGGAATTTTTAATAGGGTTAATCAAATAATTACACCTCACTTGGTTAGACAAAAACTTTTCATTCTATTCGTTTGAGAAAAGTTTTCGTTCCATCCAAATTACTCATCTTTCAAAATCATATCCGGAACTAATTTTGAAATTCTATTGGTTATGAAATTTTCCAGAGGCACGACTAAAATTTATATTAGATTCCCATCTTCATGACGTTATCTGAGTTCCATCCCTTTCCATCGAGAAATGATTTAGCTCTTTTGTAGGAAAAGAAGCACCAAAACGGCTAAACCGGAGCACTCCTAAACAAATATTGCGAAATTATGATCGTTTGCAATAGTTTCCTGACTCTCGAAAATAATGCGTCTTTCAAATTTTCTTTATCAAAATCGTTCGCAAACAAATTTCTCGAGTTTACAACTCACAATCGATTCTTAGCACTCGAAAATCTTTCTCACTCATTTTTATAAAAATCGTTCGACCTGAAAAAATCCTCTAAATAAATTTTCCGTAAATCAGGACTCACCGCAATCCATTTGCTGTTGGCCAAGGGCTGATATTGGCAAAAAATCTAAAGTACTGAATTTTTTTGGAACACATGTGGCAATGAATCCAGCTTGAAAATACTTTTTGCACGTTTACCAACTCCACAGAAAACGAAATTCAACCCAATTTCATATTAGTTTGGTTGTATTCAAACCTAAAATATCATTTTGTGGCAACCAAATCATGCAATTTTAATTAGTATACTTGTACTGTATAAATTAATCAATAAGTTAAACTTTATCCAACACGTCTTATGTTAAGAAGATCTTACAATTCTTTTATAATTGTGGATAATTTGTTTTTTACTGCTCTATCCCAAGGTAAACATAGACTCAATAGGTTTTTCTAATCGTTATTTTAGACGCTTTTGTTGATGTAGACCATAACGGCACGTGTCATAATCAAACCATCTTAATGCTTCTTCATCTCGCTTTAATTTTGTCGTAGTTAAATCCTATCCTAACATCCTATGGATGTTTAAAAACGCTAAGGCGAATGGGAATATAAGTGATTTGTATTCATACCGTTGATGTTTTATCAGTTAAATTATAATCAACCAAAATTTTAGCAAGTTCTCGGATGAGGGTTTAGACTGCACAACACCTTCTAGCTAAATTTTGTCAAAACAGTCTCAAACCAAATCCAAAAATCCCAACAGTATAGAACTTAAGCGCATGAGTGCTCGATGGGCCTCAATTTATCTTTCTCAGCTCAAATGTAAAATCCTCTAATCCTAAAATAGACGACAAAACCGAGAATCATCGCAACAAAGACCTCATCTGATTCTTTGATATCAAAAATAATAAAATATTTGACCTTGAATTTTCTGATTATTATCTTTACCTAAAAAATACAACTTGACCAACTCAACTAGGGTTTATTGATCGGGAAATGTTGCCGCGAGAATTTTCTGAAGTTTCTAATTTTCGATTTCCGAGAAATGTTTAACTTAACGCTAAATCTTAAAACTGCATTAAATCAAGAACCAAGAATAACCTTCTCGAATCGCCAAAATAATTAACTTCTGAAACATGATATTTTGGCCAGAGCAGATTTTTTAGAATCTAAGTCTGTGTGTCCTGACAAGAACAACTTTAGCCGAGATTCATTAAATTATGTGGCGTTTAAACCACGAGACTGGACGAGCCAATTCCAAAGGCATAAATTTGATTGTGAATATCTCCTCATGACAGATGGTAAATAAAGAGAGCTCAGGATTATTACGGATTGAACCTGTACCGATAGAAAATTAAACATTTATGTTTTAATAAGATAGCCAAATCTTACTTACAACGTCTCAGTAAATATCGTCCCGTACTTTAAGCGAAATAGAATTAAACTAATCGACGGACCATATAAGAGACCCTATGCTTATCCACAACGTAGGGTCATAAGTATTACAAATATTTAATTGAATAATTAAAATCCTATTTGTAAATTCATTAACTAGTTTTTAGACCCACTACGTAGAACCAAAAATAGTTAACAATATTTTATACCTCTAGAGCGGATTAATTATCTTAGCTTTAAATCATAAATGTTAAACATCCAGTTTCTAATGGTTGTTATCCAATGGATTTCATTATAGTTATTATTTTCGAAAGTACCGAAATACATTTGATGAAAAAGAAAAGAAAAGAAAAAGTGGTCCCGAAATGGCAACCTAAATGAATTTTCCCGAAATAAGGTCCCATCGTAACCGATGTCTAGTACTCGAATACACTCCCTCAGCAATGCAACATTTGCAAAAGGATGCGATTAACGCAACATGGTTCTGCAATAAGATGGAACATAAAGCCAAACATCTAACTTTCAACACGAAGCAACAAAGTGCAACATGGTGCAACATGGTACAAAACACGCAACATCCCTAAACAAAATCCAGAACTCCTTGTAATCGCTTCCTTGCAATCGAAACCCTTGTCCCGCCAAATTTTATCAACAAAATCGTTGAAGGTAATAAATAATGTTTTAAAAAAGGCCCCATAGGTAAGGACCCATCGCAATCGATTTCTGGCACACGAAAACTCCCTCACTAATTTTTATCAAAATCGTTAGTCAATTTTTTTTTTCAAAAATGGACTTGGGCCATATCGGACTTTCCGGAACTTAGAACTCATCGCCTGGCATTAGACACGCCTTATCACTGCAATTTTAATCATAAGCGAACGAGCCAACGACAAATTTTAGAATGGACCGAGGCCCACCGAAAGACCTTCTAAACGAATTTCCTCGAAATTAGGACCCATGAAAATAGACTCCTGTCATTTAAAACCCACCCTTCACCAAAGGATGAGCCCCTAAATGAAATTTGCCGAAATCGGAAAAAATCAAAATCGGGTTTTTGTTATCGAACTCACGGGCTCCACCTGTCGACCGAAATTATCACCCATCGCAATCGACTCCTGGTACTCGAAAAACACCGATCGCCAATTTTCACCAAGTCATTTGAACTAGAAAAAAATAGGTAAAGGAACTCGCGCCCCTGGTAACTAAAGAAAAATGATCAAAATATTACTATCGCTAATGTCAAAGAAATGACTAAATGGAAAACGTTTACGCTACTCACCACAAGAGGCAGCATTCTTGCAAAACGAATTTCACCTGGTGAAATTAAATTTTTAAGGTTTGATTGAACTTAAGTGTTTAGACGAAAATTCTGAATTCTTGTATAGTCAGACAAAACGGAACTCGGCAATTTATTAACCAATAATTCAACAACGCAAAATAATTTGGTTCTTAAATTAATATTCAGCAATGTTCTCGATCTGGCCTTCATACCAGTGGAATTACGTGGCAGAATCATTTTCCATACACGTAAATTTTAATTCTAGTGAGTTTTTCAGCTTTAAAAAGGGAGACTATATGATGAGTTAAAATGAGTTTCTGGACAATATTAATTGGGATCGATATAAAACGAGTAGTTGGGACGCTTATATTGATCAGTTTTATAAAATAATGAACTAGGCAATTGAATATTTTATTCCTCGTTCGCCTGTGGTTTTGTCGGGCCTCGAGCCATGGTTGATTAAACCACGTCACCTCTCTGGTCTTTTAAATCGTTTTTGTATAATTCATATATTGTTGAGCTTGAACCGAATATTAGAAACAACCCTAAATGTTTCTCTAATACCCTCGCATATGTCTCTCAATTATTTGATTGTTAGCGCAAAGAATCACTGACATGTTTGCAGCATTTTTTGAAAATGTGTATGTCCCTTCTTCAAGAGAGAATGACGATTTTGATTTTAGTAAAAATCCAAACATTCAATCTCAGTTTACTACCGAAGACGTTCTGCATGCTCTGTTGAATGTAAATGTGAATATGAGTTATGGCCCGGACAAAATTCACCCTCTTGCGTTAAAAGAGTGTGCTTGTGTCTAGGTTCAACTACTGGTATTTCTATCTTATCGGCTATTCTTAAATTATTTGAATTTGATTGTCAATCACGTATCTTTTTCTTAATTAAAAATTCCATCGCTGTAAACCAGTATGGGTTTTACCCCGGCCGGTCGACTGATACACCTTGGTTTGTTCTCAAATTTTTTAACTATAGCATTTGAAGGTGGTGATACTGCTGAAGTAGTATTTACTGATTTTAGTAGAGCATTCGATAAAATTCATCATTGTTTCATTGTTGTAAAGAAACTGGAACAGCACAAATGTGATGTTCTTCCTTTAAAATGGAGCATGCCATATTTGACGAACCGAATTTAAAATTTTTTTTAATATCATTTTATCTAGAGATATAAAGCTTTGTCTGGCCTCCTACAAGGTAGATGATGTAAAACGGTGCTGCAAACATTGTGAGTTTTTGATTTATGCTGATGATGTTAAGGAATTAAATATTTTCTGTGATTGGTGTACCTTGATAAGCTTTCTGGGTAGACGGAGGATTAGTTAAATTGGTTTACCAAAATTATGTTAAATACTATAGGAAATAAAATTCTATTCAGTTCGACACACTACGAAAAATTCAAAAATCTACTAGCAAATTCAAGATTTTCCATAAGGTGCTTGAGTGAATCTTGTTAAACCAGGATAGGAACCAAGCACACAATTTATCGATAAAAAAATATCAACATAAAAAAATAATTTTTTAGGAGAAACTGGAGAAAGCAAAGGCCGCTAGATTTATTTTGGTTTACAAGTGAATCATAACGCTCAAGAAATATTATTTATGTTGTTGTTTGATCACCCAGTGAAATCAAAGGCCTACTACAATCATATTTGGAATTTTATGGATGTTTTGTTGATTTTTTTATCAATAAAATTTACGCTGAGTTCCTACCCAGTTTAACTAATCCACAGTCTGTTCAGGCTATAGGTTAATGTTAGGGTTAATTCAATGTTAGGGTGTTTAATCCATTTCTCCAAAGAATTTTATGATCCGTATACTTTAAAACTCCTCTTCGTTTTTTGTTCGTTTGCACTTGGAATATGCCTCAATTGTCTGGAATCCGTAGTATAACAAATCCTCTTGCCGTATTTCAGAAGCCTTTTCTGTTGTTCGTCTTAAGGTGACTCCCTCGAGAGGTAAACGCCCCTATGCTACCGCCATACTAGGCCGTTGTTTGCTATTAAATATTGTTCCATTGTCCATTCGACCGAATTGTTTGTTCACAACTACTCTCCTTGTATTCAATACGTGCTTCTATGCGATAACTCAGATATCGAGTCTTCGTAATCGATCTGCACTTCAATCGATCGAACTTTGTATGTCGGACCCGATATTTAATTCAAGTCGTGTATTTACTAATGTTTCTGCCTTGTTCGATTTTAATTTTGAATTACGAATTTGAATTACATAAAATTGAATTGATTTTTATAAATATCAGATGTACAATAATACTGTTCGCTAAATAAATAAATAATATTCCAACATGTAACCCGTAGATCTATAAGTCCCGAGGCTAACTACTAAAAAATTGTTTTTGGCAAAATTCGACTTTAATCATGAACATAGTTTTCTTCAAGAATGGTACATTCATCCCAACGCTCCTCTAAGATTTCGATGACACATACCGACGCAAAAATCCGGTTTATTACGGTCAAATAGCTCCAAAGGCGCTCTGAATCACCGACGCGTTGTTATTTTTGATCTAATGTGAGCAAGCGCGGCACCCACTTTGGACACCGCTTTCTCATGGACAAGTGTTTATGCAAAATAGTGTAAATACTGCCTTTTGATATCTTTATGGTGTCAGCTATCTCCCGCAACTTCACTTTACGGTCTTTCAAAACGTACACTCTTTTATCTTTTCTGGAATAACTGCCGAATTCGGGCGATCAGAGCAGTTCAGAAACATCGGTTTGAACGGCCACGTTTAATCTGAGCAAACGAAGCAGCAGTTCCTGTAACACTTATCAAGCCATTGCTTTGCTTGAATGGTATTTTTTCCTACCAATACACAGTGTTTAAACAACACACGAAATGTTGATTGTTACCAATTTACCCTGTCACATTTAATAAATAATTTTTTGTGAATAAGGTATCATTGTATTAGCCGCATTGCAAGAACACATTTGGGTTTCCAGACTTCGAAAAAAATATAAAAATAAATTCACTCTCAATTCACAATCAAGAAATTCAGTCCAGATAATTTGGTTGGTCACCACAGGGAGTCGAAACAGATCAAGCACTATACTTGGCCAAGGTTAATATACCTGTAGTTACTATAGAAGTCAAATGTTTGATTTTATAGTCAACACCTCCATGTATATCAAATTCAAATGGCCTTTTGAAGAAAAACACCTTCTTTGCGCCTTTTTTGATAAACAAATAAAAATCTAAATTCAGTTCAACAACTTTCACAATACAATTACACGGTACAAAAACTTCAGTAATTGATATCACTCTCCAATCAAATCAATCAAAATGTTATTAAATTAAAATTGGATATTGATAATATCACTGAGCCATAAAGAAAATTTCGAACAAATAAAATATTTCCCTGGCCATATCATATCACAATCATCATCATCGCATAAACAAATTTGAATATTTATAGAATTTTTTTTTTCTGTATGAAATTTGACATGACACTTGTTAATTTTCAAGATAAAAAAAGAAATAAATAAAAATTATGTATGTGTGTAGAGATGTTGGATCTAGATATACAAAATGTAAAATTCCAAGAATCGTTTTGCTTTATTTCAATTATAGAACAAAACGAATGTTGCTCTCCATAGAAAAACAATATCCAAACAATTTCACACACAAAATTGGGATCAATGTCTATTGAAGTCCATTAGAAATTTGACAGTTTTATATTTTCTCTTTTTTTGCTTGTGTTGTCGTTGCCAAATAAGATGCTTTCGAAAGTGACCTTCAATGGCCGGTATATAATAAAAAAATAGTTGTATACGTGCGTGTATAGTGCTTGCAATGATATACTACAGTCTCATCATATTATAAAAAAACATGTTACTTCACCCATTTTTTATTGATTAATTTTCCATTTTCTTTAACAAAAATATAAGAAAAGCTATCAACGAGATGAACGTATACAACAACAAAAATAATACCTCAACCTCAATCAAATGCCATCCATCTATACATCCACGGATATACGTATCTAATCCAAAATAAATATTATCCTTTTATTTGGTACAGAGGACGAAAACACACAGTAGCTATCTGTATAGTGGAGATACAACAATATACGGAAATGAAAGCACACAACAAAAACTTTTTACTCCTTTTTATTATACTTTATCGTTTATTATTGTGTGCGTATTGCGAGGGTGACGGTATACCCATCGTTTACCCTTTTTTCCAACTTGCTTGTCTTCGCATCGTTTCGATCAATTTCCTCAAAATACCATAGCAACCATAAAACCCTATCCTTGAATTGTTTGTGTATGTGTGTGTAGAACACGTATATATACATACGTATGAGACGTGTACAAGAATAATATTATCCTTTCGATAGAAAACAACCATTTTCACTTAAAGGGTAAAAACCAGAGATAACAAAAATTGATAAGAAATGGTAGCAACAAAATTATTAAAGTATGCGTACACATAGCTTTTACAGTGAGACAATAGAATGTCATTATCTGTTTAACTTTTAATTGTTTTATTGACATTTTGTGAGGTATTTAGGCACTCTTGGTCATTTGGTCTGTATGCCTTCTTATCAATCTATACCGGATATGAATTTCCTTTGTTTTATTTCTTATTTTATTCAAATAGACGTATTGTCACATTCCATCTCGTCTTCTTTAAAAAAACAACAAAAAAAATTATTAAAAGTAATTGACGTTAAGTAGTTGACGGTATCGCATGTATGTCCATATATATAAAGAGTATGACGACCCCTTACTATTTTATCCACCATTTACAAATATTACAAAAAAATGATTAAGGGATTCATAGGATTTGTTGTTGGTTATATAGCGTTTGCTCCACCTCCGCATTGGATAATAAATAAAACTAACAACAACAACAACAGTAGTAACTAGAATAATAAACTTAATCATAAGTCACGCGGTTGTAATTAGGAAATGTAACCGTTTTTTTCTCTTCTTAAGTGAAATTAAATTTAAATTAAAGGCGTAAAATTTTTACTTGGGGATTGAGTGAGAGCAGTAGACGCGCGTATTATAGGAAACTATTGCTTAGTCAAATTCATTGGGAAGGGTCGTGTTGAATAATAATAAAAATATGTTTTATGAAGTTGTTATTGCATGATTATGTAGTTTTGTTATCTAATCTATATAATATTTGTTAGTTTTGTACGCGTACACATTTATTAATTATCTAAATATGAAATGAAAGGCTTGGTAATGTCCGCACCGTACGGTTAAAAGTAAACCCCATTTACATAATTAGCAACGTAATGTGCTCAGAGTGCACCATAAGACGAAACCGGGTATAATACGATCGAGGTCGTTTTGCATCGTTATTGCAAATTTTAATGCTTGGTAACGCCGATACCAGACGACAAGACATAAGGGATTTAGGTTAGTTAATATCGTCTTTAACATAGTTCTACCTACACACATAGCATATAAAAACTGACCATTACTTGTTTTCCTTTGAACAACATTAAAAAATTAATTTTTACAGTTTAAAGAAGAGAAAGTTAATGAAATTGAAGAGTTTATTGTTTTCAGGGATACTTGCACACCGCACACATTTAGACAATACGTGTTACTTATACAAGTCATACTATTTTATGGTCAGTTGGAAAATTTTATTTTTACGTTCAATTCGGTTGACCAACTGTTGTGTTCTGCTTTGGATTCTTTTTAAGGGCAAAATTTATTTATTTTGTGTAATTTATATAAATTCAATTTGTTATTTTAAGGAAGGTAGTCTTTAAATATCGAGATGTTGTGTTTGTGGTTTAAATATTTTAATTTGTCTAAAGATGATTGATTGATTGGGAATGTACGACCAACCAATAGGAGAATTCTACCGGAAAGCTGAGTTTCAACATTGATTCAACACCGACTTTACATTTAACAGAATCAAAGTATAGGGAAAGAAAGTAAATGATGATAGATTTTTATGTATGAAGTTTTAATCATTTATCAAAAGTGTAGCTACACTAACTAACAATTATTAAAAGTGTATTTACACAATTTAATCAAAAGTGTATGGCATACAACAGAAAATGTAGCAGCAAAAATATAAAAAGGATCTTAAATAAATTAAATATATATTTTATTTATAATGTAGAGTTGAATTATATCTCTTCGTGGTTGAACGTATTTATATATTAAACGATGGTTGTCGAAAGGTAAATGAATATTCTAAATTGTGAATGGCATCGGATTGTGTATACTGATTTTGGAAAACCGCCTCACTTGCTATATTTGATCTGAAAGTGTACGGGATGTTTGAAGGCCATAAACGTCGGTATACCTTTGCCCGATCTAAAGCTCTCGATGACTTCACGCAGGTATATTATTATAAAAGTTTATTTACCAGTAGTTAATAAAATTGGAGGAGTGTATATGTTGTGGTCAACACCCGACTTCGTCCTGGAATTTGATTCTCATGAGATCATAAGTTAAAATTCTATTCATCATTCACAAAGACGCGATATCAAAAATAAGGAATGAATTCGACATATTTTTGATATCGCGACATTTTCTTTATTCTCCTGAGAAAAAAACCTTAAGCATCTTCCAGTTAGTTGATTCTAAAACTCAGTGTCATGTGTTGCACCTGTGTATTCGAAAACAAATTTTTCGAAAAATAAAACGAAAACTTAGTCGAATTTTGAAAAATATAGTTTTTTTATTTATTGGGTATATAAAAATGTATTTCCGATCTTTTTATAGAGGTGTCGTTAGTATCACTGCTTGCATATTATTCAATCGAGCAATACATGTTTTTGGGAGGTTTGATGTCAAGCTTGAATAATTACTAGCGACATTTGTTCAAAGCGTAAACAACAATTATCTTCATGTAATTGAAAACGTCGAATTTTGTGCCAAAAAACAGCATTTGCGGAAAGTTGTACTTCATTACTTTTTGTTGAAGAAAAGTGCAACGGAAACAAATCGTTTGCTTGTGGAAGTTTACGGTGAATATGCTCCATCGAATACAACATGCAAAGAGTGGTTTCAACGATTCAAAGTTGGTGATTTTGACGTAAGAGGCAAAGAACGTGCAGGCGGACCAAGAAAATTTGAAAATACAGAATTGGAAGAATTACTTGATATTCCCAGAAGCTGGGAAATTGGGTGCCACACAAATTGAAAGAACGGGACATGGAATGTCGGAAAACCATGTGTGAATTGTTGCTTCAATCACAACAAAGGAAGGGGTTTTTGCATTCGGATCATCACTGGGGATGAACCGTGGATCAATTATGACAATCCAAAGCGCAAACCAGCGTTGGTCAAGCCATGTGAACCAGGGCCGTCGACGCCAAAAGCAAATATCCATGGTTCGAAGATGATGCTTTGTATTTGGTGGGATATGAAGGGTGTTGTTTATTATGAGCTGCTGAACGAGCGAGAAACCATTATGGGACAAGTTTATCGACGACAACTGATGGCTTTAAACCAAGCTCTAGCTGCGAAACGACCGGAAAGGAACAAAAGGCACGATAAGATTATTTTACAACATGACAACGGTAGGCCACATGTTGCTATACCTGTCAAAAACTACTTGAACAGCCAGATCTGGGAAATTCTACCCTATCCGCCGTATTCACCAGACTTTGCTCCCTCTGATTACCACATGTTCCGGGCGATTCAATCAGCCCTGGCACAGCAGCATTTCACTTCATATGAAAACGTCAAACAATTGGTCGATGACTGGATAGCCTCGAAACAACCAGACTTCTTCCTTTGGGGAATCCGTTTATTGCCTGAACGATGGACGAAGGTTATAGCTTCCGAAGGAGCATACTATGAACAAAACATTCTTTCATTTTCTACACAAAATGATATGGACCAATTGTGTTGCCAATTTAATTTAAAATCAATTTGTTTTCATGAGATTTTTCCGTAAATTTTATATATTTTATAATATTGCCAAGAAACGAAAATGTTCCTAGGGAAGCCTCCACTTCCGGTACACCAATGTCCTCCAAATTTGGAGAATCTGCCTTATTATCAGAAAGCCTTAAGTATGAAATTTTATGACGATGGTCGATAGTTTATTACCAAAAACCGCTACTAAGCTTAAATTTTGAAGAAATTGTTTACACCAGTTTAAACCAGATGCTATACTTTTTAAAATATTTGCAAATGACGTAAAAACCCAAAGAGATAGCAAATATGGTAAATTTGCAAAAATCTCGAGGTCGAAAATTTTCATGATCACTTGCTTTGTAAAAGAAAATAATAATTACGTCACCCTTGGATAGCTCTATTCAATTTAAGGCCTTCGTTCCACACAATTTACTCATTTTTCAATATGACATCCGGAACACATTTTGCAGTGCTCTAGGTATATTTAAATTGACGTATTTCCAGATACACGTCCAAAATGAATATTAGCTTCCAATTTTCAGTTTATCTTAAGTTCACTGATCTGAGTTCCATCCCCTTCCATTGAGATGATATAGTTCTATTGTGAAACAAAACATAGCGGCTAAACCATTGCAGTCATTTCCGGGCCTCTCCCAAATTTTTTATTAAAATCGTTCGAGCCGATTTTTTTTTAAATAGGGACCCGGGTCTCATTTGAGAAGCCACTAAACAATTTTTTCCAAATTTAGAACTCATCACAAGCGATTATTAGAACTCGAAAACTGATCTCACCCATTTTTATTAAAAGATGTTCAACCCCTCGCAATCCATTTCTGGCACTAGAAAACCCTTGCCACCGCAATTTTTATATACATTGTTCTAGCCAAACAAAATTTAACAAAGGATCCCGTACTCTACCGAAGAACCTCCTAAACGAATATTCCCGAAATTACCCCATCGAAATCGGTTCCGGCATTTGATTCATGTGCATTCCCTTCACGAATCTATATCAAAATTATGCTAGCCCGCTCGTCCCGGCCCGCTCCAGACGACATTAAAAGCGGTAGAGGAAAAAATATGAAAAAACCAAGGTCAAAATATTAATTAGATAACAACCAACATTTTATAAAAAACGCGATTAGTGCAACCATATAATGTCACCGTAACGCAACCAACATAACATGGTGCAACGTTCCGCAGTATGATGGAACATAACGCCAGATATCTAACTAATGAAAAACACAAGACCCAACACGAAGCATCTTGATGCAACATAGTACAAAATCGCGAAAAATGGTGCAACTTCATGCAACATGGCGCAACATGTTGTAATATCTAGCAACATCCCACAATATGATCCAACAGAACATAACATTGTCCAACATTACGATATCGATGAAATCGACCAATATCAACTGGGATCAACAGTGCACCTTGTAGTTGGACAGCGCGTGTACTTTGTAATTTGTAATGGAAGAAGCAATACGCCTAATTAGATACAGAAATTTGTGAAAGTTGCATCAGAATTTATCAGTATAAAATTTAATGAAATGTGGAGAATTACATGCTTGACGTTTCGCCGTTACCGAGAAAAATAGAATCACTATAAATTTAGTCAGACCGGACATGCCAATCTATTTGCCGCAAAAGAAATATGCCAATAACCTAACGACAAATAAACGACAAATTCGGAACTAAAGCGATTCATACTGAAAGGCGGTGTGATATTAAGGAACAGCACCTCGATATCGCACAAACATGTGATAATTTCTTATATTTTGGATGTCGGGATATGACTCCGCCCTTTTTCAAAATCAAAGGATTATTAATTGAAAGTATATGCCCCATAATTTACGGATTCTCTCTCTGAAGAAATCCTGGTCTTTGGAGACGATCTAATCAATCATCGGGGCAGATGCTCGATCGGCTAGCAAGCAAGCAATTTGCTAGCCGAAATCCAGGATACTCAATCAATTTTACCAAGGAAATTTGAATTTCAAATTATATTTTTCATAAACTTTTTATTTATTTTTGCAATTGCACAGTAAAACAACACAAAAATTTTCTGTTCATTTTTTGAACCCGCAAATTTTACTGTGCAATCGCAAAAATAAACAAAAATTTTATGAAAAATATAATTTGAAATTTAAATTTTCTTGGTAAAATTGATTGAGTATCCAGGATTTCGGCTAGCAAATTGCTTGCTTGCTAGCCGATCGAGCATCTACCCCATCAAGTACTACGTACTATAGAATACCACTATTGCCCATTTATAGTACACGTAAGCAGTACTAGTAACAACACCTATTGGGAAAGGGCGGAGTCATATAAACACACACAATACAATTATCAGTTATTCTTCCGACGAATAATATTGAAAATTTAACGTATGCTAATTTGCGGACAATGATGTTGGAGATGTACGGCGAGCAATATTTTAATGAAGCCGGGAAACCAATGTCGTATTTCGACATTTTTATATTGACTGGACAATTTGAGGTGGAATTTTTATCTCGTTTCGAAAATTATTTAATTATATTAACAGTATGGAGTTCATATAATATTGACTTTCAACGGGTTGTATATGCTAGGAGCGACACGTATAGTGTCCAGGAACCATTATATAATTTATTTGATCCTTTATGTTTTAACCAATTCTCAATAAATTTTCTTTTGTAATATTTTAGTGTTAGCCGATATTGTTAACACATCCCGCAGTCTCGAAATGTTCGTACTTATTTTTGCGTAACTTAAAGACCCGAAAAGTAAAAATCTATTTTAGTATATGTTTCAGATTTGGCCATCGTATGCCATAACTATGGTTTACTATTCGGTCAAATACAACCAAATGGAAAAATTTCACTTTGAATCGATTGGTATTGATGTTAAGTGGCGTTTGATGTATTCGCAGATGAACAAATAAAAATGAATATTTGAAAATGCCATTCGAATGTACGATCGAGAATTATATGCAAACATTACATTACACATTATTCCTGCTATCACAAGTGGCCACGATGACAATTATTGATCATTGCTGGAAATTTTAACCGAAATGGTGCATTCAGAATTTTAAACGCTTGGGCAAAAAAGTTTCTAACGTACGAGTATATCCAGATTTACTAATTGCCACCATGGGCATTCTATACAATCAATATAAAATGCTAAAATACAAGAATATTTTTGAGAAAGAACAACATTTTTCCTTTTTACGAGATCATGCCAAGCAATTACCACTCTGGCGGGAACACTTCCTTATTGAATACCGGACGACATAAACAATCGTTTATTACAAACTAAAATTGTAACATTAATTTTTCAGTTATATAACAATTTGGCCAGTTACATAT
The DNA here is from genome assembly GCA_963691935.1 of Nephrotoma guestfalica. NCBI lineage: Eukaryota > Metazoa > Arthropoda > Insecta > Diptera > Tipulidae > Nephrotoma > Nephrotoma guestfalica. The sequence goes on along the minus strand of OY829914.1, from coordinate 295,045,235 downwards.
AAACGGGGACGCCCCATGAACAAATTTAGTATGTTGCAGCAGCGATTTTCAATCGCAAGATGGGACATCGTTATTTTATTTGTTCCTATCGGTTTCTTAACTTTTGCTTTTGTGCAATGTTTCGATCACTAGGCTTTGTATATACGGTCTAAAATATAATTATAATTAGCGATTAATTATTGAATTTTTATTTATTAATTATAATTATTAAGACAGATTTAAAAAATATTGGTTTATGTACTTACGAGTACTTGGAAGTTGGCAGTAACACTTTGACAACAAAAAATTGTGAACTTTTTAACCGTTTGATTACTTCGAATATTTTCCGACGAAGAAAACGACCAAAGTGACACCTATGCCAGGAAATCTAATTACGGAAAATGAAATAGGGTAAGGGAAAAACAAAACGCGTCTGTCCTATGCATAATCTATATGGTATAAGTTCATGAATTCTGTAATAAATCAAGACGAAGTTATAAATTATCCGCATCTGAATTATTGAATTCTCCAAAACATCAATCCACCACGACTTTGGAACGGTACCAGGCTTTTAGTGAAAAAGATGATAAACAATATCATCGAAGCTACAATTTTAAGTGGAAAATTTAAAGGAGAAGATATACTGTTGCCACGCACCCCATTAATTTCGACGGTATGCCATTCGAATTCAAAGTTTTACAATTTCTGATGCGACTTGCATTTGCAATTGCCATTAAATAATACAATTTGACTTATTCTCTTTCAGCCCAAATGCAGATTCCAAAACTTCTTCTGCATTCTTGTTAGAATTTCAATCAAACCAAATTTGATTAACAATAGCAAATTAATCACAAATAACTGATCATCTTGAATATAAAAGATATAGGCAAGTATGTTTAAGGCAACTCAAGGAAGAATTATAACACTTGGTCACCAGGTCGTGATGCAGAAAAAATATATCGAATACGCTTTTGAAATTAAAATTTGAATTAGCACATCCAGTGAACTTTACAGTTATGGCTTTTTTAATTTCCAACACCGAACGACACGTTCATAGTTTTAGAAAAAATATCACTAATTCAATCGAAAGTCATCACGCACGTGTTCTATTTAATTAGTTTATCGAAATAGTCCTAACTATATTCCAATCCAGTTAAACATTACATTCCAATTAACCACCTCTAATCAATATCAACCCCTATAGAAATCTAACCCCGCAAAAATCAATCGACTATACAACATGTATAAGTCAATAAGACTATAAAGTATTAAAAAGTATTTGGTGATATACAAACCGTTGAATGGTTTCATCTAAATCCTCCAATTTCTTAAAGAAAAACTATGAAACCATAGTAGGATTCAAAAACACGTAATACCTTTACCATAAAATCATGGCTATGTGAATTTCAAGGTTTTCACTCAACACAAATTTAAAATGTCAAAAAACTACACCAAAAAAATTATGACAATCGCAGAATTTTTTTATTTATTTATTATTGGGCAATTTTTATAAAATGCTATGTCCGCCTCTAGAGTATCCATCGTTATCTTGTTCCTAATCCTCTACTCGTATAATGGCCTTCCACTAATAAAAATAAAAACAAATACGTCTATAACAACACACATCTTCATTCTAAGAAAGAAAAGAGTCAAAAGCATAAATTAGTCCGATCGTACCATCGTCTCTATCTTTATCGACCATTTTTATCTTTACAATCAAACAAGGATTCAATTATCGTCGTCCTAATTCTTATTTTTATGGTCGTTAATTAAAGTAAAACAAAAATTGTAAAAAAAACCGACCTTTCGTCAACATTTCTTGAAGACCACAGTCTTGCCACCAAACTAGAACAAACTCAATGTAATTTTTTTAAATAAATTTACCGAGCCCCGAAAAAACTGTCCTCTTTTATTGAGGGTTATTATACGTTACACGAGTCCTTTTTTAGTTTTTATTATTATTAGTAACAGAAGTTAAGTGACTTTGAAAAAAAACGAACTGAGTTCGTGTCCTTGTTTACGGATTATTTACGTAATTAGGCGAATGATTGAAGTTAATATTTTGGGATCAATTGCACGCAATTTAGGTGCAATAAAATCCAAATTTATTACGAGATAACGGGGGTGTTCTGGCTTTTTAGGTAATAGTGGTAAGAAATAATACTGTAAAGTGACCATTTGGGTTCGACGCATTACGTTCAAAATACTTAGCCTTCGAAAACTCTTATTATGTCGGTGAACGCGTTATTTATGTATATATACACATAATAAAGAAACACGCGCGATTAAGATAACTAAAATTTACGTTCATCTCGCGAAATTTTATACAAATGTCAAAAAAACTAATAAAATACAAATCTACGGTAAATAAAAAATAAATTTGCTTAACTCTTCAAATCAAATCTTTGGGTAACATCACCACCAGCCAATGAGATCTCGTATATTTTTAGGTACCGAGTATTTTCTTTACAAATCTCTGAATTTATTGCATTTTCTTAGTTATTCGAATTATTTGGATGTATCCCCGCGCGGTGTGGAATTTAATTGTGTATGTCTTATATAAATTTAACGGTTTTTATTTTTCTTATTTTCTTTTACTGTACAGTAATCGAATGGCATCTTTTGTCGCAAACCGTTAAGATAAGATTATTTTATAATTATGTTTTTGTTTTCATTATTTAGACTAATTAAAAACCAACAAAATATAAACTTTTTAAATCCACCTGGCCTAATTTCTTACTTAAAATTTTGACACATTTAAAACACAATAAATCTCTGCATAATGCGATAGTGCCATGTTTATATACAAGAACTCCGTATACACACGGTGGAATACCCAAATAAGTAATCAATCATTCGGGAAGAAAAATTCCTTTGTATGCTGCTGCACTGACTGATTTCATATTCCTTACATAATTAAACGACATATTTCACGGAAACAGGAAATTCCAAATAATTTTTTGTTTTAGCACATTTGTTCGTTTTCATCTACAAACACATTTTTGAATCACAAAACAAGACATTAAAAAGAAAACCTTTACAAGAAAAAAAAATCCTTTCCTGATACACACGTAACCGAAAAAAAAATCTAAAAATATTGATCCTTTGAGTAACACTTTGATTTTTAATTTATTTTTTTAAGAAAATTATTGATCCATTCAAGCGTTTGATTACAGCTTTCTATGACGTACTCGTACGATACAATTTGGTGTTTTCAGCATCTGTTTGAAAGTAAGATACATTTGAAAATTGTATGTAATATGAATGTGTTAGATGAATTCTCAAAAAACAAATATCACCGTCCAAATACAAGGGCGGACAGATTTTAGTATTTTGAAATGTAGACTGAATCTAGAAAGTCTGGACGGATCGCAACTTTGCTGATGTGCTAGGTATAAAATTGTATTTACTGAACTTATATAATACCACAGTGCCAAAGGAGGGCTGGATCTCGTGATTTATTCGAATCTGATATTAATGAGTGCGACGTGAAATCGCGGATTTCAAAATCCAACATCCTTACAAATCATACGGGATATTCATTTAAAATAGATTAATTTTTTAACCGATTTTGATGAAACAGTGTTTACGGTGAAAATTGGATTTCCATATGAGTTCTGAGTGTGCTACAAATTAGTTAAGTTGAATGGAACTAAGCTATTTCCCATCCGATGGGAACAAATTTGTCTGATGAAATAACAAATCCTGATGATACAAATCCTATTGGAATTCTGCAACTATAAAATTTGAGTTTCACATGAATTAACAAAAATTCAAGAGATGTAAAAAAATATCGAATCCAATTAGAGTTTTTTTACTTTTACAATACACGTTTACACTATTACATGTAAGAATTAAAAGGACATAAATAAAACTTGAAGATAAAAATTCGTAGCGATAAACCTGAAGCATTGTTAAAACTAGATGAGTTTAGTTAGCTGACTCAATGACCAAGTTCACGTATTAGCGAGAATTTTACTCAAATTTGGATGGCCATTATCAGCCACTCTCGGAGATTGTGCTTCAGGTTTTGCTAGTACATAAAGTTGGTCATGGAATCTCCTAACTAAAACCACTTAATGTTAATAATGCACGACTTCGGACTTTTTGCTACGAATTACTTAAATTTGTATGGCTATTAATAGCCAGATTTTTTGTTGCAAATTTTGATCTTCTATGTGTGCTGATGTCATTTTAACTAAAATTTGAAAGGGCATTCCCGCAGATCGTGATTCGGCTCTGGCTAGTACATGAAGTTGGTTATTAAGTCACTAAAACCATCTACTTTTAATAATGCACGACCTCGGGGTTCTTTGCTACGAATTCATAATCATCCCAATTATAAGATAGCCAAAAGTGTCTTTCGTCAGGAAAGCGAACGCCTCTGTTAAAAAAGGGATATATTTGGCACTTTTAGGTCTTGCAAACAGATTTTTGGTATGTGGAAAATAAAAGACGGCCATATTTGTATTCCCAATTGAATTTACACTAATTTTAATCCCATTTCTCCTCGATGTTGTTGATGTTTGGACTTGGGAAGTCCCTTTGTTAATGCATCAGCAATCATCTGATCTGTCCCGATTGGATTTATTGTGATGACTGATGTTTCTACTTTTTCGTTCATAAAATGATGCCTGACATCGATATGTTTCATACGAGGATGGTATACATCTGCCTTCGAGAGATTAATCGCGCTTCGACTGTCACAAAAAATTGGAATCGCAATTGGTCTGCTGAGTTCCACGTCCAATTCGAAGCCATAATGCTTCTTGACCGGCTGCCGAGACAGCCATATATTCGGCTTCAGTTGAAGAAAGTGCAACGGGTTGTTGCTTGCGTGATGAGCATGTTATTACTCCTCCGCCTTTGAGAAAAACATAACCAGTAATGTTTTCTAATTCCGATCTCCGATATTCCAGCTTGGCACCTACAGTGCCGTTCAAGTAACGGAAGATCCGTTTCACTGCAACCCAATGCTGCTTTCCGGGAATATTTGAAAAACGACTCACCAAATTTACAGCGTAGGCAATATCAGGTCGCGTACACTGTGGTACTTACAGAAGGCTGCCTACCGCTTCTTGAAATGGAATTTTCTGCATGTTCTCAATTTCGGCTTTGCTGGTTGGTGACATACTTTTGTCTAGCTTAACATTTATGTCGATTGGTGTCGCAACAGGGATAGATTGAGACATGTTGAATTTTTCCAAAATTTTGGTGATGTAATCCTGTTGATCCAGCAATAAAAACCCCTTTTCTCGATCCTTTGTAATTCGGAATCCCAAAATGCTTTGAGCTTCTCCTATATCTGTCATTTGAAAACGTTTGGACAGTTCGTCTTTCAAACCCGTGCTCTGTGCTTTGTTGGTACTTAAAATCAAAAATTCATCGACGTATACCGCAACAAACAACTTGGAATTTCCGTCGATTTTGTAATAGATAGACCTATCAGCTGGATTAGATCGTGTGATGCCGATCTCTATCAATGCCTTGTCCAACTTTTGGTTCCAGGCACGACCGGCTTGTTTTAATCCATAAAGTGCCTTGTTTAATTTACAAACTTTCCCTGTTCCATCCGCGTATCTTTCTGATTGCAACATATACACAGTTTCCCTCAACCTTGAAGGAGCGCAGACACTGCATCCATCTGCAGTTGAGCTATACTTCACTGGGAACAACCCTTTACAACGAGCCGTGCTTTGTGTTGAACTGAACCATCTAATTTTAATTTGGTTTTAAACACCCATTTTGACTTTATTGCTTTGCTGTTACTCGGTAGACAACACAGAGTCCATGTTCCGTTTGCCATAATCGCTTCATATTCATCTTCCATAGCTTGTCGCCACAAATTACTATCACTGCAGCTCAATGCTTCTTCAACACTAAGCGGATCATTCGTCGATAACTCAATTGACGAATAAACGAAAACATTTTTTCTGTTTAATTTTGGTGTCCTTTTTGAACGCCGATTTCCACTATCATTAATTTCTGCAATATCTAGACAAGAATCGCTATCAAAACCATGGTATTGTGCGTCAAAAATCGTTTCGTCACTGAAACATTCATCTTCATCGCCTGAGCTGTCATCATCTCCTGATCCCACTTCATTTAACAACGGTAAAGAAATCGTTCCAAATGAATCTCCGATGAATCAGACGCAACCGGAGTGACATCCCTAACCACCGATTGTTCGTTATTTGATATTTGGAAGAATTGGACATCAACGTCGTTGTTTACGGGCTGAGAAAACTCCACCATTTGTTGGATTGTACATACGATACTCTTTTTGATTTTCACAATAGCCAACCATTCTGCATTGTTGTGCTGTTGGATCGAGTTTATTTCGATTTTGTTTTGGCACATACCATAGCCTTTGATCTAAAATCAATCAAGTTCAACAAATCTGGTTGTCTTCCAGTCCAAACCATCTTTGGTATCCATCCTGATAACGCCTTTGTCGGTGATCGGTTGATTAAATATGCAGCCGTGTTCACCGCTTCGGCCCAAAAACGTTTCGATAACCCAGAATCAAACAGAAGGCACCTCGTTTTTTCGACAGTTGTTCGATACATGCGTTCACACAATCCGTTCTGCTGTGGGTTATATGGAATTGTCGTCTGATACTGAATCCCCGAACTCTGAAGAAAACTCAGGAGTTCTTTGTTACAAAATTCTCCACCGTTGTCTGTCCGCAACACTTTTAGTTTTTCTTCACACGGATTTTCGACAAATGCTTTAAATTTTTTGAAAACCAACACTACTTCATCTTTGGATTTTAAGAAGTAAACGAACGTCTCGTGCGAATAATCGTCAACCAAGGAGAAAAAATAGCGCGATTCATTAATCGATTTCTCTTCCATGGGTCCGCGCAAATCTGCATGAACCAATTCTAATTTATGATTCGATGATGAGGTCGATTTTCCGTCGACACAAATGTCATTTTTGTCACTTGGTTCAACAATGTCCATTCCCAACGATATTTGCAACTCTTTCATATATTGGACGCTCATATGTCCAAGCCGAGTTTGTACATATCCTTTTCTAGAGTTGCAGTCGCAATTAACTGATTAGGCTTGTCAAAAATTCTCTTCGGTTATCGAAAACTATCACTTTACCATTCTTAGCCATCTGACCCACAGAAAGTAAGTTCGTTGATAATTAAGGCACATACGAGTACATTGCGTCTCATGCGACAGTTGTTTTTTTACTCTCAACTACGATGTCCAGATTACACGATTCCTTACAGTTGACAGGCACGTTTTCGTTGTTAGCCATGATAACTTCTTTATGTGTTGACAATCGGGAACAATTTGTAATAATTTGCATATTATTTGCCATATGCGATGATGCGACGGAATCGATATACCATTCATCATGAGTTTTTGTTTCATTTACCGCAAAAATTGAGAGCAAAGCCTGTTTATCCTCCGTCTCCTTTTCCTCCGTCTCCTTTTTTTTTTGGGCGGAAACTTGCATTTGTTTGCGAAATGACTGATCTGATTACAGTTGTAGCATCTTGGTTTAAACCGCTTTCTATTTCCTTTTGAAATAAACACTGTATTCACCGAACTTTTGGTATCACCGTACTCACTAATGAGTATTTTGTCTTTACCTACTCCCCGTAACCTTCGTTTTAGAGCTTCCATGGCCATAATCATTAGTTGAAATTTTTCTGCCAAATCCGCAAGCGAAAAAGTGCCAATCCATTCTTCGCTGACTACAAAACCAATGTCGTTTAACTTTTATGAAGCACAGATAATTGTCCTTATATACCGCTCCATTGACGGACAATTTTCAAGTTTTGTGTTAATCATTTTTCACATCAAGGTGATTTTATTCCACAGTCCGTCATGCTGGAATACTTTTCTTAATTTTTCCCACACTTCTTTTGAAGTTTCTAAACTCAGAATATGAACATAAATACTGGAATGCACGCACATGATAATTTTTGATTTTGCTTGTATTTCCCGCTTGGCCTTCTTTATTTCATCTGCTGTCTGGTATTTATTTTCGATACAACACCACAGATCTTCATGCTCAAGATACGATTTCATGGCAAACTCCCATTCATTATAATTTTCACGTCCCATTAATTTTTCTACTAGAACACTATTCGACGCCATGACTTGTTCTAGTTTTCGAATTTTTACTGACAAGCTTTTACTTTAATTAGTTTATTACTCAATTTACAAGGTTTTTTTACTTGATTCCACAATAAAAAAAAACTGCCAAAAAGCGTGGCCCATAACCTGTTGAAAACAAATTTTTGGTATGTGGAAAATAAAACACGGCTATCTCTTGTGACAAAACAGAGTATACAGGGTGGGCCAAATATTTTTTTTTTTTAAATGCAATAAAACAAAAAGTTCTCAATATTTTTTCAAATTTATTTTTTCATTGTAAAGAACAATCCTTCCGATTAATTATGGAATACTATTCCATTCATATGACTGCCCCAGCTGGCCTTTGACCGCCCATACGGTCGGTCCATTTTTGAGCACATTTTCGATGGTATGCGGCATTATGTCTTCAATGGCAATGCGAATATGGTTCTTGAGAGCGTCAATCGTTGCTGGTGTATCGGCGTAACACTTATCTTTGACGGCACTCCAAAGATAATAGTCTAACGGCGTCAAATCACAGCTCCGAGGCGGCCAAATCACATCAGCATTTCGGCTGATTATTCGATCTTCGAATACAGTGCGCAAAAGATCAATTGAAACATGTGCTGTGTGGCACGAACCGCCGTCTTGTTGAAACCAAATGTTGCCTATGTCCTCCTCTTCAAGTGCCGGGAACAAAAAATCGTTAAAAATGGCGCGATAGCGCTTCATATTGACAGTAACGGCGGCTCCTTGCTCATTTTCAAATAAAAATGGCCCAATGATGCCACCGGACCAAAATCCGCACCAAACAGTCGTTGAGGATGCATCGGCTTCTCTTCGATTACGTGCGGGTTCTCCGTGCCCCAAATGCGACAATTCTGATTGTTTATATAGCCGCCAAGATGGAAATGCGCCTCATCCGAAAAGATGATTTTTTGCCCAAATCGGCATATTCTTCAAGTCGATCGCAAACCCACTCAGCGAACCGAAAACCACCGTCATACCAAGGTCTTTATGCAGAATTCGTCGCAATGTTGTGCTTGAAATGTTCAATTCTTGAGCACGATGACGAGTTGACGTTTCCGGCGACTCAAGCAACATTTTTGGATGTACGCTTGGTTGGCTGCTTGGTTCGTTTTGGTTTATTAATTAGCAAGCCTCTTTCTTTAACTTTATTCACAAAATAACGCACATATGGAGCTCCCGGCGCTTCGTTTCTTCCGAAAACCGCACGCAATTTTCGCACAAATTCTGCAACATTACCATGATTTTCGAAGTAATGTTTCAATATTTCCCAGCGTTGTTCAAGCGAATTCACAACCATTTTCGCTCAGCGGAAGGATAAAACTAAGTTTCTGTCAAAACAGAAGTGACATAACCCATAACCCTTACCATACTCAAAATAACCTTACCATACTCAAAAGTTAGATGGCCCACCCTGTACATACTCGTATCATCCTGGTTTCGTGCTTTCGGTAATTGAACGCCTTGCTGCTTCCATCATGCAAGGTTAATGCCTAAAAAAAATAAAAACATTTAGAACCCTTAAAATATTGTAAAACTGCATCGCAAATTTACGATATAACAAATCGAAATCTAAACCAAACAAGTCATTTGTGAAGATATTCGTAACACGATCTCCGTTGAACGCAAACACATCACAAATCTCACTTCAATGGTTACTTGATGTGAAATAAAAACAATACATTTTCGCCCTGTATGCTTTATTGCTATATTATGTAGCTGCAAAACAAAAGCTTTCTTATAACGAACAATTCTAAATAGTAACCCTAGCAACCCCATCTTTACCAATAAAGGGAACAAATCTGGACAAATAAAAGAAAATTTTGTTTGTTTTCTTCATTTTTAGTTGTTTGCTTTGATTTTCTTCGGAAACTGTATAAGAACGAATTAAATTTTCTAGAATTTTCGTACGAGAAACAACAACGTACAGTAGATTTTTTATTTAGCTAGAAGGGTAGATTTGGTCCCAACCGAAGGAATCCTTTAAAAAACAAATATTTGCTTTTTGGGATCATCGGGACGTTCGATGATGACGACTTATGATGTAAACAGACGTAGGTAACGGTATACTTCGTAAAAGCTTTTACTCAAAATTTTTTCCTATTTTCTCTCTCAGTTTGCCGACATTATCAATAAATTTAGTTTATTTACTTTTAAAAAATTAGTAAAATGTAAAACCAACCGATTAAAATCCTTAAGTTCCTCCTATAGAGAGCAAAGTGTTTTTATTTTCAGTTTACACCAAAACTGTACCCGTAAATCTGCATTGTTATCCTTGAGAAAAAGTGTTTTGCGCTCTGGTTTAACCCTATTAATACCCCAAGAATGAAAACAAAATAAAGGATAAAGGATATTATATATTAAGGATTAAAGTGATTTTATTTCTGATTGTGATCTTGGATTAGAATTGTTGTATTTATTTCGGTTCTCATCATAAACACGAAAATTTCATTAAGTATATGACAAGAAAAAAACAAAACAATGTTCGCATATAAAGGAGATTTTACTCCTTTCTATTTAAAAAACAAGAACGACAAAAAGAATATACATAAATGTCAAACAGAAAGTAAAAGTAAAAAGGAATTTTATGTACGGTACGGTACATACATACATACGAGTATATGGATGTAACGAATAAGGATATAACTGTTGTACGTATACTCGTAGATCCATTTGTGTGTTGACACAAAAACATCGCAAAATATTTTCACTTTTAATACTCTTAACTCTTAACATAAAGCAACAATCATCAATATTATCATCAGTATTATTATCGTCATGAACATAATCATCAACAGTATCAACATGGTAACATATAAAAAGGATGTATCAGGAAAAACTATACAGTTGAACGGTTGTGATATGATTATGTCCTGTTTCATTTTGGTAGAAATGTGTAGGAGAGTAGCACGACTGTACACACGAATATAGGAATGAACCATGTAATAATGTAAGGATAATAAAATAACGATATTTCCATCCTACTACTTATGAAATAATCATAATATAATTTAACAATAAACATAAACATATTAACACCAAAACCATCAAAATACAATAATCATAACGACACAAAGAACGAGAAACATTACGAATGTACAGAAATCCTTTTTTCCAATCCTTTTTATACGGTTCATATAATTCTAATTTTTTGTGATGTTGCTCTCTCACAATAGAAATTCCTTTTAATGCGAAGGAGAAGCATAAGCAAAATTAAATGGAATTGAATTGAATTGAAGAAGTCTTAACTGTTGATCAGTGAAATGGAAATGGATTTTTATGTTTTGTCAACGAATTAGACGATTTAGTTGCGGAACGTGTTAGAGGACGTTAGCGGCAAACTGTCAAATCCGATTTTATTTGTATTACAATATGGTTTGGAAAATTCGGGTTAGACATGTTCCAATCAAATTGCATGCAAGTAGCTACACTTCCTGCACGAATATATGGTCAAGTAAAACAAACCAAAAATAATTCTCATGACACAACACATCTGTAAAGAATATCGGTGACATAATATTTTTATTTAATCCTTGAAGTCGTTTTTCCTTTTTTCACTTTTTGTCTCAATCTTTTGTGTTGCTTATTATCCATCGACTTGGCATGATTATCTTTAAATTTTTTCTTACAGTTTGGTTGTTTCACAAAATTATGTGTCATAAAAATAAGATAAATTATCCTTTGAGTCATTTCAATCAGGATTACTATTAATTAACGGTAAAAACATAAGAAGAAGAAGAATAAAAATACACTTGAGGATCGAAATACCCTCAAAAAAGGATAAAATGACACATATGTAAATTTTTTGAATTTACTTGTTTTCCGTATTCCGCTTTTTTGTCGTCTGTGGCAGTTATCATAAAGATGTTTCCTGTCATCTGTTGCATATTAAGGATACTTAGATATATGTAAAAGAACCCATTTTTTCTCATTAAGGATATATAAAAAAATTGGTTTGGTTATTATTTTTGCATATAAGGAAGGCGACCCATTTTAAATGTGTTTGTTGATTTAAGACGAAAAGGAAAGTGTAAGGATGTGTTTTATGGGATTTTGCATATGAGTTGTCTATATACTCGTATATTCGTATTAGAATTGTGAGAATATTTTTGAATGGATAAAGTGTTCAAATGTCATATTGGTAATGGATGACACCTTTTTATTTGTGATTACAGGTTTCTAACTCAATTTAAAGATTCGAATGGACATTCTAGATTAATATAGACTCGGTTTTTGGTCCTAGCTTCAGCTTACGGTATCATCCGTCCAGTTAGGATATTCGAATTTCTTAATCAACATGAATTCATACGATGGATACTTCCTGACTCTGAGCTTTATGACAATGTAATCCTTATTTCTTTACTCCAAAAGCATTATGATGAAGACAGTTGGGGCCAACCGCATCAATTAAAGTGTTCTTTTAAACAACGATCATGTCCGATCAGTAACTAGTAAATTATTTGCCTATAATATATAACAGGTAGGATTACTTTATCGATCGCTGCATTAACTAATGTATATCATATTTTTTGCTGGCGCTACATCTTGCATAGAAGAATTTGGCCGCCTTATATTTGAGGGGATATATTCGATCCTCTTCGAATTATTATATGATAGGTTCATTGCACTCTAGCTAGGTTCCCCAGCTCATGGAAGGGGCTTCCTGCTGCTTCCTTCCATTTTATGATGTCCCAATGCGTTGACTCAAATTTTTGCTAACCCAAGCAATGGTTGCTTCACGTTGATGGTGTAGTTGTCGCATTATATATCTCTGCCATGCGCCTCCAAAGTTGTATAACATATGCGAGTATAACAGAATATTTACATGATAAAGGAATAGCAGATTCAGATTCTATAAACACTGAGAGTGAAGCAGTGTTGGCCTGAGGTAGTGGCTATTTCGACATAATGACCATAATGACATAATGGTGCTGTCTATAGCTAGTAACGAGTTGATCCTAATACATACCGCTCTATTGCTTTTCAATCACAGTCCAACAAGCTGCGAGAAGCAGAGGCTACGACCTTATTGAAAATAGTCTGATCAAAATTCGTCAACATGATATCCATATCATTTTGGATGACTTTAATGCTCAAATTAGCAGTACTATCAAAATACATCGGGACACCATCGACCCAGGCTCTGTTGATGTAAGATCATATTTCATACAAAAACTAATTTGGTTGTCGCCAGCACATACTTCCTACGGAAATGTATTCATAAAGCTACAAGGAAATCAAACAACGAGAACGCGGTTAATCAAATTGATCATAACTTCATACCCGAAAGAAGACATTTCTCCAGTATCAAACATATAAAAACAAGACGTGGAACTAACATCGGCTCCGACCACTTCCCTTTAGTTGCCAAATACACTTTTTATTTATCAACAATCGTCACTTCCAACGAACGATGCATTGAAACAATGATACTCTTAAGAACCACGACACCAGAACCAATTAAGAGAATATCCTATCAGGAATTCCTTAACACTGGCCACTGCGTGCGTCCGCGGTGGAGGGCCATTGGAATATCATAAAAACTGTGGTAACGGAAGCATCATCATCAACAATTGGTCAAACGTCGCCGAATACTAAAATGATCGGTTGGACGAAGATTGCTTACAAGCACAATAACGGCTATACGACCGCGAGGAAATTCTCCAATCGGCTCTGCAGACGTAGAAAACGAGAATGACACAATCAACATGCGATGTGAATAACAACGTGAACATTGAATTTTCTAATGGATTTCCAACCTCGTAGCACCACTATTCGACGAATCTGGAAATGATTACACCACCATTATATGAGAAGCAACGAGGCTCCTGATGAAGATGGGTTTCACCCAAAATTCTAAAATCTGGCTGCGATCAAATCTTCTACCGGATGTGCGAACTTGTATTATCTGAATTGTCTATACTGAGGAAATCTTAGAAGAGTGAAAGACGGCTCTGTTTTGTCCAGTACATAAAACGGAAATCGATTAACGTAGTTAAATGATGTTGGGCGACTACCATGTGTGGATTGAACAGATCAACAAAATTTTGGAATTGTTGTCGAAGTGTTGTGAACAGACATCCTTGTCAGACATCCCTGTCTTTGTAGATTTTAAACTTAACAGGATTTTGTTAATTTTTAAATTTTTAACTGGAACTCAACTTTAAATTTTTGATTAACAGACACCATTTTGATCGCATTTGATTTTTTGAGGGTGGCTGCCACTTTTTTAGCGTATATAGTACCCACTTTTTGTTAATTTGTGAAGCTGCACTTTCTGCTAATGTTATTACTTCACTGTGTATAGCAAATTGATGAACTATAGAAGAAAAGATCCAGACTAAAATGGATAGGAACCAAGCACACATTTTAATGATAAAAAATATCAACAGAAAGAAATTATTTGCTTATCAGAAACTGGAGAAAGCAAAGTCTGCTACATTTTAATACTTTGGGTTCAAAGTGAATCATATCAATCTAGATCGATTCCGTAGCTTCACGATTTTTAAGCGTTAAGGAAAAGAAGCGAAAACGAAGTGAACACAGTTTTAGTTTATTTTATTAAAACTACTTTTTGTGTTTTTGTATGTTTGGAAATACTGGCTACAAATTTTTGAATTTATTTAGCATGGAAATACTGCTATCATTTTCATAAGAAGCAGATTCGAGCCATCGCATTTTTTTTAAAGAAAGTATTAACTGTCCAATGGATTTTAATGTCCTTTGAAGGTCAATTAATACTTCCTTTTCATTCACGCACACACTACCCATTCACACAATTACAGTATACCACCTGTACATTTGCAAGCTCCATGTCAACCTGTTCAATGACATGGATGGTGGGTCGGCACTGAACTCTGCACTCCAACAGTGGGGTCTTAGTTGAGTTTATTAACATCACCGATCGTAATCGATGACGAAAATTTGCTTTGCATCTAGGCCTCTGGTGCGATTCGAACCCAGTACCTCCCCCCGGTCCAAGTGCCGAAGCTTTAACCACTGCACCACTTCACATAATCTAATCATTTGCCGTTCGCTACTGATGTATTAGAATCACTTATTTGCTGATTCCTTAAATAAATTGTCATAATATAAATATCTAGTCAAGTCAAACACTAATTTCCAATGCAATATTTCCATCACGTCCATGACACATATGATTTTCTAATTTCAACAAACACTCAAAATCGCTATAAATAATAAAAATTAGTTTCGTTTTATTAAAACATTTAGATATTTAAATATTTAACAAAATATTAAATATTTCATATAAACTGCAGTTGTTTTCCTTAACACTCAAAATTTCTGTCAATTTGGATCAATTTCTGCTGTCAAAAAATCCAAATATAGAAAATAATTATTTATTGAGGTTTGTTCTTTGTTAACACAGTAAACTCAAAGGCTTGCCACGTTTTTATTATGGATAGTAAGTTTGTATCTGACCCCTACCCTGCTTCGTTTGTTGATCCCTCCACTAAACAATTTAAATTATATTCTGACTACTCAAATAAAATTTGTCGGCTGCCGAGCAAAGGGTTTTAGAGAGATCACTTTATATAGTTGTTATTTTAGCAGAAATTTTTCATCCATATACATTGCGTACCAAACGTTTTGTTTGTGACGAACGAATGAACCGATTTTGTTTATTTTTCCGACTGAGTAAATTGATGATTAGTTCAATCGGTTGTTGATAGATGTCTTTAACGTTCTTAAACCAAAACATGATGATGTTTAGTTAAATTTTTTAACGGGTAATCGCAATTCACCAACAAATGTTGCCAGACTACCTTATACCGTTTAATTAATTAAAATTACAAAGCAACGGACCTTTGAAAACTGAAACAAGTCGTTTCAACGGTATAGTCGGAAACGGACAACATTACAAGAATTTCAGTCCTAACATTCATATTTTGCACAGGACAAATAACAATAACACGATAAATGATTGAAAAACATTAATCGCAATGACCAATCAAGGAAATATTGCCAAAATCCCAACAGGACACAATTGAATCATGCGTCTATGTTCGACAGATGATGTGGGTTCATTGTCCGGAAGCGTATCAGTATTAACAATCGGTATATTGATGGTGATTGTATTATTTGCTTTCGAACAAAATCTACAACATCATATTTAAACCAAAATTCAACAAATCAAACTAACGAAAAGGCTTCCTGCCTAATCTTGAGGCGCGGAAGTTCTTTGTGTTGTTATTTTTGTATAAATGATATGGTAAATTCTTGTTCACCCAAGTACGAAGATTTGGTTGGAAGAGTTTAGATCTAAGGCTTAAGTTTCATGCTTGGCTCCATACTAATTTAAATTTTTAAATACTATCCGTCATTCATTGTTCGCCTGCTGTCATGTTTTCGGTTGTGTTTATGACCAAATATGTTCCGGAGACATAAATTAAGCAGCTTATGAACAGCATTTTGTTGAACTTAATTCTACAGCATGACCAAATTTTACAACCTTATACTGTTGGGTTTTCTTAAAAGTCATTCCTATTACTCGAATGGTTCTGCAAAATTGTAGATGCCTTATAATTCCGCACCTTAATGTTATCGAACTAACTGAATCACCGTACTGCATGACCTCGACATAGACCGTGTATTGTGACTAATCTAACTTTTCCATCGCCTCCTGGATGAATGTGAATTATTTTTGCTAAGGACCACTTGTTTGGTGGCATATTATCATATTTTACCGGAACGAGCTCATCAATTTTCCTTAAATGATTTTCATTTTTGTCTTTGCTGTAGCTGCGAAAGTTATTCATTCGACTATCTATTCCAAAAATGTTCGGTAATTTGTGTCGCCAACTGCCATCTTGGCGATAATAAACATTATACTACTTGATTTAGATCGACCGCTGGATGTGCTATAGATATGGGATATGGGATGAGAAAATGTCCCTTCCAATGAGAAAATGTCCTAATGTTATCATCGTTAAATCCGATTGATTTGATGATATCGGCCAAAGCGATCTCGAATTAAAAATTACTTCAAATTGAAATAGCACCTATTGCATTCTCTTTGCAAAAATCTATTTTTAGTTCATTTTCCATCTTGTTGTAAGCACCAACAAATTTTGTACCATGGTCACTGAACATTATTGAACAGTGACCTCTGCGGGCAGTAAATATCTTATAAGACGCAAGGAATACTTCTGACGTTAAATCACTAATATTGCTTCTAGGTGGATAGCCGTAGTAAAATGAATACAAATATTAAGATGTATCCCTTCTGTTCCTCGACCCTTAGAATTGTGATTGATATTTCCCCTGCATACCAACGCCTGCAGTCGTGAACGAAAATGCGGGAGTTACCTCATCTTGTGGTAAGTCGCTCATTTTTTGTTGAGTTTGCTGACTTCGAGCCTGAATCACGTTAAGCATTGATATATGATTCTATCTTTGATACTTAAAGCTCAATATTGTTATGATATAGGTATTTTGTGGATACCTTCATAAAGCCTATTCCGTGTGTGTCGTATTATGGGATGTTTTTGCATTTTAAATTGACCATTGACCCTTCTACTAACCCGAATCAGGTTATCACTTCTATTTAAAGGATTTAAATAATATAATTTAATTAATTGATCACCTTCATATTAGAAGTCAGTTACCTGTACACTTGTAATATTTCCTGGGTTACGCCTCGGACCTCAAAGCCATTAGTGCAGCTTTTTTCTTTGTCGTAAATCTTCTATTGTATAGGCGATAATCGTATATTCGTTATCGGTCGTGAAGATGGTGAAAATTGTTGGAATTTTTTAGTTTTAACACATTTTGCTTTAACCACTGTATCAAACTCGCCGTCTAAGATTTATTTATCCAGTTCGCAGTTAGTTGTGATATGGAATCACTGTGAAGGTTATCTCAGAGTTATACTACAAAGTTATAGATTTAAATTTAATCATGTTAAATGCTCTCTTGGCCTCTTCGATTAATTGGGTATTAGATCTGGTCAACACAGCTCAAAACGTTGTAATGTCCGTGCTTGCTTTTGCCGCCTGAAATTTGGATGATATATTTGTTTTAGTTTCAAACGCCTTTTCTGTATTTAAATATTAGGATCAGTGTGCAGGTGTTTAGGAATTTTAATCTCTACAAGAGATTGCTTTCCATTCTCCTAATTTTTGCATGATGAGCATTGTCCTGATGGTGATAGAAAACCCGTCTTAATATTTGTACCAATTCGGTAATAATTGCGCTTGATTGTGAATGGTCTCTGTTTGCCCTGTGGCCGAACAGCAGACCATCTACTTACGTAGAATACGTAGAATACGTATAACGTCAAATATTATTTTACTGTTACAGATGTATCTATAGAAAATGTGCAGCTTCCTCCTCTTCTATTTGGCACAAAGTACATCTACAAAGGATTATTGGCCCTATCAACAGTAAATCATTCAAGTGCTTCCCGTTGCTGAGCTGTTCGCTTTAGAAGAGAATGGCTATAAAGATAATATCCATCCTCTCGATTGAAAAAATGACTTTTAATGTGGCTCAGGTTGATATAATCATGGATGAATTCATGACATTGTGACCTTAAACCAAAGTAGGTGGCCAAATATTTCTTCATTTGGAAAAATCCAGCTAATGGTCTTGGACTTGAATCTCCAAGACGCCGCTCTTGCTTTAGTGGCAATACTACAATGTATCTGTTGGTTGTATCCCTTTTTGAGGTTGTTCAGAGGTTTTGTTTGACAGAATCATTACTGGTGCTACGATTTTGTGTAGTAAAATCCTCAAGTTTCCTCTCCAATGACTGGTTTAAAACTAAACTTGACAAAAAAGGTGATACTGCAACGTTGGAATACATTTCGATAGTACTTGCTAACACCCATTCTTAGTGTATTACATCTGGTGGTTTTAAATCTATCACCTTGTTTTGGTATTGGATCATTTGTTGAAGACCATAATCAACCTTACCTCTTCTTTATATAAACCTTTCGCTACGAAGCCTAGCAACCGGTTGTCGAGCCGGTTTTCCTTGAAAAATGTGTCGTTTATATCTGGTTCGAGTCCATCTGTGAAGGTTTTTTTTTAATTGGGCCCGTATGTTGGCACTTAACAAACTTATCCATCTCATGAGTAATTAATTAGTGGTATCTTATGGACAATAGTGCTTCGTCAATAAAATTCTCATATAAAATTCCAAATAAGTAAAATTATTTTCGTGTGCGTAAATATTATGAGAAAATTAATTAAACCTGAGCTACCTGACGTCTCGGAATATTAACTTAAAATTTAGAATGAAAGTACATGCAATTCGAAACTTTAATTGCTGGGAATATTTTCGGTTGCGTATGATAGAAGAGTCTCTAAAATAATTCTTCACAAAACTAACACACAACTTAGTAAAACCGAGTTTATTGCCAATTTATAGTGGCAAGCGCCACTATAAATTGGCTTCTTTAGTTACTCTGCACATGGATAGGAAATTTTGGAATTATCGGGAATTCATTCATATGACGAATTATCTTTTTGTTTGTCTTTATCAGTTTGTAAAACCCTGCATTTTAAAAATAATATATCGCATGCTATAAAACATATTTTAAAACCACATATTACAAACCATCCACATTGTACCTGATGGTCAAAATGAAAATTACAACAAAAATTGAATATCCTTTTTTTCGCCGGTATACGCCAACATATCTAAAATCATATTATAACACAACAGAAACATAATGTATGATAGAGAAAATCGTAGAATCATAATGATTAATAATATCCCAAAGATAGAAAGGATAATTTATATCCAATAAAGGACTCAAACGAAAATACGGTCAGTTTACATTATTTGAAGCGTAAACATAACGAATTGATTGCGTTTTTTTCCAAATTAATCCGAAATTTATAAATTGCAATAAAAACAATTTTTTCAACATTTGGTGGATTGATTGGAAAATTTGCGGATTGCAAATGTTCAAAGTATCGCTCACACCCGCCCGCTGTGTAATATTATTATGGATGTGTACTATTACATAAAACAATTTTTTGTGCGAACTTTATATATTTTGTATAAACCAGACCTGGTAATATACCAGAAACAAATTCTATTTTAATGGAGAGCTGAGTTGTCTGTACAAAAAGAAATTGGTTATTGATAACATCCTTAATTCATCAAAATCAATTTTCTCAATAAAATCGATCAATCACTTTACTTTTTCAAATGTACGTAATATAAGCGGATAGTTGCCTAAATACACTTCTGAACTTTTATCCTCCAAGTATTATACAAAAAATGTGCAACTTTACCAATTTCATTGTCGGACGCAATAAATGCCCGACATACATATTTATACAGAAAGGGATAAATTCTATATACACAATACTCATTCATTACACACAGCAGGACATCACATTTCATTTTCGTCCGTATAACACTGCATACAGTGGAATCAAAAAGTATATAAACCAACTGGACAATCAATGACCAATATATGTACTCGCATACGTATAAACTATATAAACGTAAAATTCGTAAAAAAGGGGTTGTACAGGGTTATATATGGTTTTGTCATATACGACCCAAGAAATATAAAAAGGATATTTTTAAGGGTTGAAAATACATAAAAATAATTTAAGAATAGAAGACGGATCGCTTCGTTTTGGAGTATAAATGGACACAAAAAAACAACATAAATAAATTTAAACTTTGTATAATAATAGGTTTTTAAATCAGAAAAACGAAAAAGGAAGCAAATAAATCAAATACGAAATCCTTTCATTTCAAATTTATAAAATAAAAAGGTATTTTCTGAAGAAAGAAAAACTGTCAAGAAAATTTTTTTTTGATTGAGAATTATAATATGGTTTTGACAATTTCGCATTGATTGAAAATTTGTGAATGCAAGGACTTTTGGCGTCCAGTCCCATGATTGCAAACCAATGGGAGGTTAATCAAGAAATTATTCACAAATAGCTCGAATCATTTAATAAATTTTTGTATGTATTAAATAGGCTAACAAGTAACAAATGGACCAAACTGTTCCTCTTCACCTTTCTATATATAAAAATTACACAAACCATTCAACAACATAATATTATTCAACAATCAAATTCTATTCGTCGGACATAATTATCTAACGATGATAGTGCAAAAATTTGTTAGCGCCATCTATTCCATATACGAGCATACACTCAGTGTGCAGATGAAAAATGAAAAATCTAAAAATAACGGAGAACAAAAACAACATACACACACACAAAAAAAAACTATTAGATTGGAACATGACCAACTGCTGTGAAAAAAGATTGAACTGGACGTCATCAACATACGTAAGTATACAAAAAAATAGAAACATAAAAATTGCGTCGTCTTATCCCTTTTTTAACATACATGAACGAAAAAAAATATAAAAGAAATCTATTAGAAATCGAAAACACATGATCATCGATTCTAAGAAAAAGGATTTTTTCCTCTTTCGCTTTGTTCTAAACTCCTTGAGTCTCAAATTGCCAAAATCGAGAAAAAGGATTTCTATCTAAGCAGTAAGCAGTATACCAGTATTATTAAATGGAGTCCAGTTTCTTTTTATGTAATGCCTTTTTTGCGTCATTCAAACTATTTTTTTATTTTATCTTTTCCTTTTTTATGTTTCGATCTTCATTTTGTATAGTTTCCAATACACTACTAAGTCTAAACTAATCGATCCTCCTGAAATTACAACACACTTATATATTTTGACCGATCGCAAAATATAAAATTTATTACATTTTTAAAACATTTTATATTTGATCATAATCTTAAAGATCCTGTGGTGCTTCTTATACACATTAACATTCTTACGATCGAAATTTAATTTTAACGATCACCTTTTGCCTATATTTCATCCTAACACTTTTATTTGGTAACATTTGCACAATTTTTTCGTATAATAAAAAAAAACACAGTAAGTAGTTGGAAAAGGGTCATCTTCCACCTTTAGGACCGATACGAGGATACGAATTATTTTATACAATGATCATGATATATGTTAGTACGTACGTATATAGAGATCCAATTGTTATATAAACGTAACATTTATATGTTTTGTCCATTTTTTTAATGGAAAATAATGGATCGTCCATATGGATATTTTCAGGTACATGCATCTTTAAGAAACTTAAAGATTACTTTTAGAAGTTTTTTGGCGGGACTACAGAAATTGTTGGACAACATGTCCGGTGAACATGTGTGCGGCAATGTGAAGGATTATATCGGGGATTTATACGCAGAAGTGTATAGTGGGATAATGATTTTCGGTTCAATGATCGTGATCGATTTTAGTAAATATAAAGATATCGTGTTTACAACCAATATAAAAATTACAGAAAGAGATTAAGTATTTTTAAGGAATACTGCAGATTGACTACTATTAGAACGGGGAATAAAATTTTAAACAGTAATCCATTTAAATCCAACCGAAGCATTGTGAAAAAGATACGTATTAAAATTTCGAACTCTCTTGAACGCTATTATACATTTTAATGTCGGCCACAATTCCTATTTTTACCAACTTCTTCTTGTTCTTAATGAATAGCATTGTTCATGTATCATACATAATGTCTGCATCAATTTCCAAATCATTCTGTACTATCACCATAATATCTATTAATTGGTTTGGATGGACTTAAGTATATACGTATGTCTTTAAGTATAAGTATGTAATTCCGAAGTAAGCCACAGGTCGTAGGGACACGTTTTGGGATTATGTTACACGGTATATTTAAATTGTTTACCAATCTGGTTGATTTACATTCTGACAACACCTACAAGGGATTCAATACGTATGACGTTTTGACGTATTTTACTCGCGACAGTTTCATTATTGATACTCCTTTAGTCGTATGTAAGTATTGAACATAGGTAAGAAGGACAATTAATTTGTTAATGTCCCCTCCCCCCCCCATAATTCTCATCCTAGTTCTTGGTGCTGTGTTGGTGGACTCTTTACACTATTGTTTCGATACCCAGAATTTCGACCGTTCTTCCAAGGTTTCTTAGAGTATACGGTTACCATTCATAAAGTAGCCTCTTCTTTAGAGACGTAGGTGCCCTAAACGAGCTGAATGCCTTAGTTCCCTGTTAAAATTGACTTTCAAAACAGCATCTTCAAAGTTAAGTTTAGATTTCCATAAAATGCTTCAATTAACGTATCGAATTTCTTCGTTTGGTGGGATACTACTTGGTCCAAAATTACCATGGTATATGCACGATGCCGACCCTGGGGTTTTACCATGTCGAGTGGAACTCGACTGATTCTTAACTGGGTGGTACTGGGCAGAGATATGGCAGTAGTTCTTGCAGGTTAACGAGATAAGGTAACTCTTTTTCATATTTCCAGCCGATCTCCTAAGTTAAGTAACGTATAAACTCTTTTTGGATACTGTCTTAATGAATATGTTCGTTGTAAAGAGAACACGAGATGTTAACAGCATACTCAAGTTGGTATCTGACGTAGGCGTAATACAATATCTTGATTGTTACAGAGAAACTTATATTTTCAACGAAGGTAGCCCCTAGGTATTTAAATTCAGATACTTTTAGTAGATTGGTACCATTTATATGATACTGTTGCACAACAGGATTAGTTGTTCGATGAAAAACATTAAAAATAAAATATCTGTGGAGAAAAGCCTACAACATCAAGAACAACACACATGAAATAATAAAAACACCTAGTTGTAACTATTTGTCTCGTCATCACCGCGAATCGAACTCGGCATCCTCAATTAACAGAGGAAAGAAATGATCTTACACTTACTGATGTTGAGACTGGAATCACAGAAAGTTACAAAGCTGTCAATATCTTATTCGTGGAGGTCATTGATGTTCTCCACTATTCTAAAGATTTTAAGATCATCTACTAACATTAGGGCCTTTGAATAATGAATTATTGCGGTGATTCCGTTAATTAAAATGGTGAAAATCCAGAGAATACCTTAAGACACGGTAGAAGTGGCTGAAATTAATTCAGACATCTTGTTCCCCATTTCGATGTATCGAGAGTGGTTGCCCAAGTATGATTTAAACCGGGATGGTCATTTTATGGGGATTATATCACATTTCGTGTTATAAAGTGTGATATAAAGAAAATGTCGGAGCTTACTTCGGATAAATTTTGGATGAATTTGATTGAATTATGTTGCGTCATATATTAATTCGAATGAAAAAGACCGCAATATCGTACATCTCCTTTTCTCTACCTAATAAAATAAAAATTGGTTTGACGTTTGTTGTCAAAATTGTTGGTACGTCATTAAATATTTTCGTTTTTATAATTAAAAGGAGAATGGGCTCACAAAACCTACATCTGAAGTTATTTTATTTGAAATGAAGTTAGAAATTAATATTTTTATATTTATGTCTACCCGTGAAAACCACTTCGTAAGAACACGGCTAAGAATAAGGCTAAACGTAAAAATATGGCTAAACGAAAACAAAAACATATTCATAAGACGAAACGTCACCTAATAACTTTTAGTTCAATATTTCGCCTCAAAATTCATTTTGCAGGGTTATGTTTGTAGACTACTTCGTTTTGAATTATATCACAAAACAAGTCTGCAATAGTGATATAACCACCATAAAATGACCACCCAGGTTACAAACGGACTACAGTGGCCAAATTGGTACAAGCGTCCTAAGGCCTTAGCAAAGTCTGTGTATACCACATCAACCTGCTTGTGATTTTGAATTTCTTTTATCGTGCTTAGTGCACCACGTAAGGTTTCACTTTATGATATATTGCCAGTTCAAATAACTTCGGAATTTATGAAATTGACGTTATACCTATAACATGAAATATCTTTCTGTGTCTTGATTTTTAAACGATCGTGAATTATTCACCAAGCTTAGTCCGCCTAGAAGCGCTAAGAAAAATACAAAAATTTGATATGAAATTTCCACAACCTTCGCCGCATCCTGCGGCTGATAATGTTAGCAGACAAAGGCAAGATATCTCTGTTAAACAGAACTATCGTGCTTCTGTTTGTATGCTCGAGTGTTGTAATAGCGCATCAGTAACAGCGCAAAACGTAATAAAATTGTTTCGGGCTGCTACTCAAAGTGATGTATGTTGGTTTAGGGCGTGAAGTTGTGTAAATAAATTTTATGTATAAGAAATAAACAAATAAAAAGTTGTTCCTGTTTTGACTATTCGTGTCACTCTTGTTATTTACCACTTTTGAGAAAAAATTCTTTGTTTAAATGATTGATTGAAATGAAGACACAGAGGAATTATCAAATATTTGTAGTATTTTAATAATGAGACCATCCAGAATACCTCTAAACTTTTCGAGCTTTCGAGGGCGTGATGCATATCTTCCGCTAAAATTTGTGGAATTTGCATGTATACATTGTTGGTGCTATCATTTTGTCTATGTATTTATCGATGTCTTCCGGCTTATACACTGATTGAAAAAATTGGGCGAACATATTTGATAAGACTTGCGGATCACAAGAACCGGGTAACCGTTAGTATCACGCTTTGTTTGAAAGTAGATTCAAAAGTATTTTGAATAATTCCATATTTTATCTTGAATAGAAAAGATGTAACTTTTGAACTTCGTCAGTCAGTAGATTTCGAGTGTTAGTTTCATGTTGTGAATTTATGTTTACTAGCCTCGGAATAACATTTAATTTTAACTCTGTAAGCTTTGCCTTTTTTATTTTCCAGTATGAAAAATGGTAATATGGTCTTTGGTTCAGTGGGCTTTTCAAACTGGTCGCATTCTTTAGAACTATTTTCATAGCTTTGTGATCAATATTGTAATGACGAATGGTCATAATGATTCGTATATATTAAA
Source organism: Nephrotoma guestfalica (assembly GCA_963691935.1). Taxonomy (NCBI): domain Eukaryota; kingdom Metazoa; phylum Arthropoda; class Insecta; order Diptera; family Tipulidae; genus Nephrotoma; species Nephrotoma guestfalica. The sequence continues at coordinate 295,019,325 of OY829914.1, read as the reverse complement.
CAAATCAGGTGAATTAGTAAAAACCTGGTTTAATATTCTGTTACTACCGTTATATCAGGTCTTTAACTCAGGTTAGAAATGATCATGGTATCTATGAACAAGCACTCAGTTTCTGGTGGAAGGAGAGTCTATGGTGGAATATATGCAACGTAGCTGCATATGCATTGATTTAACACAACTTGCTCGATGCTTAAGTTGCTCGATGCTTAAGATTACTCCAATAATTAGGAATTTGTCAATCGCTATGAGTACAGTCCCGCCTGATTGCTGCTTGATATAGATGAGCGATCACGTCGATACGTAGTGGGATGGAAATAATTCTAATTGGTATTATATCATGCATTTTGGCTAAAGTTCTGGAATACGGTCGTTCTGATTTTATCTTGACAGTTCATTAGGCAATTTATACAAGGTCCGCAAGCGTATTGTAAACTTTTATAAAAATTTAAATTGTTGTGTCTCCATGATCTCTCGTGACTACAGATAATATGAATATTTTGATTATTATTCTCATACATTTTGGGCTTTCCAACAACAATAACTTTGGAATAGTAATTAAAATGACCGCACATCAATTGAGTCCTCCGCAGATGTTGCAAACAGAAAAAAACACCGTTATCAGTTCATAGTATTTAATGGTCAAAGAGAATTGCAAAACGAAATTCGGCATTTCTAAAACAACTGAATTCGGTTTTTAGGATCGCATCGGTATTTAAAAATTAATCAAGGGATTCGACTATTTCTTAACCAACACGAACTTTGAACCGACTAAGGCCAAATTCGCTGTGTACTGAATGATAAATTTGGATTGTAGAAAGTGTTTGAAATACATACTAACTTTCCTTTAAGATGAAGTTCTGGCACCGAGTAATGCTGAATAAACTTAGACCATTTCTTAGCTGATTTGGATAATTCGGTTTTGTACGTTGCAATCAAGAGTTATATAACAGTTTCCAAACATATTCTGGAACTGAGACTTGCCGAATCGTCTCGATTATTTCTTAACGAAATTCTAAAATTGTGGCCTTGCTCGCTGAAACTTCGCCATGGGATGATTGATTATAGTTAAATTTAGTTTTTAGAATGGGATTTTAAGCTCTGGAACTGGCCCATCCTAAATAACAAGTCAATAGTCTCAATCAATCAAGTAAACATTTTTGTCTAGGATTCGTTGGAATTCTAACAAGACCTTTGATCGAGGTTCTGGAATTTGGTCTTAATCAATTAAATTCAGTTAGTTTCTAACCGATTATTGTTAAATTAGCCTCTTTATTAGATTAGTTAACTAAGTGAGTGTTGCAACTGGTTTAAATATCGTTTGTAACTTTTTAATTTTTCATCTGTTTCGTAAAATTTGACAATAACATGGTTGCTCCATTTTATGTGTAATTTTGAACGTATATGGAAAATTTAAATATGAAAATATGTAAAATAAATACTATTTAAAAAATAAAAAAAATTCTGTTTACAAACAAATATTTTTGTCAGCCAACTGTTTTCCATATAAAAATTGTATCAGTTCTTGAAGCAGATAGAAAGTTTGACATTTTTATTCACCTCAATTTTTAACTTTTTAACTTTTTATGCGGTATTTACACCAATTGAAACACACTCTAACACAAATAGTTAACAGTTCTAAAGTATAGAATAAAAAAATATTTTTAGAAGTTGGAGAAGCCAAAGGTTGCTAGATGTATTTTGGTTTCAAAGTGAATTATACGAGTATATATCAAGAAAAACTATATATCTAATTTTACTTTTGACCACCCAGTAAAAACAAACGCCTGCTACAATCTTATATGGAATTTTATAGATATTTTATCGATAAGAATTACACTTGATTCCTACCCTGGTTATGCTAAATGATTATCGGCCATTTTTAACCCTTTATTGTCATAAATTCTTTTAACTTCTCGTCATTGGCTTAATATTTCCACGGAATTAAATATATTTAATCAAGTCTGCGTTGATTTTTTCTGATTGCGAAAACAGATTTCATATAAAACATTTAACTGGCGCACAACTAACCGGCCGTTAGTCATTTTTCTGTGCAACCGGCGATTAGACTTTTTCCTTTGGGGCTATCTTAAATCGCAGGTCTATGCGAATAAACCGCAAACAATTGATGCCCTCAAAGTCAACATAACGAACACCATCCAACAAAATCAGCAATACTTTTGGAACAAAATCATCGAAAATTGGGCTTCCCGAATACGTTCATCGTGGCATGCGCTATGTGGAACGTAGCGCCGTCCTGTTGGAACCACATGCCGTCGGTATTCATATCATCTAGTTTAAACCACAAGAAGTTGCTTATCATCGATCTGTAATAACGTGACGTACGGCTCTTGGCTGATTATTTATCGAACTGATTGACTCGAATTTGGACACCAAACTAGAATAGTCGACTCGGAAGGGCTATGGCGAGGGATAAAAACCATCTAATTCGCGGATTGTATCTCGAACGGAGTACTGATTTTCAAAATAAAATTTGTTGGTTTGCACACGCACGTTGTTCAACGCTATATAACCTTCCATGGTGATTTGCCGTAAAATTTCATGGTGATTTGGAATTAAATGTCAAATTGTCTCGTCACGGGATTTAGAGGTGAAAAACATTTATATTTTAATGGAATTTTGAAATAATCGATTACATTAAAACATTTAAAACTATTTTAAAAGTATTAATAACTTAAATCGTCAACCTTTATTACCATAAATCGATAATAAAAGTTTAAAATGCTGGATTCATTAAGCTAAAGAAACAATTAAACTGTCAGAAAAATATTTCAATTTTATCAGTTGATTCATCAGAACATGTTCTAAAAGATTATCTCGTAAAACGAGCAAGAATTGAAATTAGTGCAATAAAATTATTCAATGAAAAAGAAAAATTGAGATTTAAAAAATTCCATCCCATTCCTTTTCCATTCCTTTTTATTCTATATTTTCGAACCGGAACCCATGTGTTTTTGCTATGTAGATTGTACATATAATGCAATTGTTATTGTAAATATGCTAACAACGTCATTTCTATTTTCATAGAGCTAAAAAATTATTTAGATCAATAAGAAATAGCAAAAAATAAAAATTAAAGTTGGTACCGCCGTTTTGAGATCACACATTTTTAACTTTGTTATGTTGAGCCAAGATCGTAGACCATTTTCATGCGGCGGCCATCACCCTGCATTTTAACCTGGTAAGTTGTTGTAGAAAGTACCGAACTCGGTAACACCGTTTTTGAAATCGTATTACGTAAACAAAATTATTATAGGTCGTATACAGCAATAATGCTAGTTGACCTGAACAAATGAAATATATAAAAAAAACTGGTAAGTTATTGTGAACCTTAAAATTAGAGAATTATTATAACGTATTAAATATGAATTTATTGGAAACTTCATGTAACGAGTTTTTGCTGACACCCGGTGAAAAATATACATTTTAACAGCATTAGCGCCACAAATTACAAATCAAAGTACTAATATGTCAAATAATTTTTGACATTTCATTGAAAAAGAAAAATATTTTTGGCATGCTGCTGCGTACAGTATGTTATTAACAATCTAAACAAAATGCCTAATTTCCAAAAATTAAAACAAACCAACGATATTCCAGATATTAAAGTATCTTCGGGACACAATTCTTTGGACCATGTATTAGGTGGAGGCATTCCATTAGGTTCTATAGTGCTTATAGGTAAATAAAATTTTGTAACAACATTGGATTTTGTGGAATATTTTATCGTACTTTGTTGCTATTTCAGAGGAGGATAAGTTCAAAACGCATTCACAGATTGTGTCGAAGATATATTTGGCGCAAGGGATCAAAGAAGAGAATAGTATTTATTTAGCGACATTAGATCGGAATCCACAAAATTTTGTAAGTAGATATACGAAGTACCTGCTATACTTAACGTGGCTCATATAAATTGTATTTTTATAGATAAAGTCATTGCCCCAATCGAGTGGCGACAGTATACACAAAGATGATTCTAAAGAGTCGCTTAACGATGATATGAAAATTGCTTGGCGCTATAATCAACTCCCCCTGATCGACTCAACATTTCAAATCCATAACAACAAAGGGAATTTTGATTTATCAAAGAAGATTTGCGATTCCACTATTAGATCGGCCTCGATAAATTACTGGCAATATACCGATGGTTCTAAATTTACATCTCTGTTAAACTCATTACACGATTTACTTAAAACCAACAGTGACAAGTTCTCAAAAGATAATTCACAATTTACAAATGAAAATTGCCTTCGAATATTGATCAACTCGTTCGGATCACCATATTGGTACTCCGAGATTGGTGATTTTAAATCGGAAATCATTAAATTTCTTACGATTCTTAAGTGCCTTATAAAGAATACAAACTCAATATGCTTAATTACCGTGCCCCGTTACTTATTGGTTTCGATATTCTCAACTACGGATTTTATGCGGTTCGAGAATTTAATGGATTTCATTATTGAGCTAAAATCAATCTCAAAATCGGATGAAATCAGCCAATTGTTCAAAGATTATTCAGGATTTTTAAAAATTAAAAAACTATCGGCTGTTAATTCGCTTACAAATAGTTATAACGGTAATTATGATCTAGGTTACAAAATCAATTCGAGAAAATTTATAATTGAAACGATTCATCTACCGCCCGATATTGAGGAACCGAGTGATAACCAACCGACAGACGCAACACCAAGTATGAGTTGTACAGGTACTAAAAAACAATTGTTTGAATTTTGAAAAATTTGTCGCTAGTTATTAGTAAAATGATTTCGTAATAAACGTCAAAAAATAACATTGTTTTGGTTTTTATTTTTTCTGAGTGTTGTAATCTTGCAATGTAAAAAGAATTTTTGGCGTTCTTAGCAGATTCTAATTAGTTGTTAGAATTAGATGCGTTTTGCCGGTTGCACAGTACTCATCTAGAAAAATAGTATTTCTTAAACATAAGTGTAAAGTGTTTTATAAACAAACAATAATATTCGATATGGTTGATACTAGAAATAATGTTCATATTAAAGTGGATGAGATTGATGTGTTGTTCCAACGGGATCCATACTTAAAAATATTCGAAAAGGAAATTCGAAGGCGGTAAGTGAGATTTTGTGGGTGCATTGATCGTAGCGCGTAATAGCACTACGATAAAACGTGCCGTAAGGTCAATGTCATTGGAAGGTTGACTCCAAAATTTTATTTCATACACAAAATAAACAGTTAAATTATCAATTTGTGATGATTTTAATCAGTTTTATTGATATGAATGTCACTGAAGGTCATCTTATTAATTATGTAATTTATTACAATTTTTTCTATTTATTTTCTAAATAAAATTTTTTTAATTTGTTATAGTTATGGATTGCTGCGGGACTGGATAACAAAAATTGACCGTAACGGCGGCTTTGATACATTCTCCAAAGCGTACACTTTTTATGGTTTACACATTCAGTCTGATAACAGCGTAATTGCACGGGAATGGGCTCCGGGCGCCGAACAGTTATATCTAACCGGTGATTTTAGTAAGTATAGATCAGCTGATATACATGCAATATTAATGTAGGTAAGTTTTATTGTGTTGTGGTGAATGAGAAAAATCGGCCAAGACACGCGCGACTGTTTGTATTTTTAGCTATCGTCCGTCGAAACGAGAAATCATGCAGTGAGCATGATATCGCATCATGGATTCCTTTTTATAAATAGATTGGTTGCTGTACGCGTTTTTGATAAATAAACGGACATTTAGACCGGTAAACAGAGTGACGCATATTTAGAAATTCTTCGACGATTGTTATCAATGAAAAGTTTTATTATAGCACATCTCAAATTATCTAATCTATTGGTCTGATACTGACCATGACATGCATTGAACCATTGCCAGTACATAGAAATAAATATTACTTATTTATAGACTATTCGAACTTCGTTACCCACGCACGTCGCACTAATTTTAATCTTTCGATGTGCACTTTGGGTAATGTGAATGCCACACACAAACGAATCTTATGCAACTGGGCAACAAATCTTAAAATAACATGTTTTGTTTTCTCTTTCTCATTCCCGCCTCAAATAATCGAATGACTTTCTTATCATCACGGCGTTATCACATGTGTTAATGATTGTCCGAGCATATATACACAAACCGACATAATTTATTAATGTTATAAATATTTGTACTTTATGATTACAGATAATTGGCATTGGGAAGCCCATCCATTCACAAAATTGGAATATGGTAAATGGGAGTTAAAATTACCAGCAGGACCAGATGGTTCGTGCCTTATAAAGCATTTGTCTGAAGTAAAAATTATTGTACGTACAAAATCGGGCCAATTGGTCGATCGACTTTCACCATGGGCTACCTACGTTAAACAACCGCCAAAAGAAGCGAATCAAGGTGTTAACTACAAACAATATGTTTGGCATCCACCTCCACACGAGAAATACATGTTTCGCCACCGTAAACCAAATCGGCCAGCGTCGCTCCGAATCTACGAATGTCACGTTGGTATTGCCACCGAAAAGTACGAAGTTGGAAGTTATAAAAATTTCAGTGAAAACGTGCTACCACGTATCGTAAAACAGGGTTATAATGCCATTCAAGTTATGGCTATTATGGAGCATGCATACTACGCGAGTTTTGGTTATCAGGTGACCAGTTTTTATGCCGCATCCAGTCGGTGCGGGACACCAGACGAATTAAAACAAATGGTGGATGAAGCTCATCGGCTCGGTCTCTTCGTTTTATTGGATGTTGTACATTCGCATGCGAGTAAAAATGTTCAAGATGGTTTAAATCAATTTGATGGTACAAACGCTTGTTTCTTCCATGACGGTTCTCGCGGAGAACACACTCTCTGGGACAGTCGATTATTCAACTATTCTGAATACGAAGTTTTACGGTTTTTGCTTTCTAATCTAAGGTGGTGGCATGATGAGTACAACTTCGATGGTTATCGTTTTGATGGTGTTACATCGATGTTATACCATTCGCGCGGTATTGGCCAAGGATTTAGCGGCGATTACAATGAATACTTTGGACTGAATGTGGACACAGAAGCTCTCACTTATTTGGCACTAGCAAATTACTACCTCCACGCAATGAATCGGGAGATAGTTACAATTGCGGAAGATGTCTCGGGTATGCCGGCACTATGTCGACCAATTCTAGAAGGTGGTTACGGATTTGATTATCGTTTAGGCATGGCCATACCAGATAAATGGATCGAACTGTTAAAAGAGACACGTGACGAGGATTGGAATATCGGCAACATTGTGCATACGTTAACAAATCGTCGTTATCAAGAGAAGACCGTTGCGTATGCTGAATCTCATGATCAAGCATTGGTAGGGGATAAAACACTTGCATTTTGGTTGATGGATAAAGAGATGTACTCACACATGTCCTTGATATCGGAGCCATCACTAATCATTGATCGTGGAATTGCGCTTCACAAAATGATTCGATTAATCACGCATGCACTCGGCGGGGAAGCATATCTTAATTTTATCGGTAATGAATTCGGCCATCCGGAATGGTTAGATTTTCCTCGAATCGGAAATCAAGATAGCTATCATTATGCTCGCCGCCAGTGGAATTTGGTAGACGACCCACTCCTAAAATATAAATTCCTTAATGAATTCGATCGTGAAATGAACCTCACCGAACAAAAGTATGGGTGGCTAAATACCGAACCAGCGTATGTAAGTTGGAAACACGAAGATGATAAAACAATTGCATTTGAACGGGGTGGTTTACTATTCGTTTTTAATTTCCATTCGACTAAGAGTTTTACCGACTATCGAGTTGGTGTCGAAGTTGCCGGTCAATACAAAACAGTGTTAAACTCAGATGAGCCAAAATTCGGCGGCCACAACCGTATTGATATGAATACAACGTATTTTACACATCCAGAGGGGTATGCAGGACGAAGGAATTTTATCCAGATTTACGTTCCTTCTCGAACCGCCCTAATCTTTGCCAAAGTGGGTTAAACGCCATCTTTGCACATTTATTTTTAGGTTTTTTGTAGGCAAAATAAATACAAACCAAAATCTTTATTCGAAACGGTTTCTTTTACTTGGTGTGATGGTCCCGCAATAAAACACATCGGCTGGAATTGTTTAAAATAAATTATATTTCTTTGATTTCAACGTGCAGTGCAACAGCTACAAACCGCTTGATTTAAAAAACGCGCAAATATTTAATTTATAAAACATCTTTGGAAATTCGATCTAATGTCTCAAAAGCAAAATTTATGTCATCATCGTTAAAAGTGCGACAAACAGCTAATCGAATACTTGGTCGTGGGCATTTTTGCTCTTTTTCTTCTAAATACGCGGTCAATGTAATCCCCAATTTATTTTTTATACATCTCTCAACAATTTCAGAAAGTAGTCGACATTCTGTGTCGTAATCCTGTTGACTATTTAAATAGAGATGCTTGACCGGCGATAATTCATTACCTCGCAGAGCTAATTTAGATAAATTAAGCATTTTTCTGAAATAAACAAAAAATGTTTGATATGATTTCATGCTATTATTTCCGTTCTACATTATTTTACATAATATAAATCACATGCGAGATTTACTTAATCAAAAGCGCTATTAATTATAATCTTATAAGCTTAACAGATTAAAACAATACTCACTCATGTACTTTTATCGACGTATTTTGTAACTCATAAAACATTTCGGGTGAATTTTGAAATTTATCAAGCGCACAAATAGCTGCCTGTGTTAATAGTGGGGGTAGTGATGCCGAGAAACAGTATCCTAAGCCCGAAAGGCGTTGATGTTCAATCACGAATGTTGTTCCAACACAGAAACCACCAATCGATCCTATTGCATGCTCCAAGCTTGACGAAATTAAGTCGACTTCAGTTTTGTCTATGTTAAAGTGTTCGGTTACACCGCGGCCGTTTTTACCAAGTGTTCCAAAAGATACAGTCTCATCTAAGATCATCCGAAGTTTGTATTTTTTACGTAGTTCGACTAGTTGTGGTAATGGGCAGATTTCACCAGTGTTTAGGTAAATGCCTTCGGCAATCAGGAATTTTTTGACCAACTTTTTAGGATTTTTCTTTTCAATTTCCTCTTGTTGGCGCAATAGGGACTCTAAATCTTTCATATCATTATGCTTAAAGTAGAAAATCTTCGATCTAGACGCATCCAATCCTTTTTGAATTGCAAAGTGCACCGCCTCATCCACGAAAAGTACATCACCGCGTTTTGCGTATGCCGGAATAGCACTTGCGATTGTTGAGAATGCATACGAATAAACTACAGCTTCTTCACAATTCATGTACTTGGCCAACCGTTCTTCAAGCTCTAAATGTACGTCGACAGTACCATAAAATCCACGAGGCCCACACGATCCTACACCATATTTACGTAGACTTGTTATCGCTTGGTTTTGTATCTCCTCATCTCCGAGTAATCCCAGGTAGTTGTGTGATCCAAAATTTAAACAATCAATCCCATCGATTACTATCCGTTTACCAACTTTTCCAGTAATAATCCTTTCTTTTAGGCCCTGATGATCAAGCGGCACGTTGGCCACAAGTGGATCTGGATTATATTTAGCTATTAGCGCAGCCTTTTCCTAAAACGCACAAAAAATTAAATAAGAACCAATCAAGCTTGGAGGGGCGCACTATAGAAAACTCACCTCAGGCGACAGATTTTTATTTCGTGTATTCTTAACGAACAGTATCAACCAAACAACGATAGTACATACCGCGACTTCTAAACACAGTGTAAAATACGGAGCCTAAGTGCAAACTTTATTATCAGTTTCAAATTCGCCACAAATCATGATAAATATGGATTACTCACCTTCCAGAAAACATTTGTACCCTCGCCAAAGAAAAACGGTGTTACCAACATTTTATTATTATTTTGGTAATTTATAAAACTTTAATAACACGGTTTAGATTAATATTTTTGTTTAAACGATTAAAATTACACTTTTCGAAGATATAAAAAAAATTAAAATCCGCACTAAACTATACCACCTTGCAATGCATCCGAAATGAAAATGACAGCTAAATTCGGTGTTGCCGTTCACCGATTGTTATCAAGAAATATGTCACACATTTAAAAAATTGTGTTAATAAAAAATCAACCAAAAACTCGCTAGGTGTCACTACAAAACATCAAGTACATATAACGTCTTTATATTAAACTTGTATATTAACCTGCGTTAAACGGACTATTCGAGCGCTTCAGCTAACAAGTATTACGGATAGAATATATTGATCTTCATACAGAACCAAAATAAATATTGATCAGAACACCTGATATTCCGTCATTGGGGTTTTGTTAAGTATGGCTTTGTTAATTCATTTCAACAGATTACAACTTCGTTGTGCCTTCTATCGTCGGTTCTAGGATTCTACAGGAAATTTTGTATTTTACGTTAGTTTAGGATAAATGTTCGTAATGAATGATCTATGCCTACTTAACTGTTCATTCTTCTAATGGGGAAGCTTCATTTAGTCCCATTATTGTTTAGGCAGGAAAATAGTTAAAGATACAAGAGAATGAGAACAAAACAAATGGTATTAAAATGTCTATACTCATTGTGCAATGCATGCGTTCGTTAAAGTTTAAATAACTGCAGTACAACCTCATAAGCCATACCACCCCGCTTCTAGAGAAAGGGTGCGGGTATAATCACTATTCTGCCTATTCTACTAACCATTCGCCGTCGGTGCTTGTGGCGTCGTAATGCTAGAATCAGTTGTTCTTGGAATAGAAGGCAGTTGGAATTGGCTTGTCTTGTTCGTTACAGGTTCGAGTAGTCTATCAGTCTCGTCGATAGGTAGGAATGTAGCCTTATTCGATGAATATTTTTCAAGTTTTGCAGTTGATTTTTAATACGAATGTTTATCTTTCCGATCTACTTTTCGAATGGTCCATTCATTATACGGACTTTTCGATGGTGTTCTTACGCTGTCGACTCTAACGAATACACATGTACAATTCTTCAATTCTTTTTGAATAAACATATTACTGGTACCGTGATGAGCTATAACCGTTGCACGTTTTTGGTTTATATGATGTCAACATTTCGTAATGAACTCAGTTTCGGTAAAATTTGTTTTAGCAGGGGTGACATGTTATAACATCATATTTTCTACACTTTATCGAACTTTGTGTCTCTTTTTCATAAAGAACTTTCCAACAGTTTCGTTTATTAATTATTTCTGTTCTATTGCTACTACACCTTGAACAAATTTGGACAATGTGTCTTTCACAAATTTCGCCCGAAGTATCAAAAACAAATTATTTGGTGATGGAAATGGAGTAAAAATACCACAATTTTTTCAATCAATGGTTAGTAAATGTTATAAAATATGAAATAGCGTTTCATTTGGAAGCGAGATATACTAAACGATCGATAAACTTAAATAAAGTGTCAAAAATATGATGTTATAATATGTCACCTCAGGAGAGAAGAATTCTTCAGACATTCGAAAAGTTATTCCGAATGCGAACTCGGCGGGCGAAGCGCTAATATCTTTTTTAAAGAAAATTCTTAAATCCAGTAAAATTACTGACAAATTTTTCACCCAATCAATTATCGATAACATATGAATATTTGTTAGTAACAGTAAACTTTTGTTTTATTTTTTCTTACCAACAAAATAGCAACAATATTATTATAATAATAATAATAAAACAGTAATAACACTAATAAAAATAAAACACTTTTGTAAGTACCACAGAAAAATGTTAATCGTAATTTGCTCATGTGTAACGTATGAAATATTCGTAATTTTTTCGTGTTACGTATGTCGTTGAAAACTGCAGTTTTTACTATTTCAGTAGAAAAAAATTCATGAAAAGAAAGAGTATTATAAACAACATTTAGTCTGGGGTCTTATAAGACCCCAAACGTCCCTAGTGTAATAGTATGGCGATGTATAGATAATATCAATAATTATTAACCGTTATACTCAATTATGTATAGCATCATATAAAATAATAAAAGTCAAGAAATATCACTTTGTATTGTCAATTAACAAAAGAGCCATAACAAGTTTAAACTCCCCTCGGGGTCGTATAGGACCCCAACAGATACGGACTAACACGGAATAACCGGAACCCCCCACATAAGCGGAAACCTACATATGTACCTATATATGCGGAAACCTTATTCAATAATCAATATATGTATCCCTATTTGTATTTCCGTACTACACACAAAAAAATATTGTCAATAAAAATTTGTAGTACGGTGCACCCTACACTATAAATTCGAAATGAAACACATGTCAGTTGTATTTAACTGTGTGTGTTGTGCTTACCGTCCTGTTACAATTTTTATTTTTCTATTTATTAACGCTACTAAGTTGTGATACGCTTTTAATATAATTTAAATTAATTATATTCTTAGGTAAGTTTTCACTATCACAATAATAATATAACCTTATCGGCATGTTTCTAAAATACGATTATAAAAAAAAAGTTTGTGTAGCATTCTGCATACAGTCAATTGCATACCGATATTCTAATCCACTGTAAATCGAGAAATGTCAAAAGTCACAAATTCGCACACAAAAATGAAAATATCATAGTTTATTTTAAAACGCATAGCAAAACATATTTGTTATACTTTCAAGTTTTTTTATTTAATTTAATAATTTATAATTCCGTCCATTATAATGTCAACATCACAAAACCTCAGTGATCCAATAGTATTAAGTTTCCATGAGACATTACTGCGACAGTCTGATGTAAAGCTGTTGCGGGGCCCTTATTGGCTGAATGACCAGATTCTATCATTCTATTTCGAGTACCTTGAGAAGGTTGCGTACAAAGATGAACCTCAGTTTTTATTTATTTCGCCTCAAGTGACCCAGTGTATTAAAATTGTCTCGGAATCCGAGTTGGACGTATTCCTTACGCCACTTGATGCAAAGGAGCGATTGTTTATATTCTTTCCATTGAACGATAATGATATGGATGAAGCTGGCGGTTCTCATTGGAGCTTGCTCGTATTCTCGCGTGTTGAGAATGCTTTTTTTCATTATGACTCGTCAAAGGGTTCGAACTCATCACATTTTTATGCTTTCGCCAATGGGATTAAATATTTTTTGAATGCATCACGGGCTCGAATGGAAAATGTTCCCACACTACAACAGTCTAACGGGTATGATTGTGGAGTTCATGTTTTGTGTCAAGTGGATCAATTGACTACTCAAATTGCTAAAACAGGTCGAATCGTTGGAGCACCACTACTTAGTTATAGCACGATCCAGGCAAAACGGAATGCGATTTTAAACATAATCCAACAACTTGGTGGAATAATGTAAAATGAAAATCAGAACGTTTTTGTTTGGTTTCTTTTTATTTTCCAATAAAAATTAGATGTGTTTTATTATATAGAATTTAACAAAAATATAGATTTGACGAATTTATTTAAAAAAAATTAATGTATTCAAGGGCACATTATAAAACGTTTGTTTGTGACTTATTTGGCTAATAATTTTCGGTTTTCAATACATTTGCAATATGCTCGCTAATATCGATTTAAATGAAAAATTACAATAATAAAAACGTTAACAATTTAAATAAAAATTTGAATTTTACTTGAAGCAAGTTATTTGCAACATATTTGTTGCATGCAGCTTGGCGCCTAACTCACAATAATAACAGATTTAATCATAAATTACCAATACATATAAACAACTACAGCCATTGATTTAATTACATAGATTATAAAACTATATTAAATTGAAATTATGTATGTTATGCTTGAATTTCCGGGGGCACCCAACCTCCGAACGCTCTCTCTAATTCTGACGCCACCGCCAAACACAACCGATCTTGATTTATTCCGGCTACAGCTTGTATTCCTAATGGTAACCCTTGTACTCCTAATCCTAATGGTATTGATGTGGCCGGCACTCCTAATACATTAAAAATACCGGTGTAACTAAAATTAAATGCACGCACAATCGGTTCGGAATGATAAGGGGCCACAGTCGGATGGACTGGATACAAAAATACGCCATCCGTCCCAACCATATCCTTAAACTCTTGATAAAGTTTTTTCTTCTCTTCCACATAATGATGGTACTTTGGCGTATCATATTTGATTCCACCTTTTTCGGTGATGCATGTCAACAGTGCAACAAGCGTATGATCCGATTTCCCCACGAGCGATTTTAGCATCTCCCACCACACATTAATTTTACCATCTAAATTGGCCAACTGTGAATCAAAACCCACTTGGTTTTCACTTTTCATATTTGCAAACCAAATGGGAGCCGACTTACGTAATCGTGATATTGATACACGATTAACTTCAGCTTTAACGGTGTGCTTTAAATGTTTTACTACCTTCTCGAGAGCATGCTTTATATCTTGATCGACCGGCGTAATCAAATCACTTCCTCCATCATCGAGTTGGTAATAGAATTTAATCGTTTTTAACTCGACCGGCTCATCAAGGTACAAACTCGGAGCATTTTTATCGGCTAGTAATTGCAACATTGGTTTTAAGTCGCAAGCATACCGACACATTGGTCCAATTCCTAAGAATGAATCTTGTTCTTTGGAAGCCGGTCTTGGATATTGACCTTCGTTGGATACAATAAATTTCGATGGCTTATGTCCAAAAATTCCGTTAAAGAATGCCGGCATTCGGATTGATCCACCAATGTCCGAACCTAACCCCATCGGAGATCCAGCCGCTGCTTGTAAACATCCTTCACCACCGCTCGAACCGCCAACAATACGATTTGTGTCATAAGGATTTCGTGATCGGCCGTGTAATTTATTATAACTCTCCCACCACATACAACATTCTGATACGTTCGTTAAGGCAAATGGTATAGCACCAGCTTTACGCATTATGAGCATGGTGTCGGCATCAGACTCGCCACGTACATTTCGTCGTCTTGTTAATCCTGATGTATGTAGTAATCCCTTCACTCGAATACAATCTTTTGTTGATATTGGCACTCCCAAAAATGGTTTATCTCGTGCCAATTCTTCTATCGAAAATTGTCCCGATTCGATTAGTTTATCTACATTTGCTGCTTCTTTGAGCGCCTCGTCGAAACACTCGTCGACCATACAATTTAGTAATGGATTTACTTCTTTTATACGATCTATATAGGATCGCATTACTTGTGTGCTCTTTAATTTTTTTGTGCGTATTTTTAGTGCTAGGCTAGTGGCCGATTCGGTCAATATTAAATCTTTTATGGGCGGCATCGACGGGCCATGTCGACCATATATAAATATGAATATAGCACGGAATACGACCACTATAAATTTATGAATTAGATTTATGATTTGTAATTTGAATGATTTGGGTTTGACGGCACGCTGATCTTCCTCCATGTTTGCTAACGCCTTCAGTTTTTCTTTCGTTTTCGTTTTTTCCTTTTTCTTGTTGTAATCAATGAGATTTTTTTGTAGAAATTTCTTAATTTTTGATTTTAATTGCATTAAGAGGGTATTATTTGTCCTGAAACGAAAAAAAAAATATTTTTACATTTTAACATAACAAGGTATCTGGGACGTGCAAAACGTTTTAATGTACTCATAGTTTTGAAACGAGATGGAATCTTGTGGTTTTAATTCGGTCGCACACAGCACAAATTTTCCAACACCAGTATAACACAAATAGGGACTGTGATATATTCAATTTAGGCAGATATGGCGAGGCATTCTGAGGGGTGTGGCAATTTACACTTTTCTGTCGTCAAAATTACATTCTTCGAAATTCTGTTGTGACTAATGATTTATTGCAATGTTCACCTTTAGCACAACACTTATCAATGAACGGACAACATTTATCAATGGTTACGATCCTAAATGGTTTATATCAAGCAGTTATGCGCTTAAATGCCTATCCCATCCATATCAATCAAATTTATTTTGTAATCTTATCAGGGGGCCTTGGTTCCATATGTTGGTATTTTAATTAAATTAAATTGGAATTAATTGCAACTAAATCCAAACAATCTTTCAAACTTTGCTTCAAAAATCTCAAATTTAAATTTATTATTTCGATTATGAAATTAATGATCACATAACTCAAGTCCAAATAGACGTACACGAATATACATTACTCAACGCAAAAATTAACGTTATCAACAAGTGGCAAAGTACATACCACTAAAAATAATCGCGTTTACATATTTTTAGTATCTACGTATATAGTTTATAGTATTTTAACACTTTTGTCATGTTTCGGAGTATTACCTACTAGAATATAATATATAAAGTCGCGTGGCGGAAATGTAATGCGAGTATGTCATAACACTGTGACTGATACGTTAAAATCATGTTCTAAGAATGTATATAGCTCTATATGATGAAATAGTAAAATTTTAAAGGTCAACTTTATGGCCGTGAAAATTTTTGTTTTGGTTCATTAGTTCTAATCCGTCAATCTATTGAATTTAAGTTACTCTAAATAGAAACACATAAATTAATAAACATAAAATTTGGTAATTCAACAAGTTATTTTGATTTACAAAATAAAATGTTCTTTAATTTATAAATATGTAGCTCGATTTAGTATGGCAGACCATTAAAATTTACACATTCTTGGCAAGTTATCAAAGTTACTAGCCGCACAGCCAAACAAAAAACATTTAAAAAAAATCTTATATACCACTCCAAATCTCTTTAGTCAATTACCTGCTCAGCTCCTCAGTCTTCTAGGGTACTCAGATAGCTTTCGCTGTCTCTGTGTACCCCTGAGGCCGCAGCCGCGTCGCAGAAGGTGGGTACTGCTTCTGCAGTAGCAAAGTACTACCAAGGACCAAACGCCAGTAGTATAACTTGACAAAAACAAGAAATGAGTTAAAAAATACGGAATGTAATACGGCTGGCCAAAGGATTCTGAGGTGGGGCAATCATTGCTTATCTGTTACGATCAACAAGATCTTTAAGTGAATATATATTTTAGCACCAGAACGAAAACACTAAAGAATTTACGATTGTAAAGAAAGAAAATGAAGAACTCGGAAAAGCAGAAAATGCAGTAAACCTCATAAAGAAAAAATCGAAACTGAACAAAGAGTTCAAATCAGCAAAAGAGGGCTTCCGCTATTTATGCTCACTTTTAATAACAAAGAGAAAGTGAAAGTTGTGGCAATATTTAACATGAGAGTTAAAATAGCGCCATTGAAAAAAATAATGATCTAATATCGCAGTGTAAAAATGTAAAGGTTTTCATCTTACTCAAAAATATTGCCAAAGAGAGACTAGATGCGTGAGATGTATCCTAAAGCATGACGCCCAAGTATGCCTGATCAGTAAAGATATTCCAGCAAAATAAATTAATTAATAGAATTCACATCCCGCAAACTACAGGGGATGTGAAGTAGCTACGGCGCTATAAAGATTAAGAAACGAATCACGAAAACAAAATCCAAGAATACACGGAAAAATGAAACAAACTTTTATCAAAGAGGAACCTAAACCTCAAGCAAGTAAAACCGGAGAACCAAAACTATACTCGCAAGTCGTAATGACAAAACCAGTTATTTTAAGAGACACTGCCGATGATACAGCAGTGCTCCTAAAGATACTAAGAAGCATGGAAGCTCTTAACATTCGGTTAGCTAAATAAGAGAAATGGTTTGAAGCTGTAAGCGATAGGTTAGATAAGCAAGACTCTAAATGTAATTTACATTCATTCTGTGTTAAAATGATGCAAACAACCACAAATAAAACATTAAAAATAGTAACCTAGAATTCAAATGGACTAATAAAGAAGATATAAAACTTAACCTAAGTGCTTAACCTATAATAAAAGCCCTTCCTGAAAAATGACTACGTTAACTCCTCCAAATAATTAACGTAGTATTCAGACCTAAACACGTTCTAAATCAATGGAAAGTCGCAGAAGTAATCATGACAACTAATGTATAGCCTGATTTTCTTACTTCCAAAATTTTCCAAAAATATTCGAGAACCTACTGCTTAAGAAACGCAAACCAATAATACAAGAAAGGAATCATATTCCTTCCCATCAATTAGGCTTCAGACAAAGCCATTCAACAATAGAACATATATTAGGTGTGCAAGTAGAAACTCATCTCTTAAGTTGGTTGCATTAAAATATACTTGAACGCATCCAAATCGTCTGCCATTGTGGATATATGTAGCTTATTCATTGCTGTTTTTATGATATAAGTTTCAGTCATTTACAAGCTGTCGTTCCGTGTGCATCAATTTTAAGAGATGAATGTCGATAAGCAACATTTACGTCATTGCATTTTATTATGTTTTCAAATGAAAAAAAATGTTGGTCTAGATATGGTTGCAAGATTTCGTGATGGTAAGTTTAGCCTTGAGGACGATCCACGTCTAGGTGCAATAAAACAATTTGAAGCCGACGAACTTAAAAGTTTTACTGGATAAAAATTCGTGTTAAACTCAAAGAGAGCTTGCAGAACAGTTAGGAGTTTCTCACCAAGCAATATCAATTCAATTTCATGCAATGGGAAAAATACAGAAGGAAGGAAAATGGGTTCCTCATAAACTGACAGAAGAAAACAAAAACCGAAGAGTTGACATCTGCATGAATTTGCCATCTCGGTACAAACGAAAGAATTGTTTGCACAAAATCAGTACGGGTGATAAAAATTGGATTTTATATGATAATCCTAAACGCAGAAAACAAAAATGAAATTTCAATCCAAGAAAGTGTTACTGTGTGTCTGGTGGGATTGGAAAGGAGTCATTTTTACTACGAGCTTGTGGAATCTGTTCAAACTGTTATAGCTGAACGATACCAGGCCCAATTAATCATATTAAATGCATGACAATGCTCGTCAAAGATGATTAGTCATAGGGCTACAACCTTCCAAACGAGAATCTAAATTATAATAATAAATAAATAATAAACGCAGTTACATATAAAAAGTCTGTGAATTGTTAAAAGATTGACATTTCATTATTACCGATATTGAAACTTCGGTCCAATATCGGTAATAGCGAAAGTGTTACATAGCTCATGTTTAAAAGTATTCATTCTGCACTAATTTATAATATTATCCACACACATCCGATCATTTGATACTACAACCTTTGCTCAACAATACCCGCGATAGGCCTGTATACTCAGGTTGAATTAAAAAATGGGTGATTTTTTTGCCTTTTGGTTTTGCGTGTATTTTATTTCGACACATCACGCGTGATTAGCGGCATCTTTCAAAGTCAACTATTTTCAGTCTTACACCCGAATAACATTTACAAATGATTGAATTTTATTATCAAAATTCAGGTACAATGACAAATGTGTTCCGCGGACTTTTTCCATTTTATGGTCGTCATAATCGACCAACTGAGCAAGCAATTCAAGCCATTGTGACAAAATATCGCACCAATTTCACGTTATTGGACATCAATCCACCAAATCATACTCGTAGAGGGCGTACTGAGGAAAATATTGCTGTTCTAGCAGCTAGTATTGATGAAGACGACAAAATGTCCATTCGTCGCAGGGCACAGCAATTGTAATTGTTATCAATAAATAATAAAATAAATTAAAAAAATTGTTGGTTGTGACTTTGAGCACAATATTTATTCCTATTCAGAATGGGAATTGCTTGCACTAAAGTAAGACGCTTTAAGTTTTAATTTTACTTACTGTTATGCAAGAATAAAGTAGTAAACCTTCTGGAGACTTTTAAATATTTCAAAGGGAGTGAGTTTCAGGTAAAAATAATACCAAAAATCCTTCTAGAGCGATACAATCAGTCCAACGCATCTCTAATATTTCGATGCCTTTTTTGTAGAACGATTTATCTTTGTCTTCAAAATAAGCTTCAATTTCGTCAATCACTTCTTCATTGGAGCCAATTCTCTTTCCCTGGAGCTCTTTTTTTGAGGTCTGCAAACAAGTAATAATCGCTGGAGGTCAAATATGGCCAATACGGTGAATGTACGATTGTTGCGACCGTCTTGTGACATGGTGCATTGTCTTGGTGAAGGAGCAACTCTTTTCATGGGCAAATGTTTGTGCAAAATATGACCAACACGTTCCATTGATATCTTTACAATGTCAGCTATCTCACGCAACTTCACTTTACGGTCTTTTAAAACAATTTCATATTTTTTTTTTATGTTTTCTGGAGTCGCAGCCTCATTTGGGCGTCCAGAGCGTGGTGCATCATCGGGGGTTGTACGATCACGTTTAAATTCAACATACCAGTCAATCATGTTTGATTTTAATGGTCCAGAAGAGAGTCCAAAAAACAGTGTTTAATCAACACACGAATTTTTGTTTTCCATTGTTTTGAAATTAACAAAAGTAGCGTCGTTCTTCATATCGTTTGAAGGTTGATAGAATTTAAAAATCATATGGATTTTAAATTTGTGACACCATCTATGTGTCAGACCAAGCACTTTTCAGGCGATGTAATATATAGCGACAAATGATTATCCTTGGGATGAAGTGAAAGGTCCTTTGCAAGTACAATTTAAGTTTAACATTTTCAGTAAGTGTCGAAATTATAGTTTATTTCAAAATTTATTTAGTTAAATATCTTTGCACGTTATTTTACAAATATTACGTCATCTGCAGTATGACAATTAATCGCCACGTCAATCGCAAGTTTAAACAAAATATTATTAATGGTTTTCTAAGGGTTCGAATTCTATGACTTAAAGATTTACGCCTCTAATAAAACGATACAAAAAGTAGTTTTATAATCAAAAGTTGAAGTCTAAGAAATGTTGATACAGAAATCTTGACCGGTTAATATACAATATTACTGTTAAGTCATTATTCTATATCACTTTCCGTTTTCCTTTTGAAATCTAACATAAATTATAACTCCTTCATAATTGTTGTGGGTGTGGTGGGACGTCTATCTTTTAAATATGAAAATTATTATTTATGATAAATGCTTACAATGTGTACTGAATCAGTTGAACTCATTAGTACTGTATACACAAAATTTATTTATATAATAATTACTGTTCCAATAAATTAAATTTTGTACACAGAAATAATAAAAATTTTAAAATAATTCCCAATTGAATGATATCATCACATCACCATGCATATGTATACGGGTACGAGTATAATCCACTTCACTGCTAATCTAAAACATCTTACGTACTCTCTTCGTATTGTGTTTACATTTAAACGCGTTCTTATTAAAATCCAATTGTTGAATGTGTTTAACGTAATTAAATAAACAAACAAACGAAATAAATAAATAAATAAATCGCGAATCGTGAGTTATGAAAATTTTTTCTTATAAAACTACACCACAATATTAATTTTAAGCGGTCTGATGTATTTATAAGACATGCATTTACTAAATAAATATTTAATCAAATAAATTAATTGGTTATATGACATAAATTCAAATCAAATCAAAGTCCAGAGGAAGACAATAGTTATCACATAAGAAAAATGTAAGATACACTTTCTCGTTAGACCATTAAATTGTATTACATCACAGAATATGCTAATTTATCTCGTATTGAGTTATGTTATCGTACATTCGTACGTAAACATATTTCGTATGTGAAACTAGTAACTTACATAAATACGTGTTTTGATTAGGTAAACTTTACGTTTATTCATACCAAATAAAAATTTGTATGACCTAGAGACTAGAGCTCAACAAGTTTATCCCACAGAATTCAAAATGTTGAGTACTTATGTTGCATCGACATTATGCTCTGTTCCATTATGCTTAATTATTTAACTGAATATGTAAAATTTAAATAATTTTAATAATAAATTAAACAAAAACATACAAACACAAAAATATGAATTATAAATTAACAATTTTAATTTTTAATTACTTAGAAACATTTTCCACACACAAAACAATGCGACACACTTCAAAATTAATTTAATTTATTTTTATTTATAGAATAAATAAACAATTTTATCAAAAACTTGTTTTTATTTTATATTGAATTTTTACAAAATGGCTTTTTATAAATTCAATTTCCACTTGTAGTTTTATTATTGATTTGTTATTATTACAAGCGAACAAAACGGGGGAAAACTCAATGCGGGAGGTATTTGCTTGTGAAAATTAATAAAATAATTTACTTTAATTGATAACTAAAAAACAAAAATAAAAAAATAAATTAATCACTAAAACTGCTGTAGACAACACAACGCAATGGAACGTTGTAATTCTATATTGTGAAGAGTAGTAAGACGACTGAATTGATTAAATTTTTTTTGTCTGTTCATTATTTTGCTTTTTCGAAGAATAATTTTGTTTTGTTTTCTTGAACGTATTTTCGGATTCTTTCGTATTTGTAGGGTGATTCAACAATTAGCTTTGGTGATAATGCGCGAATAGAGGAATGCGCGGCCGGAAAATGGGGTGAAAATTGTTGATTTAATTGCAGCTTCCAAAATCTTTTGTTAAAGAGACCACAAACTTAGAAATACTGTTAGAAGAGAACTGGTGCAGAAGAAGATGAAAACAATATTTTTTCTTGTGAAGTGGGAATTCATTTGTTTTAAAATACATATAACGTCATTTCCCATATTTTTGTATTATTGGTACTTTTCAAAAGGACTTCATCGATTTAAAGTGATTTGCTTTTATTGCGTACCAACAAACGAATTCAATGACGACAAACGCCAAACGAATCAAACGTTTCCCAAAGTTGTCAAATTCTATGTCTTATACACTCCGTCTCACTTAATTACAACCACCTATTGTATTGATTTCAAATGTGGATAACTTCCATATTTGTTAAACGACCATATTACTTTATACATGCATTTGAGGGTACATGCCCACTGAAATAACGGTAAAACAAATAGCAACAGTAAGACCGTTATTTATATTTTGTTACAAATCTAATCTAGTCAAAAAACATACATGCAATGCACCACTTGATTACGACTATGATGGGTAGAGAAATCTCTGTAAAAATTAAAACTTTCGTAAAAAAACAACTAGCAGTGGTATTTATACACATATTTATTTTACTTTCATTGCTTTTAGTAAGGCGTGCTCCCTTCTTTAGCACAAATAGTTTCAAAATTTTGTGAAGGCATCGAATTGTAGAGAGCACCCAAATAATTCAAACTAACCAGCTTGCAACCTCCATCCGCTTCCCTCGAAAGCCACCCCACACATTTTCCATGTTATTCGAATTGGGTGGATATGGGGGCCATGACAGCAATGACACACCTTCATCTCTTATCCAGCCTGCAATAATTCTTACTGTATGAATTGGGGCATTATGTTGTTGGTAAATCCATTGCAAAGGTCCAAAAAGCTCTTTCCAAGATAGCCTTGTAAAGGATTTTCCAATAGGAATGCTACAATTAAAAAATTTAATAAAACACGAATTATTCAGTGAGATCAAATTTTTTTTTTATTTGAAAGGTTACATTATACCATTATGTATGGAAAAAAAATCATTTAGCGTTGTTCTGTATCGTTCTCCATTGACTGTTACTCTTCGACCATTTTCTTCAAAGAAATATGGACCAATCACTCTACCAGCATGAATTGCACACCACACAATGATTTTATCTGGGTGTTATGGTGTCTAAACTGATAAAATGCATGCAATGATGAAGCTTATTTTTGGTTAAATGGTTATGTAAACAAACAGAATTGCAGAATTTGAAGTGATGAAAATCCACACGAAAAATTTTCATCACTCCAAATTCTGCAATTCTGTTTGTTTACATAACCATTTAACCAAAAATGAGCTTCATCACTGAATAAAAATGTTCAATAAAAATGTTCCTCAAAGAAAAATCAGTAAATGTACGACGTTTATGGTGGTCGAATGGCTTCAGTTCTTGAACCAGTTGATTTTTGTAAGGATGTAAACCCAAATCTTTTCTTTAACTGTTGAGAACAACGTGGAACCGATAAATTTGGATTTTCTCTTACACTTGCTGTTACCAAATCAATATCTGTTGTGTGCGTGCATTTCTTCATCGTACTGGTATTCTTGTATCGTGTAAAGAAAATTTACTTTCAAATTTGTCTACAATACGACGAATAGTGGGTCGATTAACTGAATAATATTCGTCGTCCATGAATTCGTCTTAAATTTCCCTCAGTATTCAAAAATGAGCATTGATTTTGATAAAACAATTTAACAATTTCTAAACGTTGTTGAAGTGTGTATCTATCTTTCAATGATTAAATGGTATAACCTACTGAACATAAATGACATAAGAGATGTTCAAAAATAATATGCAGTGTTGCTATTATAACCATTTTAAATTGTATCATTCCTATTGAAAACCCGTTACGAAACTGCAGTCATTTTCGTGCTAGGAAAACCAATTCAATTGTTCCGTAGTACGAAATGGCTCCCCAATAAGGTTTTTTTTTCAATTTAAGATGCTTAGTATTGTTAATCACACGCCGAACCGTTGATAAGTTGGCTTCAGTTTTTGCCTTAATTTTTGCCGCTGATAAGCATGAATTTAAAGCAGAATTCATTTCAAGAATGATCACCCGTTTATCCGTTGGCTTTGTAGCCTCTGCAATGCGTCCTTTTCTGTTTTTTCCATAATTTTCAATATAATTAATTATTCAATATAATTAAAGGATCTAATAACAGTTTTCCCATACCATTTTTTTCGTTATTTCACGATTTGAGAATCCTTCCTCCTTTAAAACTTCCATTTTTGGTTTTCCGCCCTCTGAAAGTATCTTCCCTTTACCTGTTTTCTTAAAATCTTTTTGTTTTAATATTAAGTTTAATTAAAAATAATAAATCAACACTAATTAAGATAAAATTCTCGGTGTTCCTACCACAAGCACCAACTATATTCACTGCTGGCTTGCTAGATTTGTAAAAAAATACAGATGACGATTTTACTGTTGGTATCTGTTTTACCGTTATTTCATTGAGCGACACTGGGCGCGTTCAGGACCGCCAACTGATTTTGATTTCAAAATTTCATAGTACTAAACATTTCATAACGTTGGCTTTGATTTTACTCAACATGTTCCCAACTGTTGGGTGCCCTGAAAGCTCCCAATGTATGTGTAGTAAAGTAAGGTAGTGTCGCTATATCTTGGTGTATGGTACTTCATGGTCATTTATCAGTTACCTCTTGGTATCTTGTTTCACTTCAATAATGTCATTAATGAAAAATGTGAAAATTCATGACCCAACATGGGACCGTTGTAGAGGAATTACCATAATTGCAGAATTTTTAAAAGATACCAAGAATGCCAATAGGTTCAAATCATTCATCGAATCTATACAATTCTTGCCGAATGGCCACGGGCGCAATGTGTGGTTCAAAAGATTTAAAATATCTGATCCTAAATATCCATGCTGAGTAACCATCAATCTCGTTTTTAGCTTTAAAAGCTTTAAAATTATTTGAGACCTTTATGTTACGAATATCTTTTTTGCTCTTAGGTCTGATAAATTGTTCATCATTTACGGCGAAGGTTTTTTGTTTGGGTCTGTTCAGAGCGTTGAGAACGAATAATTAAACTCTTTAAAAACGTGCTATTGCACGTTGTGCCATTGCAGTTAAATCTAGAATTCAGTTCTAAAATTTTATTGTTGTAATTTATTTGAATAGGCTATTTTGAAATTATAAAAGTTTCCCACTTTGGTAATTGTTAATGTAATCCTCTTTGCTTTCCAATATTATTTAAAATTTGGTTTAATATAATTTATAATGAACGGGTTTGGTAATTCTTTTGTTTTAGTAGGACTGATTCTTTAATAAAAATTAGGTTCAAGGTTTTTCTGTTCGTTTTCTTTAAATCTGGGTATCGTCGAACAAGTACTCATTATCTGAAAGTTTAGAGTCACTATTCCATTTGTCTCACCATCATATGCCAAAATAATAAATTAGAAATTAGAATCTACAGCAACTAGAATAATGTCCAATTTATTTATATTGTCCATGATTGTATCACAGCACGTTGTATAATATTGAAACGGTTTTGATATGTAAATGTCTTATCGCTCAATTTATACAAATTATGAGAATACGAGTAGTGTTTTGTGGCAAAATTTCCGATTAATTAAATAGATGGTTAATCCATTCATTCAGCTATTAATGAAGGTCCCTAATTTTCATCAACTAAAATATGATCAATGCTTAGTTTTAACTGCATACTATCGCCGAATACAAATATTTTGGAAACGGCTCCACCATAATTAGAATAGCAAACTTTAATTAAATATTCAGGTTAGGTTTGTTTTATGCCATCTGTATATGACTGGTATTGAAGTAACCATCAATTAATTGGAATTTGTATGTATATGGTTTATTTTCTATAAATGTCGTCTGTAGAATTTGTGAGTCACAAATGACTTCAAGGTTTCCAAGTGCCACTAAAGTTTAAATCCATTTGTCCTAGACCGTTAACCCGATTTCAATGTTGTTTTGCGTTTTGAAGGGCCAATTCTTGAGAATACTCCCAAATTAACGAGTGTTTTTAAATTTAAGGTTCTACCTTCTTACCGTGTGTTACATATAAAAAGTTATTTTGTCGTAAAATCGAAATATTCGGTGATATATACCAAAAACTGCTACTTTTTTATGAAACCCGGTTGTCAGTGAGTTGAAACTGTTTTCTGAACATTCTCAGAAAGTAAGAAACAAATTAGAATTATGAAAAATAATTGCTTTATATCTCCTATCAAAAAATTATGCTTTCGTAAAGAGTTGTTTGTTTACAAATTGTTGTTTAATTGTGGTTTTATTTAAAAAAATACGCATAAATGAATCGTACACGTATTTTCTCCTATTTCGACTTTGAAGAGTAAAATTGGAAGCTGCCTTCTTTCAAAACAGATACCTCAAGTGTACAAAGGGCCTCAAACCCAAACGAGCACTTATGATATATTATTGATTGCAACTGCGAACCTTTGAACCAAAATCTAACAAATAATTACCGAAATTTTAGTGAAGTAGATCAAAATTTATTAAGAAACCTAATTGTTACGCATTGTCGTTATTGCAAATCGAGGCCGAAATACACGTTATTAGCTATTTTTAAATTAGTTTTTTTTTTTGCTTTTTGCAAAACATCCAAATCGGATTAACAGTATAGTATAAAAATAGGTTTAAACTTTAGCTAAATTTTGAGTGATGTTAATTTTGCCGCCCAAAAATATATCAATCGACTATCTTAAAATAAACCTGAAGAAATGTTTGGAATAAGCTTTTTAAGATAAATTAAAAAGGTCTCTCAATAAGACGCCGTCAGTTCACGTCACCGCCGCGCGAGATGACCATGTCCTAAAATCGCTCGCGAAGAATGTCCATCGTGGAATGCACTGTTTTGTTTTGGAAGAAGTTCGGACCGATGACTCTTCTAGACCAAAATCCGCACCAAACATTGACTTTGTGGGGATGCATTTGGTGCTGGTACATGTCTTGAGGATTGACATATCACCTCAAATTCAACAATTTTGCTTGTTCACATATCCATTCATACAAAAATGGGTCATGTCGCTAAAGATAATTTTCTATCGATATTTGGGTCTTCTTTCATCTGCTAAACAGATGCCCAATCAGCGAACACACGACATTATTTATGTTCATTTACCTTAAGTTTCTGGGTCCGTTGGATTTTATACGGGTGCAGATCCAAGTCCCAACGTAAACTTCGCCAATTTGAAGTCGTCTTGTGAACGACGACAAATTGACTGCCTCGAATTTTCCCGTACACTCTCACGTTGAGTTGAATTTGGCCACCAAACGTCGAATAGTCGACTCGGCACGACGGTTGTGGCGAGGATAAAAATCACGTATTGAGCGGAACGTTTCTCGAACGGAGCACTGATTTTGAAAATAAATCAATCACCTTTCATTTATTTTTGTATCTACATCGTATTATAATAGTAGCCTCGAAATAAGTACTAAGACGTCTACTAAGGAGCAATTATATTGGGCCAGCATTTAAGGCGTATTTTATTCTTATAGCTGAAATTTGAAAATATAATTTTTAAGTTCTATTTTGGATACAAAGTATCCTAATAACCTTCGAAGAAATTTTGCTCACATTTTGAAAACAAAATTTAGATTTCAATTCCAAATTTTCATTGTCACAAATGGGATTGCAAGATTTTTTAATATTATGGTGAAGTTTCTTCTCCTAAACTGTTCTCCTAAGAAGTGTTAGAATTTTTTTCTTAATGAAAACTGATTAGGGTCTTTACCAAAATTTACCATTCCATGACAAATGTAGAATTGTTTCTTTCGTACTCAACAAGATACAAGCAATATAAAATATTAACCCTTGAAAATGTGCGGCTTCTCCTTTGCTAGCAGCTTTTAGTGGTAATATTCTGCTTGGTAACATTAGCCGGAGTACATTGGCATTAGCAAAGTTCTTGCAAGTACTTGTTAGTGAATATGTTGAATGGATCGCAAATTTGTTGGATCGCAAAAAAATGTTGATTGAGTAGTTATGAGTAGCTAGAAGTACTTGCGAGTACTTCATTACCGCCAATGGAGCCTGGCTATTGATTCAGCTTACCTTTTTCAAAACAGTTAAAAGTTGCCTTTGGCTTTCTTGCCGAGCAGATATGTTTTTTTCTTTTTTTTTTAATTTTTAAGAGATTGGTGCACTAGATTTATGTACTAAACTTGTTTTTCTACTAAACCCGAAATAAAACGGGGTTAGCCAATCTCGAACATGGCACATTAGGAAATAAACTCCAAAAATTATTAAACGCGTTTATCTAAAGTCTTAATTGATTTTCGAAAGTGCTCTACTTTTAGAAATATTTGAAAAACTGGGAATTCTTCCTGAATGGAAGCTGCCATTTTTGATTTGCCAATTTCTGCCTAATTTTACTTGATCCTGCCAATTTATGGGAAACTTAAGTACGAAGATTCAGCTCGATTAATTAACCCGTCTGGGCTGTAGAGAGACCGAATTTCGGTTAAAAAACAGTTCTTTAGAAACAATCTTAATTTCTTCTAAAATTTTGGAAAGTAAATGTAAACCAATTTTGTTGAAAATATAATTTAGAATCTTTATATTCATAGTCAGTCCTGTTGCTCATCATTGCTATAGTTTTTAAAATATGTGCCAAAAAACGTAAAAGCTCCAAGCAATCTACCAATTATTATAACAGATTTTCGATTCGCTTTTTGGCTTAATTTAAAATAAATGTTGTAATTTATAATATCGTTTTGCGTAAAGAAATGAAAATATGGTTACCTATAGTTTTTAAAGTAACTATTCAAGCTAACTTGGACAGCTGAAAATATTTATTAAAAATTTATGTTATAAATATAAAAGATGGCCAACACCTGATCGAAACATCTATAAAATCTAATTTACCAATAAAAAATCTTAAGTTGACCAATTATTAAAAATATTTGTTTTATTTTATAATGAATTGGACAATGGAAAATTATAAGATATAGAACATTTGTAAAATTACTCAGTTTAAATTGTCCCAAATCTCGTTGTTCTCGTTAATGAGTTTATGGTAAATCAATTGCTACAATGAAAGTCGATTTTAGGAATATGGGCATTAAACAGATTGATTTGTATTAGAGTAAAAATTTAATTCCAAGGTAAACGAAGAAAATAATTAACTTTCTAAATTTTCTTTTTTGTTGTTAGGCAACTTTTAGATAATTTTTGGATAGACTTGAATTTATCAGATTGTAATAGCAATAATAATGCATAAAATACAATATATTAATTTAAATTGTGAAAGTACTACGATACTAGCAAATATTTTCGGCTTTTTATAAATACTAATTTAAATAAACAAATTTATTTAGTTAAGTGTGACTAAACAAAACTTTATTTATTTTACCTGATTGTTGACAAAACTCAGCTGAATATTTCATCATTTATAGCCCGCGGAATTTTCTCGGAATTTGTATTGACATTGACAATATTTCTTAAGTCATTCTTAACTACGAATAATTATTGGTATTAGTTTTGTTGTAATTCAAAAAAACCAAAATGATAGAAAACAACTTATTTTCCAGGAAAGTAATTTTTGCATATAATGTTAGAAATAATTAACAGCTCTTTCCTCATAATCTAAATATCGTTGAAATTTCAGGGTGGGCCATCTGTTAATCCTTTTTTCATTTGTAAATTAAACACACATTTTGGGATGAATTTTTTATTGATAAGGAAAGGTGGTTCTATGTCATTTATGTATGAGAAACAACATCGTTCATATGCCCATCACGGCTTCGTCTACAGGCCCGCATCCGAACATCAAAATTTTTGATGACTTTTTCCAATAAAATTTCAAACAAATGTTGTTTTTAAGTTGTTGAATTGTTTGTGGATGATTAGCATACACCTTACCTATCAAATAACCCCACAAAAAATAATCAATTTGTGTTAAATCTGGGCTTCTTGGTGGCCAATGAACTTTACGATTTCTTGAAATTATGCGATCAGCAAATTTTGTTAACAATAAATGGATTGTTGCACGACTTGGGTAGCATTTCGCTCCGTTTTGTCGGTTGACACGCAATTCATTCAATTTGGGCCACAAAGTGCCAGTTAACATGTTGCGATAACGCTCCCCATTCACAGTAATGGCGTTTTCCTGTTCGTTTTCAAAGAAAAATGGCCCAATGATGCCACCAGCCCATAAACCACACCAAACAATATGGATGCAAATCAACATGTAGAAGGTTGAAGATCAACTTGCAAAAAGTGTCGTAATATGGTTCGTGAAATGTTTAGTTCTTGTGAACGATGCTTGGTTAATGTGTTTGGTTCATTAAGTCACTTTCACTAACAGCTGCCACTGCATCAGGAATAGGATCTGGAGGAACATGTTGATACGGTCTACGACCTTCCACTGTAGGAGGTTCATGTCGACCAAAACTCTCACGTAATTTACGAAATCTTGTTGTTTTTGAACGATTATTTTCATAATAAATTTGGACAATCAAAATGTGTTGTTAGCGACTCCATGATGATAAATGGCATATTTTTGACTTTTCATATGTCAAAGAATTTTTTAGAACAGATAACTACTAAAATTCATCGATTGAAAAAGGACCAACAGATGACATCCTGTAGAAAATTATTATTGTCATTCGTTTATTTTTAATTCGACCTCAATTTGTTTTAAAACGATATATTGCAAATTTTAATTTTAAATTTTCTTTTGGTACACCCGTTATTACATCTATTTCTATACTTCAAAAAATCATGCTCCGTTCAAAACAAGTAAACGTATACAAAAACAATTGAAAATGCCCCTGCTCTCTATTTCGTTTAGAACAAGAGAAAAAATATATAAAATAAAGTGAGACATTTTGAATGTTGGAATCAAATAATAATGTTGTTTCACTTTCTTAAATTACAATAAAATATTAGTACATTTCTAAATTTAGTATACACTGAATATTACAAAGTAATTTAGTATTTTCTTCTGCGTTCCTAAAATGTTTAAGTTTAACTATTCAAAAACTAAAAATATTTTTAACCGAGTATAGATTTAAATCGTTATTCATGATTTGTAAAATTTTATAAAATTCACACGTTTGTTCACGATCTCCTTGAATAAAATCGACAATGACATAATCGTATTGTTGTTATTATTCCTAAAAATAATATTCAAGATTCTTGTCACAATTCAAACACTTTTAATTAGATTAGATTAATAGAAATAATTAATGTTCTTTTTATTATGTTGATATTGTTATAATTCTTTGAATTATTTATTAAATTTTAAATACAATTTGCTATGGTAATTTAAACTTAAAAAGGTTTTTTTATGCTAGAAATTTTTATTTTTCGTTCGTGACATGTGTATGAGGATGTCTTATTAAAGAGGGGAATTTTCTTTTATAAGATATTGGATTAAAGCAGAAGTACTGTTAGCCGGAGATAATTTTAGAAATTTTCTATTTCAGTATTTTTGTAAAGAAATCTCGAAAGACATTCGGGAATTTAAAGGAAAGAACAAATTTAATTTCCGACCGGTCTCAAGCTGTAGAAATCCGTTTAAATTTTAAGCTTATTAAAAGCACGTGTCTTTCAATATTTTTTTTTTGTTATCATGAAGGTATAGATCCTAATTCTATTTGGATTTTTTACACAAAAAGTATCACTTCTTATATATCTACTTAATGCGAATTTGATTAAATAATAAATTGGAAAATCTAGATAATATGAAAATATATCAAATAAAAAATGTTTTATATTGCAGCACAAGAATTAAACGGGAACACGCGGAAATTCACACGAAAAACGTGAACAAAGTGGTTTTTAAATTATAACTTTAAATTTTTTAATTTAATTTTACTTGCTGTTTGCGTGTTACAATTTTCCAATAATATTTATGATGGAAAATGAAACTGAAGTGAAAATAAACATTCCAAAAATAAGAGCAGACGAAGAAAATTGTGATAGTAGTGATAATAGTAAATCGAGTAGTGAGAATTTAAGTGATAACAAAATTAAACCACAACAAAGTTTAAATATAGTGCCTGATGGTGGTGGTGTTATGAAAAAGTCTGCGAGTGGTGGATCAGCGACCGGTAAGTAATTGATAAGCTGTATATTATATAAATATTGTAATCCCCTACAAAAAGTATTTTTTCTCAAAATTAGACATTTATTTACATGGTAACATGGCGGGAATTACTCGTTTCACTGTAGATTCGATTATTATCGAGATGTTTGTTTGTCTTTTAACATTATTCGTCTCAATAACACCGATATAAAGTTAGCATCCCGAAGAGAAATATATATACATATTGTTGAATTTGGGGTACGTGTTTGGCGAAGAATAGTGGCGCCTCATGATGTTATGTTTATGTTGATATGATATTTGGTAATTGGATTTTTTCTAATGGGCTGTGTGTAGGAGATAATTTTTGATTTTAAATTAATTTTACAGCATTTGTAAATTTTAGTAAGTGAACGCATTTTATCAAAATTTTAATAGTTACGATAAAATCCAGAACCAAAAATGGTGTCTTTACCCCAACGATCTATTATTTGGTACTAATCTATATACGCCAGTATATGAACATGACAATTTTGCTAAGTGGTAAACATTTTCGGCTTTTTTCGGATTTCCCGCAACAAAGCATCGTATAGTTCAACTATGTTTAAAAACCTAAATCGCAAAAATTATTTTAAAGATGGAAGACCAGGAAGGGAGTGGCTTATAAAACAAAATCCCGATGTTTAACCTACATATTCTCGATTATTCGAAACGTATTTTTAATTGCGACGAGAGCGGATTTTTAATGTCGCCTAAGAAAAAATGTGAAAAACAACGAAGAAAAAGAGAGCCCAATAAGATTGACT
Organism: Nephrotoma guestfalica; assembly: GCA_963691935.1. NCBI lineage: Eukaryota > Metazoa > Arthropoda > Insecta > Diptera > Tipulidae > Nephrotoma > Nephrotoma guestfalica. Next base: position 294,986,073 of record OY829914.1, on the reverse strand, counting down.
AAGGATGGCGATCACCGCAGGCGATCACCAATGGTAATACGATATAAATAGATACGAAACCCTTTTGCGTGAGAATATTAAATGTCAAGAGGCTGGGGCACGGATTGCTCCAAATCCGGATGGAGGAACGGGGAATGTTTCTTGAATAAGTGGCAAATATCTTTTCGTCATGGCTGCATCAACAATATTTCTCATATATTATTTAATAGTTTTTTATCCAGACGCAACCCATCTTTTACATCCACTAGATGTCTGCGTTTTTCGCCCTTTAAAAGTTAAATGGTGCTGTACTTAGCCGTAAAATTGAGAATGAAAGCAAAAAGTAGATTGATGAACCAGCAACGGACTTTACGCACCTTCGCTTTTAGTGTGCGGGCACTGGATAGTTTTGTCACTAGTTTAGAATTGTTGAATAGATTACCATAAGGATTTTTAAACGATCTGTTGTTCTAAAACTCAAATGATGATGATGATGAATTAAAATGTGCAAATAGGTAATGTAAGCTGTATATAGTGGTACGAGTTGTAGAACTGGGAAATTTGTAACGTTTGTGGAGAAGACGGCAACCAGTTATACGACCATTTCGAGTGTTGGCAGTTTGTCGCAAAAATATTATATTTTGATTTTTGTAGGTGTTAGTTGCTAGTGAAAGTTCTACTGTTTACATACATGAATGATATAAAAATAATTGTTTTTCAATGTCGGTTAATAAATAAACAACACAATTTTTGACGGTTGTCAAAATGATTGGGAAACAGTTCGTCTATTTCAAATTTTCAGAACAAAATTTCTCGTTAAAGCAATGTGCGAGAATCATTCCAAATATTGCCTTTTGTTCATATGGTCGACCCCTTAATACTTTTAGAATAAAGAACACATCATGACTTCTCTAGAAACTTTGAGCAACAATCCTTCTAAATTTATCGTAATTGATATGGTCGAGCACAGGGATTGACCACGTGGCACTTTCAGGATAAAGTACACATCAGGACGTCCAGAAAATTCTGTTTATAGAGAGGAATGTACTGTTTTTTTTTATTGAATTATCCATTCAATATTTTGTTAAACAATACGTAAAAAACAAATTAAGTTTTTTGACTTAAACAATTACATCCACTCTCTTAATCTTTCGAGCCATGGTTTAGGTTATGGTGGCTTCCTAAAGGACCGGCATAGACACAGTTTCGTCCGTAGCCACACCACTTAGTTTATTCCTCCTACTCATTAAAACCTTTCTGAGCTTTGAACGAAGCGTGAAACTGCCGAAACGTTCACCCTACAGAGGTTCGTTAGGTTATTTAACACGCGATCTCCCAGGAATTTGTGTCTGCTTGACTTGAAATGGAGTACAATTTCTTCCTCTTCATTTTCGCTTCTACCACAGTAATCACGAGAGATGCCGAGTATGTGTGCGTGCTTACTTAAGAGACTGTGGCCTGGAGTAGCACCCACAACCAAACTGGTATGATGCCCGCGCATAGATAACAGCTGCCTAGTTCTTGTTAGATCTAGCAATTGGCCAGATCTGCTTAGTTGTTGCGCAAACGGTACTATTAACCCATCTGTTATTCGCTAGTCTTACAGCTACCTGAAGCATTAGTATGCACGTAGGAGGCTGCATTTGAACGTTTGCTCTGCCAGGTGAAATGAAGCAGGCTGCACCTCGACCAGCGAGGTGCTCATCTTCCCTGCTCCATATTATATTGAAAAGGCCCGACACCCACATCAAGTAGATGTTGCACTGATCTAGGCCAAGGGAGATAACCCTTTCAGATAATACATTATGCTCAACCAGTCTACGGCGTCTCTTATCGCAATTTGTTCCGCTGTAAAAACGCTGCAGTGGTCGGGGAGACGGAAACAGAGGCTTAAGCTCAGTTGGTCACAGAACACCTCCAACATTACTTTCTATATTTCAACCATTCGTATAGAAGTTAACACCTTCATGGTTCAGAACAACATCTCTAACCTAGTGCTCTCAGTTGGAAATATCAGGTCTAAACCTCTCGTCAAAGAATGATTTGGGAACCACATAGTCGGTGGTTTTAACGATGTCTCTATTTTTTAGGATACATAAAAGCCTTGTGTTCAAACAGATCCACATGGGATGGAGTTGAGCTTTATAGCTCTGATGGCGATTTGTTTACCTAGGTTATCCAGGAGCATGAGATGAAAGGAAATCTCCATGCAAAGGATAGTTGTTCGCTATACTTTCATCAAAAACTTTAGGTTTACTAGAACATTTAGAGCCGGCCATCAGACAGTAATTCAATAGAATAAAACAGGTCTAACGATTGAAGAGTAGAGCGAGTGTGTGATATGGGACTCCAAACACCACCTTTTACATGAATAAAGCGCTATTGGGGTTTCTTTTAGTCGTTCTAATATATTAGGTTTCCCGCTTACTTTACTGTGTAAAATAAGACCCAACTACTTCGCTTTGTCTGTGAAGGTCAAGGAAGGAAGGTCACTTGGACTATCCATAATGATACTACTTTCCAGCATCTGATCTACCTTGTCTAGAAGTAGGCCAGACTTGTAAGTGAACGAGTGATCAACCTCGATATGAGATTGTTAAATATCCAGAATGGTTATCATAGTGAATTGTTTATACTCAAGGGATTTCTAACTAAAGTAAATAGAGCGGTTTCCGATTTACAATAAGCGCGTTGAGATTCCGACAATTTAGTCGGCCCAACCGAACATCTGTTTAGTACTTTTTACTAACATATCTGCTATCTACAGTTCAAAAAAGAAACTGTATATAAATTTAATGATGTACCAAACCGTAGGCATTGCCTAAAGCATCCACTATTTATAAATTTCCTATTAGAACAAGAAATCGGAAAATGTTCTTTCTAAGTAACATTACATATATCAGGGTATCCATCTATGAAAAATTTGTTATGGTTTTGTTACGTGTTTTACATTCATTTGGTTTTTTAGTAAAATAAGTAACGGTTTTTGTCAAAAATCATCATTTCCGCTTAAATTTTGGAAAACTGATCTGGACCAAAACTACTGCAAATTTAATTTAGAATCTTTTATTTCATACCGTTCAAAACCCGAAAGAGCTCCTATGCAAACTACCAGTCAGCCAAAAATCACTGAGATTTCCCAATTTATAGAAAAAGCTTAAGTATGAAGTTTCACGCTGAACAGTCAAAGCCCGCCTGGGTTCTAGAGAGGACGCAAACTTTTAGTTTGCACGGCACCACAGACACACAACGCACACATACACAAAGAACTTTTTGAAAACAACTTTTTCGGTCTTCGATGATATGGCGAATAGTAAATCTACAAAAATCTCATGGATATGCCACGTCCCTGGACCGGAGTCAACCTAAAATCCCTGGGTTCTCCTAATTTCTAAGATAAAAAATTCTGTATGAAGTTTCAACCCAATCAGACCAACCGTCTGGGCTGTAGACAGAACACAGACATGTCGTCTGCACAGCACCAGATACAGAATTTTGTATGCTTTTTCTGAAACTCGTAACACTGAGTTGTTATATGTTTCATGTATGTTTGGGAAATCATACAGTTAAATGAATCCAGATTTAGTGTTAAGTACAGTGGGTCACATAAATAAAATTCATTGTTCCTCAAACGAGTAAAAAAAAATTTCTTTTCCGGAAATTATTATTTTTCTGGCTAAAATTTGTCTCCAATTTTTATGAATTCTTAACAAAGAAAATAGGTACTGACTACCCACATGAGTTTAAACCTCCGCTGCCCATTTTATTCAACAGTAATTGAAGCAATTTAGATTTAATATTTAGATTCCGTTAGCATACGGTTGAGTCGCTACATAATTTTCTTTGGAAAACTCTTCGCATGAATTTAAACCTTATATACAATCACTTTCTATTATGCTATATCATAATTGATTACGTTTTATTTCCAAATCAATAAACCCAAAGTTGACCCACATCCCAAAGTAAAATGAATCATTTGATATAATAAGATAGTATTGAAAGCGTAGCAGAAGTTTTCGCATTTTCTTGTGCCACAACCTATATCTTTGATTAAAAGGGAAACAAATATTTTGTTTCATCTTACACGATTTATTCTAAATAATAAGAATCCACCACAATAGGAAACACATTGTTGTTTGGCACATATTGTGTGTAGGTGACAATAAAAATCTATATATTAAGGAAAACCCCGAACACAAAAAGGATAGTTGAATGGATCAAGATGTTGTTAAATTGGGGCCCTATTGTGTTTACGCACTTTGTGGATTTTATATTTTGTTTGGCGAGCTTTTATATTTTTTGGTTTACTTTTTTATTATAATCTTAAAAATTAATTGCTCGAATCTAAATAAAAAAAAAATTTGAATTGTGTTCCAGCATTAGGTTTGTGAGTGAGGTATAATTTTTGTGGGATCGGGCAAGGCACTAGAGTGTATACCTAAAATAAAGCACAGAAAAGGAAAAATTATTATAATTTATTTATTTGAAATTTTTAATACGTCTTGAACCTTTTTACTCGATTGAATTTTTTTATTGTTTGCACTTATCCAAAGGTAAACTCCTAAAACAATTTTAAAGGATTATAAAACATTTTGAGAAATACCATATTTTTTATGTTATGACGTAGCCTCTTGGGTAATACAATACGTAAATGTAGAAAGATTAGCATTAATGTACAAATTTCTTATATTCAATTTAAGATCTGAATAGAAATTACAAGATTGACATGATTGTTTTCTTCTGGTCAAAATTGTTATAAGTATTTTCTTTATCGATAAACTTTTATGATAGCAAATAAAAATTATGGGAAACTTTTATTTTCTTCTTATCCTTTTTATCATCATCATAATTAATTATATCAAACGTAATAAAATTCAAGTAAGATAAAAAATGAGAATCGATGTATTTTCGATCGAATTTTCCAACACTTAATTGATTATGTTCGTCTGTGGAAAATGGTTTGATGTTTCATTGCTTGGTAAACAAAATAATTAAATGTAAACCTACACATAGTTATTTTTTATAATTAAGCAGGTGCTTTATATTTAAACCAATAGAACAATTCGAATTCATGCCGGCATTCAAACTTGTGTATACTAATTATCGTAGCACACTCATAATCCATTTCATTTAATTACGTTTACCATTTTATTTCAAAAGTATTTTTTCTTAAAAGCAAATTAAACACAACGGTGCCATGTATAATTAAATCACTCACACTATCAACCCGTATATAATAAACTATACAGGTGAACTCATCTAATACATTATATAGAATTGATTTTCAAAATTAAAACACAAATTTCCATAAACAAATTAAAATATTAAACAACAACAATTTTAAAATTAATTTAAAAAGTTTTTTACGAGAAAATCTTAAAGATAAGAAAAAACGTTGAGAAAAGTTTTTGGGGAGTAACAAAGAGAGCTGTTGTTTTTAAATTATAAACCCAGTACAAAATTTTCCTTTTTTTATGAATAACTTTACTCTTGGGAATTTAATTTTGTTCACTCGTCAACAAATGCGATAACATTTTTTGTAACAGTCATAATAACAAAAAATTGTTGTAACGATCCGAATTATTGGTACACGTTTTGTTACGAATTGGATTTTATAATGATTTGCCTGATTGGTCCGGATCATCTTTCATTAAAGTAATTCAAGATTTATCTAAATTTATGTTTTCGATTTATAAGGTGTTTTTTACTTGAGTACAAATATTTAGTGCTAATTTCGCTTGACTAATTTTTAATAAAATATCGTTCCTGAGAAGAAACAAAAGTTTATTTTAAATATTTACTGAGTAACAGTGTGTTAAAGAAAAGTAGTTTAACCATTTGAGATTAACTTCGGTCCATAGCACCAATTTATTGAAGTCCTGACAAAAATGACATAGGTCTAACATCATTTTTCTCGACCTTTGCAGGTCCCTGAGACCAAAAACAAAACAAAAGTTGTCTGTCCACCTGAATGCCGATTATATTTCAAGACTGGATTGATTGATTTCCAGATTGGATTGATTGATTGGGAGCGACAACTAAGCTTACTAGGCAACAACTCCCAGAATTCCGGACTCCATCGTGTACCTGTTTTACATTTAACAAAACAAAGAATAGGAAAGGCGAGTTAGTTATGACTTGACCAGGTTACATACACCTAATAAAGCCAATAGTGCCAATACAGCACAATTTAATTTCAATTTAATCATAACTAGAAATCAAACAATTTCCAGTATTTATGTACATAAATAAAAATAAATGAGAGGGAGGGAGGGATACCTACCAATTTATGGAAAAGGCTTAAGTGTAAAGTTTCATCATGATCAATGACTTCGTATGAGCCGTACATCGGTGGAATTTATGGTGAAAAACATTTTTTTGCCAAAAATCAAAATTAATTTAAAATCGTTTAGTTGATAACCGTTTTTCTTTTAAATGGTATAATTTTCAAAATATTTGCCAAAAACGTAAAACTTCCTATGGAAGCTGCCACTTCCTGTAAACTGATTTCGGCCAAAAATCACTGGGTACTCCCAATTTATGAAATAGTATATGAAGTTTCACTCTGATCATACGACGGTGTCTGACTGTAGAGAGAATACAAATTTTCAGTCTGCAAGCACCACACGGACACACATAGAAATTGTTTAAAAACAATTTTAATTCGGCGATATAGCGCATGGTATAAATCTTTAAAAATCTCGACAACATTTTGTTAATACAAGAAAATAGCTAAAACCTTTCTTACGAAAATAATAAGGAATTGTAATTTTTATGATGAACTATCAGCAATAATTATTTCACCACCACCAGGTTCCGAATAACTGAAAATATCAATTTAACGAAATAATACTAAACTGCTACTAAACTGCACAAACGAGTCTGTAATTTGCCTCGAACTTAAAAGTATTTTATTATTGTTCTGATGCTTTGCTTAACAAGGAAATAAGAAAGTTAAAGTTTTAAATTTATTTAACATTTGAATTTGAACACAAAAATAAAATTATTCTAAAGATTTCTTACAGTTGGCTTGCTGTTCAGTCGTTACTTCAGTATTCTGCCATTTCACACAATGTGCTCGTTCAATAGTAAAATAAAGAACAAAATTCTCAATTATGCCGATTTCTTCAGATTCTATCTTACGTTACCCCGGTGCTTTAACTTTGTAAATGAAAATAAACCTTGTAAAATATGTAGTAGGTTTCAGCAATTGTGTATAGAATCAAATACAGTTAATTCAGATATTATCACAATATTGTGATAAATACAAGCGAATGTGAATCGAATGTTCGGGTTGGTGTTTATTTTAAGAAGAGTACGAACGAATTCACATCAGCGTTTCCATTCGAAAGCGAAAAGTGCTTTTTGGTTTTTTTCGACACTGTGATTTTAACAAGCGCACACCAGTTTTAGGTTTTCGCAAAATCGCAAATTTTCAAAGTGCTGTTTCTGCTGAAAAACTACTTAACCGATGTATTGTTTTTCGATGTATTAAGCAAATTTTTAATTTAGGTACTTAAATTAAATAAAATTGGAATTAAAAAAAGCAAAACCAAAGTTGTTTCGTAAAAAATATTTCTTCTTTTACTAAATGTTCAAAATGTGTGCTAATATTTTTGAATCGTTTTTCAAAAATGTGAACTGCCACCAATTTAGTTTCTGAAATATTCAAATTTCTTTAATTATTTTCCTCATATTTAAAAATCCGTTGTCCATTAACGTAAGTTAGGCCAGTTAACATTACAGTCACTTTTAAATGCAGAGTCGTCTGTCCATAGAACATGTTGAACGAAGTTTGAATTTTCTTTAATTCGTTGTCTGGCCCAATGACAAAATTCAATTATCTTCATAAAATCATTTGCTGAATTGGAGCAGGAATTATCAGAATTGTTTTGAATTATCAGAATGATTTTATGAAGAGAATTGAATTTTGTCATTGGGCAATGATATGTAATATGTGGTATATGCATAAAACACATTTTCTCTCGAAACACGAGAGTCAGTTGTTTGGGATAATCCTCTATCTCGTGCAATATTTCGAGTTGATGTGTGTGGATCCAGTGATACTGCAGCCAGCACATCTACAACATATTCCTCTTGAATATCACGGTGTCTCGTTGGATTTCCTATGGTTCCGGTAGTGCGGAGTTTATTTGCTAAACGAGTTAATGCACCTCTTTCAAAGTGGAGGCGATCTGGATTCCGCTCAGCACATAATCAAATCGCCTAGCGTTCATTTTGTCGATACTCACCATATACCATCATCATATCGATCGAATGTAAAATATCATAAAAATTGTTTGATATTCAGTTTACCTTGAATTTAGGGTTTTTGTACAAATTGATGCCGTACAGGGCTAAGCAATATTCCTGTGTTATTGTGGAGACCTTGCAACGTGGCCCAGCCATATAACTCGATTGGATTTTATGAATCCGATGATATGGCTAACTCCAAGAAATTTCTTTATCTCGTAGTTCATATTTGAATATGAAAAGCATATTATAGCTGTCCATGTCGGCATCCCTATAAGATCTACTATCGGATACGCTGGTAGAATGTCTTTTAGAGATCATGGCCGATATGGTTTTCTGTTCTTCCATCGTTCGATCTCCATTACTTTGTGGATTCTCTTATGTGAAAAAAGAGTACTTTATTCAACTAAATTGTACATTATTGCCAGGTCGGTGACGCGTTGGCCGTTGTTGTTACTGGTGAGGTACAAGCTGTTTGGACCGATGTGCGATGTATTTTCTACACTCCTATCGATGTTTACATTTAAGTGTAACCCACGATGATTTTAATATCATGGTGTGGTATGTCGTTGATGAGTTCCTCACTTTGACATAGAATAGGTCTTTGACGTCACCTGATTTACATTCGATGGGTATGCATGTACATTAACGATCGTGATGTGAAATTTCTTATTGCGAGGGCTGACTGCGCAAATTCTCATATTGAGTATATCATGTATTTCATCCAAATTCTCCTCCATTCTGATGGCCGTTGTAATGAAGAGTGTAACTATTTGTGGTTTCATGAATCCCATCCCAAACTATCTGAGCTATTGTGGTACAAGTACGTCTAATATGTAACATTTTGCCTGGTTCGAAAGATTTTGTAGGTCTCCAGGTCTTAAGAGGTTAACCAATGAATACACGAATAATTATAGACATACAACGTCACCTGATCAATCCTTGAAGAAATAAAATGGGCATTGAACAAGAACACAGAAAAGAAACTAATAACAAAATAAATGTAATTTTATTAAATAAACGCACACAAATCATACACAAACCACTTTGATCTACATATGTGACAAAGGTCACGACTTAGTAATATGTATGTCTTATTGTCTTTCTAAAATCATAACGTGAAAACATTAGCCAAACCAATAGTAACATTAGCGTACATTAGCGTAAACCAATTCTGACAGCCAGAATCAAAAATATTCTTGGTTTTTTTTGTGATAAATGAGTGCGTTTCATGGCAAAAGCTGATAAAAAATATTGTGATATTTTTTTCATTTTTACGCGACTAAATACTAGGAATGCAATATTTTTTAATCAACTGTGCTGCGTACGTATAGAGTGCGTAAACAAACAGGCCGACGAAATTAAAGCAACGCGGGGTTTTAAATTAAACGGGTATTGGCAAAATAAATTATATAAAAGATCACAAATTTACCACTTACAGTAAACTTTCATTTATATTCTATTTATGGTAATAATAATAAAGGAGAAATAATTATTTTTTAGCTTGTTTGCCTAACTAAGAACCATTTCCCGCAACCTATTAATAAAGTATTAGAAATCAAAACATACAGCAAGCCTTACTAGGCAAATCCGATAAATAGGTCACGATTTGTTTTAATGTATTCTTGATATCAAAAAATTTACAGCAGATACGAGTACATACAGTCGGAATGTTTTCAGAAACAGGAAAGATATACATAATGTCTCCTTTCCAAGGAAACTATAAGTTAATATTCTAGGTTGTTGTTTGAGAATCCAAAATCAAATAAATTGATTTGTTCATCGAACCGAGCTTTCTAAACGAATATAAATTTATTTTTATTTATTTATTTTTTCAGATGCGTTCGACCTTCTCTTAATGAGCATTTTTAAAATGCTTAATCTAAATATAAAATCAGTCTAGGGATATGATATACGATCCAATCAAGAAGCCAGTGTTGAGGATAAAAAAATTAATTTAAAAATTGATTCATATATAAATTCGTGTAGTTTACAAGTCACTTTCGACCTTCAATTCTTGACAACCCTGATGCAAACTGGTGTTCGACAGACAATTTGTAAAACAAATTACAGTCCAAAAAAATTCGATTTTTATCGACATTTTATGAGCCGCTCTAAATACATATATTAAACTGACTTTTGATTGATTCTAACATATATTTGTTCGAGTTATAATTTATCAAATTAGCTGTAATGAAACTAAATATAATAATAAATTAAGGTTCGTGACTGTGTCTATCACCGTAACAGAACGTTGTGCGAAGGAAATAAACAGAAAATTCGAAATATATTTACTACACCCACATGTTAAAAATAGATTTCAATAATAAAAGCTTCCAGAGCTTTACAATCCTATTTCCCTTTGTAAATTTGAAAAATTTATTTACCCATTTTCCGTTGATTAATTCTATTGCGCGAGTTTCAAGATATCGTTGATGTCAAATCATTTGTAATATTATTAGTAAATCACAAGTATATACAAGAAACTTACATTCAACTATATTTTTAGATTCATACGAGTATCAAGAACAAATCGTAAAGGAAATATCAAAAGAAAATCAAGAAAATCTTGCTCTTGAAAGATAATAAAAAGCTTATGAATGGTTCCCTTACTTTCATTTATCTCTTAATACTTTATATAGACACAACAATTGCATAATATTATATGAATGAGTGCTTCCATATTTTAATATTCCACATAAATATACGAATCCTTCTACTCAATGAAAAATAATCTTGGGTATCATGTAATGAAGGAGGAAAAGCTTATTTTGATTTGTGCTTGGTTATATCGTACTCTCTTTGTTGCTCATACTGAAAATGGTTTAAGAGAAAATACAAACGGATTTTATTTTGTTTAGTTCCTTTATTTTCAGCATGCTTTTCAAAATTAGTGCTTTGCAACGGCAGACGTGTATAAATATCCACTTTAATTTCTAAATATTCCTTTTGATTTTCCGGAGAAATACACTGGTAACAAAATCACTCTCTACTCACAAACCGTGTTTTGTTGTTTTTACTCGATTCAATCGAAAAAATTTATTTTTAAGATTTTAGTTTGGATTGAGCTTTCGCGCAAGTTGGGAAATTTAGTTAAATAATAATAAAATAAAAATTTATTTCTCTTTACGTCTGTTTAAATGTCATGTTCGATAATCAAACATTTTCGGGAAAATATTTTATTTAATTTGGCTCTTGAAAAATTCGTGTTTTGAATATGTAATGTGTATAGTGCTCAGGTTTATGTTACTGGATGAGTGAATAAGTGATTTATATTTAAATTTGATTTTTATGTGCGAAATCGAAAAGATTATTACAGAGATAAATAAATTTGAATTTACACAAAAAAAAGATATAAAATTCAACAAAAATGTGATATTTAAATTATTTTTGCTTAATAATTTGCTTTAAAAATAGGTCACAATAAGATAACATACACATACATACATTGTGTAATAAAAAAGGATACAAATTTAATTTTTATTACAAACAATTGTCATAAAAAAAATTAAAATGTATAAATTTTAATTGATGTATAAACACTTTATATTGTTTTGGGCTATAAAATTCCAAATTCATGATTAAAATTTGTTTTTATTTTTCCCAAAAAGGGTAAACAATGATACAAAACGAATAATGGATTTTTAATTAATCATTCATACATTTTTTGGCACAGGACTAAAATTGAATGTGTGAATTTGTTATCCAGTACGCGAATTAACTTATTAATTGGGTCAACAGTGCAGAAAAAACATCTTGAAAATTTTAAAAGTTCAACTTTGTTGCAAAGTTAAAAAATTGAATTTACCTATTCCAAAGCGTAACACTTCACAAATTTCCATCCAATTAAAAATAATTAAATAATTATTTTTCTTGTTTCTTCTTGCTTTCTTAATCTCTATTTTATACGTACTTATGACAAAAGTCAAAATGTACAAAATTGTAAACTTCCTACAATCTAATATAAAATTGTTGTCTTGATCTAATAATAAAAAAGAACCAAAACATTTTTCTATTACTCTTCTATAAGTTTGCCTTGTAAACTTTTTCGTTTTGTATGAAAATCTAATCCAATTACAAAGCGTTGTACATCTTTAAATCCGTTAACAAGACAAATTATTACTCGTAGATTTTAATATAAATTGTTATAGAAAGCAATTGATATGTACATCGTTTTGAGAATACTGTGTCGTTATCTCATAGCTTTAGTTATATTGATATTATGTTCGGTTCGATAGTGTCTTACAAGTTGTATCTTTTACCATGTTATTCTAAGTTTACCGATTAAATAAGGTAGGTTATGCCTAAAAATATGGTGTCGAATTATTGAAGAATGAAACTAATTAACATGTTGTTGATTTCATAATCCTTTTCACTTTTCCGTTAATTTTTGTAACACATTTTGATAGGGTATCGTGCCTCTGCTATTTTGACAAATAATGGCAGTGGACAGATTGTCTTAAAAACTGTAATAAATCGTAAAGAAAGTGGAATTACTCACAACTCACACCCACATTTCAACATTGCTTTATATATTTTGGATTTTTTTTGTTTAATGTATTCGGCTCCCTGTAGGGTTATTAGGATGCTTGACAGAAAAGTAAAATATTAGCAAAGAATCAACTTGTTCGTTGGACATAAGTTTGAATTGGGTTTTCTATGAATTTTCGGGCTATAAAAGAATATTGTAGTGACCTTTGTACTCTTTTAGGTGTTATACTTTACACCGTACACAGTAATTTGTAGTTTTTAAACTTACTCAGATATAGGATTTGAATAAATTGTTATAGCGGGTTGATACCTCACGAGGTAATCAGAACTGTTTGAAAATTGACAAATCAGACCAATTTAAACATTTCGTCATGAAACGAAACAGTTTTTAGGAAATTTATGTACATATATGAAGAAAATGTTTTCTAAGAATATAATTACCCTTATACCAACCCGAAAAATTCACGAAAAATGAAAATCGAGAATTTCTAAAAGCTTAATTTGTCACCAGCGATGAATTTGTGAACTAAGGTGCTGGTAACAAAATTGTTTCTGGAAAGACATTTTAAACGAATGATATTGTAGTTTTGGGTACTAAACAGCTTTAGCTAAATTGAGATATTATTAAGACCTTTTCAAAATATGCGGCATTTATATATACTTTTATAAAAATAACTAGCTACCAGTGCCAAAATTGTGAATTTATCCACTAAAGGACCGATATCAAAATTGTTGCTTTTCTCAAGATCTTTCAAAGGATATACCCCGATATACATGATTATATGGGAATGAGAGAATACAACTACACCCAACGCCACAACGGTAGTTTTGAGTCCTATTTTACATAACCTAAATTTGTGACATTCTTCAAGACCTTTCTAATGATATGTGACACGTATATATTCTGCAATAATTAAATCTATCAGCGCCGAAACGGTAGATTTTCGACGTTTCAATTAAGCCACATGATAAGGAAATCAGAATCAAAATTGTAACTGCTTCCAGCGCCACAGCGGTAGTTTTCAGTACTAATGTGATTCAGTAAAATTTGCGGTACTCTTCAAGACCTTTATTAACGGTATACGACAAGTTTATATTCTATAATAAATGAAAAACTAGCTACTAGTGCCAAAGCGGTGGATTTATGAATTAAAGTAGTATGTTCAATTGTTTTCTCATCCAAGACCTGTCGTATGATAAACTACACGAGTATACATGTAGATTATCATTTCTCCGAATTAAAAATAAAAGAAGGTTGGCGAAAAAATTCGAATTGCGTAAGCCGTTCTTGTTATACCATAGGTTTGCATTTTTGGGATCAGAGACCGTCAAAACGTCGAGAAAAATGGTTTTGGACGAGGGTAAAATGTTTGATGAAAAATGTTTCATCATTTTTATCAGGATTTCAATTAATTGGTCTTACAGACCGAAGTTAGTGTCCATTTTTTATATTAAATACAGTCCATTTAATTAGTGTAACTACCTAGTGTAGTCAAATCAGAAATTTGTTTACTCAATTAAAAACCGGTTGTTCAAAGGTCCAATGGTTACGAAATGTTTGTTGACCTTCTCTCCTATATCCTCGTAGTTTCACTTATTCCTCATTAGAGGGCGAAGCCTCATGAGGGTCACAATTAGCTCCCTTGAGCCCGTAAGAGTTATTAAAGCAGTTAGTCCCTACTATTCCAGCGATTACAATTTGCTAAAAAATGCTTCGTGGTGTGAAGGGTAAACCATTTCGAGAATATAGAACTCTCATTTCATAGATTTCGAAGCAATAAAACAGATTTTCCAATTTTTATTCGGGCATTTACCGTTTCGGACTTTTACCGTAACATATATAGCAAAAGGGAAAATACTAATGACCAAATTTTATCATAATTATACTGAAACATCTTAGATGTTATAGTAAAAAAATTGTAATTTGCCTGCTGGTTAGAAAATGTGTACGTCATGTTCAGTTCTAAAGAAAACAGATGCTCAACTCAACTCGCTACATAATTTAATTTTCTTGAAACCCAATAAACATGTGTACAAAATCTTAAGGCCGTAGGCTTATTTTAATTTTCTGCTGTAAAACTATGTTTGATGTACAAACTGGGTTGATTTTACGATATTAAAATAAATTTAACGATTTATTGTCTTAGCTTTTATTATTAAAACTTCGTTGATCTTTGTGGAATTTACATTCTAATTAGTGTTTAACAATTGGAAAAACAAAATTTAAATGATTATGTCATGTTCTAATAATATTTCGATAAACTCAATTTATACATTAATAAAAAACAATACTTTGACGACAACAAAATCCCTCAAAACTTAATTTTAACGAGTTCCGGTTGTTATAAAAAGTAAATTTTTATGAAACATCATCAAGGAATTGGCGGTTTTCGCCTCTCTATTATCCAAGTTTGTTTATTTTCGCGCTAAACATCTTATTACATTTTATACATTTAGTAATGGCGATCATCAGCCAAAAAAATGTAGATTAAATTTTACAACTGGAAGTTTTCATAAATGTTTTTCCACGAACTTTATATTAATTTTCGAGAATCCACACAAAACGTGGTTTTTATCATAACGTACGTAACACTACCTAAGAAAAATTGTGCAGTGGGGAATTTAGTGGATTTTGTTACTGAGAAAGTTAAGCAAAAAAATCGTTCAAAAATAACAGTTGGGTTTACTCAAAAGGTTTGTTATTTCTCGAGTTTAAGTTTACGTATGTACAAACTGAAAATGAAGTTCTTCACAACTAAGATGTTCTGCGGAAATTACAGTATGTCTATAGTCATAAAACTTACTTGTCAAATGTAACATTTTAATCGATTCTCCAATCAAACATAGGAGACAATACATTTATTACTAGATGAGTCAGTCGAGAATTTAGTACTGGTAAAAAATTTCACAAATATTTCAATACGTACATTTGATGTTGTTAAAGCAGTTGGGAGATTCACAAAGAATTACGGATATATTTTAGTTAAAATTCGTTAAAGAATGACGTAACAAACAACATTAACATTATTTTATTAGTTGATCCCGATTTTTATCTTATAAAAATCGAAAGTACAGGCTTATCCAATAAGAGTGTCCTATCTTTAAAATGAAATAAAACAGAAAGTAAATACGCTGCCAATGAAAAATTATTCGTATTTGAAAGCTTAAATCATGACATTAATGATGGAATATAATCTCATTAAAATTTGCACCACGGCTACGTCTAACATAGCGTCTAACATTCTTTCAACCCAATTTTGGACCAATTTTTTGCATAAATCTGCCCGAATCTCACCAATAACACGGATAATGTTTATTTGTAATGGTCAATTTATGTCGATTTGTTAGCATAAACAAATGACGTCAAATATCCCCACAAGAAATAATCCAGTGGAGTGATGTCGCAAGATCTAGGATATAGTTAATTTTTCTGGATGCAATGGACTTTGATGAATGGCGTCTGGCTTGTTTTCGCTTCATATTCTGAATGGTGAAATTTTGTTTGTTGACATAGCCGTTTAACCAGAAATAAGCCTCATCACTGAATAAAGTTTTCCGGTAAAAATTATCATCATTCGTCAATTTGCCTAAAGCAAAATGAGCTAATAAACAACGCTTAAGATGGTCCAATCGCTCCAGTTCTTGGAATAGTTGGATCTTATTTAGTCTTTAAACCCTTTAAAGTCTTTACGTAAAATACGCCATGTTATGAATGAACAGAGCACTGATTTTGATAATAAGTTTTAATAATTTCAAAACGTTGTAGCAATGTGCATCGTTTCATTTTACTGAACAGGAAAGATAGTGGCAGCTGTCGAAAATAATATTCAATGTGGCCGTAGTCCCTATCGAAAATTAGGACACTCTTATTGGATAACCCTTTATTAATTTGTTTGTCATTTTATAGCCAATTAATAGCCTCTTTATTTCATCTACACACTCATCACCCATTCTCTTCTCACACCGTTTTACAGTATACCAGCTCCACGTTGCAAGTCAATCTTTACTTGACCTGGAAGAAGAGTTGGCGTTGAGTCCTGCGTTATCACGAAGGGTCATAGTTAGGCTTATTAAAATCAACGATCGTAATCGATGAACAAACTTCGCTCTTGCATCCTGCCTCTGGTGGTATTCGAACCCAGCATCTCGCGGTCCAAGTGTCGAAGCTGCAATGGTTAGCACCATTTGTCCGGAAGGTTACTCATATTGTTGGCCGAAAGGAGTTATCATTCAGGTTTACGTTGAAAATTATAATCAAGTCAGCGTCGCGGACCTAAAGGCGAATCATGGAGTTGATAAACGTCCAGCAACTATGATCGTTATCTTTATACGTTTATCGACTCCATTATTCGCGTCAACGTCTGCGACTCTGACTTGATTATAATTTTCAACGTAAACCTGAATGATAACACCTTTCGTAAAACAATTCCTGGGTAACCTCCTGTACAAGCGGAGCAATGGTTTTGATGTGCACCATGAGAGTAATTGATTGACATCAATTGCTGAGATAAATACCAGAAAATAAATTGTTTTTTTAATTTTTGTTTATCTATCACCAACTGCGCCACCAACTGAATGTTTCTGAAGAGAGGCTGACATCAATAATCAATAGAAAACATCAAGGTGCCTATTTAAAATATTTTTGCTGGTATACTTAGTAATTAATTTAAATTATATCAATTAGAAATATTTTGCATACCTAAATTGTGGGATGTACTTAGAGGTGGTAAATGGTGGCCAAAACTTTATAATTTATGTACACTGTTAAATTTTTTACTTAGTTTTTACAATTAAATACACGTGATTTATAACAACAAAATTGGGTGACACCCAGTATATTTTTACTCCAGTTTATAAAAAGTAATTACTTCGGATTTTAATTAATTGTCTTTAGTAGCCTCGTGAGATGATTGTGAAACACATACCAAAAATATACACTATTAAATTTAAAAAAATTGCAATTGGATTTGTCATTCATACATTTTAGACTACTTTTAACTGCTGCTTAGAAAAGTCTCTGAATTCCTCTTGGTGTCATTTTAAAAATTGAAAAATTTCATAACGAATTTTAGTTACGGATATTTCAATCAAAACCCTACGTGTGTGGTGAACAGGATTTAATTATGGTGATTTTTAACTTGACCAGTCTATTTTAAACTATTGTGTATTTGGTTCCAACAATTTTCAAATTCTATTGCCGTTCCTAGAGATGGTCACAGGTTCATGAATGTACGAGTATTGTACGATGCCTTAGATAAAGTTCTAATGATAGAATGACGATGGTTTGGTTATACTCCTAAGTTTCGATGCATTTGAATAAATGTTTTATTTCCCCGATTCTAGAGATGTTTACAGGGTTTCACTGCATAGTCAGACAGCTCAGTCAAAACCCTATGTGTGTGGTCTAATTATGATGATTATATCGCCTATCCCAGAAATGTTGATGGGTCTCTTTCATATGTTCGAATAGGTTAGGAAATTTTTCATCCATGTCGTGAGAACGAGGAACATGTGATGATTTGCACCATAGTTTTCAAAATTTCAAATTTCTTAATTTTCAATTTTATTCTCAATTGGAAATTTTGGTATTTTCACCAAATGTAATTTTACCCAATTAATATTCCCAAATAAGCTACGGACCCGACCGAATAACTGAAATCCTTAGAAATTTTCAATATTTTGAAATTTTTATATTGTCAATCTTAGCGTTTGAATTTAGATTCAAAATTTTAAAAAATTAAATTGTTTTTTTTTTTCATAACACGATCAAACTGTTTATGTCGCAATGCGACTTCGTGTTGATGCGACATTAGCGGTAAATATTCTCCCAGCTGTACAGGTTGTACAGGTTGCCGTTAACTCGTCGTTTCGAATGTACCACAGTGCATTAACAATGCATCGCAGGATTTTATTTTGAACTGTTTGTATGATTTTGATATTTGTCTTCTTGGCACAACCCCAGAGTTGGCTACCATATGTCCATACAGGTTTCCGAATTTGTTTGTATAACAGCAGTTTGTTATGGATCACTAGTTCAGATTGTCTCCCTAAGAGCCATTGCATTTTTCTAAATTTTATGTTTAGTTCTAGTCTCTTTCTTTTTATGTGTCCCTTCCAACTAAGTTTAGCATCTAAAGTCATGCCGAGATATTATGCAGTGTTTGCATGCGATACTACTATCGAATTTATCTTTATTGGTATATGATTAACTTTTAAATTTGTAAAGTTCACTTGGATTGATTTTGCTTCATTTAATTTAATTCGTCATTTCTTTGCCCAATGACATATAAGGTCAGTAACCTTCTGTAATTTACTAATGGAGTCATTGATATTCTTTGGTGTTGCAAGTGTTGTCGTGTCATCGGCAAAAGTCGTCATAGTTGCTTCTGTAATTGGTATATCTCTAGTATATAGGAGATAAATGTTTGGCCCAAGAACACTCCCTTGTGGTACTCCTGCTGTTATTCTTTTTAGTTGGGAGTATTCATTCTCATACTTTACTCGGAAGTGCCTCTCAGATATGTATGATTTTAATATTTGAAAAAATTGCTCCGGAAGGTCTCGATGAAGTTTGAATTCCCCTTGATTACCCTTGGTGCTATACTTTGTCGAATGCTTGCGCTACATCAAGAAATATATTTAAGCATATTTGTTTGCTTTCTAGTGATTTCTCAATTAAATCAGTAATTCGATGTACTTGTTCTATCGTAGAAGGTTTTTCCCTAAATCAAAACTCATGTGTGGGGATAAGATTCCTTTCTTCGATAATTGATTTTAGTCTTTTAAGAAGAACCTTTTCAAATAATTTCGATAATCGTGCATGTGTGCCATAGTAAATATATCTTCCTAACAAACACCGTTCATTTCCATGTTAGAACTTTGTCTAGGCTATCCTAAAATACATTCAAAAACCTGTGAAGTCTCTGGAATTGAAAAATAGTTTGAAATTTAAAATACGCTGGACAAGTTATGAGTTTGGGCGTTGATTTAGCTAATCGGTTATTATAAATGAGACCCCGTGAACATCTCTAAGATCGGTGATATAAAAGTAGAAACATTGTCTAAAATAACCAAATTTATTTTATCACTACAAGATAAACCCAATTGGATTTTTTTTTTTTAAATTCAACAGTGTAAATTTTTGGTATGTATTTCACAATCATCCTCGTGGGTCATACACCAATTACATCATGTTCTCGGTACCCATGGCCCTGTTATAAGGTGTCAGAAAATGATTTTCGTGACCTAAACTCCGGCTAACTTATCAAATTGTGATTTTAACGCCACGTATAAGTCATTAATACTGTTAAACATTTAAGAGATATTTGTGTAGTTGTGTGGCCATCAAATTTTGGTCTTTCCCAAACTCACCGTTTCATAATCCTATGGACCATTGCAAACCTTTAAAAAGTTATAATTTTAAGTAATAGGATGTTTTTATTTTCCGATTCGAAAACAATCGAAATCGTATAGTACAGCACTAAGCTTATTTTGGCTGTAGAAATCCGTACCACACACCACATTGAGGTGACGTTTATTTCCAAAGAACCCAAAACGTATATCACTATCCATCTATAGAGTTTATTGATTTAGAATAAATTTGCATTTAAATAGAATATTTCTCTATATACAGTACGGGAAAATAAGTGACAATTGAATTATTATTTATTGTATCGGGGCTATTATATCCGGTGCCCAACTGTAACCATAAAAAATTATTTCAAGTAATTAATCATTTACCATAATATTTTTGTTCAATTCGAAATATTTATTAACGCAAACCGACATCAGTTGAAATTTATACATTTTTGCAATACACAACCATATCGAATATCAAGCCCTATTTAAATTTTACAATTGAACCATTTATATTTTTAAAGTAAGAGATGCAATGTCATTTTGTGGCTGGTGCCTGCTGAAACATAAACGTTCGAATAGTGATAAAATAAATGCGAAGACCATGAAAACCACGACTAGTAATAGTGATAGTGATATAAATATCAATATTGACAAAAGTACTCGTGTCAGTAATAATGACGTGACGAAAAATGTAAGTGAACAGTGCAACGTTACTGTGAAATGTTCGAGTATAAAAGATTGTAAGTATTCGAAAGTTTGTGAGAGTATTTTACGTAAAATATATTATGGTGGTGCTAAGATAGTTATTCTGGTTTTCCTGAAAAAAATTTCGTATACGAGAAGAAATTTTCACATTGCGATAATTTGTATAAACGTACACTGAGGGAAAACAATAAAATGATTTATAATAGAAAAATTATTTTTAGATTCACAGGGGGAATTATTTTTGTAGAATTATTCATTTATACAGTTAGGATAGGTTCGGAATTAATAAAAATACACGGAGGAGAAAATTTATATTTTTGGTATCCTCATGCACGAACATATAGGCAATGAGACCAACAAACAGTACATGCATGAAATACAAAAATATATTAACTCGAAGTTTGTACATGCTCCACGTTCAAATAATAAAAGTTATTTTCCACCAACATAAAATACATGAATATCCTACACGTTGTTCATGAACAAAAGAAAATTCATCATTTTCTCGTTTAAAAATAATTTTTCCAACTTCAAAACTTTTATTATGTACAAGTCTATTAATAAAAGCTTGTTTATGCGCTTTTCTATTTTTGTTTAATCGATCTTTGCGTTTGTTTCACCCAAACAAAAAAGCTCAAGAATAAAAATATTTGATTTAAAAAATCTTTCTTGTTGAATCCCGCACATCATCTTTATATTGTAAGAAAAGTTATAAGTGTATTATGTACTTAATAAATACCCGGCTCAACAATAATGCAAACACATAACGAACACATACGAACCAAACTAGTCGATTTTAAGTAACCGTACGTCTTACAACGTTCGTATAAATTTGATTTTTCTTTATAGAATGAAATTTGAAAGACAAACATAATAAATCTTTAACAGATCATACAATTTATCACGTCTCATAATGGTTTTATTTGATGTTGAAAGCCTTTGAATTAATTTTGATTAGACATTAATATCCTTTCAAAAGACGTAGATTTTAAAAGCTCTTGAAAAGATTCATTACAATTCTTAATGCACCGAATAAATAAAATTGACCTCTGATATGTTAACTTTAGAATTATTTGATTAATCTTCGTATTTGAATTTTTCACCTGGAAAGAAGTTGAATTTCTAGTTGTTGAAAATGTACATTTGTTTTCGGTAATGCTTATACTCGTATAACATTTTAATTTCCTCTAAATTTTGGTATATAAGAAGAACATTTTAATTTTTTAAAAAAGTCTCAATCAATAATTACTCGGCTGGAAATTTGTCAGCACGCATGTGAATATTGGTTTGCGCGAAAAATCTAATGGTCACGATAAGTGTGAGACATGTCATATACTGTTGTTCTTTCATGACAATATTCTAAGCGAAACATGTATGACATGTCTTCCACGTTTCTCATTATATCAAATACTGTTTAAAAGGGCGTAACTATTCGGTCGTTACATTTTCATTGTCGAATATGTAAGTAGACATTTTGTAATTGTTTTATTAGGAAAATTGTAAAATACCATTTTCTTATTTTTTTTTATATTCAACACAAATGTATAGTTCAGGAACATCAACACATGTGCCAGAAAGATGATTCTAATATTGTTTAAGGCAGCAGGTTAAAATGAATATTATTAATTTAAATTAAATGTTTTCTTTGGATAAGTTATATGGACTTGTACAACACATATTTGAAGATGGCTAGAGATAAATTTTTGTATATGTATATGAAACATACATAAATTTATCTCAGACATGTAGTTTACCATTCATCTAAGAAATATCAAGTACAGGTCATGTCATTCATGTCACATAAAACTCGTCTATGACTTCTCATATACGATTCGTCTCAGACATGCCACAAACGAAAATTAGTACCATTTGCTGATAAATTTCTATATAGCTTTCTGCTTGACCGTTTCTGATAAGTCATTAGTGTGTCGACAAAAACTTTCCTGCTGGGTAGTTAGAGTGACAATCAGTAATTAGTAAGAATGGCAATCTTTATGTGCAAACATAATTAATAATTAGTCATCAGAGATTATTGTAGGTGTAAAGTTTTAAAAGTTAAAAATTTAAATTGTGTAGAAACCAAATGTGTAATAAATATGAACTACACTTGATTCTAATAACCAATAAAAATATTAATAAACATATAATTAATAGTGAAAATTTAGTTTAAAATGCTCAATCCCCAAACCGCTCGAATAAGTGGCCCTCTTATAAAACTGCACTGAACAACTACAAAAATAATGATTATATAGTATAAACTCTTTAATCTAGCGAATTATAAATGTAATCTGTTAAACGCTTTTCAAACCGTCTCAATCTCGAATTTTATTGTATTTGACACATGCATCCGTTTTATATACGAAATGTAGGGTTGTTCCTGATCAAACTAGCCAGATTATTTGTATTCGCGATTGAGATTACCAAAAGAGCGTTTAGCGGCTTAAATTTATAATTCACTATATTAACCTCTAAAAAATATTTTTTTATTTTTTGTTTTATAGGGAATTAATCATGATTCCTAGCATATTACAGGATTTTTACAAATTCCAGTTTTATCAGTTAATTATGACGCAGTGGAAGTTTTAACAAATAACCAAAAATAAGACTATATTAGTATTACACGATTAGTCTGGTTTCCCATAAGAATATGCGGTGAAAATGTTCTGAAGAAAAAAAAATCTTACAAAATGACGGCCTCCACCTTAATTCGCTGTCAAATGACTATACACAAGTGAGAAATGGATTTGCTTTAAAATCGGTATAATCATTTCTAATTCGCTCAACCATATTCTCACCTGTTGGTTGGTTCTTGTTTGTAAGTTTTACCAAACAAAAAGAAATCTGGTGAAGTAAGATCTGGTGATCTGGCAGGCCAACTTATCGGGCCAGCTCTTCCGAGATCCAGGGATCATTGAAAACACGATAAAATCATTCAGGTGCTACTACCTACCAATAGTGTGCTGGACAAACATCGACTTTTTCAACACTCCAGTAATGCATATTGTTACTATTAATCATTCCGTGGTTTGTAAAAGACGACTAGTCGGAGAACAA
The DNA here is from genome assembly GCA_963691935.1 of Nephrotoma guestfalica. NCBI lineage: Eukaryota > Metazoa > Arthropoda > Insecta > Diptera > Tipulidae > Nephrotoma > Nephrotoma guestfalica. The sequence goes on along the minus strand of OY829914.1, from coordinate 294,962,232 downwards.
TGCGTAACGAAAAAAAAGAAGTTTTGTTGTATTTGTTCTCGTTCCCACAGACAAAAAGTTACCGATTTTGAAAATCATCGTCAAGAATATCTTACTGAAAAGACACACAGATATACGGATGATACTTATGACGTTTTAAAATTTTCCAAACACTGGTGTGATACAATCCGGAATAGTGAGCTATTTCTAAAAACCGCAAAACGTAAAACACTGAAGAGAATGGCAGCATTATCAAGACTCCTGACACTTTCTCCATAAACCAGAAACATTTAAATTTTCTTTTGTACAATTAAAAAAATGTTTGCGATAGATTATCTTGTGTCAGGAATCGATTGCGGTGAGTCCGGATTTAGAGAAAATACATTCAAGGGATCTCCGAGTAGGGGCCGGGTTCCTTTTTTCTGCTCGAGAGATATTGATAACATTGGTGGGGTGGATATTTCAAGTTCCAGGAAACGATAGCAATGAGAATTGATTTCTGGAAAATGCAATTAGGAGTCATTCGATGGGATCCTCTTTTTGCAAAATGTTGTGGGATGCTACATCATGTTGCGTGATATTGAACCATTTTGCTACATATTGTACGGGAATATCGCGCAATATTGCTTGATGTTGCGCCGTGTTTCATCAAGTGTTTTGCGTCAGTTGGACGTCTGGCTTTGTATTGCATCACGAGGCAATTTTTAACCGATGAAGATGAAATTTGGTGGGGTATCGAAACATGGTTCTCAAATATTCTTTGTAGGAAGTTGAGGAATAAGGCCAATTTGGAGGAAAATAATCCATTTGGATGGATGAAAATGGGATTTTGATGTTAAGTTAAGAAAGTTATGTAATATGGCCAACTATTACGGTACTGGATCATTTTTAACCGATCACGATGAAATAAAGTATGGCAGTTGGAAATGAGATTCTGAAATAAGGCCAACTTGTCGGAACTATGCTACAACAAATAGTAAATATGCGATCAAGTTAAAATTGGATATGGTGGATGGAAACGGGACTCTAAAATTTATTCTGGAGTATTGTCAACTATGATGAAGCTAGCCTATTTGTTAACCGATCAATATGAAACTGATATTCTAAAATTATTTTGAGAGGAAGATGTATGGCCAACTGGAACAAGAAACTAAACTAGTTATCAACCGATCAAGGTAAATTTGGTTATTGTGACTGGAAATGGGATTGATATTTGGTGGAAGATCTGAAATATGACCAACTCTTACAGAATTAGGACATTTATTAACATTTTTCATACATTTTTGAAAACTCTGATTTTCATGAAAATTTGTTGAGATGCCCTTTTGTGGGTTTTCCAATTTTTGTTGTTGCGTGGTAATTAGCTCATTCCTTGTTTTATACATTTTGTGATTTTTGTAGGATACCGGAAACGGAAATTGGAAATCTATCAATTTGATTGCAAAATAGCGATTTAATATGAAAACACCGCGTGAGTTATGTAACATGGAAAATTTTAATGGAATCCAGCCATTTCTAAACAGAACTAAGCCATTTCTCCACAGATTATAATAATCCTCGGTTTATATGATGAAAATGAGACTCCAATGTTAGTTCCGAATGTGTGTTGGAAAAAATGACTTTTGAAATTAATTGAAGAAATTAATTTTATTTCACTAAATTTGGAGTCTGTTGGCATTTTAAATAAACTTCTTCTACAATAGTAATGCTTTTAATAGAAGTATCCTTATAAAAACAAATGTATACCACTGAAGCTTCTATCTAAATCCCTCATACGAATTTGTATTTATTTCTTCGTTTCCGCACTATAGTGCTTGGCCGAAGTTTCTTTCAAAAATTCAGCAGTGCACAAATTTAAATTTTAATGCTAAAAAACTTCAACTGCTTCCAGAACCTTATTTATTGCAACTCTTTCTCGGAACCTCAATTCTCAGCCACACATCGGCACCCAGAATCTGTGATGGAAAAGTAGTGTTATTTGTTGCACATGTGACAGGTTGGCTTACATCTCGCGATGATCATCATCTCCAATACAGTAATAATCAAGAAGAAACCAATTATTGGCGTATGGTGTAACTGGTTGTTAAACTCCAACGGTTACTTAAAGGCTAAGCTGCTTAATTTCGCGCTCCATTTCGATGGATTAAGTAGCAACTCAGATCTTGACATCATCTTGGATGATGACATTCTGGGAATGGGCTCCATGAGAACGAATGGCTTCGTGTTAGAATGTTAGAGCGCAATACTGGCACAACTTTGTAACAGTCAGCAGGCGAATGATAATATATCATCGGTGAAAGCTGCTATCAAATGCAGAAACAATTGTTTAGGAAAGATTGGACGGAGCTAGCTACGCCAAATAACAACAGAGTTCAAAGAGCTTCCAATTTCTCGGACACTTCAAGAAGAATCAATAAAATGTATTCATCTTCAAGAGAAAGAAATCAAAACACAACTTATGCAGAAATTGATCTCACTTACCGCAACCACATGGCTGAACTCGTTCATATCGAGGAGACTCCATGAACATCTCTAGGATCGGCGGTAAACACGGGCCAACTTTGGAACTTAAAGATCTGATTACTTTAGAATTATGGTGTTTATCGCAAATCGTCTGGAAATTTTATGTTCTTTAAAATGGTGCCAATAGTTAATAATAATCTAAAATAGTTCAAATTCACCACAAGATAAATCCAACTGGAAAAATTGAAACTGTACTCATGAGCGTTGGTGTTATGTGTTTTGTTCTGAGTCACAACGACGTCATTATAAGGTAAATATTTTTGAATTTCACTTAAGAAAAACTAAGCAGTTTTTTTCTAGTGAATGCAATTCATTGGATTAAAGTTAAGTTAAAAGAAATGTTCGCTCTTCAGAACAAAAGAAAACAATTTGGAGGCTAACGGTAACTATCATTGAAATTTATAGTCGCGGCAAAAACCTCAGACCTCTACTAACCCTTTTGTTCGCGGTTTAAATCAAACAATACGATTTAACGTCGGTGACATAAGTAGCACAATTGTCGAAGCGTATTTCTATTGACTTTCTAAATTTAGAATATAAATCAAAAATTCAGAATACTACACTGGCCTCAGTTGAAGACAAATTGAAAGGTTTAATTAGAATACCTTTCAAATTTCACCAGGTTTTAGCAGTTCAAAATAAATCACACTTCTGACCCCACCAAATACAGAGCATTGTCTTCCGTCCACAGCGATTTGGTTCCAGCGTCCCCGATCAACCCAAGACATTTTGCGAGAAACGGCTTTGTTTTGTATCTAGCGAGCAATATTTCGCAAGTGGTTTTTCAATTTTCCTGTTGTCTTTCATTCAGTTTATGCAGAATTCATTTTCCCAGCTTTTGGATCTTTCCCATGGCTTTTAAACGTATAGAGACTGCTTCTCGTGACACATTCAATTGATCCGCGAGTTATTTTTGCTTTTGGTCATCCTCATCCAACAATGCTTGCAATTCACTGTCTTCAAAGTTGTTTAGTGGTCTTCAACGTTCTTCGTTTCTCACGTCAAAATCACCACTTTTGAATTTATTAAACCACACATAGCATTGTGATTTAGCATGCTCACCGTCAAGCATTCGATGTGATTTTGCAGCAGTTTTCTTTAAGTGCTAACAAAAAATCGTATTGTATGAAACTTGTATGGTTATGAATTGCAGAATTGGATATTGATGACAGATGTCAAAAGTAAACAATGGTGCCGATGACGTGGTTTATCGAAAGGTGAATATTGACAAGTGGCGCCATTTATTGGTAAGTTCCGGTTTCATATTTACACACCTAAGAATTATAAGTTGGGCATGGCAAAACTATAACTTTTACATCAATTGACCTCTTTCAAAAATTCATCATATTATCTGGCATAACCTGATCCTAAAATGATCTGATTTGTACTATATAATTTAATGGTTCAGTTATTTATTTATTTACTAACTTGCCTGTTTATCAAAATGTTTTCTGAATTGTTCTCTGAACAAGTTAAACTTCTTGTTTGCAAAAGGTAACGATGACAACAAATTAAGTGTAAAAAATTATATTTTTAAACGTTTAGTTGGAATTGAGCAGTATTATAAAATGGCGTAACGCTTGTAATACGACATGCGGTACTTTTCCACATCACAAGCGATAATAACAAAAAACGAATGAAATTTCCATAAAATCCGGTATTTCTGCTTCATTATTTGATAATTTAGTCAGTTATGTACTAATTCCTACCTACTTTACACGTATTCATGAATACTATCGCAATATTAATATTCTCACCACATGTGTAACGATATCGTTAAATTCTTTCTTTGTATGTTCGACAAAAAAATTAAACGCAATATAAACTAACCCCAATCGGCTAACTTCGTTTTACCAGAATGATCGATGAATAAAACATCACGCAGCTGACTATACAATTTTGGTATGCAATGCAGTTAGAGTCCCCCAAACAATACTCAGAGAAAAAGACATAAAAAAAAAATTTTTATTTATAAAAATATAGCGATAATGTCGTAATCTTGAAACGCTTCTTATCGCTATGTGAATTATATATATATATTCATATATAAAAATGTGGCTGATAACTAAATACATAGTTAAAAATTTATTGATCATCGTTGCGTGAACTATCAACGTTAGTTGTGAACTATCTTTTAGTTGTTTGCTATGTTCGCACACATAGTCTAATATGACATCATGACGCTATTCTCAGATGGAATGAATTAACGATGGGTATTTGGTTTTGTCGTATAACGATCACAAAACTTAAAATAAAACTTGATAAATGTACAGCTGTATCTCGGTAACTGAATGACGCATGTACGCATTTCGTAATAATAAAGAATTCGTGTAATTTACAGAAGTTTTATATTATTAGTAATATTACTGTGAGGAATTTAATTTACAAAATTCATTCCGATTCCAGGAATTTTGTGAACGTCATTAATATTTTATGTATTTGCATACACGGTTTACTTATTGCGAGGTGTTAATTCATGCACGTATTGGAAGACATACGAATGGCAGAATACAAGATTATTCCATTCAAAATACGTTGTTAATCAACCCCTATTTATTATTAATATACGAGGGGTTACACTCACAATAAAAAATTATGTATACACCAAAAATAAAAATGAAGTGTTTTCCCTTCTTCTAAGAGAAATAATCTTGTATTCTTTATGTCATGTAAAAGACACGATATTTCACGTCATGTCTTATTTCGTTCCATTTCCATTTGCTTTCTTTCTTTTTGTAATTCCTCCTTTTCATTCTCTATTTCACGTTTTACAATCATCATCTCTATTTTGGCTTTTAACTTCTCAATCTCCAACTGTTTACTCATATTCTCTAGTTTCAGCTGTTGCCTTTCTAGTTCCCATTGTCGCCGCTCATTTGCAAATTCAAATTGCAATTTTTCAAATTCTAATTTTTCTATTTTTCGTTCACGTTCTACTGCACCATTGTCTTCCTCCAATGAAATGGCTGTGGCCGAAATATTTTCGTTGTCAAATAAATATTTTTGTAGTTTACGTTTTTTTGGTAAAACTTTGTCGGTTGATTCTGGTGACTCGGGTGACAGTGGTTGAGATGAATTATTTTCTATAATTATGTATTTGTGTGGCGTTGAGTCTAATTCAGTTTCTACTGTGACAATACTTTCCGGTACCGGAGTAACTATAGTATAATATTGATTTAAATCACTTTCCGCTGATTCACTCTTAGTTTCTTTTATGCCGTCCTTCTCAACTCTTGCACTAACTTTCCTCTTTTGATTGTATTTCAAATTTCGCCATACCTGAATAAAAATAAATATTACGAAAAATGTGTTTAAAATTAATAAATTTATACTCGTACCTCTTTCCAAGATTCAATAGTCTTTTTCGGGCCTTCAATCCGATTTAACCGTTCTACCACAGTTTGCCACATTTCATTGTAGATCTGTTTTTGATTCAATGAATTGATTTTCTTGTCTCGTAAATCGGGGTGTTCGTCCATAAACCCGATTAAAAACGTAATTTGTTCCGGCGTCGCCTTATTAAAAGGACGCCAATTCGATTTGCTTAGCTTGCGTTTAATGTGGCCGTAAAATGTATTTATAAAATGGCACCGATTTGAAAAATGTTTTCTGTGCTCTTCAAGTACAGAATCATTTTGTTGCCAATTTTTTAAACAGCCGGAACATGAAAAACATTTAACATTATCACTAATGCCTAGGTAAAAAAATCCCGCTTCACTTAACTCTTCCGGTGTTTGTTTTAATCCTTTCGGCCAATTCTCAAACGATTTTAACCGTGTTTCAAAGTCTGCAAAGTCCGGATGTCTTGGTATTGGTAGATAATTCTGTTTTGAACTATGTGCTGTACATTCTTCAGTTGGCATTTCGATTTTTGGTTGTTTTATACGACGGACTAAATTATTAAATCGTGATAGCTCGTCTACCAGTTCAGTTAAACTACCAATTTGTTTATTAGTTGTGTCTTCGACATTGTTTAGAAACGGACATTTTCCATCCGCGTGCATATAATGTTCATACAAAGGTTCGTCACCTTTTCCCCAGTTACTAATCCCTATTTTACAAAAGTAACACTGAACATTATCCGGCGCTGACAAAAAATAAAATCCAAACCGTGCCAATTGTTCAATGGACACCTCTGTTGCTTTAAAATTAATTAAGCTACTTAATCGATCCGTTTCTGCTGAATAATCTTTTCCTTCTGTTGTTGATGAATCATTTGGTTTTGGTTCGTCGATAATTGGCATCCTGTCCGTTTCAATGACTTTTCCCATTTTGTTGAAATGGTGCTGATTACTGGAAGTAAAATGTATAACTTGAAATATAATCGTAAACATTTTGTTGTTGGTGTTGTTGTGCTGACGTCATGCAGTTATTTATATAACGCGATGAGAGAACTAAATTTGTTACTCTCGCCATATAAAGTTTTTGTTTCAAAATTTACTTTATTTATTGTTTTAAAATTATACGAAATAATGCAATCTTACCAGTTACTGATCTAATCAATCGAACGTTGCTTTCTTACTAATTGAGTCACACACAACGGTAACACAAAATTATTTAGCGGTCTAACAAATATGCGATGATTCCACTATGAGAATTTTCAAGCGACTGATTCTATAACGATTTATCAACTGACTACAACCGAAAAGTTAGACGATGTCGCTTTATGTATTTAAATACTTTACAGTAGAACCGCGATATGTGCATCATTCATTATGATATTTTTTATATAAATTGTTATGTTTTGTTTAATTTAACCGCACTGTAATATTATTTTATCGCGGTACGATAAGACCTGTTGATAATTTCTAATACTTCATTATGACATATCAATGAAATAACTGTAATACGTGTTTATGTACGATGAATATACACGTTTAGTCGTATTCGAATTTCGATGTGGTACTGTTTACTTCATGAAAAAATAACGATCATTTAAGATAATCTTATATTTCGCTTTCGTCGTTTTGAAGAATTTTATTACTCGTATAAGAAAACGTAACATGTTGATCTTGAAGAACGTGTAAAAATCTCAACCTTTAAAGAATTGCGATCGTTGTTCAATATTATTTTACAATACAAAATCGACACGCTGTGCGTTTAGTTATTTATGTATGCGTACTTTTGTATGTGTGTACGTAAGAGTATGTTCGGTATGTATTTAATAAAGATCGACTACGGTTTACGACGCGTCATGTTTTCCTACACTGTTTTCATAATATGTTTAATTGTGTTTCCGTTTTATTGAATTAAGGCAAAGCCGCTAGCTATACATATACGATCCATAACAAAATGTTATCACAATACATATTCTATTATCATACATTAGTATACGATGTAAACACTTTATAAAAATAAGGTGGCAATGATATTCTTATTTTGTTTTGCTAACGTCTTTTGTATACCATTCGATAGTGTACATAAGATTTAAGTGACGCGTTCTAAGAAATTAATTAACGATATCGTTAAAATTGATCATACATGGGAGTGTTGATTTCAAAAATTGCAATTTTTCTTTTACCAATATCTCTGTGAGTTGGAAAATAAATTTATCGATTTCTCGTAATACACAAGATGATATAAGTATTTTCGTATTTCCATCAACATCAAACAACAATAAAAGAATCTTGATGAACTTCAATTATACGATATATTCATAAGGGGGAATTAAAATATTTTTTTTTATGAATTGGAATCACTGTGAAATGTGTAGCATTAAAGAATTTTAGTAATTCTTAAAGAGATAATACACGAAAGAAATATTCTTTGCTTTTAGCATGTACGAGTAATATCAATATGCTAACCAACTGACGAGAAAATCTATCACCAGGCCCGTGTAGCTGTGAATTTCAGAGTGCTATCATACATGTGCATTCGGTTTATCGCGTAAAAACCCAGTATTTTTAGAATTAAACAATTTCAGAACATTTTTATTTAACACTCAATATATACATTGTTGTTGCCTTACAAAAACTGCACCGATCATAATTTGATTAAGCCGAGACGAAGCTCAGCAGAAAATTGGGGAAAGTGAAAATATATTTTTTTTTAATTTAATAACCATTTCGTTGTAACCATAATTTGTTCTGTGTTTATTTATCACCTGCACGGTACTTTTATTCCAATAGACTCAATATGATTAGTGAATCGATTTCTTCCATAAGATATTCTCAATAAACGAACACTTCAAAAGCTCCGGTCTATTTCCAGGGTTGGCAGTGGGTTCAGAATCCAGTGAGATATGGTGATAATTCTTACAGATTAACGTGATACGGTAACTATATATTAATAGCCAACTCAAGCTGGGATCTGACGTGAAATGTTCGATGTGATTAGAGAAACTCATATTTTCAATTAAAGTTACGCCTAGGCCTTTAAATTTCGATACCTTTTGTAGATGGCTTTTTTATGGTACTAACACAATTGATGTTTAGACTAACAAGGTTGGAATCACTAGGTTGTCAATATTTTGTTGTAACTTGTGGGTGTCGTTGATGTCCTCCGCGGTTCTATATGGGAGCCTTGAGGTGTGCCGGAGGTGGCTGATGTTAGTTCAAATCTTATGTTTCTCATTTCAATATATTGAGAGCGGTTGTCCAATTATGATTTAAACCAGCCCATCTGGCTGCAAAATCAAAATTTGTGTGTGAATATATTTGGTTGTATCACCAATAGTAAATGAAGGAAAAAACCGGATTGTTACAAAACAAATTTGATATTTGCCTTACTACAGCAAAATTTCAAGCTAACGTTCATGAGAAAGCTTCAAAACCGTAACATCAAGGGTCGCGCACTACATAGATCGGGCTTATCGTTCGTGCGTTTGTATATAGTAAAAACTACGATCATCAATAATTTAATACTCAGAGTTCTTAAAACATTAAGAGATCTGGAAAGCCAGTTGAAAATAATGAGCTAACACCAGGACCGAGGGGTTCTCAGAAACAGGCTCTTAGAAGGGTAGATCCTCAACAGGAAGAGGAGTCTGCTCAACAAATGGCCCAATTATTATTCGAGCTTCATAAATATTTGGAGGGGAAATAATGCTGACAAACATTTGACAACGACTTTGTTGCTTCAAGAAATTTTGGTATGATACCAGTTTCAAAAGTTTCGGTTTTTAACAAATGGGGACTTTAATTTAATGGTGAAGAAATATTCCGGTTATCGTAAGTAGCAAATTATTCCGGTATCGTAATTATGACGAGTTAGTCACGACTATGAAACGGGAGGTTTTTTGCAATGAATTGCGATTTCCTCAAGCTTAAAGAAATAAATTCTATACTTCTAGAACCGAAAGAATCATTTGGTATTTTTATTACAAATATGAAAATGCTTTTTCAATGCTTCTATCCGCCAATAACGTTAAGCGAAAAATTATATATAGTTCAACGAAACATACTGCCGCATTATTCGATCCGCGAAACTAGAAACTTTGTGCAAACAAATTGACCAGGCTAAAGTTATGGAGACACATAGGGCCAACACACACACAATACAGAGTTCGTTAACCATAATTTGGAACACCTAGAGTAACTCACAACTGCAATTTTAGAAATCAAGCAACGAAGGAGTATAATTTGCTGGAATTGCAACAAATATGGACACAAATTCTCCGATTGCGATAAACCAAAAGAAATCATTTTTTGCTGGTATTGTGGCAAAGAGTTATCGCAATGTCTGAAAAAACACCGATCGGCTTGGCTTACAAAGTAAGTAGTAAAAGTAAGTTTTAGTAGTAAAAAAAAATAAAATCAATAAATGTGGGTCGCCGGAAAATAGAAGGAGACAGGGGGACATGTAGAAGTCGGCATATTGGGCTACACACTCGTTGGTCTACTTGATTCGGGAGCGTGCTGCACCATCCAAGGAGGCAAAGTAGGCCCACTAGCTGGTAGTCAAATTAGGTTTAGAACTTCGACCCATAACTACTGCTATTAAAACAGCAGGCGGAAAACCGCATAATATCACCCACTTGGAGGACACACCTTGTAATATATAATATCATTTAATATAGAGTCAAATTCAAGTTTACCGCATAACTTTAGATTGTGATCTGATTGAAGACACGGAGGTGGAAGTTTCTTTGTGCTCAAAGAGTTTTTCGGTGAGCCATAATCTTGAAGAAGGGCAGTTGAGATCGTTGAACCAAATATAATCGAGCTTTTTAATTACCGAACCGGACAAATGATGTAGAATGCACAAATCTAATTCAGCATCGCATTGAAACGAGAGACGCACCAGGAACAAAGTTAAGAGTACAGCCGATATCGCCATCCTTACAACAGGAACTAGGATCATGGAGCTTGACCAAACGATAAAATTGAAAATTATAGAAAAAGCCCAACCAACCGATTGGGGTCATTTGGTGGTCTGCCTTCTGAAAAAGCCGTTGGGGAAGTCCGTCAGACTGCCCAGGATGATATAGAGCTTTTCGTTAGAGGTGTGAAAGTTGTCAGGTCAATAAATATGAAAATCAGATAACTTAGCACCTATGGGAAAACCGAAAACCTCTGTTTGCCCAGGGCGACTAAACGCCATAGACTCTACGGGGCCTTTCCTAGATCAAAGTGCGGGAATCAATGCCTCTTGGTGGTTATAGATATATTTTCAAGTTTAGCTTAAACTGGTGGAATATCTAGAGGAGTATGTGTTTCTCAATCGTCTGAGCAATTCAAATTGAAACATTTTAAGTCACTGTTGGATGATTATGGATAAAACTACGCGGATGGAGGATATTTTCAACAAAATAAAGGAACATTTGGCATCCGCTTAAAGTAGATATTCGCAAGATTATAATTTAAGATCGATACAAAGAAACTTTTAGGATGGATGGATTTGGTAATTATTGACATTTGGGTTTATTTTGAAAAATGTTAGGGCAACATCTTTCAATGTTTTATTGAATGACTGTTTTTTAAATCACAGTCACAAAATTGCATCACAAACACAAAATTTGGCATTTTACGGTTCGGGTAAAAATTCAATAAATTTTCGAAAACTCTTTTTCTTTCTGTTGTCTCTTGAGGAATGTTCAATTGTAGGTGTTTCTCATTTGCTGTAAACAAACTAGAAGAAATTTTATTGCACGAAGTGAAAGTTTGAAGCAGAAAATGGTTGGGATAAGGAACATTTAACAGAAAACCAGAAGGCTGATGAGTCAAATTGGCCAGTAAGGAAATGGCTGATAGAACGTAGACGACCGCGTTGGTATGAAATTGCAACTCAAAGCATCGGTTTACAGCTACAACAACAAAAAACATACGGAGGATGCTGGATACGGGAATTTCTACAAGACACACACGATGAAATATCCGAAGCACATTTGGGAATCAATAAAACCTTGGATACGATAAGACACCGGTTTTATTAGGTCAAGTGCCGCAAGGACATTAAAGATTGGTACAGACAGTGTGAAATGTGTGCTGCAAGTAAGGGGCAACAAACTCGGGCGAAAGGGAGAATACAGCAATACAATGTTGGAACACCGTGTTTGAACGAATAGCAATGGATATCGCCGGCCTATTTTCAGAAACAACGGTGGTAATCGATACATACTGGTGTAAATTGACTACTTCAACAAGTGGATGAAAGCCTATTCGATTGTGAATCAAGAGGTGTTTTATTTGAAAAATCCATTAAGAATTCGTATCGAACGCCCGAACTCTATAACAATATTCAAGGTTTCGAATTATTTTTCACTTTAATTCTGTAAAATATTGCGCCAAATACCGTCCGTCTGTGCTTCCAATTGAAGAAAATTTTGCCTTCTCTTCGATACTGGAATCCGTTTTATTTTATTTTGTTCCTTATGACTTTTTTGAGTAAAATAAAAATTGTCTAAAAGAAAAAATGTTGCTGTTTGAGACTATAAGCGAACTTACTCGATATTTCATTCCCAAATCCAAATGAGCTGTTTTATAGAGAATTTAGAAACCTTTAAAAAGATATTGTGGAAAATTCTGTACGACGACTCCTTGTCGATTTATTGAAGTTTTAGCGAGAAACGTATCAAAAAGCGTATTCACGTTAACAAGTACATTTTTTTATCTTGCAAGCTAAGCACTCTAACCTCTCTCACACACAGGTACTCCGAGATGCTTTACAAGAAGAATGGCAACAAATAACCATGCAACAAATACACAATATTTTAAATATGCCACGGCGTCTTTATGAAATAATGCGGGCCTGAGGAGGTAACACGCTATATTGAATATTCCAGTTTGTTCGTAGATTTTAGTTTTATTACGTTTGTAAATAAAAATTTATTTTCTCCTTGATCTTGAGCCATCAAAATTATGCCTGATATGCGTGGCTCATATTTGGGTTACGTTTCTCGCTAAAGCTTCAATAAATCGACAAGGAGTCGTCGTACAGAAATTTCCATAGCATCATTTTCAATGTTTCTAAATTCTCTATAAAACGGCTAATTTGAATTTGGGAACAAAATATCGAGCAAATTCGTTTATTTTACTCAAAAAAGTCACAAAAAAACGAAATAAAATAAAATGGATTCCAGTATCGAAAAGAAGGCAAAATGTCCTTCAATTAGAAGCAAATTTATTTTTTTTGGAAAGTGTTATTTCACCAAGATACAAGCATTCAAATCTGGGTATTTTTTCTGTTCCGATTTTTTTTGGCGTAATGTAATTAATTTCTATGAAGATCGAATAATTATTGTTGTCACAGTTTATTTCACTCAATAAGTTTCGTTTACAATAAAAGAAATTTATGATTTTTTTCTGAATAGAGCAACGATCCAATTTCCGGTATAAATCAGAAAACGACATTTTTATGTGAGTGAGAAATATAAAAATAAATTCGTAGACATCTTCATGTTATAAAAACTATAATATGTTTATAAATTTATTAACATCTATAATTCTATAAATTCTAAAATTCAATTGGGATGCTTAATCATCCTCAATACATATGGCTTTACTTCACAATTTTCCCAGAAAATAAATATCATCATCTTTTAATTTAATTTAGTATTTCTGTACTTAGAAAATATTTGAGCGCAAACCTAAATACGAGTAGGTATTTAATACATTATGTGGTTGACATTTCATATTTATCATATACATATTTAAATTGATTGATAATGTACGTTAGAAAGAAGTTGTTTAGAATTTATTAATCGCTCGTATATAATATCACATATCGAATAATGTACAGGCGGTTAAACATTACTTACACCACCCATCCGCCCATAACATAAAACATTGATTAAACTCTGATATATCATCGATATCGTTGATTTTGATCGGTGCCCTTTCAACTACATACACTAATTACAAAAGGTAAAATCGTTTAGTACATGTAAATCCTTTACATCAACTCTAGCAAATGATAGATATCTCTGTACAGTTCACATTTTCTTTTACATACGTAAACACGTACACATTTTTTCAACAGGAAATTGATTTTATTTTCCGCACTGAAATGTTTTTCATTGTAGAGCGGGGAATGGCAAGATATATAAATGTATGTACATCATATCAGTTTTTATTATGTTAGACAATATAATAAATGTATTTTCATACGTTTGTATGTATGTATACATATGTTGTAAATGAAAAGGATATTTTTTGAATTTATTTATTATCCTACATCACCTACATACGTATGTACGGGTTTTACATACATAATATGCACGAGTAACTAAACTATTCGAATCAACTCGAGTTCATTTTGCTGATAAAGTATAAAGTTAGTTTTTATCTAGTTTGGACAACACAAAAAGGAAACAGGATATTTTAATAATAGAACAAATTAAATTTTTTAATAAAATCGATAAAATCATAATTGTTATTTGAATTGAAAATTTCGATTTTTCTATATAACGAAAAACAACAATTTACTAAAGTTTAATTTTTCATATTTTTTTCCTTTCTAGGTAAGTTGCAACCCACAAGTTCTATTTTACTATCAATATGGTGTAGAAGTCAGATTTTCCACATTCTCTACAAAAATACATAATTCAACGACAAAACACGTAACACAATACAACCAGACAGTTGTGTTTTGCCACTTTGTCATTTTCAATTTAAAATTTCACAACAAAGGTTAGTGCTTTTCCTTATTGTTTTGTTGGTCGAGTTAACACGACTATAATACTTGGTAATAATAGTCCATACACAGGGTATCCCATATTTTATTAGTTGTGCCTTGCTGTGATCGTTTGTAAGTTTTCTCAGAATATATCTCTATCAAATAAAGTAGAAAAATACTCTCTTATATTAAAAACGTTAGGTACTTTTTATCTTCCATTATAATCTGGAATTTGAACATTAACATTAATTATGTTGCCTTATGGTTGTATCCCTCTTGTTGCTAAAAATGCAGCAGTGCCTTTGTTCTATGCAAGGGGGTCTACCATACTCCGCAACTTCGCTATCATTAGCTAAAGTTTTTGTATTTGACAATCATAAAAAGTTTTATAAACAGAAATAATATCAATACAAGGAGTACCAGGCTGCTGTAAATCAACATGGATTCTAAATTCACATTCCATCGGAAAAGATTTTGCCCTCAGACATAAAAATAAAGGTAGAATCTCGATGGCAAGACGCTAATATTTAATATGAAACAGAAGTAAATACAGGTTTATTCGACCTTGTTGCTTTGATAAGTGATTGTCGAAAGCTGATTATCCTGGGAGACAAAAATGTCATACCGTAGACTTAAATACGTCAACTTGCGGTATTTTTATCCAAATAAAAATATGTAAATATAACTTACAGATTTCCTTTTGATCTAGTATATTTGTTACAGCCATCATATCAACAATTCAGTACTATAAACACTAATAGAAGAACCTTAGTGTCAAGCAATGTCATTCCGTTAATGAAATTCCAGTAAGCGAAATTCTCTGAATTTAACCTACACAAAATCAGACAAATACAATTAAGTAAACTTAACTTACATAATATCAGCAAGTGTGATTTGTCTCCAGCTGTTAGATAAAGCAGTTAAACTGTTTGAGAGCCTACCATACGATATAGTGGCTTTAACCAGACAAACACACAAGTTTGCCACTATTTACCGATTGCAGGAAATCAACTGCATTCTTTGATTCGAACAGCATTAGCTGCTTGCAAAAAAATCTCCACCATGTTATTGTAAAAGCTGGGAAAAATAATGCCAAAAATCCAGAATGTAATCTCAACTTTGCCTCATCCACAAAACACATTTTGAAATATACATTTTACTATCAAAATATTAATATTTATATTAATTAAATGCATCATAAATCAATCGAAATAATATTGGAAAACAATGTAAATAACAAGTTTCAAACTTATTAAAACCAGAAACCTTCTTACAATTTCAAAAAAGTCTGGTTAAATATCTTACAAAAATATTTGGTACGAGTTTGAATGCCGAATTGAATAGATAACCATGAAAAAATTGTACGCACAAATATTGTGACTATAAGCAAACAAATATAACCTTGGTGTGATGGCCAACTTTCCAGTCTTAGGAACTAAAATTATAAGGCTGTTAAAGAAAATATAAAATTATGGTCCCAGGATAGTAAACAAAAATTTACTGTGTATAATCAAAATTTTGAATCATATTTTGAACTGAAATGCAAAAATTATATTCGCAACCTAAAGGATAAAATTAAAGAAGATCCCAAACATTTTTGGAGCTTATTTAAGTCCAAACGCGAAATTGATACTCAGTCTGGCTGAGATTTAAATATAAAAAGTTTTGTGATTTATAGAGCACAACCAAGCTGTTTGTTGAGTTGTTCCATGCTGTTTATAAAGCAGAAATTCATATTTACTCCACATATTGTGTCAGAAGACGTCCAGCGAGCACTGGTAGGAATAGGAGAAGGATGTGGTCCGAAAGACAGCGAATCCATCAGTCACTGTAAAACTTTGAAACACATATTGAAGTTCTGGTTTTCCAGCTAGTTCAAATCATTTTCGAGTAATCGCTTTCATTATATTGAAATACAATACAAGCTACCTCCGATGTACCACAAGGCTCTCATATGATGTTCGCACGCAGATGTGGGGCGAATTTAATTCTCTGAGTAACATTGAAAAGTGTAAATCTGTATCATTTCATCGGAAAGCTAACCTTTGTTTTACAAGAGAATAAGATAAATGATGTACTTATCCAGGTAGTACTTGCACCTAAGGGCCTAGGAGTTAGTTTCTGTGGATGCTTGAGCTTTATTAAGCACATTGAGTCAATGATTGGTTTTATAAAATGTCGACGAGTGACATTTTTTATTTGGGGACAATTAAGATCATGTAGTGTGCTTACGATCTCAGCTTGAATATGCGGTAAATGTGCGGTGTCCATTCTACGAAGAACATATCCAGTTAAAATAAAGGTTCCCTGTAGACAGTTAAGGTATCATGATTTCTTTCGTATTTCCTGTTTGATTTTTGTTTAAGAGAATTTTAAAATTAGATTAAGACAAGTTTATGCCCATCGATGACCTTATGACGGAGCAAACTCTCTTTTCGAGGCAATCGCACTGAAGAAGAACATCAAGTCGCCATAAACTTCACCGAACATCCTAAAACCTAGAAACTTCTAAGAATCGAACCCTGAAACTGATAAATTTGTATTCCGGGTCAACCTTCCTGATGAGTCTCCAAGAGCGCGCCGTAAAATCCATTCAGAAGCCAATCGGATTTTGATCCTTTCAAGGTTTCAGTTCCCTTTGTAATTCGTATAAAAATTATGTTTCGACGTTTGTTGCTTCTAAACATCGACTGTGATGAATGTATTCTGATTCACAGACTCAATGGCTCCGAATTGTTACCTTCAGGATGTCTAAGTTCCATGGCAACTTCAAACTAACATAAAGAAGACAACGCTTTATGAACTAAGCAATTCAAGTGAGTAGATTTTTTGCTGCAGCCATATACATTCGAACCATGGACATCTCTGGGGTTGTAACTACCTCACTTCTACCGATATAAACTGCATCCATCAAATCGATCCCGTTACTCAGACTTGAGTTCTGTGGAGCCGCCTTACTCACTAATCAAATTATTCCAGCAGCAAATGTATGCTTTCGCAAATTCAATCATTGTACTGGGGGCTTGCTTCGATTTCGGATTTTTCGATAACAAGAAAACTCGGTCTATTAGATAGAAAAAGTATAAACAATGTACGATGAAAGAATTCACCATGATCGAAAAATCTGATTTCGCAGTTGTTTCATAATGTGCCTCCGAGATTGGTTGTTTGCTCCATCAAAAAAATTGGCGAATATTGGGGAAAATACTTCAAAAATACTTCATACTATGTTCGTTATTAAAATTTGCATTTTTCACATTACTTTCATTTGTCAATTCACCGAAAACTGTCGGACAAGGGGCCATGCTAATAACAGACGATGTACTACATCGATCCGAATATATTGACACAAGATTCACGCGAAACACTAATCAAAATGTAAATTGAAATAACTTTTCTTTTTATTGATACCAGTACTGGAGATAAGTTACTTCGAGATAAAAGTCGAATTGGGAAATCGTCCGCGCTAGCGGAATTATATTTTTATTGCGGAAAATTAATGAGTCAATCAGTCTTTTGCGTGCACAATTCTGCATCACTGATGCCATCAAGCTGGTCAAATCCGTTATCCCAGATTGCATTGATTACGTTCAACGTCAACTTAAACATCATAAAGGAACCTCAATCAATAACATATGTTTTTCAGTGTAAACATAACATTGAAAACACTATGCCATCTGTTATTAGACACAGTAAATAAAATCAAATTTAGAACTGATTAGTAATAGGTATTTTTCTTTTGAAAAATTTCAAACAACAATAGAGTGAAATTTTGTGCCCGAAACAACAGTCACGAATGATTTTTTTTTACTTTCAACAGTTGGTAATACCGAAAAGTAAATATCAATTAACATATAAAAAACCAATGAAGTGTCTACCCTAAAAACAATTAAAACAAAATTACAAAATGTATTCCAAATTGCGGTAAGCAATAATCGAAATGTGTCTTGAGTATAAATACGATTGTTTATCCTAATGGGTAATATAATTACGTTAAGATTAGTACTCAGTGCAAAGTGAAGTGAAGTTTTAACGCGGTCTCTAAAAGTTTGTTTAGTTTCGCATGAAATAGAAATGAGATTTTAATTGAAGAGCTAAATAAATTACAAGCCAATTCTCATATAGAATTGCATTTATTGCAAAAGTGATAACTCACAAAACGAAAAATATTTAGTATATTTAGTCTGGTGGCAAACATTTCAACTAGACGGAAAATAGAATTATTCTTAAACCTACTTCTAGGTAGAATGAAACTATTCCTTCTGGATTAAAATTATATGGCATTGCTTTTAGACAACTAGTCAAAGTAAGACGGTTATTGTGTTCGGTTGTGAAAATAGTTTTATGTGGAAACATATACCAAATAAATTTTTATTAATTAATTAGTAACGTTTATCGAATCGTCGTTGAATTTTTTGGAACGATAAATTACAGAAATTTGTTTGAAAAAACGAAGAATAGAATTGCTTACGGATTCTTGACTGTTCTCTCAGGCTGAACAATTTGTATTTCTCTTAATTTTCAACAACAATCAGACTTTATTTTTACTTACCAAGAAGACGGCTTGCCTCGAAATCACATTAGAGAAAATGATTGCTATGAAACTTAAAAGCACTGTCGAGTTGTTTAGTGTTTTTTCTAGAAAGCTAAATAGGATCGCAAAAATTGGAGACAACGTTTGGTGCTTAAACTTTTCCGTTTGGATAATTAATTCCCGAAACTTAGCCATATCAACTTTGGACACCCTGCTTACATTTAGAGAACGGGTAGAATAGAAATCGATAGAAAACAAATTCAAAACGTAAATGGTTATTTTGCCATTTTCCTGTTTTATTTATTTATATTATGTCATTCATTTGGATTTTTCTTATTTCGTATCAAATTTTTTCGAAGTCATCAATTTTACGTGGGTAATGCTAGAAGACATTTAATTCGTTTTTGTTGCGGAAAGAACGGAAAATCCATACCGTCTCTACGTAAAAACATACAATGAATCTTCCATTTATCTTAAAAGGATGGAAAATAAAATACACAAATTGAAACAAATAAAATAATATTTCCTTTTGTCTGTACATTCAGGCGAAACCTCATAATAGAAACTTTTTATTTATATACAAAACTGAGTGTCAGGTTGTCGTGTACGTATAACCTAAGCTCTTAGCATAACGCGCATTCTATTAAAATGAATGACATAAATTTTCCGTTTGATTGTCTTTTGTTATGGAATATGAATGCACTGTACGTACGAGTACATACATGAAATGTTCCTGGTATTAAGAGATGAGATCTGCATTTCGTTTTAAATTATTTAAAGTAAATTATGCTAAGCATTCAGATTTAAAATTCTCATATGATGTATACTCGTATGTCTTAATCAACTTAAATGTGCATAGTGGTGTATTTTTCTGTTATACCTGCTCGGTACGAGCAGAATAAACTCCTTAATCCATTCATAACTCACCCCGTTCAGGAGCAATAAAATCCGATGAATTGATGATCTGATCGCCTTCCAAAGCCTTGAATAATTCAAAACGAATGAATGAATATTTGAATAATTTGTTTCGTATACCTTTATCAACATGTCCAAGTCCAATTCCAATTAATATTATATTTGTCACAAAATACCCTTATTGATCTCAAACCGTCGCGTTGGGAGATTGATATGTCCACACATAGAAGAAAACCAGAGTAAATATGTACCATAAAAATATGTTAATGATATATTATACCCCAGGTTATAGGATTAGTAATACCATAACGAATTTTATTTGGTATGTTTTAAAAATAGATGATACATAAATTTTCACATACTTTCTTATATACCCGTAATGTAATGGGTTCATAAATTTACATAATATACAATATATTTCAACAAATTGAAGTCAATAAATTTTAATGTGGGAGATCACATCAATCAAATTGCTTACTTAAATATAATCTGACAGCAAACTAACATTTTTTATACATAGTAGTTTATGGAACTCAATGTTTTTAACGGAGGGAAATGAAGGAAAGCAAATCAATACCTAATAGATTTTCACTCTACAATGTACATTGTACATATTTGCCAACACTCCACAATCAACAAATTATGATGCTTTGTTTGCAAACATTATTAGGTATATACCGATTTAGTTCTCTTTCCAGTACTTTTGGTAAAGGTTAATGATAAAACTGCACAAGTTGTTTTTTCTGTGTTATTAACGTTCAACACCATATTGTTACGATTTATACTTCTTATACAAATTTCACTATTTGAGGATTTTCACTTTTTACTTTGATCACTATTTTACTGTTCAACTTACACTGATTGTTAAATTACAACTGTCTACATTTCAATTTTCTCGTGCTTGGATACAGTAAATGTATCTATTTCCGACAGTATTTCATGTATTAAAGACGGAGACAAACATTTACATCATTTTTAATTTACCGTTATTTTAAAATTCCCAGCGCGTTTTATTCTGAGATTATTTAGTGTGGTGAAATTTGTCGTGAAGCATAAACTAGTTTGTACCCAACCTTTCATTTTCCGTATACGCGGTTTAAATATTGTTTCGAATTTGCCCTGTCAAATCTGATACGTATCACTGATATCGGAAATAAACTCTGAATAATTTTCTAATATTTACTGAGTACTTATACCACTACTAGATATCTCTATACATATAATTTTCCCGCTATTATCCACTACCACCAAAAAACAACAATTTCCACAATTAATTATTAATTCATTTACATTTATTTTTAGTTACACCACTAATTTCACTCTAAACACCACTAATAGTTTTCCCGATATTCACTTTCGCTTTTAAGCTATCGTGTGCCGCGTCTTAGCTACGACTCTCCTAAGACTAACTCATTGCGTTCATCGCGCCCGTATTTATACACCTTGCTGAATATCACAGACTCTACATTCGCAACGGTTCTGTTCGAGGCTAATCTGCTATAAAACTACTTCTAACTCCTAATTATTAACTGATCAATTTAGGCTGAATTAATGTCCAGCCTAAGTGATCAATCTACGCAGAATTGACGCCCACCAGACCAATGAGCCTCGTAACAATTTGAGTTTTTACTACGTCTAAATAGAGTGTGATTGTATTTCGAAATTTAATTATTTTATTGCCTAACATCTTAAATATACATACATACAGTGATGCCGTGGTAAGTTCTCTGAAAAATCAAAATATTTATTCTTCCGAAAATCGGTTACGATGTAACTTACAAATAAGTAAGTACATAATTAGAAATGGGCCTCAGGCCTTTCACCATATTTAAAACAAGTTTTCTTATTAAAACTTATTTTAAATATGGTGAAAGTTATTCAGAACTTAGAAGAAAATTTCGTTCAAAATACGGTAGCAAAATACGGTAGAGAAAATGCTCCGACAAACCGTGCTCATTTCAAGATCAGAGATGCATAATTTATCATCGTATTGGTTGTTCAAGTGAAAATATTGCAGCTGTTAGCACAAATGTTGCTGAAGAGCCAAGGACATTATTTCGGCGTCGTTTACAGCAATTAAACCTCAAACCAACAACTTTGTTCAAAGCAGCAAATTATCTTTACCGATGAAGCTCATTTTGAAATTGGCGGCTATGTCAACAAACAAAACTGCCGCATTTGGGCTGAAGAAAATCCTAAAGAATTATTTGAAAAGACAATGAAACCAAAAAAAGTTACTGTATAGTGTGGGTTTTGGTGTGTTGGCATAATTGGTCCATTTCTTGAAGAGTAAAGTTTATTCGGATAATCCTAAAACTATTCAACACCTTAACCATCATTATGCGAAAAAGTTATTCAAAATTGACAGCCTGCAAGCTAAAAGAGGAGGACACTTGAACGACATTCTTTTTCATTATTAATCATTACCAATGTACTTTAATTTTCGGTTGTTTTACGTTAAAACACCACAAAGCAAACAGACATCCCCTATTAAGAGCGTTCTTTACTAAATTAAATTTATTGGTGAACCTAACCTAAAAATTAAATTTTAATGTGTCTATTTATATATTTTTTCTTAAATCTAATGGTGGAACCTATCTAATGAGTTAGTTTTCATAAATTTTTTTTGCAAATTATGGGTAATCTGTTTTTATTTAAATTTTTTGTATAATATAAAATTAAAATATTTAAAAACAAGCCAAACTAGTCAAGACATTATGAATTTAACTTCATTATTGAGTCTATTGTTGTTGTACGAGGATTGTCCAAAAAAAATTCCGATCTAACAAAAATACAAGATATTTTTTCTTCAAATTTATTTGTATTTCTCTACGTAGTCTCCTTATAAGTCTATACACTTCTCCCGGCGATGCTCCCATCTCTGCAACCTGTCCGAATAGTACTCGGCGTCTTCAAGGTTTTAGCCTCCCCATTCGATGAAAATCTCTGTCTTCCGAGTGCAACTTTTAGCTTAGGGAACAAAAAAAATCGCTTCGGACTAGATCTGGTGAATAAAGAGTGTGATCTCAAGCAGTTCATCCGCTGAGGTGTGAGACGGCGTATTGTTTTGAAGAAGCAAGATTTTTTTCCGCAATTTCTGCCTTCAGCTTGTCAAGTAATGATGCGTAGTATGCTTCTGTAACGGGTTTCCCTTTTTAAAGATAATCGATTAAGATAATTCCAAGACTGTCCCAGAACGCAGTCCTCATCACTTTCCCAGCCGAAAAAACAGCCTTTGCCTTTTTTGGAGCCGATTTCGCATTGGCAGTCCACTGTTTTGACCGTATTTTTAATTCTGGAGTGTAATAGTGTTTCCAAGTTCCTTCCAGTAATTAGTCGGTGCCAAAACTATTATTTATTGCGTCTAAACTGCGCCAACAGAGCGTTGGAAATTCATTCGAACACAAGTGAGTACACGCGGTACCCAACACCCGGATCGCTTTTTCATGCCTAAATCTTGATTGAATATGTGACAAACACGTTCTTTGGAAATATTCACAGGCTCTTCTGTCTCTCTAACTTTAATTCAACGGTTGTTCAGCACCATCTGGTGAGCTTAAGCGATGTTATCGTCAGTGGTTGCAGTTTTTGGACGTCTCGAACGTTCATCGTCACCCAAACTATACGATACGGTCACGTTTAAATTCAGCTGCCCAAAATGTCACAGATGATGGTGCAGAGTCCCCGTACACAGCGTTCAACTCGTCTTTGATTAGCGTAGGCGTATTGCCTTTCAAAAATAACTATTTAATACTCGATATTTAATATTCGATCGATAATCGATTTTTTCCATTTTTACAAAAACCCTCACATCGACAATATGAACAATAACAAAAAATTAAAAGAAAATTTTGAGAAAAGGAAAAATTAAGCACGAGTTTTCAATAATAACTATTGAATTTCAAAAAACTTTTGAAGAAAAATTTCCCACAGATGCTTATCGAATCTGCACAACTTACCCTTACTTTAGTAAAGAACACTCTTAACTATCAACGAGGCACACAAATTTTGCCTGAGACGTGTGTGAGAAAAATTGTGAGGCCCGGAAAACCAAAAATTTGCTACGAAAGAAATATATTTACCAAAGTGTCAAGAATTTGTGGAAAGAATAAAAGAAGTTATGGTAAGATTTTGATATAAAACCAATTTTATGGTCGATTACCTACCAGTAATTTACATATTTCTTATTTCTTTGCTTCTATTTTAATACGCCATTGTTCGATTTCAATAAAAGTAATCCGTTTTTAATTGGCTTTAAATAAGGCCTTTGTTGTAGATTTTATTGTTATACACACCAGGTTTTGGAACCGGAGTGAACTATCGAATCACGAAGAACTTTTGTTTTAGCTTGTGCATTCGTACCATTTCGATGGTTAATGTTAGCTTCGTAAAGCGACCTGAAAAAAAAAGTTCGTATCCCTGAAACAAACTATAGTGTAATATATATAATAAACTTTATAAATGAACATCTATTTACGATTGCTATATTACTACTACAATATAATACTTATATATAGTAAATCCTTAATTCTATTCAATTTGTAAACAAAAGAATATTTTATGAATTTATAATTAAGGAAAACTTGAAAATACTACCTACAACGGCTATTATTTATGCTATTATAAAATTGTAAGTAATTTGTTTAAAATTAATAGCTTTTCGGCTTTACCTCTTTATGATTTTTTAATCAAAGGTCTTATAATTAATTTTTAAATATAACTAAGTGGCAAAAAATCGTTCCATTTTATAGTGGAATTTTTTTTATAATTCGGGTAATGCCAGTGATGGTTGGCCAAAACCGCCTACTGGAAGTGACAGCTTCCATAAGATCTTTTTCGTTTTTTGCAAATATTTTGACAAGTTTATTTATTTATTTATAAAGAATTTTATTCTGTAAGTTACATGTATGATTTCAGATTAAAACAGAACATCCTGTTTAAATCAAAAATTAAAATGTATACAGAAAAAATAAAACAAAAAATATAACTCAAGTTTTGATTTAATATTTAAAATATTTAAAAAATAATTCTTCAGAATTTTTTGAAGTTATTCTTTAATAAATTAAAGTCAAATAGATCATCGATGATGTTGAATGATTAGACGACCTATTAATGGGGTTATTTTCTCCATAGTTTTTCTCCAAAATGTTCTGCGTGGCACATGAATTGATATGTTTCTAAAATGCATGCTGAATCAATGTGACCAAGCAAAACGTTACCAATAAAATCCGCGCCCAAGAGAAGTAGTCTATTTTCAAGCGTGCATATTTTGCAATCCGTGCATCTTGTTGAGAACGGAGGTAACCACATCTTCATGGAATGGTAAATTTTGGCCATAATCATACCCAGACACTTTTCTTTGACAAAAAAATCACTTCTTTTGAATTGTTTGTATGTGTACCGACCGCATACCGGTCCCGATCAGTTTTCCCAAATTTTTGACAAAAATTCGGTCTCTGTACAGCTCAGCTCATACGGACTGATTACTCGGGATGAAACTTCATACTTAAGATTTTTCCATATATTGGGAAAACGGAGTGATTTTTGTTCGACATCGGTCTACCGAAAGTGGCAGCTTTAGGAGCTTAAACGTTTTTTGAAAATATTTTTAGAAAATATAAAGCTTTAGGAAAAATGGTAAAAAACAAAAAGATTGTAAATTAAATTTCAAACAAAATTAGCAGATACCTGATTCGGAATAAAACTTTATAATTAAACATTTCCCGTTAATCATAATTAAAGTTTTTAAATTGTTGCAATGTTGTTGGAAAATTTTGCATTTACAAAAAACGAAAATGAATTAAGAAATTTAAATAAGTTAATTAATTAATGAATAAAATTAATTTTTCAGCCAACAAGGGTGAATTTGTTGGTTTTCTAAAATTTAAGCAGGATTTAGGTTTTTTTTATTATACAATACAATTTTACCAGTTAAAGTCCGGTAAGTTTAATTTTTCGCTTTAGAAAGTGTGGTGGTGTATTCGAGGGGATAGTACGTAAGCCCGAATTATCAAAATCCCGACTTTTTAAAAACCCGCTTTTGCTAAAATCTTAGAAAAACCCACCAAAAAGCGGGATTTTTTAAGATATTAAAATATTTTTTATCTACATTTTCATTAAGAACTCTGCCATTTCTTGCTTGACCTTGATCAAATTATGGGATATGATTTGTATTTAAACACGAATTATTAAAGGATTTTTGAAATTTTACCATGCTGTATGGAACTTGGTCATTCCTTAACTAATAATTGTCAAATTTGGTATACAGAACTGAATTTGGATTCTAATTTTAATTTTGAAGGAAGTTCCGGAATTCGGTCATGCTGAATATAATAGGCCACTTCTTAAAAAATTATGATCAGATTTGGTAACGTGGATTTAATGTGGAGTTCTAAAATTACCACCATTCTAAATTAATCTTGGCCATTTTGTAACCAATCATGGTCAAATTTAGGTTGTAGAGCTGGATTGAGATTCCTACATCAATTTTGGCTGAAGTTTTGGATTTTGGACATGTTGGATGGAACTTGGTCATTTTTAACCAATAATGGTCATATTTGATATATCGATCTTGATTGAGATTCTAACAGGGAATTTGTCATTGCTTAATTAAACTAGGCTATTTCTTCTTCCTATTGAATGGAACTTCGAAATTTCCTAACCTCTTATGTATTCTAATACAGCTTGATTCGGAACCAACAACTATATTATGCATTTACTACATTGTACTGACATGTACTGAGAAAAAGATTATCGAAAATTGTACTGAGAAAATGATTATCAGTCGGGCGCCCGCGGGCCGGGGATTTAATTCATTAAACTAATTTAAAAATGCGGGCTTTTTATAATCGTCATTTTGAAAAGCGGGCAAACGATGCCAACCCGTATTCGTGATCTATGTATCCATTGATGGTAAAAGAAAGTCGGGTGCTGGCCACAACATATTCACCCATCCATTTTATATTATATTTTTCAATTTTTATGTATCGCGTTATGACACTCAAAAAAAATCAATAGGCTTTTGGAAAGAGTTTTCTATAAATCTAATTTATGTAACGTTGCGTTAAAAGTATCATACACTTCGGAATGAAGTAAGTTGACTTTTTTTGTGAAAACTTGTAGCTCAACTTTTGTAAAAATAAATCAAAATTAATTGAGCTTTCGCACTAGTAATTTTTTGAGATGACATTTTTAAGGTTTATTAATTTATAATTGCATATTAAAGTACTCGTATATACTGAAAATAGTCGTCGAAATGTATGAAGGCAAATGATCATATCTATCTGGGCCGTTGTAGCATTGCCCTAATTTTTTTAGACAATTTTCATTTACTTTTCAACCCTTTTCATAAAATTTCTCTGTTAACGATTTGTTTTTTATATATGTGTGTACCTCAAGGTCACTTTAATATAAGTCATTAAACAAATATGTGTCGAGGGGTATTGGATTTCTCAGATAGATATAAGAACATTTGCCATCAGATATTTCAGCAATTCGAGTAACACTATAGTATTATTTAAAGTAACCAGTAATCTAAATAAATTTATTCTTTGATAAATGGAAAAATGTTAATTTTTCCAATAACATCTTGTAGTGACACATTTCGTAGAATTCTATCACCAGCAAAAATCCTAAATAAATAAAATTAATAATAAATATAAATAATAATTTTATATTCAAAAGTTTATTAACAAGCTTTCGAAAACTTAGTTTCATATTCAAGTAAAAAAAATGTTTTCCCTTATAATCCTATAACAATATATGACAACAACAACAAAGCAAATTCCATTAAAATATGTATATGTATAAAAATAGGAAAATATGAAAACATCGAAAATTGCAGGTAAAAACTTTTTTTTAGTATACCGTTTCTAACATTTCCGATATGAGAAGGTTCGGCATATTTGATTTTTTTTTTCCTAATATTAAATTTCAAAGTTGACTTTTAGTTTGTTATTTTTCAATCAAAAAACTTTTATTTTTAGTATAAGGCTACTTAGGTGCGACCATCGTAAAATGTACATACATACATAACGGGTATCCTCCCAATGTGTTTAAAATATGACGACCTGTTGCTAACCATAATTCAGTGTTTAAGCGTACACGAGTACAGTCTTCTTAATATTTATGTGTTTAGGACATAGATAGAAGCATCTAAGTATTATTTTCCGCATCATTATTGTAACGTAATGATAATGTGCGTCTGCTTTCTTTGTTACAACCATAATACGTATTATCTTATCAAGGGGGGCTAAGTAAAAAAATTTGTTGTGCTTTTTATCGCTCGCCTTCATAAAACTCATAATGAAATTAAAGCAAAACCAACGAATGTAACTGTACTAAAATAACCATCTGCTATCTACTATTACTCGTCTAATGCTTTTAATAATACAAAGCTTGTGGAACTAAATTATATGAAACATAGAGAACGGTTCAACTATCGTTTTACTAAATATGTATGAAATTTAGGGCAAATTGGTGTCTTTATCTTTATACGGTTTTATCCTATCCTATCCTATATCTTTATTTTATTGCAAGTCATTGTGCCATAATATTCCTAATTTAAAAATATGTATGTAATATAATTTTTTTTGCGCAATATGTGTTACTCAACTGAAATGCTAGAACTAGATAGTAAGAGTATATTGTTGGAGATAAGTTCGGACGGATTAAATGATTGATGTCTTAGTAATGAAATTCAAAATGGTTGTTATATTATATTCCTTTAATTAAATTTGATATTTTTGGTAAATGGATCTGAGATGCGCCCATAAACTTTTCCTGGAGCAAGTTTCGTGGCATCGCGGCGATATTGGTAATTTCTTCGGAGAACTTTCATTTTTTTACTGAGCAGTATCATGTATCTCGGGCGTTCCCATAACATTTGATGACACATTGTATGTATAGTATTGATACTTCACAGGCTTTGGCCTTATCCACTTCCTATGCTTTTTCGTAATTAGAAGAATGCATTGCAGAAGAAGCAAAGCAAGCTTTTTTTTATTTTAATTCTGACCTGAAAGAAAATATCTGTATGTAATGTTCTTTCCGGAAAAAGTTTCCAGTATTCACTGAATAGCGAAGTTTAACGTCCGTTGCTTGTGCAACACGGCCGGCTACAAAGATGATAGATATGGCCCACTGCAAATTCAGTTTCAATTTAATATTGGAGTATTTCTGTGCTTTTACCAAATCCAATTTCACTTTCGATTATTAAAATTTGGTATTGCGTGGAATCTGTAACTAATCCTCTCTTGAATTGGAATGTACATTGGGATCAACTAATTCCTGAATTTCACATTTGGACGAGAGATTCATCAATTGATAATCAATCGATGGTTTTGTATCCCGTTTTTAGTTCACTAGAATTATACTACCGGATGTACAAGTATAAACAAATGGTTTACTAAAAATACTTAAACCTGTAAAAAAATTCCATAATTTCTTTATTTAATTTCTGAGCCTACCCACTTCTTTTATAAAATATCAGAAAAAGCTGGTAATAAAATTACAATTA
Organism: Nephrotoma guestfalica; assembly: GCA_963691935.1. NCBI lineage: Eukaryota > Metazoa > Arthropoda > Insecta > Diptera > Tipulidae > Nephrotoma > Nephrotoma guestfalica. The sequence goes on along the minus strand of OY829914.1, from coordinate 294,932,710 downwards.
GACGAACCCACAAAAAGTTTGGTTAAACCTAGAAAATGAATCATTAAAAAATACCAAGGTCATAAAAGTTCTTTTAATAAATGAATTGTTTTTGTTTATGGGCTAACCCATGTTTTGTAGAGTTTCAACAATTTTGGTTACTTGTGTTTCATTAATTAATAATAATAGGTCTATTTTTATCGTTTAAACA